>CM060937.1:1042610742-1043860742 GCA_030765085.1 Allium cepa
ACAAACTGCATGCAAATTTATGACCTTACAAATCAAGTTCTAACTAGTCACATCTCATCCTCAGATTCGCGTACCCTTTTATCGGATTTGCAACCCTTAATGAAGTAACAACGTATGTGGGTTCTAAGCGTAACTATTAACCAAACACTGGGATATAAATGATCGTGATGCACCGGTATCAAAAAGTATCCTAACTGGCATACTCTGAAGCAAAAACGTATCTTCCATTGCATTCTTCCCTTTATCTGCTACAGTTGGCTTAGCTGATGATCCAACTGCAAAAATCTTTCCTTTATCCGCCCTAGCTGGCTTTGGACACTGGTTCTTATAATGCCCAACTTGACACAGTTAAAGCATTTCACATTCTTCTTGTCTGCGGCCTTTTTCCCCTTCCTGACTGTCACTCACTCGCATAATGACCCTTCTTGTCACATTTATAGCATACAAAATCATCCTTTTCCTTCTTGCCAACATCCCCTTCCTAGGCTCCCTTCTTTTTAAAGATATTCCTCTTTTTCCTTAAGGACGCTTGGATTCAACTGGCTTCTCCATATCGAGACAGCTCATGGTCATTATTAATTTCTCGGATATGGGTCATGGTCATTCTAGCAAGCTCAGGTCCCAGTCCTCGAATGAACCTTTCATTCTTTATGACATCAGTGTCAACCATAGCATATCCATATCGAGGCAGCTCATCCAATTCAGTAGCGTACTCGACCACTGCCATCTCTCCTTGAACTAGATCCATGAACTTCCTTATCAATGCCGACTTAGCAACTTCAGATAAAAACCTCTGCTCAAACCTTCTTCTAAAATCAGCCCATGTCAGCTCGTCCTTCGGAATTCCAATGGTCATACCATTCCATCAATGAACCGCTGCCCCTTGCAACTGCTTAGAGGCAGCCTCCTCTTTTGCCCATCATCCAAGCCTAGATTAGTACAGATCCTTTCACAATGCAAAAGCCAATTCTCAACTTCAACAGCCTCCTCCATTCCAACAAATGGTTTTTCACCCAATATGGTGTAGTCTCTGCTTAGTTAGCATAGTTATTCCCAATTGGAGCCACCTGATTAGCTTCTCCAACATTACTAGCAACTCTAGCATGCAAAAGATTGGCTAACAACTGATACACCATCCCCACATCCACTGGCGAATTTCCATCATCTACATTGGCTCTAGCATTTGGATTAGCATTACCCTATCGACCTTGGTTACTCCTGGTAATAGGTTGAACATTTCCTTTGGTTGTGGTGCTTCCTCCACCTAGATTTCCTCTTTCGTTTCCTGCTTCCATGTCATCTTTCTCATAAATCTGTATACGAGCCTTAGTAAGATACAGAAGAAAGGTCTAAGTGAGAAGAGAGCGTGTGTGTGTGTGTGTGTGTGTATCAAATACAAGTACGTTACTATAGTGTTATCCCAAACCCCAATCATATTTCTGATTCTTTGGATTATGTTTCAAAAATCTTTTAGGTTTAATTTCTTTTAAGTTTCATAAACTTATGCTCTGATACCAACTTGTAACATCCCACTACTTGTAGGCCCAAAACTAACGACTACAGATGCTGCAGTCATCCATAGTTATTAATTATTGACGACCAAATACGACGGTGTTAAATTTATTGACACAAAGAAACACATAAGTATAAAAAAATTAAACTTCAAACAGAATCACATTGCATTTCAAAATGTTAACCAGATTTTTGATCAACGTTGCAACGCTTTCAACAGGAAAGAGGACTAAGTAGAACGAATATTAGCTTTGACTATTGTCTTTGTTCTTTGCTCTAATGACTACCAAATGCAAACATGAAGAATCACAATATGGCTAGAAGGTTTAGCCTTTCAAGCAGAAAGTTATCTATCAGAGATGAACTTATATAGAGTCCTCATTGAGCATTTCTTTTTAGCATGAACTAAAATTAACTAGATACACTCTTTTAAATTTATTTTCTAGAACTCTAGAGAGGTTTGAATGACTGGTCTTTATGAAAATAAGGTAAATAAAGAAATCCTTGGTAGTGTATGATAACCCTTGGTCTTATTGTAAAGATTAATCACTCTTAGGAAGTTGGACTCAACCTGGCCAAAAGGTATTAGAATACTAACTGTCAGATTGGACCTTATTATCCTGTACTTTGATTGTTTCGAAGGATTTGAGTGGTGGACTAACATCTGCAGAAGGTTAGGTTACTGCTTGGATACAGGTATCTACTGATTTTGGTTGAAGAATTCCAGTCACAATTCTAAGAACCTCGAAAGGTATTACTTGTATCGACCCAAGTTAGTTGTTGGACCTTCAAACTTATTGGCATGAACCCTTCGGAGGAACCGATCTTGTAAATCAATATTATAACAGCAAAAAGATAAGCAATTGATAAAATGATTCACGAAATTAGAAGACTTCCCCTGCCATCCATAATAAGGCTTTACTTTTATTGAATCTCCCCAATTCAAATCCCCAATTAGGGTTACAAAATCATGACCAAGAAGTTACAAGTTGTTTGAATAAGAAAAAAGTCCCCCCAAACTGGACCACTTAGGTCCTATTTATAGATGCGGGTGGCATCCCATCAGCCTTATGCCTTCATGCGGTATGGAAGGTTGCTTTTGGTAGGTGGTTGTAATCCATCCGGTCTTACTTGAAGATAGTTTCTTGTACACGGTTGTAGGCCTTCCATTATTGTCGGAAAGTTCGTTGATTGTGCATCATCATAATCTGTTGAATGTCGTTGAAAGTTTTTTCCTTCACTTGTTTTCAAGAAGCTGTTGCCTTTACCGAAAGATTTGTTATATGCATAGCATGTGGACCTTCCGATCCCACCGGAAGGTTTATAGCCTTTGTGAGACATTTGGCCTTAGGAAAGGTTGCGTTTTCCTGCTTGGTTACTTTCGAAAGTTGTATCTTCCCTGGGTGATGGCAGAAGGTTGTTTTTTCATTGACTTACGGATGTTGTTTTTAATTAAACCTTTCGGTAACATCAGAAGGTGCCTTGCAGGTGTATTATCTGACCTGAAATGCTTATTGCATTTTCGGAAGGGTTGGCACGAGGCTACGTCTTTGTTTCCTCTTGTTTTCTTCCTCCAAAGTGTAAGCTCCTCCTGATTATTGTAGAATGAAATTTACTTCTTCCATGAAAGGTCTTGAGCCGCTTCGTATTATTGACTGCATCCCTTCGATCTCTCTGAAATGTCTGATCTTGCTCTTTTCCTTTCCTTCCTCTATGTAAGTCCTTACGGCTTAAGCGAAAGGTGAATTTTCTGAGAAACATTTGCCTCTCCCCATGCGAAGGGACACACTTGACTTTCCTAGTCATTCTTTCTAAGAATCATGGAGTTTTTGGCTTCCTTTTCCTACAAATATAAATTCCAAGTACAACTAAAAGAGTCTTTTTAAATAATTTCACCTTCTTCACAATAAAGAAGTCATTTTTCATTAATTTTTCTAAAACTTAATTTATAACAAGGAAGCCATCTTCTAAGAAAAGTAAGATTTATAGCTATTCTTAACATCAAGTTAATAATATGATTCGAGATTCATCTAAACTCCATTCTGGTAATTTAAAGCGTTCTTTTTGCCTCTCTAAAATATTTTAACATTGCAGTGTAAACCTTTCGATGAGATCGAAAGGTATTTCAGCTTTTATTTTACTTACCATTGGTAGGTCTAAATGTCCTAATGCTTAATCCTTCCGACAACAAGCTTTTACTGGAATCAGAAAGTGCTAAACCTTCTGATTTCTTCCTGCTATTCAAAATATCATATAATTAAGTAACAAGTATATAAATTCATCTTCAGCTATTCAACGTAACTTAAGAAATTTAACCATACATCTAAATGTTCGTATATATACATATACTTCTTTGTACTACACTTTGCAAAATGATCTATCACATTAATATCCTAAAGCTAAACACTGAAAGTGACCAAAAAATAGCAACATGTCTTCTTTCTCTTTATTCTACGGCCCTCTTGAAAAAGGCGAAAGGTGTGGAGATAAATCAAAGGATTTGATGACAATGGGCTTAACCCATATAGGCTGATATGGTGAATAAGTTATTAAAGCTGAATTCTCTCACGAAACATCCCAGATGGCCAAATCCATCCAAAATATGTTCCTAGCCAAGTCGAAAAGCAAAGAGTACGTTGCTTTTATATGTGGATTGGGAAAATTTGGTTGCGAGTGAGTAGCATTAATGGATTGCGTGCTAGCAACCTCTTCCACTTCTTGCAGAAGGTTTAATATGCTCAATGCAAAGCAATAGCAATAATGCGGTGCTTTTGCATTGATGAAATTGGGATGAATCTGATGGAGGTTGCAACCATCCATTGATTCTTTCCTCTTTTGCTATATTTTTTTATAATAAATAAATGAATATACAAAGAAAATTGGAGGGGAGAGAAGAAGGAAAGTGAATCAAATTGTGTTGGTGATTTTGGTGCAAAAAATAAGAGGTTCTTTCGGTCTCTAGAATTCTTTCATTAATGACTTTTGTCATTTTTCATGATTACTGTTGTATTTTATAACTTGAAAATAATTTTCAGTTAAACCTTATTCTATGAAAATCTACAAAAAGCAGCTCTAACTCGATGTATTATTATTATTATTATTATCTTTTACTCTTTTTTAGAAGGATTCTTGTTTATCAATATAAGCTTGCTTTCATGTTTTTCCTTAGTCCACTTTGTGTAAACCGGAGGGATAATCGTAAACACGTGACACGTAACTATTTTCACAAATATACATTTATCACTACACACTTTATATTTGGCTAGTTTGTATAAGGTTTCCTAGATTACCTTTTTCTTGACTGTAGTTACCTTAAGGGATCTATCCAGTCAACATGCCCAATAGCGGAAAACCTTCTTCAAAAGTGACTCAGTATAGAAAATTATAAAGTAAATGGTTCCTGTACTAATTCTCAACTCGGAAGGTCCATTTCGAAAATAAGAATTCAAAAATTAGTTTGGTACTACAAACCTTTAGAACCATAGTTGGTAATCATGTTTAGAGTGCCAATTTCATGATGCCTACTAGTTTCACATGAATGGTTAGCCAAATCATGAGCATCTTAATGTATATGATATATTCTCCATACCATAATAACACCATGTTTCATAACGTGATGTGAGGTTTACAATAATGAAAATTCTACCTGTTTTGTTGTTTTCATTCACACCTTGTTTGTCCTTGATTTAGACATTCCCTTCAAAGGTTGATGTGCTTCCCTACTTCCCGCATTAATTCATGGCTTCCCTCTAAATCCCCAACTATTCTGAATTTTTTACGATACATGTAGCACATGGCATTCTTAACTATTAGCTTGAAAATTACAAACAAAACTAAAAGGCGCCATTTGCCTATATTAACAAATCTTTGTGAGAATTATATATAAATATAAATATAAAAGGAATTCATTTAAAATGTTAAGGCCTCATTACTTATGATAAGGGATGATCATAGATTTAGCTCCTTTCACTTGCTCGGCATTCCTGGAAATAGTTAATTCTGAGCTGCACATAACTACTTGATCCTCACATTCGTTCAATAAAGACTCTGTGGGGACATTTATGACTGAGATATTGACAGGGTAATTTTTAGATTTATACATTGTTATTAAGGGAATCTGAGAATAACAAGGCTTAAAGTATCCTTTAGAAGATTCTATTGGCAGTAGTCTCCTTCCAAGAATATTCTTCGACTTGGGTCAAATTATTTGAAATGAGTGGAAGTCCAAAGATTTTATATCCAGATTAGGTCTTTCAATAACCAGTAGCCTTGGGATACAAACTTTTCAGTATTAATGATGGACTTTTACGACATGCCATCGGGCCTAGACTAGGACAGAATTTTATATTTGAAGGTAAAAAACTGAGGCCTTTAATCTGGAATAAACAGTGAAAGTCCGAAAAGCCGTGGCGGAATTAAGCATCAGAGGTTCAAAGTTCCTTGTATAGCACAAGATGATTAACATAACACCAGAATTTATTCATGTTGCAGTTAACAATGAAGGACTAGAGATTTAGCCTGGTGATGAGCAATAAAAGATGGAATTACCATTCTAGATAATAAGTGATAGAAGACTAAAATGCTACTCTCAGAATCTTCGTATTGAGAGGTCTAAATATTATTTTTCAATAACAAATGATGAAAGACTGGAGTGTCATTCCTCGTAATAAGTGTTAGAGGAATGGAAGCGTACACCCAATAATGAGTGATAGAAAATCAATAATCCAATTCAGCATCAATAGTGGAAGTTCAGTAAACCACTTTGGTAACAAATAATTGTTGATCATAATAATCTTTGTGGACATTTGATAGTTGCATTTTATAGCATTATTTGGTTAATATTTACCCCAAAAGATGCTACAACCGTTCAGGAAGGATAGCCTTGGATAAAAGTAATTGTCTCCTTAAGATTTACTTTGGTACATAGCTTCAATGACTGTTGATTTTCGATTTAAATCTTTTGGAATGATTAGCTGATCCGGTCTTCTAAATAAGAACTCTTGACTCTGAAAGACGATATAAGACATCATGCTAAGCCTTTCTTTGTGTTGCTGATGATTACATATTGGTTTTATCCCTTTTCAGTTGATCTTGAGTGCTTCCGGAAGGTTTGAGATGATTGACCTTATTGACAGTAGTATAAATAGTAATCCTTAGGCGAAGTTCAAGGGCTCTTTACCTCACCGAAAGGTTTGGTTGCTCGTTCGAAGCTAGGTTAAGATTAATCGAAAGGTATGTGATGTCTCTTATCAGCCTAAACTCTATTATTTTATCTTCGGACTTCACCGAAAGGTTCAATCATTTAAATAATAACAACGAAAGGTTTTGGTTCTATGAATTTAAAAGGATTCATCGGCTTAGCTCGGAAGTTTGGTTTGAGTAACCCCAATGACTTCGGAGGGTTGTAATTGCAGCCTGATCAATTGAATTTCAAACTTTACTGCTCGAAACCTAATAATTGAGTTAATCATGGAAGCATCATCAATACAATAAAGAACTAAATTAGATAATAAGAGATTTCACAAGATATCAAACTTCCCTTTTTATTACTTACTATCATTTTTTACAAATTTCCCCAAATCCATTCTGGTTTAGGGTTATGATACATTACTTTGAATCTTATAAGAATGAGGTGGGAATTGCAAATCCCTCAAATCGGGTCCCTTGGGTCCTATTTATAGACAAAGGCGGCCCTTCTTTTGACCTTATGCCTTCGGTTGAGCCGGAAGGTTACTCCTCCTACATAGTGCAATCCTTTCGATATAGCCGAAGGGTTTTCCCTTTATGTGTTTCTATGAACCTTTAGACTTCATCGGAAGGTTGCTTCTCTGCTCAATTTTGACTAATGGTCTATGCCCCCCTTCTAAACCTTTCGGTATTGCCGAAAGCGTGTCCTGTATGTTTCCCAATCTGTTTGGAAGGTTTAGTATGCTTTCAAAAGAAGCGATCAAATAGTAGTATTCACTTGCTTTGATTCCTTATTCTCCTTTAAATTATTTAGAGACCGAAAGCGGATCCTTTTAGGTTTTTGTAAGGTTTTAAGTTAGTGAACTCCAATGGTTGCATCCCTTCGGAAGCTCCGAGAGGTATGGGCTGCGCTCTTCTTTTCGCTGCCTACCTAGGAGTCTTTGGTCCTAGCCAAAAGGTTTATTTTTTGGTGTACCATTTCTCCCCTACCCCCATTTAAAGGGATGCTCTTGACTTTTCAAGTCATCATTGCCAAAATCTTCAAAATTTTCTGCCTTTTGATCTTCCCGCATTGATCTGGAGAGCCTACATAAGTCCAATCCAACGACCCAGAGTTTAGGTGGCTTCCCTCTATTTAATCGGTTTTTTCTCCCTCCATCATTCTTTACTCAAAACAAAAAATTACCACAAACAAGTAAAAGGATTCTCAAAAATTTCTGGATTTCAAACCATAGTAAGGTACCTTTTGAATTTAATTTATAAATTTCAAATTCACTTTCTCTGCTACTAATTTTTAACCAAACTATCGATTTTCGAATTCAAATTCAAAATGCGGTTTTTTCCTTAAAACTCTTCTCTTCCCAAATCGATTTTTGATTAAACTCCATTCGTGTGTTTGGATTCTAAATCGGAGGCGCTTGTCTCAGAAGTGCCTTTTTTTTAGGAAATTTAATTCATATGCCCAAAACATTTAAAATCCAAACCCCGAATTCCTGAGATTGATTTTTGCTGATTTGTCCCTTCATTTTAGAACTAAATTAATTCGATTTTTGGTAAGGTTGTTTTGCTAGCGGGTACATCTTACTTGTTTCCTAAGAAAGAGTTTGAAATGGCATTTATTACCGGGTATAGGCTTTTTCAAACACATTACGGAAATCTAGGCCCTATTATCGCACAACCAGGTAATGTAAAATGTCTTTCCTATCCCCTTGGAAGAGTTCGAGGTGGTATAAATTTGTTTTACCTTTCTCATATCGAAAGGTATTTTACATCACCCCACTATCGTAGCCGGAAGGTTAAGCAAGATTAAGGTCAATTCTTTCGGCCATGAGCATTTTGACTAGGTAAGAATGTTTTAAAGCTTCCGCTCACATGTCTCCACCAAGGCTGAAATATTTTAGTACTCCAAGCTGTACTTCAATATCTTTGGCCAAGCCTTCTTATAGTATTAATGAAACGCATTTTCCTACTTGGGAAATTTTAAATTCTCAAACTTACTCGTCTCACTGGGCCTCGCTGCCTGGTTTAGGTTGTGCCTGCAATGAGCCTAATCTTCAATAAAACCTTTCGCATCGCCGAAATGTAGTGGCTTAGGTGGACATCTCACCTTTTTCTTCTCGACACTATCGGAATGTTACATCAATGGCCCCTTATACATATATGTGTCTCATCTGTGCATGTTTGCTTGCTTTCAATATCTTTAATAGACATCTAAATCTATGATTGCTAGAGGTTCTTGAACGGGGCATTTTCTTTTGACAGAACAATAAGCACTCTGAAGGTTGAAGCCATGGCCAAAAATTCTCTTATTGAAACTCAGGACGAAGTCAATGATATTTTAAAAGAATTTGGTATTGTTGGAGTTGAAGCCATAGCTCCTAGTCCTACTAATACTATTGATAACCCACTAGAAGGGTATTATGCGTTCACTTCCATCCATATATGGCATGGTGGTTTCCTTTCATTTCCTTCATTCTTGAGTTCCTTTCTATCTTATATTGGGTTGCTCCAATACATCTCTCACCCAGTGCATATACTTACCTCTTATCTCTTGAGATGTTGGCATTGGAATTAGTTCTTCCATCACTCAGCCCCGAAATTTTAACCTCCTTGACTAAACTAGCGAGGTTAAGCAAGTTTAACTATCAGATTTACAGAGTTAACGTGTATAAAAAGTTGATTTTGGATGGTATTTACAAGTCAAGGATTGGGAGAACCAGTTCCTTTTTGTTAAATGCTTTTCTGACGTTCATGGGATATTCGCCGCACTTCATAAGTTCATCCCAATACCTTTTTTGCATTTCTAGTTGACTAACCTCTAACATTTCTTAGGTAAGTTTCCTAAAGTACTCAACGGCATGGATCAAAGGATCGTTAACTCATTAACTGCAGTTTCAAAACATCTTAGGAGTAGGTTAACACTTTTGACCCTTCCGAACTTGAGAAAGAATTCCTTATTGCCCACTGATCAGAAGATTCTTGGCATCCCCCCCTCTATTACGCTTACTACCCGAGGGGTTTGTTTTATTCTCCAAGCAATCCTGATCAATTTTTTCTCTGTTGTCGCTAATTGGACTTGGTGTTTCGGGTATTTTATAAACTTAGTGTTGTTTCCATTGACTTCTCGAACTCACTCTATCTAATTTATGTTTTTTGTTATTTGTTATAGCTCATCCCAGGGTTGTGGTGCCTTTAAGTGAAGTTATTCCTCTTCCCTCATCCATAGATGCTTCGCAAGTTATGGAGTCCTTTGAAAACTCCAGGAAATCTTTGAAAAGAAAGCAAGTAACGCCTCCTTAAGAAGCACCTCCATCTAAATTGGCAAAGGTCATTGACCTTGATAAGGGTGCGAAAGATACTTCTACAAAGAACGCTTCAACAAATCTAGCTGTTGAAGCCTCAGAAAATATTAAGGAGGCGATCCCTCCTTCTTCTGCCTCTATTCTGCCTATCTTAATTCCTGATTCACCTTCTAAATTAGCATAGATGCAGGTTGAGCTTTTTGGGATGCCTTCCAAGTCTTTCACATTCCCAGGATCATCTCCTTCTGCTTCTTTGCCAGCTGACTTGGGCGATCTTGTAAAGTTTATTCTTCAACCAGAGCCTTTTGTTTCTTCTTCCCCACCATCTTTTACCTCAGACATGGCAGAAAACCGTCGCTTCCTTGTGGTGCAACTGCTTTTGGTGAGTTTTTATTTAATCAATGGGTCCTTTTTATTGCTAACTTACACTTCCTTTTTTGTTATAGATTACCAAGAATAGGATTTCCTTTAATGATTATGTTTCTAAATTTTCCTTTGGGTCCCCCGACCTTCAGAAGGAAAATGCTGAGTTAAAGAACCAAGTCTCACTACTTACTTGCGCTCGAAATGATTCCATCTCTGAAGTAGAATGAACTCGAGCTTCCCTTCTCACAGTTGAGGTCGATCTTAAAGCAAAGAAGCAAGTTCATCGTCTTACTACCAAGCGGCTTCAGACTTCTATGTGTATGGTTGAGGCTGACCTTGAGGTTGAGAGGCGAGCTCACCAACTTACTCATGATGAGAAGGTTGCAAGAGAGCTCGCTCTAAAAGATTTTAAAGAAGAAAAAACTCGTTTGGCTTCCAAGAATACATAGCTGGAAGATAAACTAAAGAGGTCCAGAGCTTCGCTCAAACTTACTGTTCAAACTCTTACCAACTTCCAAAAGTATGTTTCTAATTTTGTGGATTTTACACTGGGGCCCCTGATGATGAATTATTATTCGGATGCCTTCTTGATTGCTTATATGGATAATCATGATAAATGTTCTGATCTTATTTTTCCTTCACTACACAGTAGAAAAAGAAGTTACAGACAAAATTGGATAATTTAAACAGGGCTCTATGAGGGAAGGGGGAAATTTAATTTCAAGGAAGCCCTTTCTTTTGACATCCCATCGTTTAACGTAGATTCTGACCCTGAGGAAGAGGAGGAGGATCAAAACAAAGATTCTAACGAGAAGGAGGACCATGATCACACGAGTTGGGATACTAACGATGATGACGACAAAGATAACAATCCTCCTAGAGGTCAGGGCCACAATGGTGGCAATGCAGGCCATCCCGGCACTCAAGAGGATGACAATGGCTTAGCCAGATCCCCTGAAAAGCGGTCAACGCCTCAGAAAGATGTACCTCCATCGTCTTTTGGACCAAATGTTCCCCTGGAAAGGGAAAATGCTCCGGCCCATTTTTGGGATTTTTCAGGGAAAGAGCAAGTCTTTCAAGTTTCTATTCCAATTTCTCCGGTATGGGCATCCTTGTTTAAATATCTTACACTTCGAAGATAATAATTAGTGATAAATTATCTATCTTAGATAAAGAAGAAGTCAAGTTTTCCATATAGCACAAAACTTGAGAGGAAACAGGCAGAGATTAACAAGTTATATAGGGAGTTAGACAAATTAATAGCAAAACACAATGCTCTATCTCAGAAATATCATAGTCTGGACAGGAGTACTTCCGCTTTAGCATCTTTTAAATATAAGAGAGCGGCTCCTTTACTAAAGAAAGCGTGTACCCGACACGATGCCCTCTTGAAGGAAAATAGAGAGTTAAGAACTCTATTATGGATGATGATGATGATGGAAGGGAGAGTTATTTTAATTAATTTTTTGTATAAAGTATAATATAGACATTCAATCATAGATTTTTCGTATTTAGGTGAACTCGGCGGGGGTCTACTCAGACAGTTCCATAAGAGATTCTTAGATGAATTTGGTTCTGACCAGCATCCTGGAGCCTGTTGGAATTTACCGCAGGCAGGTCGAATCCACAAGATATCTGCTTGAAAAGCTTAAGTATTATAAGGATAAGTTTGTTTTTGAGTTTTTCTTTAAGTCCATTTTGTATAAACCTGATGAGTAATTGTTAATATGTGATAGATAACCGATTTATAAACACATATTTTTGCAATGCTTCCTATATATAGCTTCCTTTTGCTGTGCTATTTTACAATATCAGTTCTTTAGGTAGAATCATCCTAAGAGACGATTTAAGTCAATATGTTAACCTGAGAAGGTTTTACTCTAAAAATGCACCACCCTTAAAGACTTTGAAGTTAGTGAGATACTGCCTTCTTTGGGATTTGCAAAAATTATATTTGGAACGCCCTCGTTTCCTCTTCGACTTTCTTAGTGAAGAGAAAGAAACGCTCTTAAGAGAAATCAGGACATTTCATTCCAAGCTAATTTGTGGCGTGCCAGTCCACCTACTGGAAAATGGGATTACAGTAAATGTCCGCCGGTTATTACCATTGAATGGGTTTCTATACCGATTGACTCGACTGTTATGCTTTCGGCTAATACTTTTGGGCAAAGTTATAAACGTAGTCACTCAACTTTAGATGTAATGAAAGCATTTGTTGTTCCTCTTAACTTTGTGGATACTTGAGTTGTAATTCATTGATATAAAAATAAAGTCATGTTATCTTAATTTTTATCTATTTTATTTCTTTTTGTTAAATAGGATATTCAGCCATCTCCATCTTATCTTCCTCAAAGTTTACTTTCTCGTGTCGATGCCATTAGAGATGGCTATTATCATGGAGTGGTGAGATTGTAGTTCATGACAAAGTCCTTCTTGAGCGTTTCAGTGGCAACCTTGAAACCGTGAAGTGGCATAAAAGATGCCTTATCCAAAAGACCATAGCAAGTAATTATAAGTATCACATTGAATATCTTGAGGCTATGATTAAAAAGAAATACAAGGCGATTACTTTGCTTAAGCGACAAGTAATGTCAAATCCCACAATTGACCTTGATGAGAAGATGTCTAAGCTCATCCAGCAAATGAGTGACTTGGTGTTAAAATTGAAAGATAGTCAGGCACAATGTGCTTCTCTAGAATTCATTTTAGGCGATAAAATTTCAAATATTAAACTTTCAGTTTCACAGGCAACTTCTTCGACTGTGAAAACTATTAGATCGAAGCATCTTATAGCTCAAAATTTTCCCACCATGCTTGGTCCTTCCCCAGGTTTGGACGACAATGTGGTGGGGAACTGGTGCCGGAGAGTGATATTTGAAATCACTTAGTATTTTATTGAGCAACAAAAAGTCAAGTATTCTCAGACTATTAACGATTATGCTGCCAAGAATCAAAAGCTTGAGTATAATATTTATTTCCTCCAAAAACATGATGCTGAGTTGAAAGGATGAACAAGAACCTTAGAGCTTCAAACAGGGCCTTTAACCGTGCTTTGAAAACCAACATCGAGGAAATTGATGATGATGATACAGTTACAAGAAAGGAAAAAAACTAAAATAAGTTCTCTGTGCAGCAATCAACCATGTAGTTAATCCTTCCGTGGCGGAGACCCTTAATAAAGCGTCTTAAGATTTTTAATTCGTCTATGTATTTGGGTTATGTAAATATATCCCGTGCATAAATTTGTTGTTCGTAAATGACTTCATAGCTCACATAAATTATGGAAACTTTGTAAATATCACTTGATTTGTGATCCTTTCCTGTGATGTAACCTTTAATATACTTTTGAATTGTTCATTCAGTGATTTTTTTGCTTGTTGAATCCTTTGCTATTCCATGCCATTCTGACTTCCCTACGGAACACGTAGCAAACAATGCTTCTAATTGTGAGCTTTTAAATTGGCATATTTGTCTTTGTATATCATTCGCCTAGATTAGCAACTCATCTTACCAATTGTATGAAAAGTAATTTATTCAAAATGTTAAAATCTCATCTTTGACCATGATGAAAAATGATCATGGATTTAATCTTTCCACCCGTTCCGAATGCATAAGACTTGTTGGAAGTAAATCCCCTTATTTTGACATAGTTAGAGGCCTGAATTCCTCATTCGGGGAGAGTTAACGATATTCTCTTTAATAATAATCTTTGGCCCAAATTCGAGCACTTGGGATGAATACAAATCTAAAGATTTTGTACCCAAACTAGGATCTTAAATAAACAGTTGTCACGACCCGTCATCCACTAACCAGAAAGACGTATCATGAATTAAGAAAGAAAAGGATAGAAAGAGAAAGAAAGAGAAGAAAGAAGAAACAACAACAGAATCTCAACAGCGGAACGAATAAATTATATTAATATCAAAAGTATTACATAGATATACAACAACTATCAGAGTTACACAAATAATACAACACATACTAGACAGTTATAAACACATGTCTAGTTATTACAAAACAGTAAAAACAACTCAAACAACGACTCAGAGATACCAACACGGCGGAACACTAGATAACTACAACGCAGAAGCCTTCTGCTCCATTTGCTCCTCCATAATTCGTCAAAGCTAACCTGAATCCCTAGGCTACTCGTAAAAATTTGAGTACCCAAGAGTTTATGAAAAACAGAAATAACTCCAGGTCAGACATGGGTCTGGTGTGAGTAACAGGTTTAAAGTTGCTTAACTTTTGAAAAAC
This sequence comes from Allium cepa, assembly GCA_030765085.1. Taxonomy (NCBI): domain Eukaryota; kingdom Viridiplantae; phylum Streptophyta; class Magnoliopsida; order Asparagales; family Amaryllidaceae; genus Allium; species Allium cepa. The sequence goes on from CM060937.1 coordinate 1,042,625,367, forward strand.
CTTCAAAAAGAAAAAAAATATCACGTAAGACTTCCCACACATAAACATGGAAAAGTTTTTACCTTACGCTAACCAAAACATTTGATAGGAAATCCGGTGATATTATAATAGGTCAAAGGTTTTCAAGTAAATAAGAAATAACCGAAATTGTTACATTTATTAAATTCCAACTACTAGCCACAAAAGTGGGTAATACAATCAAAACCGTTGGCACTTATTGGATTTTGGATTCCATACAATGGCAGGATTACTAGGGTACCGCCCGTCATAGTAAGTGGCCTAGATCACCGTACGAGGAGTACGCCCGCTCCCTTGCAACACAAGGCCGGAACCATCACTTACTGGACAGTCTCGAACAAGACAACCCCGATAGTTGTCGCGAATCAACCGTCCACACAGCCGAATAAAAAGGGACTTCTAGACAGGGATAAATCTCGCTCTCCAGTGGGAGCTACCCACGAAGCCTTGCTGCACCTCCCCTGTTTTAGCCATTCCCAGTTGATGAGGCTTGAGGCTACGATTACCTTTATAGGACACATCTCTTAGAATGCTCATCGTCCACCTGACGATGTTCTGAAAGCGTTCAATCCATACAAGTTCGTTCCGGGTTCGAACGAAACCGAAGGCATTATCTCGTTACACTCATTTTGGAATCACCCTCAGAGTTAACGACGATAACCCTTGCACTCTGAATCTTCATCTTCACTTGAGATTCATGACCTATCGTTAATTTGGATAGATGTGGTTTTCAGATATTCGAATATGGAAACCCGATCCCGGTCTCATCGAAATCCAAGACGTGTCTTTTAGGTCCAAGTTGTTTTAAGTTTAAAACAATTCAATTTAATTATCTATATACATACAGATAGATAATTCACAATAGATAATCATCACCACAGATAATCCATGTTATCATTATCAGAAGATAATCCAAATCGTCATCACAATGCAAGCAATGCATCCATATCACACATCATTACTAATCTCATTCTGAGATTCAAACCATTCAACGATATTTATAACATCCATATATAAACAAGGATTTAATAATCACACCATATACAATTAATTTAAAATGAATTAAATTAATTACATTATCTCTAATTAATTTAAAGTAAATTAAATTAATTACCTCAATCTATAAATCCTGCTTATACAACCATTGATTACAAATTAATCAATTAATTAATTAACCACTAATTAATCATTCTTGATTAATCACCCTTGATTAATCATCCTTTAATTCAAGTAATTGATTTCACAAATTAATTATTCTTAATTAAATACAGTAATTAACCTTTAATTACTTTTATTAATTAATTAATTATAATTAATCACATCAATCCTTAATTAATTACATTAATTAATTACTTTAATCACTTATCATTAATTAATTAATCTCAATTAATTAATCCTTAATCACATCATTAATTATATTAATTAATGATTCCTAATTACATTTAAATTAATTACTTCATTAAGCAATTAGCCCTAAATTATTAATCACTTTAATTAATTAACTTCAGTAATGAACCATTCTTAATTACCGCATTGAGTAAATTGATTACCCCTAAATTATATTTAATAATTAATTATTTAATTATTAATCATCCTTGATCAATTTAATTGGTAATTAATTACCACGCTTAATATTTTCTAAATGACTTAATCAATAATTACTTAAATTAATTACACCAAGTAATTAATTATTAATTTCTTTCATAAAAAAATTATCTTTCATAATAACTACACAAGTAATTAACCCCAACTCTTCATACTTTAAATAAATTACATTCTATAATTACTCATCTTAATTACTTCCCTAAGTAATTAATTACTTATCAATCCATCGAATGATTATTCTAATTAATTAAACTTAATTAATTAATTTAAATTAATCAAATAAATTAATTAATTACAAGGAGTAATTAATATCTTTGATTACTTTCATAAAGTAATCATACTTAACCAAATTCTATAATGATTATCTAATTTAACTAATCTAAATTAATTATCAAAATTAATTACTTAATTAATTAATAAATAATCCCAAGTTAATGACCTTCATTAACTTACCAAAAATTTCCTTAATTACCTTACTTAAGTAATTAATTTAAATTAATCATTTATAAATCACAAATTTATTAATCCTTAATAATCATTTAATTAATCACTATTTATTTTATTAATTAAGTTTTTAACTTAATTAATCTTAACCTCTTGATAAATTAATTTCTATCGTTAATTAAAATCATAACTTATTTAATTAATGTCCCTATTTCCAAAATTAATTAATATTAATTAATTAACTCAACCTTAATTAATTAATTCAAAATCCTTATTTAATTAATTAATTAAATTAATTAATTAACCATCTAATTACCTTATTAATTTAATAAACCAAATCATTAAATCTTTGATTTATTATAAGTAAAACATTTCTTATTAATAATTTCATTATCATTAACAAAGAAATATTTAAACAACTTATTTAAAATTTGTTTCTAAATTACATTTTAAATTTAAAATTAAAACCACACTTAACCTTATCAAAGTTTTTAAAACATTCTAAAACCTTTTTTAAAACTTATGCTAAATAATTTCTCATTTAATAAAAGGAATTTAAACCCATATTTATTTAAGATACAAATCATATTTAAAATATGATTCAACATCAAAAGCTGTTTAAACATTTCAAAATTTTAAAAACTTCTTTTATTTTCAAAACATGATTCAAATTTGGATCTTGTTTTCAGATTTAAACCTATGTTTAAATCTTCTATTTTAAATTTAAAGCTTTAACTTAAATTCCAAATATTTAAACTCTTTTATAGTTGTTAAAACATTTTAATTTAAAAAGCTTAAATTGAAATTTAAATCTTAAATTCAAATCTAGTTTGAAATTCATACTTAAACTTTAAGTTTAAATTCTATTTTAAAAACACTGCTCCAAATTTTAAAATAGATTGAATTGGAAAAAATATGCAGGTTTCTCTGAAACATGTAATTTAAAAAATACCCGAGTCCCCTGTATTTGACTTCGGGTACAACCCTGATCAACTTCGAGTAACAACTCGAATTACTCGAGTATTAACCCGAGTGCAAAACTACTGCAAAACCCAAAACCTTCCATGTCACCATCTTCTTCATCGTGCACATGCACGGTGGTTCTGGCTATCTCCGGCCACTACCCAGACAACAAGCAAGTCAACGTTGACCTTTGAAGCTCATCGCGATCATCAGAAACCCACCATCATCCAGAAATCAAACTGAGTTTCCCCTAATCCAAACCTGAAGCATACTGGAACAGGTATCTCCATCCAAACCCAAACCTGGAAAACACTCATTCTCCCTCCTCCGGCCATCAGAGACTCTGGGACTCAGGCCATGTCCTCTTTACTACCCGACATTCACCTCTCCAAAAATTATTGCACTCGATCAACGAGAGCATCCATGCCGATCAAAATTTCCCACTGCCAATAATTAGGTTTAGAACTTCCCCCTTTTACACTTCACAGTAAGAACATCAATGCACAAAAATCTCAACACTAAAAATTGCAATTTTGGTTTTAAAAATTACAATTTAGTTTTAGCTTTTGATTCAAGCACCTGAAACTAAGAAATAATCAACTTGGATTTGTCAGATTTCAGTTTACTTGTTATTACCTTGTTTCCAGTAAAACTATAGGTATTTTTTTTATTTCATCTTGAACAAAATCTTAAACTTATAATTTATGATATACTAAACATACATTGTTCAAATCTCTTGTATTATTAAATATTAATTTAAAAACACTTAAGTTTTTCTTTTAAAATTTTTGACCTGGAACTTAGAAGAATACTGTAATAATCATAGAACGGTAAACTTATACTCATATACTCAATACAATTCATATTACAGGAACAAACATACATCATCATAACTATACTTGAGTTTTTAAACTAATGAGGTTAATCATACAAACAACATGAAATCCAGGTAAACATACACAAGTCATAAATCAAGAAACAGTTTAATACTTAAATTTTTGAAAAGAAAAATGTTACTCGCCTGATGTTTTGAAAATTATTTTGGAAGTAGAGCACAAATTTGGGTTGCTGAAATTTAATTTAACTTGCATGCAGGCTTGAACAAATCCAGAATCCTTTTTACTTTTGAATTTAAATTTGCATTTGCATGTGAAAGGGTTTTTACAGAGGACTGCAGGTTGGTTTTGAAACCTGGCTACAGGCCTTGTATACTTGATTCTCAGATTTAAAGAAATGCATAGGCCTTCATTTTTGCTTTTGAAAGTAATTACATGGGATTTTCTTTAGAAAGGAATTTCAGATTGAATTGAAGAGGAAATTGAAATGGATTACATGATATTGATTTGGGTTTTGAGAATTTGTTATTGATTTGTTTTTCAGCTGAGATTTATCTTTTAAAAAAAATGAAGAATAGAAAAAGAAAGAGCTTGAAGAACACATGTTTTATATGAGTGTAATTGATTTTTCAAAAATTTAAAAGAAAAATAAAAATAAAAGACACTTGTAAAAAAGAAATAACACTTGTTACACTAGTCATTTAATTCAATAACACTTGTCATTACACCCCTTAGTTTAATAACATGTGTCTTGAAATTAATATTATTTGTTTTTATTTATTTTAAAGGTAATTGAAATCCTCTTTATTTATTAAATACATATAAAGTAGTTTCATAAATAAATGTATATGTATTTCTTTTTAATGAAATAAAACAATTTATATAAAAATGAAAGCCTATTTATAAAATTTAAATATGTTTATTTATTTGAATTTCAAAATGAATTCAAATTCAAATGCTATTTATACATTTAAAAATTCCATTTAAAACTAATTTATGTTAACATACTTAATTTAAAAATAATAACATTGTCTTTTAAAATCTATCTATATTTATACTTTTATTAATATTGTTTGAAAATAACATAATTATTAATTTAAATAATTTATTAAAAGGAATCATAAATTACTTATCTTATTTATCTTAATTAAATGGATTAATGTTTAATATATAAATGGTATTTTAAATTTCCATATATAATTCCAAACTATATTTATTAAGCTATATTCGAAAAGAAATAAAATAAACTTTTGTTTATCTTATTAAAATTTAAACTATGCTTTAAAATATATTTAAACACTTTAAAACAATTTCTTTAAGTATCTTAAAACCAGATAGTTATTTATTAAATAGTTTTGAATAGTTAGTTATTAAATAAAATAATAATATCCAAATTATCAAAATGAATATCAGAATTTAAAAATTAGATTTTATTTGCTTATTAATCTACAATCAAAACTTATCTATCTATAATACACACACACACATTATAAATAGAAAGCAATTTATTAGCTTTTAAAAGATAAAATTCACCAATTAAACATTTGTTTAATTGGATTATTAAATCAAGTTAAATTTTAATGACAGAATTTGTCAAATCAATCTAAATTTTAAATACAGATTATTTAATTGATATTGCCAAAATTTCCGGGATATCACATTCCTCCCCCTTAAAAGAATTTCGTCACCGAAATTTAAAAGCAAAGATAATTTAATAATCCCATTTAAGATTTAATTTAAACACAAGCATATATCAACCATATGCTAACAACCAAAACAACCAATTTATCTAATCAAACAAATTTAATTATCCAGACAAAATTCTGGATGAAAATCTTCTCGAGTTTCCCCAAGTATTTATATATATATACCGGGATACTCGCCCAACAGAATTCAAACAATCAAAACTACGAAGCTACAGAGCTCCTCCTTATCTAGATCTACAAAATTAGACAAGATATCAGACTACAAACGAGTCTGACTTAACAACCAAACCTTCCTGAACAGCTGGTTCCACAACCAAAGATAGCCATACACGTACTCCCTCAGAGATACGTGAAACTCATTAAATCCAATTATCCAAATTGGCAATTCAACTCTTGAAAACCAAACACCAATCCAACCAAAACACAGAAGAGATACAAAACAAAACTCCGACTCCGGAATCCAAATTCCTTCATCTTTAATCCACAAAAATCTTCCAACGATCCTGGCTGCCTACAACCCTCCTGATCAGCTCAACCTTTGCTGATGCCCAAAAAAACAAGCTGGACCAAAGACAATCCAACACAACAATCTCCTCAAGATCAATCCAAAACCAAATACACAACTTTACTCTTCAAACCTCAGAAGAACAAACTCACTTCTTCTATCCGGAAAAGACAAAATAGAAATACTCCCAAATTGCTTCCGCTGCACAACTCTGATCTGGAAAAGAAGAAAAATGCTGATGAAGAACACGAGCACAAACTGGACAACATATCCCAGAATATGATTCAACAGATCCATAAAAGAAAATTCAGAAGTTCCACCAATCCTGAGCTGCTTCACCAAATCCTATCTCGAGGATCCATCCTTCTACTAGCTGCCCCACCAGTAGCACTCCTGGAATCCGGTCGATAAGAAAACTCAATCTCCTGATACAGACAAACCTCTGACTTCTCAGAAGATATCCAGAAAAAACTCTGATAACCCAAGAGATCACTCAAACAATCGCAAGTCACTTTTGCGATCAGCACAGACCAATTCCAAAAGAAAACTGTTCTCTCTTTACCAAACAGAACAACTTACTCTTAATTAGCCAATCCACCGAAGAAACGGGTCCACTCTGCTGCTTCTGAACTCCACCTCAGAAAAACTGCTAAGCCAGAAGACCTCCAGTCAACACAGAATACTCCGAGCTGAACTGCTGACACTAATGCCAAAGACTCCCTAATCCAAAGTTCTTCGAGAAACTCGGACCTCAAAGCCAAACACAAACAACTAGATGGACTCTGCTACATCACCGAAGCAGACACACTTCCTAAAACTTGTTCCAAGAAAACTTCTTCGGAAACATCCATATTTACTACATCTTATCACGCAACTACTACTTCCTGAGGTATCAAAATACCATTACACACTTCTGCCAAATCGACAGATCCAAACTCAACTCATCCATCTTCAAAGATAGATTCCAAACCTCAATAGGTTACCTTCAGAGATCGATGAAATCCTACACCACTGCATAACTCACTCGAGACGGTATTAGGTCTACAGTCTCGACAGATACACTTCCAACCTCAACATTCAAACTCCAACCAATGGTAGTAGTCGTGTTACACACCCTGATCTACCTTTATAACTTATATTGGAAAAACCCGAACAGGTAACCCAACAGATAGGTAGAAATAGCTAAATATATATATATATATATATATATATAATTACAATTACGCTCTCTCAAGATAGACACCACTCTAGAGCCTAGGTATTCACTCAACCTAATGCACTGATTCCAACTGTCACGACCCATCATCCACTGACCAAAAAGACGTATCATGAATTAAGAAAGAAAAGGATAGAAAGAGAAAGAAAGAGAAGAAAGAAGAAACAACAACAGAATCTCAACAGCGGAACGAATAAATTATATAAATATCAAAGGTATTACATAGATATACAACAACTATTAGAGTTACACAAATAATACAACACATACTAGACAGTTATAAACACCTGTCTAGTTATTACAACACAGTACAAAACAACTCAAACAACGACTCAGAGACACCAACACAGCGGAATACTAGATAACTACAACGCAGAAGCCTCCTGCTCCATTTGCTCCTCCATAATTCATCAAAGCTTACCTGAATCCCTTGGCTACTCGTAAAAATTTGAGTACTCAAGAGTTTATGAAAAATAGAAATAACTCCGGGTCAGACATGGGTCTGGTGTGAGTAACAGGTTTAAAGTTGCTTAACTTTTGAAAAACCTTTAAAAAGAAAAAGAAAAAAAATATCACGTAAGACTTCCCACACATAAACATGAAAAAGTTTTTACCTTACGCTAACCAAAACATTTGATAGGAAATCCGATGATATTATAATAGGTCTAAGGTTTTCAAGTAAATAAGAAATAACCGAAATTGTTACATTTATTAAATTCCAGCTAGTAGCCACAAAAGTGGGTAATACAATCAAAATCGTCGGCACTTATTGGATTTTGGATTCCATACAATGGCAGGGCAACTGGGGTACCGCCCGTCATAGTACGTGGCCTAGATCACCGTACCGAGGAGTACGCCCGCTCCCCTGCAACACAAGGCCGGAACCATCCCTTACTGGACAGTCACGAGCAAGACAACCCCGGTAGTTGTCGCGAATCAACTGTCCACACAGCCGAATAAAAAGGGACTTCTAGACAGGGGTAAATCTCGCTCTCCAGTGGGAGCTACCCACGAAGCCTTGTTGCACCTCCCCTGTTTTAACCATTCCCGGTTGATGAGGCTTGAGGCTACGATTACCTTTATAGGACACATCTCTTAGAATGCTCATCGTCCACCTGACGATGTTCTGAAAGCATTCAATCCATACAAGTTCGTTCCGGGTTCGAACGAAACCGAAGGCATTTTCTCGTTACACTCATTTTGGAATCACCCTCAGAGTTAACGACGATAACCCTTGCACTCTGAATCTTCATCTTCACTTGAGATTCATGACCTATCGTTAATTTGGATCGATGTGGTTTTCGGATATTCAAATATGGAAACTCAATCCCGGTCTCATCGAAATCCAAAACGTGTCTTTTAGGTCCAAGTTGTTTTAAGTTTAAAACAATTCAATTTAATTATCTATATACACACAGATAGATAATTCACAATAGATAATCATCATCACAGATAATCCATGTTATCATTATCAGAAGATAATCCAAATCGTCATCACGATGCAACCAATGCATCCATATCAAACATCATTACTAATCTTATATCTGAGATTCAAACCATTCAAGGAAATTTATATCATCCATATATAAACAAGGATTTAATAATCACACCATATATAATTAATTTAAAATGAATTAAATTAATTACATTATCTCTAATTAATTTAAAGTAAATTAAATTAGTTACCTCAATCTATAAATCCTGCTTATACAACCATTGATTACAAATCAATCAACTAATTAATTAACCACTAATTAATCATTCTTGATTAATCACCCTTGATTAATCATCCTTTAATTCAAGTAATTGATTTCACAAATTAATTATTCTTAATTAAATACAGTAATTAACCTTTGATTACTTTTATTAATTAATTAATTATAATTAATCACATTAATCCTTAATTAATTACATTAATTAATTACTTTAATCACTTATCATTAATTAATTAATCTCAATTAATTAATCCTTAATCACATCATTAATTATATTAATTAATGATTCCTAATTACATTTAAATTAATTACTTCATTAAGTAATTAGCCCTAAATTATTAATCACTTTGATTAATTAACTTCAGTAATTAACCATTCTTAATTACCGCATTGAGTAAATTGATTACCCCTAAATTATATTAATTAATTAATTAATTAATTATTAATCATCCTTGATCAATTTAATTGGTAATTAATTATCCTTAATTAATTACAAAACTTAATATTTTCCAAATGACTTAATCAATAATTACTTAAATTAATTACACCAAGTAATTAATTGTTAATTTCTTTCACAAAGAAATTATCTTTCATAATAACTACACAAGTAATTAACCCTAACTCTTCATACTTTAAATAAATTACATTCTGTAATTACTCATCTTAATTACTTCCCTAAGTAATTAATTACTTATCAATCCATCAAATGATTATTCTAATTAATTAAACTTAATTAATTAATTTAAACTAATCAAATAAATTAATTAATTACAATGAGTAATTAATATCTTTAATTACTTTCACAAAGTAATCGTACTTAACCAAATTCTATAATGATTATCTAATTTAATTAATCTAAATTAATTATCAAAATTAATTACTTAATTGATTAATAAATAATCCCAAGTTAATGACCTTCCTTAGCTTATCAAAAATTTCCTTAATTACCTTACTTAAGTAATTAATTTAAATTAATCATTTATAAATCACAAATTTATTAATCCTTAATAATCATTTAATTAATCACTATTTATTTTATTAATTAAGTTTTTAACTTAATTAATCCTAACCTCTTGATAAATTAATTTCTATCATTAATTAAAATCATAACTTATTTAATTAATGTTCCTATTTCCAAAATTAATTAATCTTAATTAATTAACTCAACCTTAATTAATTAATTCAAAATCCTTATTTAATTAATTACATAAATTAATTAATTAACCATCTAATTACCTTATTAATTTAATAAACCAAATCATTAAATCTTTGATTTATTATAAGTAAAACATTTCTTATTAATAATTTCATTATCATTAACAAAGAAATATTTAAACAACTTATTTAAAATTTATTTCCAAATTACATTTTAAACTTAAAATTTAAAATGAAAACCACACTTAACCTTATCAAAGTTTTTAAAACATTCTAAAACCTTTTTTAAAACTTATGCTAAATAATTTCTCATTTTATAAAAGAAATATAAGCCCATATTTATTTAATATACAAATCATGTTTTAAATATGATTCAACATCAAAAGTTGTTTAAACATTTCAAAATTTTAAAAACTTCTTTTATCTTCGAAACATGATTCAAATTTGGATCTTGTTTTTAGATTTAAACCTATGTTTAAATCTTCTATTTTAAATTTAAAGCTTTAACTTAAATTCCCGATATTTAAACTCTTTTATAGTTGTTAAAACATTTTAATTTAAAGAGTTTAAATTGAAATTTAAAACTTGAATTCAAATCTAGTTTGAAATTCATACTTAAGTTTTAAGTTTAAATTCTTTTTTAAAAACCCTGCTCCAATTTTAAAGCAGATTGAATTGGAAAAAATATGCAAGTTTCTCTGAAACCTGTAATTTTAAAAATACCTGAGTCCCATGTATTTGACTTCGGGTACAACCCTGATCAACTTCAAGTAACAACTCGAATTACTCGAGTATTAACCCGAGTGCAAAACTACTGCAAAACCCAAAACCTTCCCTGTCACCATCTTCTTCACCGTGCACATGCACGGTGGTTCTGGCCACCTCTGGCTACTACCCAGACAACAAGCAAGTCAACATTCACCTTTGAAGCTCATCGCGATCATCAGAAACCCACCATCATCCAGAAATCAAACTGAGTTTCTCCCAATCCAAACCTGAAGCATACTGGAACAGGTATCTCCATCCAAACCTAAACCTGGAAAACACTCATTCTCCCTCCTCCGGCCATCAGAGACCCTGGGACTCCGGCCATCTCCTCTTTACTACCCCGGCATTCACCTCTCCAAAAATTATTGCACTCGATCAACGAGAGCATCCATGCCGATCAAAATTTCCCACTGCCCATTAACTAGGTTTAGAACTTCCCCCTTTACACTTCCCAGTAAGAACAGCAATGCACAAAAATCTCAATACTAAAAATTGCAATTTTGGTTTTAAAAATTACATTTTAGTTTTAGCTTTTGATTCAAGCACCTGAAACTAAGAAATAATCAAACTTGGATTTGTCAGATTTCAGTTTACTTGTTATTACCTTGTTTCCAGTAAAACTACAGGTATTTTTTTTATTTCATCTTGAACAAAATCTTAAACTTATAATTTATGATATATTAAATATACATTGTTCAAATCTCTTGTATTATTAAAGATTAATTTAAGAACACTTAATTTTTTCTTTTAAAATTTGGGACCTGGAACTTAGAAGAATACTGTAATAATCATAGAATAGTAAATTTATACTCATATACTGAATACAATTCATATTACAGGAACAAACATACATCATCATAACTATACTTGAGTTTTTAAACTAATGAGGTTAATCATACAAATCAACATGAAATCTAGGTAAACATACATAAGTCATAAATCAAGCAACAGTTTAATACTTAAATTTTTGAAAAGAAAAATGTTACTCACCTGATGTTTTGAAAACTATTTTGGAAGTAGAGCACAAATATGAGTTGCTGAAATTTGATTTAACTTGCATGCAGGCTTGAACAAATCCAGACTCCTTTTTACGTTTGAATTTAAATTTGCATTTGCATGTGAAAGTGTTTTTACAGAGGACTGCGGGTTGGTTTTGAAATCTGGCTACAGGCCTTGTATACTTGATTCCCAGATTTAAAGAAATGCAGAGGCCTTCATTTTTGCTTTTGAAAGTAATTACAGGGGATTTGCGTTAGAAAGGAATTTCAGATTGAATTGAAGAGGAAATTTGAAATGTATTCCAAGATATTGATTTGGGTTTTGAGAATTTGTTATTGATTTGTTTTTCAGCTGAGATTTATCTTTGAAAAAAAATGAAGAATAGAAAAAGAAAGAGCTTGAAGAACACATGTTTTATATGAGTATAATTGATTTTTCAAAAATTTAAAATAAAAATAAAAATAAAAGACACTTGTAAAAAAAGAAATAACACTTGTTACACTAGTCATTTAATTCAATAACACTTGTCATTACACCCCTTAGTTTAATAACATGTGTCTTGACTAATATTATTTGTTTTTATTTATTTTAAAGGTAATTGAAATCCTCTTTATTTATTAAATACATATAAAGTAGTTTCATAAATAAATGTATATGTATTTCTTTTTAATGAAATAAAACAATTTATATAAAAATGAAAGCTTATTTATAAAAGTTAAATATGTTTATTTATTTGAATTTCAAAATGAATTCAAATTCAAATGCTATTTATACATTTAAAAATTCCATTTAAAACTAATTTATATTAACATACTTAATTTAAAAGTAATAACATTGTCTTTTAAAATCTATCAATATTTATACTTTTATTAATATTGTTTGAAAATAACATATTTATTAATTTAAATAATTTATTAAAAGGAATCATAAATTACTTATCTTATTTATCTTAATTAAATGGATTAATGTTTAATATATAAATGGTATTTTAAATTTCCATATATAATTCCAAACTATATTTATTAAGCTATATTCAAAAAGAAATAAAATAAACTTTTGTTTATCTTATTAAAATTTAAACTATGCTTTAAAATATATTTATACACTTTAAAACAATTTCTTTAAGTATCTTAAAACCAAATAGTTATTTATTAAATAGTTTTGAATAGTTATTTATTAAATAAAATAAAAATCTCCAAATTATCAAAATGAATATCAGAATTTAAAAACAAGATTTTATTTGCTTATTAATCTACAATCAAAACTTATCTATCTATAATATATATACATACACACACACACACACACACACACACACACACACACACATTATAAATAGAAAGCAATTTATTAGCTTTTAAAAGATAAAATTCACCAATTAAACATTTATTTAATTGGATTATTAAATCAAGTTAATTTTATTAACAGAATTTATCAAATCAATCTAAATTTGAAATACAGATTATTAAATTGATATTGCCAAAATTTCCAGGATATCACAACAGTACTCTTAAAAGCCAGATTTAGGTGTTAATGATATAGTTTTATGAGGTGTCATCGGATCCGAACTCGGGTATTAGTTGATCGAAGGTAAGTTGAAAGTCACCTTTCGGTATCCTTTGATAATAAGTGGGGATGATTAGAATGCCAGTTTCAGTAGAAGAATATCATAATATCATAATATCCTTCCTGGTAATAAGCAATAGTGGCTCGGAGTACCATCTACGGTAATACATAATGTCAGGTTTGAAATCCATATCTACTGATCTGGTATTAATAATGGAAGGTCAGTAGACCGTTTTTAGTAATAAGTGTCAAAAAACAAAAGAACCATTCTAACAATAAATAATAGAAGACCAGAGAATCAATTTGACAATAAGTAACAGCAAACTAGAATATCATTTCAGATAATAAGTAATAGAAGACCAGATAACCAATCTGGCAATAAGTAATAAAAGACCAGAATATCATTTCTAATAATAAGTAATAGTAGACCGAAAAACTAATTTGGCAGATGTTCGTGGGAAGAAGCCAGTGACTTCTTCCTGATTCTCATATTGAATGCGCCACCTCCAGACTTTGATGATGTCTTGCATGCTTTTGCTTTCTCGGGCCCGAGTTTTCTTTGTCCATTTGTCATTTGTTTTGGTCTATTTCTGGAGGAGGTTCTTTGTCCAATTTTTTGTTCTTATTTAAGTAGATCCCATTTTAGACTGTTTGTCATTTAGACATTACCAACCTTTTGGTGGTTGCTATTTTAAGCGATGCCGATTTTTGGTAGTGCATATTTCAGGCACGGACCTTTCTTAGTCTGTCGGACATTTCATCGGCTAGCTTATTTTAAAGCAGGGCCTGAGGACTTACCCGACCTCCCTCCAGGAGGCACCTTAACCTGGACATAGCGTGACGTGGGTAAGGGCTTGTAGGTACATTGGCCAGGCCATAGCGTGGTAGGACCAAGGGATTACCCCTCCTTTCTCTAGTAAGCGCCTTATTCTGTCCATAGCGTGACACGGATAAGGGCTTATGCTGCTTTAACCTGGCCATTTCCAACATTGGCGCGGCTACAGGATTATGCCCTCCCTCCAGGAGGTGCCCTGACCTGGCCATCTTCGCGCGGCCAAGGGCTTTCTACCATTATTGGTAGCCTGCCTTTTTAGGCAGTCCAAGTTTAGGGAGAATTCCTCTCCCGATCATGTAGAATTTTCTTATTTTTAGAATAGAGCTTTTATTTCATGGCTTGATTAGTGCCTTACAAACTGTTTTAGTTTCCCTTGTTACGGAAAGTGTTGGGCCGTTTTTCTAAGTACTTTGCATTGATCAGTATCTTGTTCATTCATGAGATGGATATTGAAATATACTTCTTTGGACCTTTTCTCCAACCCCGGCCTTTTCTTTTGAGACGGATAATAGTTCAGTTCCTCATTGGGTTTAGCATATATGTCCTCGATTGACGTCGTCAGATTGTACTGTCCAAAAAGTATTGATTTTTTTTTGAGCCGTTCTTGACCGGCATCTAAATCTTTTGTGGCTTGATCCAAATACTTCTTCTTGAGGAATGGGCATTCTTTTCATGGCTCGTTGGCTTTCTTCCAAAGGGTTTCCATTTAATCTCGAGGTCTCAGTTAGAAATCTCTTGGTGATTCTTATGTTTCTGCCAGGCAGTCCTTTTACCCATCTTACTTTTTCAGTCGCGGATTATTCTAGATGCTCATAGCTTTCCCTGGGGTGATAGGCTTCACTTATGATCTTATTCCATTTGTTTAAGAAATTTCCATAATCCTTTATCATTTCTTTTTCAAGGACGATTCCCAAGGAATATGATTGGATGGTTTTCCCCATTTGTTAAAAATGTTGTCGCTTCTATTTACTCCTCTTCCAAGTGCAAAGATCGGCGTTGGTCCCATGTGGAAGGGGTTTAAGCACCATTTTTTTGGATCATAGGATTTCACCTTCTTTCTATTTATAATACCCAAGACTTCAAGCCATAACCTTTGTTCCTCATTTTGATTATAATCTTTGTTGGCCATATAAGAAAATCTTGTGAGTTGGGGTTCAGAAGGCCCTTGTTCGGCCCTTTTGAATCTTTTAGCCATAATTGAATTAGTAACAAGTGATTTGATGTTAAATTAACTCGATGAGAGTCGAAGAACTGTAGTGTCGGAAGATCTAACAAGTCGAAGGTTCGAGCCCTCCTTCTAGTGTTAAAAATGTTAACCAACTTTATGATCAACACCCTAAAAGATGCTGCAAGCATTCAAGAAGGTTATCCTTCGATAAAAGGAATTGTATCCCCAATTACTTTTCTACTTAGCTTCCATGACTACCGATTTTAGATTTAAACCTTTCGGCATGATTGGTTGAGCCGATTTTCTGAATAAGAACTCTTGACTCTGAAAGATCTTATAAGACATCACGCTAAGCTTTCCTTTGTGTTACAGATGATTACTTACCGATTTTACCCCTTTTAAGTTGATCTTGAGTGCTTCCGAAAGGTTTGAGATGATTGACCTTATTGACAGTAGTATAAACAGTAATCCTTAGGCAAAATTCAAAGGCACTTGACCTCACCGAAAGGTTTGGCTTCTCATTCGAAGCTATGTTGAGATTAACCGAAAGGTACGTGATGTCTCTTATCAGGTTAAAATCTATTATCTTATCTTTGGACTTCAACGAGAGGTTCAATCATTTAGATAAAATAGCAAAAGGTTTTGGCGCTGTGAATTTAGAAGGATCTATCAGCTTAGCTGGGAAGTCTTATTTCAGTAACTAATGACTTCGAAGAGTTGTAATTGCAATCTGAACAATTGAATTCCGACCCTTCCGCCTAGAACCTATTAATTGAGTTAATCCTGGAAGCATGAATCAATACAATAAAGAATTAAATTGGATAATAAGATATTTAACAAGATACGAAGCTTCACTTTTTATCATTTACTATCAGCTTTACAAATTCCCAAATCCATTCTGATTTAGGGTTATGATATATTACTTTGAATCTTATAAGAATGAGGTGGGAAAAGAGAAAGCACCCTCAAATAGGAGCCCTTGGGTCCTATTTATAGACAAAGGCGGCCCTTCTTTCAACCTTATGCTTTTGATTGAGCCGGAAGGTTACTCCTCGTACGCAGTGAAATCCTTTTGATACGACCGAAGGTTTTCCATTTATGTGTTGTTATGAACCTTTCGACTTCATTAGAAGATTGCTTCTTTGCTCAATATTGATTAATGGTCTTTGTCCCCCTTATAAACCTTTTGGTATTACCGAAAGGGTATCCTGTATGTTTCTCAATCTGTTCGGAAGGTTTAGTATGCTTTCAAAAGAAGCCATTAAATAGTACTATTTGCTTGCTTTGATTCCTTCTTCTCCTCTAAATTCTTTAGAGACTAGAAGAGGATCCTTTTAGGCTTTCATAATTTTTTAAGTTAGTGAACTCCAATGGTTGCATCCCTTTGGAAGCTCCGAGAGGTATGGGCTATGCTCTTCTTTTCCTTGCCTGCCTAGGAGTCTTTAGTCCTAGTCAAAAGGCTGATTTTTCGGTGTAACAATTTTAGACATTAATGATAAAAGTCCCAAAACCCATTTTTTGGAATTTAATAATAGGAAACCAAGATACCGTTTCTGACAGTAAATAGTAGAAGACCAGAATGTCATTCCCGATAACTGATAATAGAAGACGACTCTACCATTCCTTGTAATTAATAATAGAAGTCAAGAATTACATTTGTAGTAATTAATAATAGAAGACCAGAATACTATTTTCGGTAATTAATAATAGAAGACCAGAATACCATTTTCGACAATTAGTAATAGAAAACAAGAACACCATTTTTGGCAATTAATAATAGAAGACCAGAATACCATTTCTGGCAATTAATAATAGAAGGCAAGAATACCATTTGTAGAGATCAATAATAGAAGACCAGAATTTCATTTCTAGCAATTTATGATAGAAGACCAAAGTACCTTTTGGTGGATGTTCGTGGGAAGAAGTCAGTGACTTCTTCTTGATTCTCTTGTTGAATGTGCCGCCTCCAGGCTTTGATGATGTCTTGCATGCTTTTTCCTCCTCGGGCCTAAGTTTTCTTTGTCCATTTGTCATTTTTTTGGCATATTTCAGGCGGTGACTATTTTGTCCAATTTTTATGCTTATCTAAGTATAACCCATATCAGGCTGTTTGTTATTTTAGACATTACCATCCTTTTGGTGGTTGCTATTTTAAGCGATGTTGATTTCTGTATGTGCCTATTTTAGACATGAACTTTTCTTAGTCCGTTGGACATTTCATCCGAGTTTTCGGCGCGCTCGGCTAGCTTATTCTGAAGCAAGGCCCGAGGATTTACCCGACCTTCCTTCAGGAGAAGCCTTAACCTGCCATAGCGTGACATAGCTAAGGGTTTGTCGGTACCTTGGCCAGACCATAACATGGCGGGACCAAGGGATTACCCTTCCTCTCTCTAGAAGGCACCATATCTTGGCCATAGCGTGATGCGAATAAGGGCTTATGCTGCTTTAACGTCGCCATTTTTGACTTTGGCATGGAAAAAGGCTTAAGCGTTCCCTTTAAAAGGTGCCTTGACCTGACCATCTTGGCACGACCAAGGACGCCCTACCATTATTGGTAGCCTGCCTTTTTAGGCATTCCAAGTTTAGGGAGAAATCCTCTTCCGATCATATAGACTTTTCTTATTTTGAGAATAGAGCTTTTATTTCATGGCTTGATTAATCCCTTACAAATTGTTTTAGCTTCCCTTGTTGTAGAAAGTGTGGGACCATTTTTCAAAGTACTTTGCATTGGTTAGTATCATGTCCGTTCATGAGATAGAAATTGCAATATACTCCTTTAGACCTTTTCTCCAACCCCGGCCTTTTCTTTTGAGAAGCAAATAGTTCAGTTCCTTTTTGGTTTTAGTATATATGTCCTTGATTGACGTCGTAAGATTGTACTCTCTAAGAAGTATTGGTATTTGTGCCATTTTTGACTGGCGTCTAAACCTTTTGTGGCTTGATCCAAATATTTCTTCTTGAGGAATGGACTTTCTTTACAAGGCTCGTTGGCTTTCTTCCAAAGGCTTTCCAACCAATCTCGAGGTCTTGGTTAGAAATCTCTTGGTGATTCTTATGTTTCAACCAAGCAGTCCTTTTACCTGTCTTACTTTTTTAGCCGTAGATTTTTCCAGATGCTCACAGCTTTCCATGGAGTGATAGGCCTCACTTAAGATCTTATTCCATTTGTTTGAGAAATTGTCATAATCCTTTATCATTTCTTTTTCAAAGATGGTTCCATAGGAATATGATTGGATGGTTTTCTTCATTTTGTTAAAAATGTTATCGCTTCTATTTACTCCTCTTCTAAGTGAAAAGATTGAGGTTAGTCCTATGTGGAAGGGGTTTAAGCTCATTTTTCTAGATCATAGGATTCCACCTTCTTTCTGTTTATAATTCTCAAGGCTTCAAGCCTTAACCTTTCTTCCTCATTTTGATTATAATCTTTGTTGCCCACATTGAAAAATCTTGTGAGTTGGGGATCAGAAGGCCCTTGTTTGGAACTCTCGAATCTTTTAGCCATAATTGAATCAGTAAAAAGTGATTTTGATTTGAAATTATCTCGATGAGAGTCGAAGAACTATAGTGTCGAAAGATCTAACAGTCGGAGGTTCAAGCCCTCCTTCTAGCATCAAAATGTTGACCATATTTTTTGTCAACACCCCAAATAACGCTTTCAACAGGAAAGAGGAGGTTGGTTAAGTAGAAGAGGATGTTAGCCTTAATTATTGTCTTTGTTCTTTGCTCTAATAACTACCGAATCATATATGAAGAATCACAATGTGGCTAGAAGGTTTAACCTTTCAAGCGGAAAGTTATCTATCAGAGATGAACTTATTTAGAGTCTTCATGAAGCATTTCTTTTTAACATGAACGAAAATAAACTAGATACACTCTTTTAAAGTTGCTTTCTAGAACTCTCGATAGGTTTGAATGATTGGTCGCTATGAAAATAAGGTCAATAAAGAAATCCTAGGTAGCGTGTGAGAACCCTTGGTCTTATTGTAAAGATTAATCACTCTTTGGAGGTTGGACTCAACTGGACGAAAGGTATTAGAATAGTAACTGTCAGATTGGACCTTATTATCCGGTACTTAGATTGTTCCGAAGGGTTTGAGTGGTGGACTAATGTCCGCAGAAGGTTAGGTTACTGCTTGGGCACAAGTATCTGCTAATTTTGGTTGAAGAATTCCAGTCACAATGCTAATAACCACAGAAGGTATTACTTATATCGACCCATATTAGTTGTGGCCCTTCAAACTTATCGGCACGAACCCTTCAGAGGAACCGATCCTGTAAATCAATATTTTAACAACAAAAATATAAGAAATCGATAAAATGTTTCTCGAAATCAGAAGACTTCTCTTGCCATCTATAATAAGACTTTGCTTTTATTGAATTTCCCCAAATTAAATCCCCAATTAGGGTTTCAGACTCGTGATCATGAAGTTACAAGTTTTTTGAATGAGAAATAGCCCCCCAAACTAGACCCCTTGGGTCCTATTTAAAGATGCGGGTGGCATCCCATCAGCTTTATGCCTTTATGCAATACAGAAGGTTGCTTTTGGTATGAAGTTGTAATCCCTCCAGTCTTACCAAAAGATAGTGTCTTGTATGGTTGTAGGCCCTTCATTATTGTTGGAAGGTTCGTTGATTGTGTATCAACATAGTCTGCCGAATGCTGCCGAAAGATTTTTCCTCCACTTGTTTTCTAGAAGTCGTTGCCTTTACCGGAAGGTTTTTTATATGCATAGCACGTGAAACTTTTGATCCCGTCGAAAGGTTTATAGCCTTTTGATCCCTTTGTCCTTAGCGGAAGGTTGCTTTTTCCTGCTTGACTACTGTCGAAAGTTGTATCTTCCCTGGGTGATGGCAGAAGGTTGTTTTCCATTGACTTACGATTGCTGTTTTTATTTAAACTTCCGGTAACATCAAAAGGTACCTTGCAGGTGTATTATCTGGCTTGAAAAGCTCATTGCGTTTTCGGAAGGGTTGACGCGAGGCCACGTCTTTGTTTCCTCGTGTTTGCTTCCTCCGGAGGGTAAGCACCTCCTGATCATTGTAGAATGACATTTTACTTCTTCCATGAAAGGTCTTGAGCCGCTTCATATTATTGAGTGCATCCCTTCAGTCTCCCTGGAAAGTCTGATCCTGCTCTTTTCCTTTCCTTCCTTTGTTTAAGTCCTTATGGCTTAAGCAGAAGGTGAATTTTCTAAGTAACACAAAATATTTCCAATTCATTACATAATCCCAAATTCGAAATTCACGTTAGGAGAAAATATATTTATTACGACATACGTCCAAGAGCGTCATATGAAGATGCCCCCTTGGATGATCAGAGTATACACAGGCAATATAACAACTTTGCCATTACAAACAACACAGCAGAATCAAAAGAAAAGAGAACCCTAAATAACTATCATGCCTCCTACACATCTCCGGAAGCTTATTCGACTTAAGAGGTACTTTGCCAAGAGTTTAAGGGGAAAACATAAATTTCGAGTTAGACATAAAGCCTCATATGAATAATAAACTACTATCTCAAATCTTTTAGATATCTAGTGAGACCACACAGCTTAGCCGAATGGGTTTTCCTCTCACTAGTGTCCCAAAACCTTTATAAAACCGTATATTGTGCTTCTGCATCCACAATAGTTAAATCAATTCAAAACTATATAATATGATGATATGCAAAACAAATGAATAATTCTGGATTATCCATCTCCATTCATTTTAGACTATCTGTCTAAATCATAGTTTCTAAGATTACTATTGGCCTATTAGTTTTCATGGGCTGACTAATAACTGGTTAAACATTTAAGGACTCCCCGTCTAATTATATAGTTTCCATTGGATCACAAAGAATCTATTGGTAACTCCAATATCTTATTCTTATTCTAGTTTTCCTGGGTTGATTAGGAATCTATTAGTAATCCCAATATCCTTTCTTATTACCCCAGTTTTCTGGGCTGACTAGGAACATATGACATTTGTCAATATTTCAATCCGGATATAATTTTCATGGGCTAACTATAAACATAATGGCCCCTGCCAGTATCCAATCATAGTTTTCATGTGCTTAATATGAACCTGTCTTTTTGACAACTTCCTTTATACATAGTGTTCGCGGGCTAACTATGAACCTGTCTTTCTGACATCTTCCTTTATTCATAGTTTTCATAGGCTAACTATGAACTTATTGGCCCTACCAATATCTTTTTCTATGCACAGTTTTCATGGGCTTACTGTGAACCTATTGGCCCCTGCCAATATCTTTCATTTATATTTTATCATCCTATATTCTGGCATTCCTGACCTCCCGGATGCTATTCTACTCATTCAGGAGTTTTAATCAATTTATATTCACTACTGGGTTAACCTAACTGGTTCTTCTACCCTTTATCCCTAGAATGCAGTTACGAGTCCATTATAAAGTGAATATATTTATGTTTGAAGAAGCAAACATATCAACATAGCAATACCACTCCTATAGGTTTAAAATAGAACATGGCTAATCCCTTTAATCTATTACTTCATGAAAAAAGCTTCTTAAAACCATTATAAAAACTCCTTTAATTTAGCTACGGATTTTTCCTTTTAAAAGTAATTTTGGGTTATAAAACCTTTCGATACCTTCGAAGCCTAGCTTTCGACTTCATAGGATGACCTCCTTCGAAAGCATTAAAATTTATCTTCAAAACATTAGGATTCTGCCTTTTAATACTTTAAAAAACCTTCCTTTCAAAACCTTTCGATTGTAGTAAAGTATTAATATTTAACCTTTAGAAGTTAGCTTCGAAACCAGTTGAAAGTGCCCCTTTCCACACCAATGGAAGTAACCCTTTTGAAATCATTGAAAGTCCCCCTTTTGAAAGCATTGATTTTATACTTAGGTCAAAGTGAATATAGGCGAAAGCATCTCTTTCAAAACCATCATTTATCATATAAAAATATTAGGAAAAACATGATGGCGTCGGCAGCGTCTCTTTTGAAAGCATCTAACATTTGGGTATAACATTAGAAGGTTGGCATCGAAATTCCTTTCGAAACTATTGCCTTCAAAACCACTAACCCCTTTCGAAAGCTATAAGAAGTGGATTAAACTTAGAAAACAAAGCACCCTTTCGACCGCGTTGATATCTTCAACATCATCGAAAGGCTATAAAATGGTAATAGGGTTTTGACTAGGTCGGAACCCCTTCTTTCAAACATTCTTTCATAAGTAAAGGAATCTAGTTGAAAGCAAACTCATGTCAATGGAAACCCTTTCAAAACATTTTAAATCCTCTTTCAAAACCATATGTTTAAACTGTGTCGAAGGCTAAAACAAAACAAAGGCATGCGCATGTCAATTTTTTAAAACAAACCAAGGTTTCGAGTTTCAGAAGCCTTGCTTTTGACACCTTACATTCTGCCTTCTTCCAATCCACTGCAGATACCTTGTTTGTTGATTTCGACATAGTAGGTTTCGACTAAAATGAAGGTTAAAGCATCTGTATCGAAAGGTTCTTTCCAAAGTAGGCGAAACCAATTTTCTGAGCAAATCTAGTTTAGTATTTCTTAAAGGAAACTTTTCTCTGACTAACCTGCCACGGGTCAACACCAAATTGGTTGCCTTAACTTTTTCAAATTATTTTTCAAAAATAACTACCACTAATTTAGATCTAAACCATGGTTAAGTTAATCAAATGATCCCTTCCATTAAGAAAAATCAATTTTGCAAGAAATCCCTCTTCTAAAATAATTTAATTTGCATAGCAAACCACTTTGGAAAAATCCCCAAAAATTCCAGAAATTCACTTTAATCGTGTTATCTAACATCAAAATTCCAAACCCAAATTCTCAATATATTTACCAAAATAAATTTATAAACCCAATTAACCATATTTTTCTTTGAAAATTCATAACAAAAATATTATCAAAATTGAAACCCAACTCCAAGATCATGTTTCTCATAACATAAAATTTTCCCATGGCATTTAAACATCTTCAAATCTCGGTTTTACCTTAAAACCGTGCTTTTCCACATTTAAACAATCTTGTGTAAACCATATAAATTTTTTATCAAGCATATCATCATCCAGTATATCATAAAAACGAATTTACCCTTAAGTCCGAAAATATATGATTCAAAACAAAGTAGAGATGGGATTATTGTTCACCTTGATCTAGATAAGGAGATTGGACCGAGAATGATTCTCTAGCTTTTAATTTTATTATCTTCTTCTCTTAATGGCCGACCGTTCTTTTAAATTTTTGATGCGCGTTTCAAAATGACGTGGGTAAGGAATGAAATGGTAGAAATGAAATATATATATATGGGTAAGGGTTTTGGATGGCAATTCCTAATATACCCTTATGAAATTTTATTAACCATAATCCCATTCATAAGCCCGTTAATTATTAGGTTAGGCTCGGCCTTAATTAAATTAATTCAAGTCTCAATCCCCTTATCACTTAACATTTACATTATTCTATTTAATTTATCTAATTGAATCTCCTGAATAATGTTATCAAAGATTAAGGGTGTTACAGGCTCCCCTCCTTAAAGAATTTCGCAATCGAAATTCAATAAGGACTAAATACTAAACATAGAAATCATCTGTAACGACTCCTAACAGCCATACTAGTCTACCTGACTAGGAATCATCTATATAAATCTAATATAGACGTACCCTTAAAGCAGATCAGGATAAGTATCTCGAATCTTGTCCTCCATCTCGCAAGTACAGTCCTTCTCCTTGTCGCTCCACTGAACTTTCACAAACTTAACTGTCTTGTTTATCATCCTTTTCTCATCTCTCGCTACAAAACGAACTGGTAGTCTAACAAAAGTCAAATTGGGCTCTACTACCAATTCCACCAACTCCATCTGAGGAATAGTAGCATGTGGATCATGCACATACTTGCGAAGATGAGATACATGAAACATATTATGGACATCTGCCATACTGCTCGACAACTCAATTATATATGCGAGCTTTCCAATCCTTTTTATAATCTGGAATGGACCAACATATCTCGGTGCTAGTTTCCCTGACTTCCTAAATCATACCACACCCTTCATCGGTGTTACTTTAATGAAAACATTGTCTCCAGCTAAGAACTCAAGCTCCTTACGCCTTTTATCTGCATAACTTTTCTATATAGATTGAGCTTTCTTAATCCATTCTCGGATCAACTCAATCTTCTCTAACGCCACACTTACCAAATTTGGACCTATAGACACATCCAGAATTCACTAGTGAATAAAGCATCTCTGTCGCTGACTATGCTACTAGGAACGCTATGAAGTTTAACTATGTTCTTCATGAACAACTTCGCCAAAACAAGTGCATCCTAGTCGACTTTACGGTAATGAAACGGGCACTCTTGGTCAACCATCCATAATAACCCGTATACTCTCATTTCCTCATCTTGATCATGGAATTCATCTATAAAATCCATGGATATCGAATCCCATTTCCATACCGGAGTCTCTAGAGGCTGGAGTAACCCATTCGGCTTCTGATGTTTGGCCTTCATTTGTTGACATTTGACACACTGCCTAACCCACAAGCCAACATCCCTCTTCATGCCTTCCTAATAAAAGTTTCTCTTCATATCTTGATACATCTTAGTCCTTCTAGGATGAATCGTAAACTTGGATGGATGACATTCCTCAAGAATTTCTTTCCTTAAGTTCTCCACATTTGGAATACATAACCACCCCTTCTTTCTCAACCATCCTTTTTGGTCAAGACAAAAATCTTTAAAATCATCGATCTCAGTTCCAACCTCAAGCTTTCTGATCCTCTCGACTCATAATGGATCCTCCTTTGGTTTAGAAGCAATTCTCTCAATCAACACCGGCCAGACTTCTAAACATGACAATATGGCAGTAATCTGACTAGAACTAGCAGTCGATCTTAACTGCACACCGCAGCTGGCCAAAGCTTCTAGATCCTTCCATACTGCGAACATAGCCAACACCACATTCTGACATCTTCTGCTGAGAGCATCCACTACCTTATTTCCTTTCCTAGGAGTATACTTTATACCAAAATCATAAGCAACCAAAAACTCCACTACTGCTATTGTCTCTTATTCAACTCTTTCTAAGAGAATAAGTATCTTAAAGACTTATGGTCAGTATTCAATTTAAATATCTCCCCCAAGAGATAATGCCTTCAAATCTTCAAGGCAAAAATCACCACAGTGAACTCCAAGTCATGAGTAGGATATCTTACTTTGTGCGGTCTAAGCTGCCTAGATGCATAAGCAAAGACTTTGCCCTTTTGCATCAACACTGCTCCCAGTCCAGTCCTACATGCATCTGTGTATACTACCAACCCTTGGTTTCCATCTGGAACTACAAACACTGGAGCATTAGTCAACAAATGCTTTAACTTAAGGAATGTTCCCCTACATTTGTTGGACCAAACAAACTTCACTTCCTTCCTAGTAAGCTTAGTCAAAGGTGCTTCTATTTGTGAGAAATTCTTAATGAATCTCCGGAAGTAGCCAGCAAGTCCAAGAAAACTTTTGATCTCGGTCACCGTCTCTAGTCTTGGCCAATTATTCATAGCTACGATCTTATCTGAATCGACCGACAATCCCTTCTTTGAAACCACATGACCAAGAAACTTAACCTCTTTCTTCTAAAAATAACACATGGAAAACTTCGCCTTTAGCTGATTCCGCCTCAGCGTCTCTAGCACAACTCTAAGATGATCTTCATGCTCTCTCTCATCCTTAGAGTATACCAAAATGTCATCTATAGACAACAACACGAATCTATCCAAATACTCTCAGAAGACTCGATTCATCAAATCCACAAAGAAAGAAGGTGCGTTAGTCAACTCGAGTGGAATTACTAACCATTCATATGAACCATATCTAGTCCGGGATGCTGTCAAAGGATACTGCCCTCTGCCACTCTTAACTGATGGAACTCTATCGCCAAATCCAACTGGAAAAACACTTTGGCTGCACTCAACTGATTAAAGAGATCATCAATTCTCGACAAAGGATACTTATTCTTTATCATCCTTTCATTCAGCTTATGATAGTTAATACACATTCTTAATAATCCATTTGGTTTCCTCATGAATACCGCAGCCGCTTCCCAAGGCGAACTTCTTAGTCTAACAAAATTCCTTCCTTCTAGATCTACTAGATGCACCTTCAATTCCTTCATCTCTATAGGCGTCATCCTGCTAGGTGGTCTACTCACAGGTTCAGCTCCTGGCACAAGATCTATCCGAAACTCAACAGCTCATTTTGGTGGTAGTCCTATGACTAGCTCAAACACATCCGCAAACTCCCTTGCAATTCAAACCTGGCTTAGATCTTCTCCCACTTCCATTGCACTTAACAAAGCACAACTACTCCGTTCAGAATTCTCTACTGAGAATATAATTGGTTATGACTACTAGGGCATCTCAAAGATAGCTCCCCATCCAGGCAGAATATCTTGGCCTCATACCTTCTCAACCAATCCATACACAAAATGATTCCGAAATCTACGAAATCATAAACATACAAACTGCATGCAAACTTATGACCTAACAAATCGAGCTCTAACTGGTCACATGTCATCCCCAGAGTTGCATACCCTTCAATTATATTTGCAACCCTTAAGTAAGTAACAAGGTATGTAGGTTCTAAGCATAACCTATTAACCAAACAATGGGATATAAATGAATGTGATGCACCGGTATTGAAATGTATCCTAACTGGTATACTCTGAATCGAAAACATACCTTCCATCACTGTCTTTCCTTTATCAGCTACAGTAGGTTTATCTGATGATCCAATAGCAAAAACCTTTCCTTTATCTGCCCTAGCTTGCTTTGGATATTGGTTCTTATAATGCCCAACTTGATCACAGTTAAAGCATTTCACATTCTTCGTGTCTACGGCCTTCTTTCCCTTTCCTGACTGACATACACTTGCATAATGACCCCTATTGTCACATTTATAACATACCAAATCATCATTTGCCTTCTTGGTGGCACCCCTTTCTGGGCTCCCTTCTTCTTAAAGAACTTCCTCTTCTTCCCTAAGGATTTTGGATTCAACTGGCTTCTCCCTTATTGAAACAGCAAGCATCTCTTCATGGCCAATGGCTATCTCCACTACCACATTACAAGGTTATCGGATATAGGCCATGGTCATTCTAGCAAGCTCAGGTCTCAGTCCTTAAATGAACCTTTCATTATTTTTGATGTCAGTGTCAACCATAGCATATCCATATCGAGACAGCTCATCAAACTTAGCAACGTACTCGACCACTGACATCTCCTTGAACTAAATCCATGAACTTCCTCATCAATGTTGACTTAGCAACCTTAGATAAAAACCTCTGTCGAACCTTCTTTTGAAATCATCCTATGTCCGCTATTCCTCGGGAACTAATGCAGAAAGATGTGATTGTTTGGACCGGTAAGTGTGAGGAAGCATTCCATAAGCTGAAACACTTATTGATGAATGCACCTGCATTAGTTGTTCCAAAGGGGAATAAGGACTTAGTGGTGTACATGGATGCTTGTGGAACAAGATTAGGAGCTCTATTAATGCATAGAGGTAAAGTGATTATCTATGCTTCTCGATAGCTTAGACCGCATGAGGTTGGGTACCCAACGCATGATTTGAAATTAGCTGTGGTAATTTTTTCATTGAAGGTGTGGAGACATAACCTTATGGGATAGCGATTTGAATTGCATGTGGATCATAAGTCGTTGAAGTATTTTTTATTTCAGAAGGAATTGAATATGAGACAGTAGAGGTGGTTAGAGTTTTTAGCCACTTATGACTTTGGTATTGTGTACACATCAGGAAATAGCAATAAGGTTGTGGATGCACTTAGCAGAAAATATTAGAATGCAGTGTTGACAGTGATAGCTGAGTGGAAAGATTTAGAAGTACTGACTACATGCATGATACAATGGAGATCTGAAGCTAGATTTAGTAAGGAAACTGTATTGTTGTCATGTTTAGAAGTTCGACCGGTGATGATCGAAAAGATTGCTTCTAAGCAAGAGGAGGATCCATTATTAGTTGAACGAATCAGAAAGTTAAGGGATGGAACAAAGAGGGATGACATGAAAGATTTTTGCCTTGACCAGAATGGGTAGTTAATAAAGAAAGTAAGGTTGTGCGTCCCGAATATGGGGAACATTACGAAGGAAGTTCTAAAAGAATGCCATCGTTCGAAGTTCACTATTCATCCGGGAGGAACTAAGATGTATCAGGATATGGAAAGAAGTTTCTTCTGGGAAGGTATGAAGAGAGATGTTGGCTTATGGGTGAAGCGGTGTTTGAACTATCAACAGGTAAAAGCCGAACATCAAAAACCAAGTGGGTTACTTCAGTCTTTAGAAGCTCCAGTATGGAAATTGGATTCTATCTCAATGGATTTTATAGATGGGTTGCCAAGGTCAAATAAAAGAAATGAAGTATATGAGTTATAGTGGACAGGCTAACCAAGAGTTCCTATTTCATTCCAGTTAAGTCAACGAGGGCGACACTTGTTTTAGCTAAGTTGTTTATGAAGAATGTAGTTAGACTACATGGAATTCCTAGTAGAATAATAAGTGATAAAGATTCCTTATTCATTAGTGAGTTCTAGAAGAGTCTACAAGAGACTTTAGGTACCAAGTTCAAGATGAGTACCGCTTACCATCTGTAGATAGATGGGCAAACGGAAAGGGTTAACAAAATCTTCGAAGATTTATCACGTTCTTGTGTGCAAAATTTTGGAGGATCATGGGAAGACCATCCACACTTAGTCGAGTTTTCATATAATAACAATTATCTTGCTAGTATAGGGATGGCACCGTTTGAAGCTTTGTGTGGAAGGCCATGCAAATCTCTCGTTTGTTGGGTGTAGACTGAGGATAGGTTGGTTCTTGGTCTGGATTTAGTTAGAGCAGCTGCATAAAAGATTGAGTTAATTCGAGCTAGAATGAATGAAGCTTAGTCTAGGCAGAAGAGCTATGTAGATAGAAGAAGGAAAGACTTAGAGTTCTAAGTTGGAGATCATGTTTTCATCAAGATATTACCGATGAAAGGTGTAATTAGATTTGGAAAATCAGAAAAATTAGCATCGAGATTTGTAGGACCATTTCCTATTATAGAAAAGATCTAGAAACTCGCATGTAAAGTAAAGTTATCGAACAATTTGGTAGGAGTTCACGATGTTTTTCATATTTCTCATCAAAGGAATTATATTCTAGATCCAAAGACTACTATAGCACCGATTGTAATAGACAACTTAATAGTGGACACAAATTTGACTATTGTTAGAAAACCAGTCCGTATGGTCGCGAGAGATGAGAAGATGCTAACGAACATTGTAGTTAGATTAGTCAAAGTCCAGTGGAGTGACGACGAGAGAGATTGTACTTAGGAAACTGAGAGCGGGAGTCGTGATACTTCTCCTGACCTGTTTTATGGCATGTTTTACCTTTATGATTGATTTTGGTGAGCACCTTATCGTAATTTCGAGGACAAAATTCTTTAAGGAGGGGAGTCTGTAACAACTCTAATTCTGATTTACATTATTTAGGACATTTAATTAGACAAATTAAATAAAATATTATAAGTGGTTAAGGGAATTGAAATTTGAATATTAGAAGGTAGCCGTGCCTTATTAACTAACGAACATAAAGGGAATTAAAATGAAATAAGTAAGGGTGATAGATAAGGGAAAAATAGGAATAGGTTACACTCTTACCCTCTAAACCCCCGTGCACTCTCATTTTACACGTTCACAAACAAAATTAAATCAAGTAAGGCCGTCCACCATTAGAAGAAGGTAAAGGGAAGATAAGCTAAAATCAAGATGAAGAAGCTTAATCAATTCATTCAAGAGAAAATCTTAAACTCCTTAACCACAAGCTAAGATGAATAATAGGTTACATCTCATATTTCTTACTTTTGGTTCTAGATCAGATCTGAATATGTTTTGCAAAGTATACACCATGTTTTGAATGTTAAATATATATATATATATATATATGCTTGTTGATGACATTTGTTTGTTCATATAGATTTTATGACAAGATTTGACTTGAAAAACCTATTAAATTACATCCAAATGACTTGCGACTTTGATATAAGGTCATAAATATCATTTTAGATATGGGTTTCAAGTTTTATAATTTTTGGAATTATTGTGAATTTATTATTAATTTTCTAGTAAAGAAAATAGTTATGTGTTTAAATTAATTTCGACTATTATACGTTAGCTTTGGGTTAGAAATTTGAATATGTTAGAAAACATATAAAAGGTGATTTACTAGAATTTTTGGAGAGTTTTCCTAAGTGTTTTATGAAATATGTAAAATTATTTAAGGTATGAGACTTAAATGTATTATATGTTTAAAATAGGAGAATGTGCAATTTGCTAAATGTTTTAGATTATTAAATACGGAATTCGGCAACACTTTTAGAAAAGATTTTGGAAAAGAAATTGGCAACCAATTATATTATGACAAATAAGCAAGTTAGTTGGAAAGATATTACTTTACAAAGTAAAAATTCAGTTTTTCTAAAGGTTTGCTGTTTTGCCACTCACGGCAGCTACCTTTCGACTTCATACTACCGCCTCTGTCATAGTCGAAACCAATACACATGGTATCAATGCATTGATACGTAGTGGATCAGAGATAGGCGAAAAGTATAGGGTCGAAATGTGCTTCCAAAGAGGTCGAGACCTTGTTTTACTTTCAAAAGAGATGCCGCTTGCTTAGCTTTCTATAGAATGGTTTCGAAAGGATTTTAATATAGCTTTCGATAGAGGTTGCCGTCTTTTGTTTTGAACAAGCTTTCGACAGGGTCGAAACACTCATTGCCGCATTCTACCTTTCGACCAAGTTGAGGCCACTTTTGGCTTTAGACATTGGTTTCAAAGGGTGCTTCCACTTTTAAATAAGAAGCCGCTTCTCCATGCTTTCGAAAGGGATGGTTACGAAGTCATCTACTTTCTTTTACTTAGAAAATTTCTTTCACTTAGAAAATTTCTTTCGAAAGAGTTGCTTTCGACCTAGTTACTTTAAGACCCTTTTAATATTTTGAAAGCTAATCCTAAAGGTTTCGAAAGGAATGGTTTTAAAGGTTTTGAAACTATGTTCCATACATTTTTACTTGAACCCAATGCTTTTGAAAGATTTTTTTTAAGTAAAGGACTTTAATGCTTTCGAAATGTATATGATAAAGGTTTCGAAGGGGTGATCCCCTAATGTTTTCGAAAGGTGTACCTTTAGTGTTTGAATGAAAAGTTTTTAACGTTTTAGAAAGGCAAGTTTGCAATGTTTTGAAAAGAGGATGTTTAAGGTTTTATAAAGCTTTCGAAAGGACACTTTCATTGGTTTCAAAAGGGCTATTATGAATGGTTTCAAAAGGTATGTTTTGGCCTTTCGGCCTAGAGTTCAAAGTAAAGTAGTTAACAGGTTTCGAAAGAGGTACTTTCAAAGGTTTCGAAAGTGATTGTTTACTGCTTTTAAACAAAGTTTTCGAAAGTTTTCATCAACAATGTTTTAGGTAAAGCATATATCATGGCAAAGAGATTTGAGTAAAGCACATAACATGTTTTCCTTGTTTAAGCATGATTTAAAGGGTTAAATCAATTTGAAAGATTTTCAAGAAAAATTTGATGGGTAGTCAACCCTAAGTAAATGGCTCTGATATTTGAATACCAGATCGGACTGGATAGGGTCACGCCCTATGCATTAGCTATAGCCCCTAGCTAATTTAGTCCAAAATTCTAGTGTGCAAGGCTTAGTCACAGGTAAGACTTAAATGATGTCACACACAGAAGGGAATATGTATACAAAACTTGGATAGGTTATTGGTGATCCCGCAAAATCATTAGGATCAGGTGACCCTGGGAGAAGTAAGTTAAGGACAGACTAACCAAAAGTGTGTCTAACAGATGTTAGATTACTTATTTTGTCTGGTCGGCCCGAGTTAGCCAATGGTTAGTAGTTAGCCAAACAAAACTATATTGCTTGGACAGATAGTCCATATATTACCTGATTTATAAGCATATATGGTATTGCTATTATAGTTTTAATCAGTTTGATTGCACGATTTTGATTTGCAAAAAGATATGTTTTAAAGGGATACTAGTGAGGGGAAACCCGTTCCGTTAAGCGGCTTAGTCTCATTTAATATCAGTAAACTGATATGTAATAGTATTATTCACACCAGGCTTTATGTCTAACTCGTAGTTTATGTTGTCCCCTTAAACTTTTGGGTGCTCAAAATTAATTTGAGTAGATTAAGAGTTAAGATTTTTCAGTTGTAGTAGGTTGGACGAATAAAACTTCCAAAGGCATGCAAGGGGCAAAGCTAGCTAAGTAGGAGATATATAGTTTTATGTTGTGATGTATTAAGATTGATATGTCTATTTAGTACTCTGATCATCCAAGAGGGCATCTTCATATGTCGCTCTTGGTGTATTTTGTAATAATTATATTTGACCAAAACCTAAGAATCATTTAGGATTATGTATCTAAATATTAAATATTGATTTGAAATGTAATCAGAAAAGTTGTTTTAAATCTGTATTGATTTTATTTCATATTCATGTGATTTTGATATTAAGGATACCATTAACATTACCGTATTTTGTCATCGGAAGTTAATACTATGGATGGCCACAACATTTGTATCGCTTAGCTTCGGGCTTTAAGATACGGGATGTTACAACATTGCTTTGAAAATCCTTTCCAAGTAAATATATATAAACATAGCCGAAATTGTTACCACTATTAAATTCCAGCAAGGGATAGCTGAATGTTTGCATGGCATTACAGCTATTTTGGGAATACAACCAAAACTGTAAAGCTCGTATAGGAGTTGGATTTCCAATATGATAGGGAACTAGTAGCCTTTTCCTTCCTTTGCGGATTTTCTACGTATCGCAATCATAGTGCCCGGTGACTTTTTGTATAGGGACTCATGCAAAACTATACATCTCGTATTGCTACACTACTACATATCTGGTGGTTTTTTGTACAAGGACTCATACACCACTATACCATAATATATCAAGGATCCGGACGCTACTTGCCTCTAGGCAACAGATGCCCTTTTTCTTTTCATATCTGCAATAACCGATAACCTAAAATATATATCCTACAGACCACATAATTACCTATATCATTACCGAGATGTGAGGCTTGAGAGGCTATGCTCATACTTTCCACAAAGCCACACTTTGCTTTTCACAAAGCCACAATTTTCCTTTCTCATAATAGGGTCTACTTTTAATGTCACATTGCCATTTCTAACCATACACTATTGATTTCCACAAATGTGCAACCTCTGAGCTCGTACATCTCAGAGAAGGGCATAATTGTAAGAGAGTTACCTCTTACACCACCAAACTGATATATGTTTGTAGAGATCAATGTATGTGTTTTTAGAAATGCAATGTCAAACACTCATCCATACAAGTTGTTTAGGAACATGAAAAACCGAATGTACTCTTCTATTACATCTTATCGGGAATTACCCCTAGGATTAATAGGGAGTAGTCCTTGCATCAAAGTTTTTCAGAATAAGGCACCACCACCACCATATATATGTAATATGAAATCGCGAGGCTAGTGGGAAGCAGCCCTTCATCATGAAGATCTTATTCTTAAAGATCATAGTCCTCAACATGTATTTAGTTCTAACGTATATATTGATTTGGAGTGCTTTTGAGATAAAAATCACCCAAATCTGACTCTAGTTTCTCCGAACCAATCATCGAAAAAAAGATGTCAGATATATAGGTAATTATCAATCATCATCAAATTAATTTACTTTTCATTCATTTAAAATATCTTTCAGAGATATATTCTTTTACTATTCCATTTATCTTCTCAAAAGTATATGGAATCATTAAGCCTCATTAATCAATCCTCTGGTTAGTTAAACCCTTTTAATCCTGGAATATTTTCCAAATCATTTTACCTTTTGCTTAGGAAAAAATTTCCAAATTATTTATTTAAATCTCAACAAAGCTTTTCTTGTTTCAAAATATAACTTTCAAACGGGTCAAAAACAATGTTATTTAAGACATCGTTTATTATAAACCCAAACCAATTAGTATTGAGTAGAAAAAGATCCGTAGAAATTATACTAGTTCTACTCATTATCAATTTCCATATTCAACCTTTATTATCCATCGAATAACAGTGAAATCACCTTTTAAATTCACACGGATAGTACGGGTTCCCTCCTCGAAATTTAATACCAAGTATAAGAAGATTATTTGAAAATTTGAATCTTTTATACTTGTTCGTTTCTGACATTTCTAACTTATCTATTATTCGTCCAAGAAAGAGGTTAGGTGAGCCAGGGCACTGGTTGGTCTTGAACATCTCCTTAGTTTATGCACTTCACATTCATATGTCACAAATAGAAAAAAATCCAGTCTACTCATCGCTTTTAGAGCCAAGATTAAATCACTTATTTATAATAGCTTTTCTTCTAATCATTTATTTAAACTGTTTTAAAATGATTATGAAAACTCCAAATCACCTCTAAAACACTTATTTATTTATTTGAAAACATTTATAAAATATTTGGGAAAGAATACTTGAGTTTATAGTCATATTTCCAAAGTTATTAAATACTGCCACAAAAAATGTTGTGATTATTGCTGACAATAATGCTTTTAAGGCTTAATCGATCAAAACAACTTTTTTATCATTTAGAAATCCATTTTTATAACTCAAATATTTTTCAAAAATAGTTTAATACATTTAAACAATTTATTCCATATTTTTAAAGAATTAAAAATATTGATTTTAAAGAATTAAAAATATTGATTTTAAAGAATTCTCCTTATTGGTTTTCAAAACTGTCAAACCGCGACTATTTTGAAAAAAACCATTTGCTCATATTTTCAAAAACTACTAAATGAAATCTCATATATTTTCTTTTGTTTGAAAACTATGATTTGAAGAGTTTGTAAAATTCTTATTTCAAAGAATTCCGACTCTGATTCCATTCTATAATGGATTTAAACTTTTACGGCGTGAAATCACGAACTGCCATTACGCGATGCGCCTTATTTTGACTTATTTTTCATAACTTGTCAAAACTTCTCCAAATTGAATTTTATTGTTTATAAAAAATTTACAAACCATCTTTAACCATTTCAGCTAATATTTCCATAGTAAATCTCATATTCACTTTTAAATTATTTCACTATATTATATTATAGTATTCATTTTCAATCTTCTTATATTTTGAAACTATTAAGAGGCTAAATAAACTCCATGTACACATAAATATCGATTTATTTTTCATTAATTAACCGTGGTTAATTACTTAACCATTTCTGCTATGATGTCACATAATTTATCATAATCAAGTTATTAACCATATAACTAACCATATAATCAACCAAGTTGTTAATCAATTTTCAACCAAGCATATTAATTTATTAATTAAACATTCGTATCATTATTTTTAACTAAATTTATAATTAACTTAAGCATGTGTACTTACCTTTATCCGAACCAAAACTTCCAATCAACATTCAACAAATCAACACTTCTGTGAGGACCTATTTCTTGACTGTTGAAAATCGACACTAATACATCCTCGGCATCCACGTGTCATAAATCCAAATGCCGGAGAAGCAGAGTCTCAAGGGTAAGAAAGAAAAATAAAGATAGAACAAAATCTCACATATGTTATTTCAATAAAAACTTTATAGCGGAAATTAAAATACATTTATCAGAGTTAAAAACATGGATATTTATAAATTCCCACCTTTACAAGTGCAAAATACAATATTTCACAAGTGTAGTGGAAAAAGATAACAGTCTTCAGATGAGTCTTCTAACTCCATGCTTCGGGCTCTATCCAGATTTCTTCGAAACTAAACCTGATTACTAGGCTTTCCATGAAAATTAGGGCACCCAGAGTTTAAGGGAAAGGAAAATAAACTCCGAGTCAGTCATGAGACTGGTATGAGAACTCAAAAATATGCATTTTGAAAACAAAAATGTATCTCAGAAGACTACGTCGCACATAAACACGGAACAAGTTACATCACCCCGGTCGTTACCAACCTATCTGAGGGCCCTCACAGCATACATCCACAATAATTTAAAACCCAAACATCATAGCATGAATAAATATATCTAGAAGGGGATGATCATATCCTAATGGTTGCGAAATACATAGCCTTGCTGTATCTACCCTATTTCGGCCATTTTCAGGAGAAGGCTTGAAGTAACAATTCCCTTTCATATAGCACATCATCTTTGTCACATTGCCCTTCCATAATCACACAACCGATTTTCTACAATCGTATAATTCCTTAGCTGGTTTGTCTTAGGCAAGGGTGTTAAGATAAGAGAAGTTACCTTCTCCACTACCAAGTAGATAATAGGTTCGTAGAGATCACCTATGTAACTAGAAATGCAGCGTCAGACATTAGTCCATACAAGTTCGTTCTGGGACTGAACAAAACCGAAGGCACCCTCCTACCATATCCTATCGGGAATTAACCCTACGATTAGTAGAAAGAAGTCCTTGTAATCCAAAGATTTTCAAAATAAAAGGACCGCTGCTACTTTAGTATTTAGGAGCAAGTCAGAATTATCAACAAGCGGTCCTTTCACCCCAAAAGTCTTTGATCTTCATCTTTCATTTTCATTATTAGGTCTTCATTTTTCAAACGCATACATCGGTTCAAAGTGGTTTTCGGATAGAAATTACCCCAGATTCAACCCTGGTTCCTTCGATCCAATCATCGATAAAAAGAAGTTCTTTGAATAGGGAATCATTCTTTAATTGATTAAGTTCTTTTTATCAAAATCTCTTTTGGAGAGATATATATTTCCAAAACATTCTTTCCAGTAGATATGGAATTATTAAGCCTCTCTTATAAAATCCTTTGATTACATAAAACCCTTTTTAAATTCCAAATCATTTCATATTTCCTAAGGAAAATATTTCCAAATCATTCATTTAAATTTTAACAAAGATTTCCAAATCATAACTTTTAAAATGGATCAAAAACAATGTTATTCAAGATATCGCTTACTATATTTCCAAACCAATATATTTTAAGTAAGGAATTAAACTAATTCTAAATTATTTCATTTGAACCTTGACAAAGATTTCCAAATTCAAACTCATAATTTTGATTTGGTTGAAACCATGTTATCTAGGATGTTAATCCAAAAACAGTAAATATTAAGTGAGCAGAATCTATAGAAATCATCTAATTTTACTCAATATCAATTCCCGTATTCAAAAAATATTATGGTTGGAATAAAGGCAAAATCAACTTTTAAATTCCATGAATAATACGAGTTCCCTCTTCAGGCTTTAACACTAGGTATAATAAGATCATCCCCATAAAATCAAGTTGTGTTTAATTTAAATTTGGAAATTTAACTCCTTTTTATGCTTAGTTCATTTACGACATTTCAACCCTATCTATCCCTCGCCCAGGGAAAAGGCCAGGTGAGCCAGGGCACTGGTTACTTCTGAACATCTCCTTAGTTTAAGTACCTCACATCCAAATCTCATGAATATAAAAATCCAGTCTACTCGTCAGCTTTTGGAGCCAAGATTAAACCACTTATTTATAATAGATTTTCTTTAAATCATTTATTTAAACTCATTAAATAATATATAAAAATCCCAAATCATTATTAAAATACTTAATTATCCGATTGAAAACATTTATAAAAAATTTGGAAAAGGATCGTTAAATTTAAAACTAAAAGTTTAGAAGTGCTGCGGAAAGCGCTTTTATAAGCTATATTAATTAAAATGACTTTTTATATTTGAAAATTCATTTTATTACTCAAATCATTTTTAAAACATTTTTAAAAAAATTTAAACATTATTTTTAAAGAAATCCAGTTTTGGATTTCGAACTGCAAAACTGCGATTTTTCTAAAAGCATGTTTTACTCATATCTCAAAATCTACTCATTGAAATATCGATTTTCTTTCTTTGTTCGAAAACTATGAATAATAGTCTGGAAAATTCTTATATCGAAGAATTCCAAGCTATATTCCATCTTTTGCACTCGTTTAGCTTTTGTGGCGCAAAATCTCTTACTACCGTTACGCGACGTACCTATTTTTGACTAAATTTTCAGTTCTCATTCAAACTTTACCAAAACACTTTCAAATTTGTATAATACATTTCAAACTCATTTTTAAACCCTTTTAAATATGTTTAACATTCCATTAATATAACCTTTTTAAAGAGGTTAACACCATTTCATTAATTCAAGGCAAGTGATTTCCTTTGTAATTATCGACATGAATTTTTTGACTTGAATATATTTTCGACATTCATATGAAACAATCCAAACTTGATGATCAAAGCATATTAAACATTTATTTGCAAACATCATATCATCATCCGATATATAATATCATAGTTTAGGAGTTCTCGCCCTCATTTTCCCTTCGAGCTAATTGAATATTGGCTATAGCTCCGCTACGATCGAACCAAAGCAAAGAAACCATGCCTACGATCTAAGAAAGAGCTCAGCCTAGCCTTGATGGTGATGGTGCTCATGGCCAAGGGAATGGTGGGTGGTGGTAGTGGGTTTTGGAAGTGAAGAGGAGGTGTTTCAGACTAGTTTTGAAGTGGATTGATATTATAAGCTAGTGTATACCTTTTTCACTTTTTATTTATTATATTTTCTCTAACTTTTATAAAATATTTTTTATGAATAAGAAGCCATTAAAGAAGCTCTTAGAAAGCTTGAAAAGAAGAGAAAGAAGAGGTGGAATGGTATTAGGATTTTTGTGAGAATAGGTGTGGTATTTATAAAAAAACATGGAATAAAATATTCAATTGCAAAATCACCTAAATACCCCTAGCCCACACTCCTCCCCTAGCCCTTAGCTCACGGCTCCCTCCCAAAGCCATGTGATGGTTGATGTGAGGTGATGGTATGGTACAATGAAGTGATGTTTGCTTTATTGTTACTTAAAGGTTAAGCTTAGGAATTATTAAATCATTTTTGTATAATATATATATATATATATATGTATGTATGTATTTATGTATTTATGTATATGCATGGTATCATGTGCATGTGACCTATATATGTATGTATGTGTAGGTGCATAACACTTCGAACGTCTTCGAACAACTTTATTTGTTAAATCGTTGAAATCCGAAGAACTGATTATCGGTCATATTTTCACGTTTTTACTAACATACATATATTTGTAAACAAAATTCAAAAATAAATTTTTATCATTTCAAATTAATTAAAATGATTATATTATAATTATAAAACCATATAAATTAATATTAAATATTATTTACAAAAATTGCCATTATACCGATAAAGCGTTATCGATTTTTCCTTATATTTTGAAATCAAATATATCTTTATAAAATTATTATAAATGACTCATTATCACTTTATAGATATTCAAAATGAAGTATCATTATTTAAAATAATTATTTGGATAATTAAAATAATTATTAAATCATTAAATCTTAATTTAAATTCATAAATCTTTGTTTAAATACAATGTCATTTTATTGATATAAATTTTAAGGAAAATATTAATTCAAAATAAGATTGTTATTACTTATTATCACTTGAAACCATATTATCTATATTATCATCCTTTTATTTGCATAAATTTAAAAATAGATACAATTTATCACGGTGATAAATTCGTGGGTCGTTACAACTTCACTAAGCCATCAGGCAAACAACCATTCCTTGATCATAACTCTCGGCCATCACTCCTACCTTCACATAGCTCACATTCTTGTTCCCCTCCTTGCCCCTAATGCTCATACCCTTGCCTTGGAATGGTGGTAGTGCTTGGCCAAGGGTGGAAGTGGTGGTGGCTGTGGGTAGTAGAGGGATTGAGGACTGGTTTTGATTTATTTTGGAAGTGTAGTGATGTTGTATGTATGTACATATGTTGATGTTGTATGTATGTACATATGTGTGTGTGTATTTATTTATCATAAATTTTTTATAACTTTTCTCAACATGAAAAAGCTATTAAAAATATTCATAGGAAGAAGGAGATAAAGAAATGAGTGAATGAAGGAGTGAATATGTGCATGTATTTATAGTTTTTTCAAGCCTTAGTTCTTAAACAACTTAGCCAAAACATCTCACATCCGCTCCATCACTTAAGAGCCGTGAATTATACCATACATCACCATCCATGTGCTTGGCCTGCACCCACTTTCATCATCGTCGTCGTATCATAGCATGTGCATTGACTTTTGTATACTTAAAGGTGAAGTATAAGAGAAATATCATGATATTTGTTTCATTTGTATACATGTTTATATGTATGTTTAATTTATGTATATGTTCATGCATGAAATGGATATATATATATATGTATGCATATGTATATATTTGTACATAATTATCCTATAAGGTTGCAACGACTTAAAACAACTTCTATTCATTAAATTGTTATGAATTCTGATTCCGATCTTCTATCATATTTTTACTTCTTAGTTAACATATATATATATATATATATATATATATATATATATATATTTGTAAATAAAATTTGAAAACTAATTCTGCATCATTATAAATTAATTAAAATGATCACATCTGAATTACAAAACCATAAAAATCTATTAGATAATTGTTTATAAAAAGTGCCATTATATCGATAAAGCGATATCAATTTTCCTTTATATTTTCAAATCAAGTATGTATTTTATAAAACTATCATAAATAATTTATTATCACTATATAACTAATTAAAATGATTTTTTTCATTTGAAAACAATTATTTGAATAATTATAATAATTTTAAATCATTAAATCTTAATTTTATTTCATTAATTAATTATTAAACATGATGACATTATTGATGCTGTCATAAATATATTTTGTTTCCAAAAGTAAAATAAATAATTTTATTTCAAATTCTTACGTATGTGGATAATAAGTGAATATATCCAATCTCATGCCTGACTTTTGTTGATTATAGAGTTATTTATTGATAAAACGATTTTCGGTTATATTTTTTTGTAAATACTTATTCAAAATAAGTTTATCATTCTTATATATCACACAAAACATCATAATTTACGTTAAAAAGGCTTGTATTTGAATCTTTTAAAAATAAATAAAAAATTTCAAGGTAATGAATCTACAGATCATTACATTCAAGACTATAAGAAGAAAAATTACCAAACTTAGCAAACCTTCCAGGAAAAACATTTCCTGAAGTAACATATTCAACATAAGTGTCAATGGATTCTTTGTCGATGAAAAGAAATCCATCGGTTCTTTTTGAGAGCTTTATGATTTTTTGTGGTTGGCTTGTAGAGGCCATTTTCGAGTTTTTGAAGAGATACAAAAGTGAAAAGATATCTTGAATTTTGAAATAAAGTGAGTGAATAACTGGATATAGATATGATGAATTAATAAGAAAAGAACTGAAATTTTAGTTTTGAAAGATGCCTTTTCATTTATTGGAGTTAATGCAAACGAGAGGAAAATTCAAAATTCAAATTCGAATTTGGAATGAAATATCAAAATTCTAGACGATATGTCAACATATGGGATCTAGGTATATCGACATATGGGCCATAAAAACCAAAAATAAAACTAATGTAAAATATTCCTATATATGCACACACTTATATGCATCCAATATTATTATCAATCAATATTTTATTCCTAAAATCATGAAAATAAATTGAATGTAAAAGGTAACACCTTTTTGTTCCATTTCTTTAGTCTGTTCTGATTAATTTACTATTTCCAAGAAACCAATGTTTTCATCTTCACTATCTGGTTCATTGTCACTTGAAGTTGTATACGAATTATCTAATGTTGTTTTATAAGCCTTCTTCTTTTTTTGGATGAATCAATAACTGATGAGATCCTTGATTGATTCTAATGCAGACAGTCTCTTTGTAGATGACCAAGTTCATCACAGTTAAAACATCTAATTGTTGTTCTAGTTCCATGAGTATCGTTATCATGTCTTTGAAAGTTGTTATCTTTCTATCCTTTAGGAGCTTTTTCAAATTTTTGGTCACGAAAGCAATCTCCCTATCATTTTCATCATCCGAATCTTGATTGTCATTTATTGTGTTAAATGTAATGGATTTCTTTTCTATTGCTTGCTTTCTCTTCTGCCCTACAATTGTAATTCATAGGACATTAAATTACATATTAACTCTTCCATTTTTTGAGTGCTAATATCATTAGTGTCTTCGATTGCTAGTTTCTTTTGATCCCACTATAAAGAGAGTAAATTGAGGATTTTTCTAACTTGGCTCTCTTTAGGAAAGATATTAACCAATAATATTAAAAAATATATTATATCTTAAAATCTACAATACGTGTCAGAAATAGACACATTTTAATTCATTTTAAATAACCGAAACTGATTGGTTAGTATGTAAATTTTAGTCTATTTAACTTTACTTGTACCCACATGAGTGACAAGTAATGTTCTTCAGATATCATATGCAGACCTATAGGTAGAGACTCTACTAAATTATTTTTTATCTAATAAGCAAAATAAAATATTCATAGCCTTAGAATTATTAAGTGCCAACGTCTTTTGGTCAACGGTCCAAATTGAAAAGTCGGTCTAGGGTTCAATGTACACATTCTGCAAAATATTCAAAATATGTTAATAATTAGACTGAATAATCTTCGTCCTACATGACCAATAAATGTAATTATTGCCATTACAAAGTGGGGGTCTAGTAGTAGATTGTCCTTCGACAAAAGAATTAACAAGTGGCAGTGTTGCTAGCTACTTAAACTTTTGAAACGTCAAACATGAGTTTTTGAAAAACCTAGTGCTCGGATACCAAACGTGGGTTGCAGGATTATGGATCTTATGGCTAATTTAACACTAGAGGGGGGTGAATAGTGTTTCCTTACTTATGCATATCTTTTTAAGTTTCTTTAAAGATTGATATTAAATCACTGATTAACAACATAAATTATACTAATAACCAATCACAAATGAGATAACACCGAGATTTATATACTGGTCTGGATTTCTCCTACATCCAGTCTCGTACAACCGCTTGTACATATTTTTTGCAAATTCCAATATTTAACCAGGTAGAAGGCAAACCCAAATACAATCTCTATTTCGAGGCTACGAGACACACCCTCCTGCATTTCGAGTCCAAGGTAAACTCACTTGATTTAACTGGTCTACAACACACCCATTAGGTTTGAACGGACTATAAAGCACACCCATATGATTTGAAAAGGCACAAGCACACCCAAGCAAATACAAATAGAGTTGATAATTTTTCCATAGATAAATTCTTGTACTTTGAATACAATAGATTTTTCAGCCACTTGGATAGCATTTTGATCTTTGAAATGAGAGAGAGACGTTTCCAAAACAGCAAGACAGTAGTATTGAACTATAACAATGAAGTATGAATTGATTCTATATGATTTTAAGGAGAATATAGTACATTTTCCAAGATATTTTTCAAGAGAGAAAGAGGAGGGAAGAAAGTAAGTAATTAGTTATCAAAAAATTCTTTTGCACTCCCCTTTCTATAGTAAATTAACATATGTGTCCGTTCGTGAAAAGTTGCATCGAATAGATA
This sequence comes from Allium cepa, assembly GCA_030765085.1. Classification (NCBI taxonomy): domain Eukaryota; kingdom Viridiplantae; phylum Streptophyta; class Magnoliopsida; order Asparagales; family Amaryllidaceae; genus Allium; species Allium cepa. The sequence continues at coordinate 1,042,669,426 of CM060937.1, forward strand.
CTTCCATTCAAAATTTGAAAAAACATTTGGTGGCATGTTTATCCACATATCCTATACATGTATGTCGACATATGCTAAATCAAAATGATAACTGTTTTTTTTTGTTTTGAAAATCCTATACTTTGTAAAATAATTTTGAACATAGTTTTAAAATACTTTCGACTCTGAAAAACTTTTATAAAATATTTTTGAAATTAAAATAATTTATTTTTGCTTAAAAATATCAAAGATTGGAATTTGGAGATATAGAACGGAAATTGCTATCAAGAACATTAACAATATATACTAATAACTCTATACACTAAATTATAACCTTAAGATCTTCTTTTCTTTGTCTTTGAACTCATGAATCTTCATATCTCAATCTTCGGTCTTTATACATTATAGTCTTCGATTCAAACCAGTGTAATATTCTGCATTATAAACTATATAACTTGGCAAACATTAGTATCTATGTTTTATATGATTATATATGGTTGTTGTCATCAAAATTAATAACTAAGGTATTAACACACCTTCTCTCTCAAAGCCATCTTACGGATAGGGTGAATAACAGGTTTGCAATCAGGAACTAAGTCGAAACTCAATCTTCCGATGTGGAGGTAAGTGGTTTACTTCTTCAAAACATCTAGGAGGTCCTTAAGTATTAATATTGACCCTAACTCTTTTTAGGATGAATCAAGCACATAAAGGAAACTACTCATTAATTTTCTAGGCTCTTCACACAATAACTTAACTTTCCTCCCCATGTTTCTCTGCAGCACTACGATCCTCTTGACGCAATCAACAACAGCTCCATTACCCGCTAGCCAATCGGTACCAAGTAAAATTTCAAACACACTAAAATCTACAACAAATATGTCCCATGAGAATTAATGGGTAAGGTAAGTAACTTGTACATTTTCGCAATTCATACACGGATAAGTTGCACCATTTATGGGGTTAGACATAAAAATAAGGGTTTCTACAATCCTTGGGGTAAGTTGCGTCCATCAACCAATCTTTTAGAAATAAAACTGTTAAAAGCCATGGTATCAAACAATACTCGTACTAAAATTCCATTAAATTTTTAAGTACCTTTAAGGACGCCTTTCCCTTTACATTCTTTGAGGTTGATAGTTTATCTTTTGTAGCATAGACTTTGACTTACTGACCTTCTTCATTAGCGAACAATCCTTTACCATATGTCTTGGTTGTTTGCAGTTGTAGCATAGTGTCTTTTGAACCATTGGAGAAATATGACCTATCTACTGCTTCTAAGATTCGAAATTCCTACAAAATTTTGCAACATGGACCTTGTGCTTACACTTATAACACTCAACATCCTTGTATCAGTTTTCCTAAGCTCCTACTCCTGGCTTTCCTCCCCACTACTTCTTTCCTTGCTGATTAAACTTCATCCTGTTACGATTGCTGTTGTTGTTTGGTGTAGCTGCCGGCTTCTCTTACCAAGAACTTCATAATGCAAAGCCATGTCTACGAGGTTTACAAAAGATCCTTTCAGGTGTGCAGTCATTTCACATGAAATTCTTCCCTCATCCGTCCATAAGCGTTTCATTCTTTTTACAACAAGTCCTAGCTCAAAGAGTGACAAATCATTGAACTTAGTTTCATACTCAGCTTCGGTCATTTTATCATGCTTAAGATCAAGAAAACTTCGATAAAGATGGGTCTTCCATGTTGTAGGCATGTGCTGATCTTTAAATACATCTTTAAACCTTGCCCAAGAGAAGTAATCCTCTATGACATTAGTGGTAATTGAATCCCACCATGCTGAAGCTTCCACTTGTAATTGCCAAGATTCCAAGAAGCACTTTTGCTCATTAGAAATACCAAGCCCCTTAAAGATCTTCTCAAAAGAACGAAGCCAAGCTTAGACTTCGATAATAGATTATGTTCTTTTGAATGGTTTCCTGCCCAAATTGTATAGTCTTTGCACAAGGATGCAAAGTTAATTTGGGGTTGTGCAGGTGCAACTTCTTCTACTACTCCTATTGTTGCCACCAAAAATGGATCGTTACTCAAGAATAGATTGTAAGGAACTACAAGACATAGATCTAGTTGATAACAGTTGAAATTAAAGGAAAATAACAGAAATAAAGTAGAGAGACATAGGACTTTATAGTGATTCGAAAATCTATGGCCCTTGTCCACTTTATAGCTATGTTGCTTATAGATATGATGTAGTTTGCTTGAGATTATAATGGATTTGAAAGAGAATAAGTCACAAGTACAAGGGTTAGACATATTCCAAGTCCTAGAATTGCTCAAAGTAGTTGTCTTGTGATTATTGTACGGAGATAGAAGACGAAGAAGAGGCAGAGCATATGTAGTGATGGAAGAAACCAGAACCTATTTTGGTTGCTATTTGGTTTGTATCTACGGAGGTAGAGGAGTTGTTGGGTCAAAAGCCTGTTAGCAAGAGTCAAGTAGCCAGCCCAAAGTTGTGCAAGAAAAAACCAGGGTCATACGAGTTGAGAAAACAACTCAGTACTGAGTCAAATGACTAAGTACCGAGTCATTTTCTTGAATGGAAATGGCAAACTGCTTTTGCGCTGCCCTCATATCTTTAGGTAGATGTGTTTCGTACTTTTTCTTTAGTGATTTTGTTGGCTTTAGTGATAGTTCCCTTACAATGACCCGTAATTTTCGATAATTAAAATATTGAATTTAAGAAGATTTTGTAACTAATGTTGGAAGGAAATAAAATTTATGACGTAGGAATGATAAAACTAACTAGAATTAAGTTTAATAATGTAAATTTAATATAATAAATGACTAGAATGAAATTTAATAGTATTAATTCAAGGTAATTGATAACTACTTTAAATGTAGTTCCAATAAATTGCAATGATTAAAAGTTATAATTGGTTATAGATTGTAAATAAGGAAATAATTTAAATGTTATATTAATTGGTGAGAAATATGCAATAAACTGTAATTGGATGAAATTGGTGTTGTGTCAGTATTTATAACATATGTTTGTAAATAAAACCATAAATGTGATTAAATTAAGTAAAATGCGACCATGGTGATATGTTGCCTATTTATTTAAGCTGTTGAATTAAATTGGAAATCAATTGAAATTAAATGTTATTAAATATTACGTTAGTGGAAATTAAGATGAAATGGGACAATATTAATTTAATAAGATATAAATCAATGTGAACTATACCCTTAGAGTAATGATTGATTGAATAAAAGATTGAAGTCAAATTAAATCAATTTATTGGAATTAAAATATAATAAATTGGATTTTATTTTCAATTGCATTAAACACTATAACTAGTAAAATAATTAACATTGAATTGACATGTATTTTTTTTTTAATTATTGTAGATGCCTAAGTAATCAAAGATGACAAAATTTGTTAGTTATTAAATTTGAATTGAAAATGTGATTTAATTAATTTAATAATAATTTATATAATTAATGTGAAAATAGCCATTTTGGCCACTGATACGGAGTTCGACGAAACCAGTTTCATCGGATCCGTAACGGCGAATTATTATAGGATTTCAAGTTTCGTAGCGGCCGGAGTTGTCATTTGATCGTACGGGCTTGAAACGTGTAGAAATCAATTTAATTGAATTTAATTTGAAATAGGATAATTTTAAAGCTAACTATTTTATACGATGTAATTAAGACTTGAAATTCATTCCTTTGAATATAGAAATATTATAAACATCTATTTTGATATATGGGATGACCCACTTTTGTTTTGGAGGCAGAAATGGCTTTTTGGATCGCTATTAGTCGTTTGTACAAATTCGATATGTGTTTATTTTCTTATCGGGCTTTAATATAAATAGTCCTGTTTCCCAAACCCTTGCAGTCATTTTCTCATTCTTGTACGTACAATTCTATCTGCCCGTCTCCTTCCTCAATGGCAGAAACCCAAATTTCCAAATTCAATTCTAAATCAAAAATTAAAACTCCTCACACTATATCATATCATATATCGATTCAAAGCTCTCAATGAATGCAATCTACTGCGATGATATGTTTCTTGAATTAGATCATCATTTGCCCAAAAATTAAATGAATTAATCTCGGCCGTTCATCGCGTTGTGATCAACTTCGATTGATCGTCGAATCGATGATATAGTTTTGTAGAGGTCACCAACGGGAACGCATCTGTGCTCGTCATTGGTCGTAGCAGTGGTTGGATCGGCCGATTTAATTGAAAAGGGTTTAAAATGTAATGGCGGTGGCTGCTCTCTTGTGACGTTGATGGTGATCAGAGGGAGGCCTTCGTGGTCGTGGAGGCTGAGCAAGGGATGGCGAGTTGTTCAGGGGAGCCTGACGTGGTCGTGGCGCATCATGGAGGCGCGATGTAACGATGGGAATGATGGTGTTGTCACTACAGTGCTAGGGTTCGATTGCGTCGAAAAAAGAGGTAGTGACGTTTTCTTTCTTATTTTATTATTTTATTTACTTATATTATAAATCGTATAATCTTCTAATCGACATAACTTTTGCATACAAGCTCAGATACACGTGTGGTTTATTCTGTTGGGCTCGTAACGAAATTCTAGACATTTTGGCACTAGCTTCAATGAATTTTGAGACTTCCGAAATTTGGGCCTTATTTTGGATTTCAATTCGATTTAAAATCAAAAGTGAGTGTTTTAACCCACTCACAACTACTAGATTGTCTTATGTTGATTTAATTAAATTTATGATGCGACTAAAAGTTGATTGACTAGTGTTTGATATATTTTAATCATCAATCCAGTTAAATTTGTTGTTGAATATACTCGCCATTTAGTTTAATATTAAATTGCAATTTGCCAGTTCATACCTGTTAATGATAGTCAGTTTTCTATTGATGTTTATTGATTGATTTGAATGGTGATTGTGATGGATGTTTGACTGCTGATATTGGGTGACTGGATGTTATAATTTTTATATTGTTATAGCACTGCAAGTTCCCTATGGTTGAAATGATACATACCCAAACGATATATAGACTACGGAAAAATTGTTGTAGTTGAAGTGATAATCCTAAGCAATTTTATGGATTTTGAAATTTATTCGGGATTGTGGTTAAAATGATATATATCCGTAAATATAAAATATTTGCGGATCGAAATGATAAATATCCATATCACTTGAACATAGGTAGAAAATTATATACGGACACCGGATTGGTTAAATTAAATGATTTCAAATCCTTAAATTTTAAATTTTGTCAAATGATATTTTGAAGAAAATTTGTATATAAACTAAAATATTTTTCGAAATCCAAGTTTTAAATGTTGAAATTTGAATTGGTTTAAACTGAAGTTTTAAAGTTAGATTTGATGTATAAATAAAATTGATCGAAATTGAGTTATTGAAATATTTGAATAAATAAACTTTGAAATCTGCTAAATTTGAAATAGCTTAAGTTATAGTTCAAGCATGGATTTGGAATCGGTATTGATTAAATGGAAATGAAATAAATAGTATAATTTGATATAAATTTCAAAACTATTGTTTTAATATAAACTGTTTTAAATTTATTATTTTTAAATCCTGATTACTAAGATTTCAAACTATTAAACAAATCTAATCCTTTTTTACCTATTTTAATATATTTTAATCAATTTAAACTATTTTAACTTATTTTTATCTATTTTATATATTTAATCCAATTCAATCTACCTTAACCTATTTTAAACTAATAAACCCATTTTAATCCAATTTAAATCTATTTAATCTATTTTAAATCTAGTTAAACTATTTAAATCTATTTAAACTATTTAAATCTATTTAACTATTTTAAATCTATTTAAACTATCTTAAATCCATCTAAACTATTTTAATCTATTTTTAAACTATTTTAGAGTATTTTAACTATTTGAAATTTATTTTAAACTATGCTAAACTATTTAAACTATTTATAACTATTTAAACTATTTTCTAAATTTCAGACTGTGAAAGAGGAAGTGTTTACATTAAATCCTTGACTTTCAAGAAAATATTATCAAATATGTTATAACTTAATTTGGAATTCGAAATGATATTTTCTAATGAAATGACACCCTTTGAGTAGATATGCTGATTTGAAAATATGACTTTAAAGGTGATATGATTTTGAAAACGAATATGATTTAGAAAGTAAATATGATTCCGAAAGTTATATGGTTTTGAAAATATGATATTTTGATATCAATTACGAATTGGTTTGGACAATGGAAAAGAACCATCCGGTGTGAAATAAGCATTTGATTGTTAAAGAGACCAAGATCGGATATTGTCATACTCTCTGCCAATACCGAAAACCACTTTAACAACTACGTACGTGGTGAAGATTCTAGAATAAAGAGGATGGTTTGGCGAACGATTCTGTATGAGGTATTTACGTAGCCGTGACTACCGTGAGTCAGCTTAGATGTGACTAAAACAGGAGATATACCAGGCCTAGTGAAGTCAGTCCTCATATCGGCTATATTTCTTCGATGCCATATTTTGACTTTATTATTGATTTGGTAGCCACCCCTCGATTTGATTATGGGAGTGTTTTCTGAGGTAGGCGGTAGTAGCTGTTATGCGTTACCACTAGTCTGGGAGTGTAAATGGTAGAATCCTACCCAGGCATTGCCTCGAGTGCCGTGTTCACATGATGTATCCTGCCTTCTATGAGTTTAGTTTATACCATACCTATGGAGTGCCCTTTGATAGCCCTCCAGTTTACGGAGGAATTACGTTAGTGTATAGACTATGAGAATATATAAAATTTGTTAAGGGGGATATGGGTAACGTTTTAACGCTATTTTAATACTTTACTTTACTATAGACACTATTATAAAAGTGTATTGTACTATGCATGTAGATGGTTTAACGGATCCTTAAGAGATGGGAATTCCGAACATCACTTAAGTTATTGCACTCATGTTTGACACTAGTTGGGAGATGTTAAACCTCGTAAACATCTCTGACGTTGTTACACTCATATTTATTTAGTGTTGATTTAATTTACATAAGATCTTTTAGTTTTGACTTGAGTGTTTTGTCTTTTCAATTCGCTCGGGTCAGTCTGAGCTTTTCAGTGTATCGAAGGCTGCTTTCTGGAGGACAAAGATGAAGATTTAATATTAATATTATTTATTATATTTATTCCACTGCATTGTTATTTATTCTTGTCATACGTAACTCTAATTTTGTATTGTAAAAGTGTAATCAAATGTTATTTGTAAAACAACTTCATGAACTGTTTATTTGATTATTATATTTTGTCATTCCGATGAGAGATTCTGTGTTTATTTTCTCTCTTTTTTTTCTTCTTATTTACCCCATAACAATCCTCCCTTTTGAATGGCTTGAGTGCAACGATCCGTAAATTTTCGATAATTTAAATTTAATGATTAAAAAAGTTTTGGAATTTAATGTTGTGAAAAAATTTAAGTTTGATAACAAGAATAATAACTAGAATGAAATGAATAATGTTATTGTAAGTTAATGGATAACCATTTTAATTTAATTTCAATTAATTGAAATTTAATAATGTTAGTTTAAGGCATTTGATAACTATTTTAATTAAATCTCAATTAATTGGAATGATTATAAAGTTAAAATTTGGTATATACTGTAAATGAGTAAATAAATCAAATATTGTATTAAACGGTGAAATTGTATGTAATTAATTTGAATTGATTAAAATAGAATAATTAATCCTTACGTGAATTTATTAGTTTTGTTAACAATAAACATAGAAATTTGTTTGAATTGGTAAGTTATAACAATGGTAATTATAAATTCGCTATTTAATTCATTGATAATAGATTGGAAATCAATAGCTCACTTAATTAATGCAGTTAATGTAGATTAAATTGATAATTATAGAATATTAATTCAATAAGATGTAAGCCAATGTAAATTTTATTCATAATGTGACAATTGATTGAATAAAAAGAATTGAAATCAAGCCTGATCAAATTATTAGAACTTAAACTATAATAATTGGATTCATTGCAATTAAATATAATCAAATATTTCATTAACGTAAATTAAGATAATAATTGAAGATTATTAATGTAATTTGCTGTAAACCGATGTTGAATATATACATAGAGTAATGAAAGATTGAATAATAAGACTGAAATCGATTAAATAAATTTACTGGAATTAGAATATAATTAATTGGAATTAAATGTAAGAAAATATTTTGGGTATTGTAAAAAAAGGCGTCAATTGTAGAAAATGTGGATAACAAGATAGAAACCTATGTTAATAATTTCATAAGGTATTAGCTGATTTAATAGTTGGAGTGTAGATCAAAATAAAAGAATAAAAATGAATAAGTTTAGTAAAAGTGTAAACATATGTTTATTTATTCGAAACGTTTGGTAGCTGAAAGATTGGTTGTAGAGATGAGAAACTATTATTTAGTAAGAAATGTGTAATTACTGTTTGTATCCAATAGTGTATAAATATGTTTAAATTACTATTATATAGGAAAAATTGCTCTACTTCACATTACATTCATTTAGTCCATTTTGAAACTTACTCAATTGAAAATAATGTAATTGAAAACTATCAATTAATAGGAGAGAGAATACTAATTGTAAATTAATATGTGCCATTTAAAGCAGCTTATGTTTCATGAAAATATAAGGAAAGTTTGATTTAATGAAAAGAACATTTACATCAAATAAAATAAAATGAATGCTTCATTTATGAATGTAGGTTTAATTTCATTAAAATAAAGAATAGAATGACTAATTTTAAAGGAAGAAATATATGCTTATTTGGACTGTGTTTTAGCTTGCAGATTGATTACAAGAATAGGAAAATAGTCTAGTTTCACTAAGTTATTTATTACTCTTGTGTATAAACAACGAATTTATATGCATGTTTAAATAAATAATTACACTATTTTCATCCATTTTAGTTGTCTGTTTTAAATTTTAACTTTGTAAGTAATTGCAATTAATGTAATTAAAATGGTTCAATTAAAAGGAAAAAACATTGATTGCAATTAATAGATTTAATAAAAGAGACGCACATTTTGTGTTAAACAAAAAATGTGTTTTAATGGAAATAAAAGATCATTTTGGGAAAACCAAATTAAACGTTTTCATTTTTAAGGTAAGTATAAAAAACTTGTTATGCGTAGATAAAAACCTAAATGCATACAAATATAAATATTATTTGAGTTAATGAAGTTAATTTGGTTGCATTTCAAAAAAAATGAATTTCAAAAGGTTGTGCGACGTACATGGTCACTTCATTTCTTTTATTATTAATTGTTGCATGAACGTTTTAAAATAGTAACCTTATCATTAATACTTGATCCATTCATTTCTTCTTTTATTTAATACATGAGCCTAGACTTTTAAGTTGTATTTAATTTTTGCCACCTCATTCTCGCCTATACAAAATTTTACTTTCGTTTGCAAACTTTTCCATTCTTACGTACATTTCCTTATGCATTATTAATGCCTAAAGCTTTTAAAATAAAATGTAACATTTATTTTCATTCCTCCACCTTCATTTCCTAATTATAAATAACCTATAGCTCATTTCTTCATTTGCATTTTTTTTCTCCTGACACCTCATATTCAAAAGCTCTTAATCTTGGAAATCCAAAAGCTTTCTTTTATAAATCATATTTTTTATTTTTCGTACACTTTCTGTCCTCATCTTAGTTGTTCTTCAATCTTTTCCTAAAGCCTCATCCTTAGAAAAACGTAAGTATTAAAAAAAAAAATTTTAACACGTCCTAATTTTTATTTTAATAATATTTCTTATAACATGAATATCTTTGCATATAAACATTGATTCATGTGCAATTTCTTCAGTTGGATTCATATTTAAATTTCGGACAACAAAAAATTGATTTTGTTGAATTTGGAGGTTGTTGAATTTTGCGCTTCTGTTTGGATTTTTATGGGCTAAAATCAAAGTGAGTGTTTTAACCCACTCACAATTTCTATAATTTCTTATATTTTTTAAATTAAATTTATGATGTGATTGAAAATTTATTTAAGCCTGTTTGGTATATTTAAATCGTCATCTCAAATAACTTGAATTTATTTGAATTAAATCGTTATTTAATCTATAATTGAATTTAAATTTCCAATTAAATACCTGTTAGTGATTTTCAATTATCTATTGGTGTTTATTGATTGATATGGATGATGATTGTGATTGATAATTGATTGTTGATATTGGATGAATGGATGTTGTATTTTATATCGTTATAATACTGCAAGTTCACTATGGATTAAAATGATACATACCCGAACGATCTTATAGATTAGGGGAAAATCATTATGGGTGAAATGATAAACTCGAATGGTTTTCACTGATTTGAAAATGCTGATTTTTGGTACTAGTTGAAATGACATATATCATATAATTTCTTGAATTTGGATTTTATTTGGAACTGAATTATTTAAAGGGTTTAAGTTAAATTCAATGTTCGTATTTGTTTTAATTAGATGATTAAGATTAATATCTCGAATTATTTGAAACCTTTTAAATAAATATATTCATGTTTTACACTTGATAGGAGATGAAAATCCCGCAACATCTCTAAAGCCATTGCACTCATATTTTTATTTGAGATTGATTTGACTTACATAGGAATTTTTAGTTCTGACTTGAATGTATTATTTTTTATTATGCTCGGGTCAGTCTGAACTTTTCAGCGTATTGAAGACTATTTTCTGGAGGATGAAGACGAAGAGAAAGTATATTATTGCTATTTATTATTCCTTCACATTCTGTGTTCCGCTGCACTATGTGTTTATTTTTGATGCATGTATAACTCTGATTTGAATTTGTAAAAGTGTAATCAAATGTTCTTTGTAAAACAGCTTCATGAACTGTTTATTTGATTATTATATTTTTTTGTTCCGCTGCGAGATTCTATGTTTTGTTTTGCTTTCCTTTTCCTTTTTCTTATTTACCCCATTAACAATCCTCCCTTTTGAATTGTTCGAGTCTGACATGTGTGGTTTATTATCGATTTGAACTATCCAAAAAGGTGGATCGTTACAGTTGCTCATTTGAAATGGTACTTTATATACAATAGATCACCGTGATAACATATCACATGTCAACAAACGTATGAATCACGCTACGCAAGTTTCAAACTTGTGACCTCTCGCATCAAAGCCAGATCATTTAACCACTGAGACAATGATGCTTGTCTGTGGTTAAATGATTTGGCTTTGATGCGAGAGGTCACAAGTTCGAAACTTGCGTAGCGTGATTCGAACGTTTATTGACATGTGATATGTTATCACGGTGATTTTTTGTATATAACGTACCATTTCAATTATATATATCTGTGTGTGTGTGTGTATCAGAGCTTTAGTTTAGACATACCTTAGGCTGTTAGGGTTAACTCATTAGAGGTAGGGTAGTAATACTCTAGAATGAGTTGTCTAAGTGTATATACCAGAGCGCGTATTTGTTAGTGTTATAAAAATATTTTATATAGGTTTTGAAATGAAATTATTTTTCCTAATATTATATGATATATATAAGGGAAACTTTAAACTAATATAGTTATTTGTGATGTGTTGTTTTGTAAAATGGTAATATCTGATTATTATCATTTATTGTTAACTTGTTATATTTTGTCAAATTATAAACATTAGTGATTATTGTTGATTGAATATATGAACTAAACACTAGTTTAATAATGGTTTATTAAAGAGAATAAGGTGAATAATTAGGATATTTTTTATGGAGTTGAAATGTTTTGTTGTGAAACTTATTGTTTGTTGATTGGTAGTTTCAACTATTGAAATAAAAAGGAATATCTGGATATTTTGGATAATCAAACCTTTTGAATTAATATATGAGTTGAAACTTAGAAATTGTGTTGAATTATGCAGTTGAATTTGATAACCTCAAATTGAAAGCAAGTGAAACAAGGTTTATCTTGTTATATCTATGTTTAGCAAATGAATAGAATTGTGGTGTACATTCTTAGCATGTAATGTAATAATATACAAGAATGAACTTTAAGCCTTGGAATGTTTAAATTGAAATTGTGATTAAGGAAATGTTGTAAATGAGATTAAATTGGAAAAATATGTTTATAAATTTAATTAACATTTATGAAATGTGTCGTATATAAATGGAAAGGTAAAGGTGAAACTAAATGGGATAAGAAAATATGGATTAAAAGTGAAATAATTAAAAATAAATCCATGACTTATAAATTAGTTATGAAATAAATGGATTTGCAATAAATGGTTATAATAAAGTTGTGATAACTTTAAACTCGAACAATGTCTTATAAAAAGGAATTAAGACTTTACAAATTGGTTATAAGCTGAAGAAAACTCCTTATGAAATGATTTGCAAATAAATGTAGTACTAAATGAGAAATATTACATGTGAAATGAACATGATTTGAGTTAAAGAGAAATATAAGCAATATTATGAGAATGAATATATTAACATTTTACATTAAATGGAGAAATTCTGTGAAAAAATATTAAAGTATGAAGTGATATTTGTGTTAATCAATGAGAGTAAAAATGAATTTAATTGAAATGTAATTATGATGAAACAAATTGGAATAAATACTTAAGTTATGCGTATGTTCTTTTATTCGCATAATTAATTTGATCCGGATTTTTGTACATAAGTTCGAGGTGAATTACACCATTTCGTGTTAAGATTTTCATTCGGTTCTTGATAGCGAATATTTGATATGGATTTTTTATTTAATTCTAGAATTCTCTATCACAGTTTATGGCTATGCAAGGATAATGATGGTATCCAGTCAAGAAACTATATCGAAGTTCGCATTAGGGAAGTTGAATGGACAATACTAGTTCGAAAGTGAACTTGTGTGATAGAGCGAGTGATTGAATGTGATTTTGGCGAAATGATGACATATGTACATCTTATGTTCTAATATTATTGATATGCTTTGACACTGAAATTGAAAGTTGTTGGGTTGGATATCCTTCTAATTAAAATTTGAATTTTTTTTTGTATGCAAAACTACTATTGATTTAAAACCATTTTTTTCAAAACTATTTTCTTTTATTTTTCTTATACAAACTATTTTATATACAAACTATTTTACAAACCATCTTATTTACAAAAACTATTTTATATACAAACTATCTTATGTACAAACTATTTTATTTACAAATTATTTTACAAAACTATTTTACATATAAAAAATTTTACAAAATTATTTTATATACGAAACTATTCTAAATCCAAAACCTTTTTATAAAGAAAAGATGTTCAATCCCGTATGGCTTTTCATATAGCGAAATTGATTTTGGAAAATTTTTGATTCTTGTATAAGATGGACTTTATGGAAGGTATTCAATCTGAAGAGATAAATCTTATATATAACCGAATTTGTATAAAAATGATTTGACATATTCGAGATTATTGATTTTAGAAAGTACTTTGTCTGAAAATGAAATCTTATATATAATGGAATTTATATAAGTGCGATATTTGAAGCAATGATTTTGAAAGGGTACTATATATGGTATATTATATTTTGAAGTAAGAGGTATGGGGAAGTACCCTCAGCGAAGAAGTATAATATGATATGCTTCGACTCAGATGGACTAGGCGAATCCAGTAATGGATTCGACCGATAAACCCTAATGGACTTCGGTGAATTCAGAAATGGATTCGAATTGATATGGTTGTCCGAACTTAAACTCATGAGTTCCTCGATTTTTTCAGGGTGGATGGTTTTTTAGTTTACCCAATGGAGGCGCTTTCGATCCTGGGATCTATTGTTTGTGGATCTTCCTAGAAGGAAGTGCATCCATTGCGTAAATCGTTGAAGCAGCAGCGTACGACTACAACAGGGGTCGATGGTCCCTTGTTTACAAACTGGCTACGATATTTTTCTAGAATCCGAAAGGTGGAAGGATCTTCTGGAAAGTTATGTGTCCATTGCGTAAATACTAGATCAGCAGCAGGCCACTGCTATCATATTATCATCATTTGACATTGGATTTTGAGCGGTACTTCTCATACCAATTTTTAAGTATTTTCACTGGGTGTTGAATCTAGTCTACTAAGTACTTGGAGAATTCTAGCCTTGCGCCTGATCAACGCATGGCCAGAGTCTGCAAGAACGAGGATAAACCTGTTTAGACATCAAGTTATAAAAGTATTTTGATAAAGTATTATGTAAAGGACATTTTTATCATTTTTCCTTTCTAAATAATTTAAAATGTTAAAAATATTGTTTATTTATATACTACATGGTTTACTAGTAAATTATTAGTGTTGTAAATATTTTTGAAGTTATTAATTAAATAAAATATATTTAAAGTAAATGATTATTGATTTATTAATAATGTTTGAAAAGTATCTTGAGATAAAATTAATTAATTAATAAATAATGGATTTAATGTTCTCAATAGCTTCTTTGTAAATATAAGTAATGATGTAAATAATTGGTTTCAAATAGTTTACATATATTTATAAAGGTGTTATTTAAATATTAAAATGGTACTTATAAATGAAGCAAGAAATTTTACAAATGAATTTTTGAAAAGTATTAAAGAATTAAAGATAATTGATTTGCAAATGAAGCTTTCAAATGAATATCTTATGTACAATTTATATAAGTTTCTTTGAGTGTATAATTTAAAGATATTATATACATGGAAAAAAAATTGATCTGCGAAGTTTATTTATAGTAATATACTTGACAAATAAATTTGAATTTCTATTTTGGAAGTATAGTTTGGAATATTTGCTTGATTTCGAAGTACTAATTGTTAGTCCGTGAGATAATGGTTTTGATGACAACAACCTTATAATAGATTATAAAATATAAATACTAACATTATAAGTTTAGATACATATGTATATGCAGGATTTAACCATGCAGGTACTAAGAATGAAGACTGTACAGTATAGAGATTCAAGATATCAAGATAGAGGACTCATGAGTATCAAGATTATCAAGAGTTCAAGCTTTCAAGGTTAAGTATTTTTTATTAGGAATTTTGTTAAAACTCATAGAAAAGCACTGGCATCTTAATATCCAATTTATTCGTGGAATGCAATCCACTTCGAGCCTGTTAAAGGGATGGAACCCTAAGTAGGATGGAACCTACGGAAAATCTAGTGGAACATTGTTTTGTATCCGCTAACTTTTTATTCAAAATGATTTTTCAAAATTATATTCTATTTTCAAAATGTTTTCAAAATTTTCCTTTTAAAAGATTCAAAACCCTCTATCCTGATTTTAAATAATTTTAGCTTCAAAATTATCTTTAATTTCAAAGTCAAATTACTCCTGGTTTTGAACTATCTTTTAATATAATATATTTAACTTTTAAACATTTATACTTAGATTTAAAATATAAAATTAGAGTTAAATTCTATATATATTATTCTCTATATTACTTATGAATTTTAACTATATTCAAGTATATTTATAAAGTTTAAATTAGTTTTAATATAAGATAAAGGTTATTTTCAAAGAAAATCAAAACATCAAAAAAATGCTTTGCGATGTCGACATGCCTATGTACCCCATGTCGACATGGTGTCAGTTGAGTTCAAAATTTAAATTTTAAAACAAATGTCTATTCGCCATAACTCTTCACGAATGGACATGGCTGTTGTTCTTCTATAAATAGGGGTTAGTTTCAACTAATTTTATATCCGATTTTATGGTTTTTCACTCCTCTTCTTCTTCCACATTTCTAAATACATATTCTTACCACTACTCTGCCGAAATCAACATTGAATCAAACTCGATTACTTCTAGTTTGATTCTCTATCACTATCTCTACAAGGTTCTCAGTGCTATTCAGAGTTATAGGCTTTTTGTAATCAATTAAAAGAGAAAAGGTGTGATTATAGCCTTGAAAATTAATGAAAAGGGAAAAGGTGTGATTGTAGCCTTAGTAAATCAATTGGGTGAACTTGTGGCCCGAAAATCAAGTATCTCTACCCAGAGGATAGAAATTCTGGAGGGTGTACTTCGTAGCCTTGAAATCGAGGGTGTAATTGTACAATTGCTTTTGAAAGGAAATCCGTACTTGTGTTGTGGGACTGGATGTAGGGTAACTCCGAACCAGTATAAAATCTGGTGTGTTCTTTCCTTTACTGCTTTTATTTTATTTCTGCATCTGTGTTTGTTTCTGTGATCATATCTGTATATGTATATTGCATACATCGATGTCCATATTAACACTATTCACCCCCCCCCTCTAGTGTTAATCCTAGCCTTAAGATCCGTAATCCGCATTTCTCACAATTGGTATCAGAGCAAGGTTTTCAAAGTTTCATAATCTGATTTTAAAAAAAGTTTTTAAAATGGCTATATTTGTTAATACTAGTTTAGAAGCATTCAAACCATCATCGTTTCTTAAGTCTGCATATAATCAATATTCAAATTCAAGTTGTCTACCAAGATTGTTTGATGTGCAGGAATCATGCGTTATGGGTGTTGAGGAATCAATCCACAACAGACAAATTGTGCAGATCAGAAAGGACAAGTGGATACTTGATAGTGGGTGTTCTAGACACATGACTGGCAATCCAGATATAATGAATGATATAATATACAAAGAAGGAGGATTGGTTAACTTTGAAGACAATTCAAAAGGATATGTGATTGGCATCGGCAAAGTCGGTAATTCTAAAACTCCTACTATTACTAATGTTTTGCTAGTTAAGAATCTGAAACATAATCTGCTAAGTATAAGTCAACTATGTGATAAAGGATATAAAATTAAATTTGAAAAAGATAAATGTCACATTAAAGATAATAATTCAACCATTATATTTGGGGGAGTCAGGAAAAAGAATATTTATATTCTTAGTATGAAAGTTTCAAATGATAACCTATGTCTGTTGGAAAATACAAGTGACCCTTGGATTTGGCACAAGAGATTTGGGCATTTGAATTTTAAACTCTTATCTAGACTGTCGAAACATGATCTAGTAAGAGGTCTCCCTAAAATGAATTTTAAAGTAGATAGTTTATGTGATGCTTGTCAATTAGGAAAACTTAGAAAAAGTGCTTTTAAGTTAAAAGGTATGATTTCAGCTTCAAAACCTCTTAAATTACTTCACCTTGATTTATTTGGTCCATCTCAAATTCTATCAAAATTGATAGTAAATATGTCTTTGTAATTATAGATGATTATTCTAGATTTACATGGATAATATTCGTGAAACATAAAGTAACACTTTTGAATGTTTTAAGACATTTTAAAAAAGAATTCAAAATCAATTTTCTCTAAAAATTATAACTATTCGAAGTGATCACGGTCGTGAATTTGAAAATGAAAAGTTTGAGGAATTCTGAAATAAAAAGGGAATAATTCTTCATTTCCGAGAACTCCACAACAAAACGGAGTAGTAGAACGTAAAAATAGGATGATTCAAGAGTGTGCGAGAAGTATGCTTACATATAGTAATTTACCAAAGAATTTTTGCGCAGAAGCAGTTGCTACCGCCTGTTATATTTTGAATAGAATTTTAATTAGACCTCTAACTGATAAGACGCCTTATGAACTTCTTTATTCAAAGAAACCTAAGGTATCTTATTTCAGAATTTTTGGAAGTAAATGCTTTATTTTAAATACAAAAGATAATTTAGATAAATTTTGATCCTAAATCCGACAAAGGTATATTTATCGGATATTCTAATAGAAGTAAAGCGTACAGAGTGTTTAATTTAAAAACTAATTCCATTGAAGAAACAATGCATGCTTCATTTGATGAAAATTTCAAAAATTTTGAAGATACAAATGATGAAGAGGATTTAATCACTCAAAATCAAGAATCAATTGAAACTAATAATAAAATTAATCATCCTAATAAAAGGACTAAACTTTTAAAAGATCATCCTATAGAAAATATACTGGGAGATATGCGATCTGTTGTTAAAACTAGAAATCAACTAAGTCAAATGAGTAATATAGCTTTTATATCAACTATTGAACCCAAAAATCCAAAAGAAGCATCAACTGATGATTCATGGATTTTAGCTATGCAAGAAGAATTAAATCAATTTACTAGAAATGATGTTTGGAAACTTGTTCCTAGACTAGAAAATAAAACTATAATTGGAAATTAATGGGTTTATAAAAATAAAATGAATGAACAAGGAGAGGTAGTTAGAAATAAAGCTCGATTAGTTGCTCAAGGCTATTGTCAAGAAGAAGGAATAGATTTTGATGAAACCTTTGCTCCCATAGCAAGATTAGAAGCCATTAGGATTCTGCTTGCTTTCGCAAATCATAATAATTTCAAATTATTTCAAATGGATGTTAAAAGTGCCTTTTAAATGGATTTGTAAAATAAGAAGTATATGTTGAACAACCACCACTTTTTGAAAATGATAAATTACCAAATCATGTTTACAAACTTAAAAAGGCATTATATGGTCTAAAATAAGCTCCTAGAGTCTGGTATGATAGACTAAGATCTTATTTATTGCAATCTAATTTTGAAATTGGTAAGTATATAATACTCTTTTTATTAAAAGAAATAAAAATGATATTCAACTAGTACAAGTTTACGTAGATGATATCATTTTTGGTTCAACTAATTTTGAAATGAATAAAAAAAATTCTGAAATAATGACAAAAGAATTTGAGATGAGTCATATGGGTGAATTAAATTTCTTTTTAGGATTACAAATAAAACAATTAGATAATGGTATCTTTATTAGTCAAGAAAAATATGCTAAAGACTTAATTAGTATATTTGGTTTGACTACTGTGAGTGGAAAACCCACTCCCATGGCAACCAATGAGTACCTTAGTAAACAAGATCTCTCGAAAGATGTAGATCAAAAACTATATAGAGGAATGATTGGATCACTACTCTATATTACTGCCAGTAGACCTGATATCATGCATAGCGTTTGTCTCTGTGCCAGATATCAATCCCACCCTAAAGAGACCCACTTAAAAGCCGTAAAACGAATCATAAGATATGTTAAACATACATCTGATTATGGTTTATTCTACCCTAAAAATGATTCTTTTGACTTAATATCTTACTGTGATGCTGACTATGCTGGTTGTAAATCAAACCGAAAAAGTACAAGTGGAACTTGTCACTTTTTGGGGCATTCTCTGATTTCTTGGCTTAGTAAAAAGCAAAACACAGTTTCTTTATCAACAAATGAAGCAGAGTATATTTCTGCTGCTTTGGCTTGTTCTCAAGTAATATATATGCAACAAACCTTAAAAGATTTTGATTGAAAATTTTCAAAATCACCAATTTATTGTGACAATACAAATGCAATAAATTTATCTAAAAATACTACTCAACATGCTCGAACTAAACATTGATATCAGACATCATTTTCTCAGAGATAATATAAGTAAGGAAGTAGTTACTCTCGAGTATATCAATTTTGAGAATCAAATTGCTGATATCTTAATAAAACCCTTAAATGAATCAATATTTACTAAATTAAGAAGAGAATTAGGTATTTGTTCTATAACTGAAATATAAAATATAAATAAAAAATATAATTAATAATTAATATTAAAATAATTCAAAGAGTTAAAATAAAAAGGACCATGTCGACATCCCCCATATACCCATGTCGACATGCAACGTTTTTAAATTTTGAAATTTTTTCCACCAAAATTCAAAAAGTTTAGTTATATATTCTTCTCTATTTTGAATTTTTGTTCATTCTCTCTGTTTTCTCTTTAATCTTCTTCTGAAATAAATAAAATAATGGCCTCCTCTTCCAAATCAAACATAAAATCAACCTTTTCATTCCCCTCTCCTATGTCGGGTCCATTTCAACGTACTACTCTCATCCGTGTAACTAAAATGGAGGAATCTATGAAGGATGAACTTTAGATGATGACTGAAATTCAAGCGACTCAACTTCGTATGGCAAAGGAATAGGAAAGGCAAGGCAAGATTCTTAGGAATTTGCAAAAGTTCCTAACGGATAACCAGGCCAACCCTATCTTGATTGATGAAGACTCTTCACTCAATCAAGAACAAGAGGCCAGCGAGGAAGAAGAAGAAGAAGAAGAACCCATGGAAGAAGCGCACGAGGAGGATGATGACCAAGTCGTGTGTGTTGGAAAAGTGTGTTTTGACAAGAATGGGAATCTTGTCGAACAACGTGGAAACTTCTGTTTCCACTATCCAAACTGTTTGATTCATAGATCTCCTATGTTTAATAACACACAATAGTTTCTTTTCTTTCTTCTCCATTGTTGTTTGTGTTTTCTAACGTTCATGTATATACAACTTCATATGTAATAAATAACTCGTGTTCTTATATATGTTTAAATTATAGATACTATCGTGAATTCTTACTTAGGATAGTTGATAGTTTAGGACTATATTTTAGTATTAAGCAATGATTACTTATGATAACACTATCATTATAATCACATGTCATAGAGTATTAGTTTTAGGAGAGTTATATAGTTTGGAGTTATAGAGTTATATAGTTTGGAGTTATATAGTTATATAGTTTGGAGTTATAAAGTTTACATTTAGTTTTTTGTTGATGACAAAGGGGGAGAAATATAAAATAGGGTAGTTAGGCATAGATTAAGGGGGAGTTATTAGTTTTAGAGGGAGTTATTAGGATAGAAGTAAAATTTTATAAACAAAGGTTGCCATCATCAAAAAGGGGGAGATTGTTAGTTCGCGAGATGATGGTTTTGATGACAACAAACTTAGAATAGATTATAAAATATAAATACTAACATTATAAGTTTAGATATATATGTATATGCAGGATTTAACCATGCAGGTACTAAGAATGAAGACTGTACAGCATAGAGATTCAAGATATCAAGATAGAAGACTCATGAATATCAAGATTATCAAGAGTTCAAGATTTCAAGGTTAAGTACTTTTTATTAGGAATGTTGTTAAAACTTATAGAAAAGCACTGGCATCTCAAAATCCAATTTATTCGTGGAATGGAATCCACTTCGAGCCTGTTAAAGGGATGGAACCCTAAGTGGGATGAAACCTACGGAAAATCTAGTGGAACATTGTTTTGTATCCACTAACTTTTTATTCAAAATGATTTTTCAAAATTATATTCTGTTTTCAAAATGTTTTCAAAACTTTCCTTTTAAAAGATTCAAAACCCTCTATCCTGATTTTAAATAATTTTAGCCTCAAAATTATATTTAATTTCAAAGTCAAATTACTCCTGATTTTAAACTATCTTTTAATATAATATATTTAACTTTTAAACATTTATACTTAGATTTAAAATATGAAATTAGAGTTAAATTCTATATATATTATTCTCTATATTTACTTATGAATTTTAACTATATTCAACTATATTTATAAAGTTTAAATTAGTTTTAATATAAGATAAAGGTTATTTTCAAAGAAAATCAAAACATCAAAAAAATGCTTTGGGATGTCGACGTGCCTATGTACCTCATATCAACATGGTGTCAGTCGAGTTCAAAATTTAAGTTCAAAAGAAGTGTCTATTCGCCATAACTCTTCACTAATGGACATGGCTGTTGTTCTTCTATAAATAGGGGTTAGTTTCAATGAAATTTATATCAGATTTTCTGGTTTTTCAGTCCTCTTCTTCTTCCACATTTTTTAATACATATTCTTACCATTACTCTGTCGAAATCAACATTGAATCGAACACGATAAATTCTAGTTTGATTCTCTATCATTATCTCTACAAGGTTCTCAGTGCTATTTAGAGTTATAGGCTTTTTGTAATCAATTAAAAGAGAAAAGTTGTGATTATAGCATTGAAAATCAATCAAAAGGGAAAAGGTGTGATTGTAGCCTTGGTAAATCAATTGGGTGAACTTGTGGCCCGGAAATCAAGTATCTCTACCCAGAGGATAGAAATTATGGAGGGTGTACCTCGTAGCCTTGAAACCGAGGGTGTAATTGTACAATTGCTTTTGAAAGGAAATCCGTACTTGTGTTGCGGGGCTGGATGTAGGGTAACTTCGAACCGGTATAAAATCCGGTGTGTTCTTTCCTTTACTGCTTTTATTTTATTTCAGCATCTGTGTTTGTTTCTGTGATCATATTTGTGTCTGTATATTGCATACATCGGTGTCTAAAATAACATAAATCGAAAAAGATTTAGTAATTCTTTATTAACACTATTCACCCCCCCTCTAGTGTTAATCCTAGCCTTAAGATCCGTAATCCGCATTTCTCACACTAATAGTAAATTTGTTGATTTATTTACTGTTTGAATTTGTATTAAACCATAATAAATGTTTTTCATGATTTGAATACTCATTTTAAAACTAGTATGTGAAATTAATTATGAACATATGACTTTGATTTAGAGATTTAATGTAATATTTGAGTATACTATTAGTTTCAATTTAATAATCTTGAATTTATACTTATTTTAAAAATAATGAGTCTAATAAATTTTTGGATTTAAGGAAATTTATTTTAAATCTTATTATAATGTTTTGATATAAATTTCTAACATTGGTTTAGACTTTTTTTAAAATCTTTACATAATGCTATGAGGATGTTTTAAATATATCTTATATTTTACTAAGTGAATGAGGTTAAATATTTTAATTGATTTTTTAGATATATTGAAGTATTTCTTTTCTCTTAAGGGCGAATACCAAAAAATTAAATTTTTATTCAATACCTGAATTAAGTTACAATAAGTAAGGCAGTTGAAGCTTAAGTAATATTTTTAAATTATTCATTAATGACTTAAATTCTTAATGGAAAACAAATTAACTGAGTGATTAATCTTTATATAAATAAGCAAATGAAAAGGTAAATAATGAGAAAAAAACTAGTAGAATAAACTAAAGTAAATTTAGATTAGCATTTAAATTATTGTGATGGAATAAAATTTTAACTATTTAATAATTGGAACTTCTAAAGAAGAAAGTGAGAAATTAAATGCTAAGTTAAAAATGAAATATACAAGGAATTTGAAATTTGTAACTTGTAACTTGTAAACAAAAGGGATTTGAAAATAAGAAATGATAACTACCGAACATTTATTTACTAAAATGAAATAAGATAAACTTGTGTAACTTCCAAATTCATTCTTAGAACATATATATAGCTTACCAGAATATTAAAAGTTGTAATGTTAAATAAGGATATGTAATGGAATATTGTATCAGAAAAACTTAAATAATGAAAGTGTTCAATGAAATTTACTTTTATAAATAAGAAAATTTGATATGAAAATAGTTATAAACCTGAGTTGTAATTATAGTGCTACTAGATAAAATGAAATAGAAAGTGAATATGGTAAGTAAAGAATTATGAACTTAAGTTAATGTTTGAAGCTATTGATAATTAAAGTAAATGATAAAATGAATACTGTATTAAATTTGATAACTATAACTTCAGAAAGGGTTGATTACTTTGATCCCTTGTGAAAATTGTATGCTTGTTTGCAAAAGATTGTTGTTATGTTGCATTGATTTATTTTATTTTATGTGATGATGGTATGCTTTTCGTTGAAAGTGATTGTTGTTATGTTATGTTGATTGTTTGTTATTAATTTAAAACAATACAATCATTTCATTTCTATATAATTATTGACCTTTTTGGATTATATTAATGGAATACATGTTACGGAAGCAATTGCTACTGCTTTTAGTTTCATAAAATAAGCGTTGTTTGCCCGACAAATAGGCACGTTCTCGGATTACGGTTTTCTAGCGATATTATATTATCTTCCCGTGTACTTTTAAAATTATGGTATATATTGTTAGATTTTGATATTATCATTTCTCCCAAACCTCTCCGTACAAAGGAGACTCTGCCAAAATTTTCAGTGAATTTTGGACTTAGAAATTTTTTGTAAAATGTTTTCAAACTTTTATTAACTTGAATATAAAGGATTTAATTGTTATAAATTGATTCATTTTATTTAAATTATTTAATTTTGTAAATTAATTGTTTATAAAATTAATATTTTGAATAAGATATATTGACTATTTAATTTCTTCTTTTCCCTTCTTTTCCTTTTCGGGAACGAAAAGTTTTGAGTAGGGAAGAGTGTAACGACCCATAAATTTTTGATAATTTAAATTTATGGATTAAAAAAGTTTTGGAATTTAATGTTGTGAAAAATTTAAGTTTAATAACAAGAATAACAACTAGAATGAAATGTAATAATGTTAGTGTAAGTTAGTGGATAACCATTTTAATTTAATTTCAATTCATTGAAATTTAATAATGTTAATTTAAGGAAATTGATAACTATTTCGATTAAATCTCAATTAATTGGAATGATTATAAAGTTAAAATTTGGTACAAACTATAAATGAGTAAATAAATCAAATGTTGTATTAAAACGGGGAAATTGTATGTAATTAATTTGAATTGATTAAAATTGAATAATTAATCCGTACGTGAATTTATTAGTTTTGTTAACAATAAACATAGAAATGTGTTTGAATTGGTAAGCTATAACAATGGTAATTATAAATTCACTATTTAATTCATTGATAATAGATTGGAAATCAATAGTTCACTTAATTAATGCGCTTAATGTAGATTAAATTGATAATTGTAGAACATTAATTCGATAAGATGTAAGCCAATGTAAATTTTATTCATAATATGACAATTGATTGAAAAAGAGTTGAAATCAAGTCTGATCAAATTATTACAACTTTTAAACTATAATAATTGGATTCATTGCAATTAAATATAATTAAGTATTACATTAATGTAAATTAAGGTAATAATTCAAGAATATTAATGTAATATGCTATAAACCAATGTTGAATATATACATAGAGTAATGAAAGATTGAATAAGAAGACTGAAATCGATTAAATAAATTTATTGGAGATTAATTGGAATTAAATGTAATTAAATATTATGGTTATTGTAAAAAAAGGCATCAACTGTAGAAAATGAGGATAACAAGATAGAAACCTATGTTAATAATTTCATAAGGTATTAGTTGATTTAATAGTTGGAGTGTAGATCAAAATAAAAGAATAAAAATGAATAAGTTTGGTAAAAGAGTAAACATATGTTTATTTATTTGAAACGTTTGGTAGCTGAAAGATTGATTGTAGATATGAGAAACTATTATTTAGTAAGAAATGTGTAATTACTGTTTGTATCCAATAGTGTATAAACATGTTTAGATTACTATTAGATAGGAAAAATTGTTCTACTACACATTACATTCATTTAGTCCATTTTGAAACTTACTCAATTGAAACTAATGTAATTGAAAATTATCAATTAGTAGGAGAGAGAATACTAATTGTAAATTAATAGGTGTCATTAAAAGCAGCTTATGTTTCATGAAAATATAAGGAAAGTTTTATTTAATGAAAAGAACATTTACATCAAATAAAATAAAATGAATGCTACATTTATGAATGCAGGTTTAATTTCATTAAAATAAAGAATAGAATGATTGATTTTAAAGGAAAAAATATATGTTTATTTGAACTGTGTTTTAGCTTACAGATTGATTAAAGAATAGGAAAATAGTCTATTTTCACAAAGTTATTTATTACTCTTGTGTATAAACAACAAATTTATATGCGTGTTTAAATAAATAATTATACTATTTTCATCCATTTTAGTTGCCTGTTTGAAATTTTAACTTTGTAAGTAATTGCAATTAATGTAATTACAATGGTTCAATTAAAAGGAAAAAAACGTTGATTGCAATTAATAGATTTAATAAAAGAGACGCACGTTTTGTGTTAAACAAAAAATGTGTTTTAATGGAAATAAAAGATCATTTTGGGAAAACAAAATTAAATGTTCTCATTTTTAAGGTAAGAATAAAAAAATTATTATGCCTAGATAAAAAGTAAATGTGTACAAATTTGAATATCATTTGACTTAATGAAGTTAATTTGGTTACGTTTCAAAAAAAATTGAATTTCAAAAGGTTGTGCGACGTACATGGTCCCTTCATTTCTTTTATTAATATTTGTTGCATGAACGTTTTAAAATAGTTACCTTATTATTAATACTTGATCCGTTTGTTTCTCTTTCTATTTAATACATGAGCCTAGACTTTTAGGTTGTATTTAATTCTTGCCACCTTATTTTTGGGTAAACAAAATTTTACTTTCGTTTGCAAACTTTTCCATTCCTACGTACATTTCCTTATGCATTATTAATGCCAGAAGCTTTTAAAATAAAATGTAAAATTTATTTTCGTCCCTCCCCCTTCATTTCCTAATTATAAATAACCTACAGCTCATTTCTTCATTTGCGTTTTGTTTCTCTTGATACCTCATATTCAAAAGCTCTTATTCTTGGAAATCCAAAAGCTTTTTTTATAAAACATGTTTTTGTTCATTTTTCGTACACTTCCTGTCCTCATCTTAGTTGTTCTTCGATCTTTTTCTAAAGCCCCATCTTTAGATAAAGCTAAGTATTAAAATTTGTTTTTCTTGTTTTTTTAACACGTGCTAATTTTTATTTTTAATAATATTTGTTATAATATGAATATCTTTTGCATATAAACTTTGATTCGCGCGCGATTTCTTCTGTTGGATTCGTATATAAATTCCTGACAACATGAATTTTGTGACGATCCGCCTTTCTATGCACAGAAAGACGTGTCATCAACAAGAAAAGATAGAAAGAAAGAATAACAACATCAGAATCTCACAGCGGAAACGGAATAAAATATAATACATCACATTACTATTACATAGTTTTACATATATCAAAGTTATATAACATCATACAACAAGACAATCATATATATCTGCCATTACATACATCCCCAAAATACAACATACATCAACCAACACAGCGGAACTAGATAGATATATACGTATGGACTCCTGCTCTAAGCTTCTCCAGAACTCAACAATCCAAAACCTATCACTTTGCCACTCATAAAAATCTGAGTACCCAAGAGTTTATGAAAAACAGAAATAAATTCCGGGTCAGACATGGATCTGGTGTCAGTAAACGATTTAAAGTTGTTTAACTTTGAAGACATTTGAAATAAAGGTATCACGTAAGACTTCCCACACATAAACACGGGTAAGTTTTTACCTTACGCTAACCAAAACAATTTAGTAGGAAATCTAGTGATATTATAACAGTGTCTAGGGTTTTTAAGTAAAATACAGAAATAGCTAAAATGCTTACATCTCATATTCAAACGTAGTTGGGCACAATCAAAACGTACGGCGCTTATTGGAGATCGGATTCTATACAATGGCAGGGCTACTGGGGTATCGGCCGTCACAGTACGGGGCCTAGATCATGTACCGAGGATCACTCCCGACCCCCTACAACACAGGGCCAGAACCATTCCTTACTGAACAGTTTCGAACAAGATAACCCCGCGATTGCATCTAGTAACCGCCCACACAGTTCGAAATAAAGGGACATCTAGACAGGGGTATATCTCGTCCTACTTGGGTGCTACCCACCTAACCTTGCTGCACATCCCCTGTTTTAGCAATTCCTGATCGATGAGGCTTGAGGCTGCGATTACCTTTATAGAACATATCTCTTAGAATGCTCATTGTCCACCTGACGATGTTCTGAAAGCATTCAATCCATACAAGTTCGTTCCGGGTTCGAACGAAACCGAAGGAATTATCTTGTTACACTCATTTTGGAATCACCCTCATTGTTAACGACAATAACCCTTGCATTATGAAACACCATCTCGATATTCACTTGCAAATGTCACGACCTAACGTTTAATTTGGATCGATGTGGTTTTCGGATAATCATAATTGACACCCGATCCCGGTCTCATCGAAATCCAAATGCCATTTTAAAGGTCAAGTTGTGTAATAATTTAAACAATTTAATTCAACACTTTGAATTCACGTAGCATTTATCACAGATAAATCATACACAATCATCATAGATATATCAAGGCATATCACAGAGTATCGCAGAATATCACCAAATAGATATCACAATATCAGATATTCTACTTATACAACATCCATAAGCAAGCATCTTTAATCCTTATTATAACTAATTCAATTTAAATCAATTACTTGAGAATTAATCCCTTAATCTTATTTAATAAATCATCAATTAATTAACTATTCCATTTCAAACCATTTATTTAATTAATCACTTCTTAATCAATTTATTAAACCTTAATTACTTAATTCATTACTTCTTAATTATTAATTAATAACCTTAATTATTAATTAATAAACTTAATTTCAAATTGATTAATCCGTAATTATTTATTTAATTAACTACTAGTTATAAATTAATTAACTTTAATTATCTAATTAACAATTCTTAATTACAAATTAATTAGACACTAAATTATTAATTAACCAATCTTTAATTTACAATTATAAATCCCTAATTACTTAGTTAATTACAATTGTTAATTAATCATTCTTAATTACCCTTTTCAAATAATTAATTAATAATAATTATTCATCTTAATTAACATTTTAAAAATCTTCCTTAAACTTTGAAATCAGATTATTACTAACTGATAAAGATTTAAATGTTAATTAAATTTAAAACTTATCTTATGTTAACTACTTAATTTAAAATATTAATTGGACTTTAAAAACATTCTAAAGTATTAACTTAAATAATTAAAACTCATAATAAATTCTTAACTTAAATTGTTAAACATTTATTAAGTCGACAACACTTAAAACTTGTTAAAAAATAATTTGCTTAACTTTAATTTATTTATATTGCAAGTTTGAAAACCAACCCAAGTACCTCCCAGGTTTTACTCGAGTAAACACTCGAGATTCACCCTATATTTCCCAGTAGCCTTCTCTCTTCCTCACGTACGCTTCTTCTTCTTCTCCTTTTTTTATTTCCAGTTAAGTTGAGTTTAAGTTTAAGTTTAAACTATATTTTAATATTGATAGGATTTGATTTTATTTTAAACATTATTATACATATATATATTTATACCAAATGTTAATAAGGTAGAGCATTTTAATTCAATTATATAAGATAGATTTTGTTTTAAATTTTTAAATGAAAGTTCCCTTTTCAAAATACATATGTATATAAATAAATGGCAAATATTCCAAAAGTCTTGTTCATTTTAAAATGATAAGTTTACATTTTATTTAATTGGATTAAATATTTATTAAAATAATATTATCAAAATCTCGGGTCGTTACATTCCTCCCCCTTAAAAGAATTTCGTCCCAAAATTTAAAACAAAAGATAATTCAAAAGCTTTTATATCAACTATTCAAACATACATATCATCCATACATTCGCAAACAATCAAACAGTTTATCCTAACAAACATTACTAGCCATCTGGACACAAATCCGGATAGGCTTCCCTAAAACTATCCAGAGTTTCCCAGGTACAATCTCTGGGATCCTCGCTCCACTGCACTTTGACGAGCTTCACTACTTTGCTCCTGAGTTGCCTCTCGTCTTGATCAACAATCCGTACTAGATTCCTGACCACAGTCAAATTTGGGTCGACTTCCAAATCTTCCTGGACTACTGGTTTTACAACCAATGATGGGTCATGGACAAATTTCCTTATATAGGATACATGAAATACATTGTGAATTCCAGACATCCGTTCTGGCAATTCAATTCTGTAAGCTATAGCACCAATTGTTTCCAATACCCGGAATGGTCCAATATATCTCGGGGAAAGTTTTCCCACCTTTCCAAATCTAATAGCTCCTTTAATTGGGAAAACTTTGATAAAAACTAAATCACCAATCTCGAATTCCAATTGTCTCCTTCTCTTATCTGCGTACTTATTTTGACGGTCCTTAGCAGCTTTCATCCTTTTCTTGATAAGCTCAACTTTCGCAACAGCTTCACGAATCAGATCTGGTCGAAACACATGATGATCTCTCGACTCTATCCAACAGGATGGCGATCTACACAGTCTTCCATATAGAGCTTCATAAGGAGCCATCTTAATACTCGCCTGGTAACTGTTATTGTAGGAGAATTCTACCAGATGAAGATGGTCTTCCCAAGATCCACCAAAATCCAAAACACAAGCTCGCAGCATATCCTCTAGAATTCGGTTCAGCCTCTCTGTCTGTCCATCTGTCTGAGGATGATAGGCTGTACTTAATCTCAAACTCATTCCCATAGCCGATTGCAGAGCCTCCCAAAATTTGCCGGTGAAGATAGGATCATGATCACTTACTATGTTAACAGGAACATCATGCAATCTAACTATCTTCCTCAAGAAAATCTCTTCCAAAGAAGCTACAGTATGAGTTGCCTTAACCGGTATAAAATGGGCGCTCTTAGTTCGATGGTCCACCATAACCCATATTCCATCGTTTCCTTTCTTGGTTCTAGGCAAACCATCGATGAAATCCATCGAAATCATTTCCCACTTCCATTTTGGAACTTTCAAAGGCCGCAATAATCCTGCCGACTTCTGTTGATCTCCTTTCACTTGCTGACAGATAGCACAACTATTAACGAAAGCATCTACATCCTTCTTCATGCTCAGCCACCAGAAAACTCTTCTCATATCTTTATACATCTTAGATATTCCTGGGTGGATATTCTATCTGGAGCGATGACACACAGTTAAGACTTCTTGCCTTAATCCATCTATATTAGGTACACACAAACGACCATTAATCCTCAAAGCACTTGTATCATCCACCTTGAAATCAGAATATCGACCATTCTTGGTTCCAAGAATCAATTCCTCAAAAGATCTATCCTCTATTTGCTTGCTTATGATTCTTTCCGGGAGAGACGGAACAACTTCCAAAAGAGGTAGAACTGCATTCCTGCTAAGAGCATCAGCCACAACATTCGCCCTTCCTGGGGTATACAGAATATCCAAATCATAGGATGCCAGAAACTCGACTCATCGCTGCTGCCTCAGATTAAAATCCTTTTGAGAGAAAAGATATTTTAACGGTTTGTGATCCGTGAATAACTCGAACTTCTCTCCCAAAAGATAATGTCTCCATATCTTTAAAGTAAAAACAATGGCTAACAACTCAAGATCATGCGTAGCGTAGTTCCTTTCATGTGGCTTTAATTGCCGACTCGCATACGTAATTACTCTTCCATTCTACATCAAAACTGCCCCTAGTCCAACTATACAAGCATCTATATAAACTTAAAATTTGCTCTTCCCATCTGGAATAGCTAGGACAGGTGCACTGGTTAGCCTCGTCTTCAATTCCTGGAAAGCCTCTTCACATTGAGGTGTCCACTTAAACTTATCTCCTTTCCTTGTCAACTTAGTTAGATGCAAAGAAATCTTGGAATAGTCCCTGATAAACTTTCTGTAGCAGCCAGCTAATCCCAAAAAACTGCGAATTTCAGTCGGAGTCTTCGGTTGCTTCCATTCTAGAATAGTCTCAACCTTCGCTGGATCTATAGAGATACCTTCTCCAGAAACAACGTGCCTAAAAAATTTGACTTCTGATTTCCAAAAATGGCACTTAGAAAACTTCGCCTTCAAAACATGCCTCCTCAGTGTCTCCAACATAATTCTCAAATGCTGCTTGTGCTCTTCTTCAGACTTAGAGTAGACCAGAATATCATCGATGAACACCAGAACAAATTTATTCAATACATCCCTAAAGACTCGGTTCATCAGATCGACAAAGTAAGCAGGAGCGTTGGTTAACCCAAAAGGCATAACCAACCACTCATAGAAACAATTTGGTCCCCTAAATGTAGTTAAAGGGATATTGTCCTCAGCTACCCTTAACTGATGGAAACCTGAAGCTAAATCCAGTTGAGAAAAGACAGAAGCTCCATGCAGCTGGTCAAAAAGATCATCAATCCGAGGAAGAGGATATTTATTTTGGATGGTCACTTTGTTCAATTCTCGATAATCCACACAGAACCTTGGTGATCCATCCGACTTAGTGGCAAACACCGCAGCAGAACCCCAACAAGAAAAACTGGGCCTAATCAATCCCTTCTCCAAAAGATCCTGAGTCTGCTTAACTAGCTCCTCCCTCTCTCTAGGAGCCATCCCCCTACTAGGCTGAATCACTAGTACTTCTCGTGGAATCAAGTCAATGCGAAACTCTATCTCTCGATGCGGAGGCAAACACTTGACTTCCTTGAATACATCAGGGAAATCTTGGACCACATCGATATCTTCAACCTTCTCTTGAGAAGTCTCAACTCCATGTAAAAGACTACTCAAATGAATTCCAGAATTATCACACACCACTCTAGCAATTCTAACCAGATCAGTTTCCAACGTAACTATTCTCTCATCACAATTCAGGATAGCCTTATACTTATCAAGCCAATCCATCCCCAATATAAGGTCAAACCCCTTAAAATTCAACACATAAGGGTCACAAGAAAAACTATGGGACAGATAGGAAATCCTCAAGTCTTTACAGATCATATCTAATTAGGTAGCCCTCTTATAGGATTAGATACAAATATGGAACAGTCTACAGTACTAGGGTTAAGAAAGAACTTCTCTACAGATTCCAGAGAAATAAAACTCAAAGAAGCACCCGAATCAAACAAAACTTTAATATACTTGCCATCTAAAAGTAATGTACCTTCCAATACTCCCTGATATTGGCATAAATTTCTCCTCAAATAACTCTTTAAATCTTTCCCAAGAAATATCGTCCTCAGAAATGTTTGCTATCGCCGCATCCCACCAGACTACAGCGCCTTCCAGCAATTGCCATGAAGCCATTTCCCTTTTTCGCTCATCGGACAACTTCATACTCTTAAAGATGCGCTCACAAGAGCGTAGCCAAGCTTGGACCTCAATTATAAATTCCGACCCTTTAAATGGTTTACCTCCAAGGTTGATGAATTCCTTGCATAAAGTAGCAAAACTAACCTGAGGCGGTACTAGATCTACAGCCTAACTAGCAGTTTGACTTCGTCCATTATCAGTCAAGGTACTGCCCCTAACTCTGCCTCTCTTTCCAAAACTCATGTTGGCCACCTGAACAGGTAACTCAACAAATTTAGATAGGTATATAGTTATATAAAAATACAAATACGCACTCTCAAGATAAATATTACTCCGGAGCCTAGGTATTATCTCAACTTATGCTCTGATACCAACTGTGACGACCCGCCTTTCTACTCACAGAAAGACGTAGCATCAATAAGAAAAGAAAGGGATAGAAATAAAAAAGATAGAAAGAAAGAATAACAACATCAGAATCTCACAGCGGAAACGGAACAAAATATAATACATCACATAATTATTACATAGTTTTACATATATCAGAGTTATATAACATCATACAACAAGACAGTCATATATATATATATATATATATATATATATCTGTCATTACATACATTCCCAAAATACAACATACATCAACTAACACAACGGAATTAGATAGATATATATGTCTAGACTCCTGCTCCAAGCTTCTCCAAAACTCAACAATCCAAAACCTATCACTTGGCTACTCATAAAAATTTGAGTACTCAAGAGTTTATGAAAAATAGAAATAAACTCCGGGTCAGACATGGGTCTAGTGTGAGTAAACGGTGTAAAGTTATTTAACTTTGAAAACATTTGAAATAAAGGTATCACGTAAGATTTCCCACACATAAACACGGGTAAGTTTTTACCATACGCTAACCAAAATAATTTAATAGGAAATCCAACGATATTATAGTAGTGTCTAGGGTTTTCAAGTAAAATATAGAAAGAGCTGAAATGCTTACATCTCACATTCCAACGTAGTTGGGCACAATCAAAACGTAAGGCGCTTATTGGAGATTGGATTCCATACAATAGCAGGGCTACTAGGGTACCGCCCGTCATAGTATGGGGCCTAGATCACCATACCGAGGATCAATCCCAACCCCCTACAACACAAGGCCGGAACCATTCCTTACTGAACAGTTCCGAACAAGATAATCCCGCGGTTGTAGCTAGCAACCGCCCACACAACCGAAATAAAGGGACATCTAGACAGAGGTATATCTCGTTCTGCTTGGGTGCTACCCACCTAAACTTGATGCACATCCCTTGTTTTAGCCATTCCCAATTGATGAGGCTTGAGGCTACGATTACTTTATAGAACATATCTCTTAGAATGCTCATCGTCCACCTGACGATGTTCTGAAAGCATTCAATCCATACAAGTTCGTTCCGGGTTCGAACGAAACCGAAGGCATTATCTCGTTACACTCATTTTGGAATCAACCTTAGAGTTAACGACAATAACCCTTGCATTCTGAAACACCATCTCGATCTTCACTTGCAAATGTCACGACCTAACGTTTAATTTGGATCGATGTGGTTTTCGGATAATCATAATTGACACCCGATCCTGGCCTCACCGAAATCCAAACGCCATTTTAAAGGTCGAGTTGTTTAATAGTTTAAACAATTTAATTCAACACTTTGAATTCACATAGCATTTATCACAGATAAATCATACACAATCATCATAGATATATCAAGGCATATCACAGAGTATCACAGAATATCACCAAATAGATATCACAAAATCAGATATTCTACTTATACAACATCCATAAGCAAGCATCTTTAATTCTTATTATAATTAATTCAATTTAAATCAATTACTTGAGAATTAATCCCTTAATCCTATTTAATAAATCATCAATTAATTAACTATTCCATTTCAAACCATTTATTTAATTAATCACTTCTTAATCAATTTATTAAACCTTAATTACTTAATTCATTACTTCTTAATTGTAAATTAATAAACTTAATTATTAATTAATAAACTTAATTTCAAATTGATTAATCCTTAATTATTTATTTAATTAACTACAAATTATAAATTAATTAACTTTAGTTATCTAATTAACAATTCTCAATTGCAAATTAATTAGACACTTAATTATTAATTAACCAATCTTTAATTTACAATTATAAATCCCTAATTGCTTAGTTAATTATAATTGTTAATTAATAATTGTTAATTACACTTTTCAAATAATTGATTAATAAAAATTATTTATCTTAATTAACGTTTTAAAAATCTTTCTTAAACTTTGAAATCAAATTATTACTAACTGATAAACTTTAAATGTTGATTAAATTTAAAACTTATCTTATGTTAACTACTTAATTTAAAATATTAATTGGAATTTAAAAACGTTCTAAAGTATTGACTTAAATAATTAAAACTTATAATAAATTCTTAACTTAAATTGTTAAACATTTATTATGTCGACGATACTTAAAACTTATTGAAAAATAATTTGCTTAACTTTACTTTATTTATATTGCAAGTTTGAAAACCAACCCGAGTACCTCCCAGGTTTTACTCGAGTAAATACTCGAGATTCACCCTACATTTCCCCGAAGTCTTCTCTCTTCCTCATGTATGCTTCTTCTTCTCCTCCTTTTTTTTCATTATTTCCAGTTAAGTTGAGTTGAAGTTTAAGTTTAAACTATAATATCAGGTAAACATGCTCACGTACTCGGTTTCTAACCCAAAACGATCCACCATTTTACTTAAGTAACAACTCGAGTCGCTCACCCCCATAAGTTTCTGACATCAAAACGATATCGTGCACGTGCACACCATTGCACCGTCGTTCCGGCGAACTTCACTACTTTGGCAAGTCGCAAAACTCCCCTGTGCTCGAAATCAAAACTCAATTCGACACCAAGAATTCCAAATCGAAATTAAGCATTTCGTTCGAAAACTTGTACATCGAACACACCCACAAGAACGCTTCGCCTCAGTCGCTCCAACCATCGGAGATGCTCCAACTCCGTCCACACCACGTCAACCCTCTATTATTCCATTACCTTGAATTTCGAGAAGCTCGATCCAAAAGAGGAGACGAACGCGTCTCGTTTTCTGACCACATCAAATTCGAGCCTTAAACCCTAAATTTACCTCGTCCCACCAATTCGTGCAATAGAAAAATTATTTGACAATTTTCTCAACTTCACCAATTGCCGAACTAGCTTTGAGCAGAATTTCAGTACCCAATATTTATTCGATCACCAGAAATTGATTAAAACGTGATTTTTGATCAACTAAGAACTGCTCATTGAATACTTAACTAAAAATTACCATTTTTGTTTTAAAAATATTATTTTGCAATGTGGATTCAAGTTAAGGAATTGAATTAGCTTTTTATAACACTCGAATTCAACATATAATTATATGTTGTACTGTAAAACAAATTTCCAGTTGATATATTTCACTAACATGTTTTAAAACAGATTTAGAAATTTTGATTGAGGTTTAAACTTCTTGTTTGTTTGAAAACTCTACGCTTAACAATGATTAGATGAAAATATTTTGAGTTTTAAATAAATATTCAACTCTGTAGCCATAAACAGACAAGTATAGTATATTCAATATTCATAGAACAGCATGTATATAACACAGAACTATATTCAAAAATAAAGCATATAAAAAACCATATTATCAATGAATCACCTGTACTATTTTTAATTAAATTAAAACTTTGAAATTTATGTTTACTCACCTGAAAAGTTTGTGAACAGAGAGCTGCTTTCTGTTTTGAAAACTGCAGTTTGAATCTGCCTTTGAATCCTGTCTATTATTGTTGAATTGAATGATGTTTGAGTTTGTAAAATAATGATACTTATTTTCTTTTTTCTGGTTTTGCTTAGTTATCACTGAACGAACTGGAATATAGGTATATATAAAGACAAAGTTTTGTACAGGGTAGTCTATAACTGGTATAGTGTTTTTCTTTTGTTTTGATCAGATTTCTTCTTCTTCTTTGACTAAACTAGATTTTGTTTTTTGAAATTGGAATGATTTCTAAATATTTTAAATGACTTTATTTTGGCAGAAATGATAATATTAAATGCATATACTTCCTATTTTGTTTACAGCCTTATCTCTTTTGGTTTTTGTATGAAGATTTTTTTGTTTTACTTCCTGCTTGCATAATTCATATACATATATACATGTATTTCAAAAGTGTATATATATCTCTAGAATTATCTAATATGTTTCATGTAACCATATAATTTAACCTCTATATTTATTCTTATTCCTAACATAAATTCTATTTTATATATTTCTATTTTAACTATCAACATTTAATTTATATTCATATGTTTTATACTTATATTTAATATTGATAGGATTTGATTTTATTTTAAACATTATTATCCATATATATATTTATACCAAATGTTAATAAGGTAGAGCATCTTAATTCAATTATATAAGATGGATTTTATTATAAATATTTTTAAGAGATTTTATTTTAAATTTTCAAATCAAAGTTCCCTTTTCAAAGTACATATGTATATAAATAAATGGCAAATATTCCATAAGTTTTATTCATTTTAAAATGATAAGTTTACATTTTATTTAATTGGATTAAATATTTATTAAAATAATATTGTTAAAATCTCAGGTCATTACAAATTTGATTTTGTTGAATTTGGAGTTTGTCGAGTTTTGCGCTTCTGTTTGGATTTTTATGGGCTAAAATCAAAGGCTAGTGTTTTAGCCCACTCACAACTTCTAAAATTTCTTAATTTTGTTAAATTAAGTTTATGATGTGATTGAAAATTTATTTAATATTGTTTGGTATATGTAAATTGCCATCTCAGATAACTTGAATATTTTTGTATTAAACCAT
Source organism: Allium cepa (assembly GCA_030765085.1). Lineage (NCBI taxonomy): Eukaryota > Viridiplantae > Streptophyta > Magnoliopsida > Asparagales > Amaryllidaceae > Allium > Allium cepa. The sequence continues at coordinate 1,042,706,883 of CM060937.1, forward strand.
TATTTAATCTAAAATTGAATTTAAATTGCCAGTTAAATACCTGTTAATGATCTTCAATTATCTATTGATGTTTATTGATTGATTTAGATGATGATTGTGATTGATGATTGATTGTTGATATTGAATGAATGGATATTGTATTTTATATCGTTATAATACTGCAAGTTCACTATGGGTTGACTTGATATATACACGAATAATCTTATAGATTAGGGGAAAATCGTTATGGATTGAAATGATAAACCCAAACGTTTTCATTAATTTGAAAACGTTGATTTTTGGTACTGGTTGAAATGACATATATCATATAATTTCTTGAATTTAGATTTTATTTGGAACTGAATTATTTGAAGGGTTTAAGTTAAATTCAAACTTCGTATTTTTTTTAATTAGATGATTAAGATTAATATTTCGAATTATTTGAAACCTTTTAAATAAATATGTTCACGTTTTACACTTGATAGGAGATGAAAATCCCGTAACATCTCCGAAGCCATTGCACTCATATTTTTATTTGAGATTGATTTGACTTACATAGGAATTTTTAGTTTTGACTCGAGTGTATTGTTTTTCATTATGCTCGGGTCAGTTTGAGCTTTTCAGCATATTGACGACTATTTTCTAGAGGACGAAGACAAAGAGAAAGTATATTATTGCTATTTATTATTCCTCCACATTCTACGTTCCGCTGCACTATGTATTTATTTTTGATGTATATATAACTCTGATTTGAATTTGTAAAAGTGTAATCAAATGTTCTTTGTAAAACAGCTTCATGAACTTTTTATTTGATTGTTATGTTTTTTCGTTCCACTGCGAGATTCTGCATTTTGTTTTTCTTTCTTTTTCCTTTTTCTTATTTACCCCATTAACAATCCTCCCTTTTGAATGGTTTGAGTCTGACATGTGTGGTTTATTGTCGATTTGAGCCGTCCAAAAAGGTGGGTCGTTACATTGAGACTGACGTGTGTGGTTTATCGTCGATTTAAACCGTCCAAAAAGGTGGACCATTATATTTGGTATCAAAGCTTTGGTTTAGTGACAACCTTAGCTTTGTGGGGTCTGACTCATATAAAATAGGGTAGGAATACCATAGAATGAGTCGCTGAGGGTATATATATGAGGGAGAGTATTTGTTAGTGCTGTACAAGATTTTTATTGTGTTAATTTGTTCTGTTTAGTACTTATAAATTTCAGTTGGTGCATAGGACGCTATGACATCGATAGGGATTTCTAAACACTTAATAGGGAAAACCAACACAATATTTGGTTTCTAATATAGGTAAATAAAATAATTTTGCCTAGTATTATATTTTATATATAAAGGAAAATTTTATAATGGGTATAGTTGGTGTAATATGTTTGTTTGTTAGGAAGTGAATTTTTATTGGTTGTAAAATAAAACTTACAAATAAAGTAAGTATGAATTGGAAATTTGAGAACCAAAGTTTCGAGATTTTGAAAATTTCTTCCAAAAGATTTTGGAATATAATATTAGTATTATTTGAAAATATTTTCTGATATAAATATTTCAATATGATTTGAAAGAAATGTTTTCAAGGAATTTTAGAAGTAAATAAGTTCTGTATTCCCCTCTTTGTCACTAGAAAATAATTTCGGCAACGAGTGCATGCATCATCGACGTTCATTTTCGAGTTTCAAAGTGGGAAGACCGCTGTAGTAATTTTACTACAAATTTGTTTTGATAATGAATCTTAAATTTTAATTCCTAAATATGATTGGATATATATATATATATAAGTTATGAGTATATATATTATTTTAAATGATTTGAAATGTAACTCTAAGTTTAATTCTTAAACTTTTTGATAATTAATAGCTTTCAATTATTATAGTGAAATGAAATCTTGACTATTTTAATAATTGGAAACTTTTAATATGTGTAATTAGAAACTATATGCTAAGTTATTAATGAAAATATAAGAAATTGAAAATTTTTAAACTGTAAATCAAAAGGATATGAAAAATGAGAAATGATAACTACTGAACATTTTATTTACTAAGTGAATAAGATAAACTTGTGTAACATTCCTTTACACTCTAAAAGACACACACACACACACACACACACACACACACACATATAACTTACCAAAATGTAAAAAGTTGTAATGTTAATAGAAATATGTAATAGAATACTATATAAGTAAACTTTAGTAAATGAAAGTGTTCAATGGAATTACTTTTATAAATAAGAACTCTGATATTATAAATTGTTCTAAACTTAGGTTAGTAGTTTGAAATGTTGCTAATCAAATGTAATAGAAAAGTAAATAATGTAAGAAAAACGATTATAAACTTATTTTAAAATTTTAAGCTATTTATAATTAGATTGAATAGTAAAAGGTGAATACTGTAAGCAAATATTTATAAACTTAAGTTTATGTTGAAGCCATTTATAATTAAAGTAAGTACTATATTAATTGAATGATTATAATTTTGTAAAATATTGAAATGGTTTAGAAATGGATTTAATAGTCAATAATACTATATATATACATATATATATGGAAGAATGAATGTGGAAAAGAAATAATTTATTAATGGTGAATTAAATTGTAAAGAGACTCACATAATAATGGATAATCTAAATAATTAAAATGAAAATAACTCATGTAAGAGATTGGATGTAAAATAGTGAAAGAAAAAAAATGGTATTGTATAATTGAATGGAAAATGAATTTTGTAAATAATAAATGTAAAGTAATTAAATAAGCATTTTATGAACAAATGAAAATGAACAGTAAATAATGTGAAAAAAAGAGTAATAAGAATAAAACTTAAATATTATTTGAAATTATTGTTTGTTTGGCTTATGGATTGGTTGGGAAAGGATACTTCTATTGTGTAAGGATTTATATATGATCTATTGAGTTTTATCTAAGACTATTGAGTGTATGGTATATATAGTTGTTTATTTATCATTTTATACGATTAAAAATTTCTGAACGCGAACAAACCCTTTGTTTTGATTGTTATGGATGGATGGTTGATTGCTTTGATTGCATGTAATGATTTTATGTTTTATTGCATGTGACTATTGTATGTTATGTTGATATGGTTGTGACTAATAGAAACAACATAAATATTCTCTTTTATATAATTATTAACTCTTTTGGATTATATAAGTGAAATATAGATTTATGGAAGCAATAACTACTGCTTTTGGTTTCATAAATAAGCGTTGTTTGCCCGACAAATAGGTATGTTCTCGGATTATGGTTTTCTAGCAGTATTATATTGTTTTTCCGTGGTTTGGATATACATTATTTTAAAATATGTGTTATATATTGTTATTATTAATATTATTATTTCTCCCAGACCTCTACGTACAATGGAGACATTGCCAAAATTTTCTATGAATTTTGAACTTAGAAAAATTTTGTGAAATGTTTTCAAACTTTTACGAACTTGAATACAAAAGGGTTTGATTATTTATAAATTGATATCTTATTTAAATTATTTAATTATGTAAATTAATTGTTATAAATGAAATATTTCGAATAAGATATATTAATTCCTTAGTCCTTTTTTCCCTTTTTGGGGATGAAAAGTTTTGAGTGAGGGAGAGCGTGACGATCCGTAATTTTCGATAATTAAAATATTGAATTTAAGAAGATTTTGTAACTTATTGTTTGAAGGCAATAAAATTTATGACATAGGAATGATAAAACTAACTAGAATTAAGTTTAATAATGTAAATTTAATGTAATAAATAACTAGAATGAAATGTAATAGTATTAATTCAAGGTAAATGATAACTACTTTAAATGTAATTCCAATAAATTGCAATGATTAAAAGTTATAATTGGTTATAGATTGTAAATAAGGAAATAATTTAAATGTTATATTAATTGGTGAGAAATATGCAATAAACTATAATTGGATGAAATTAGTCTTGTGTCAGTATTTAAAACATATGTTTGTAAATAATAAAACCATAAATGTGATTAAATTAAGTAACAGGGAACCATCGTGATATGTTACCTATTTATTTAAGCTATTGAATTAAATTGGAAATCAATTGAAATTAAATGTAATTAAATACTATGTTAATGGAAATTAAGATGAAATGGGAGAATATTAATGTAATAAGATATAAACCAATGTTAACTATGCTCTTAGAGTAATGACTGATTGAATAAAAAGATTGAAGTCAAATTAAATCAATTTATTGGAATTAAAATATATTAATTGGATTTTATTTTCATTCGAAACTAAACAATGTAACTAGTAAAATAAGCAACGTTGAATTTACATGTAAATTTGTTTTAAATTATTGTAGATGTCTAAGAAATCAAAAATGACAAAATTTGTTAGTTATTAGATTTGAATTGGAAATGTTATTTAATTAATTCAATAATAATTTATATAATTAATGTGAAAGTAGCCATTTTGGCCACCGATCCGGATTTCGACGAAACCAGTTTCATCGGATCCGTAACGGTGAACTATTATAGGATTTTAAGCTTCGTAGCGATCGATCTTGTCGTTTGATCGTACGGGCTTGAAACGCGTAGAAATCAATTTAATTGAATTCAATTTGAAATAAGCTAATTTTAAAGCTAACTTTTTCATACGATGGAATTAGTACTTGAAACATATTCCATTGAATTTAGAAATATAAAAAACATCTATTTTGATATATGGAATGATCCACTTTTGTTATGGAGGCAGAACAGGCTTCTTGGGTCGTACAAATTCGATATTTGTTTATTTTCTTATCGGGGTTTGTTAATATAAATAGTCTTGTTTTCCAAACCCTAGCTGTCATTTTCTCATTCCTGTACGAACAATTCTATCTGCCCATCACCTTCCTCAATGGAAGAAACCTAAATTTCCAAATTCAATTGCAAATCGAAAATTAAAACTCCTCAAACTGTATCGTATTACATATCGATTCGAAGCACTCGATGAGCGCAATCTACTGCAGTAATTTGTTTCTTGAATTGGATCATCGTTTGCCCAAAATTAATGAATTAGTCTTGGCCGTTCATCGCGTTGTGATCAACTTCGGCCAATCGTCGAATCGATGGTACAGTTTTGTAGAGGTTGCTAAGGAGAACGCATCCTTGCTCGTCGTTGGTCGTAACAGTGGTTGGATCGACTGATTTAATTCAACAATGTTTAAAACGTAACGATGGAGGCTGCTCTCTTGTGATGTTGATGGTGATCGGAGGGGGGCCTTCGTGGTTATGGAGGCTGAGCAAGGGATGTCGAGTTGTTCGAGGGGGCCTGCCGTGGTCACGGCGCATCGTGGAGGCACGATGTAATAATGGAAACAATAGTGTTGTAACTGCTGTGCTAGGGTTCGATTGCCTTCGAAACAAAGAGGTAGTGACTTTTTTTTTTATTTATTATTTTATTTACTTAAATTATAAATCGTATAATCTTCTAATCAACATAACTTTTGCATACGAGCTCGGATTCACGCACGGTTTGTTCCATTGAGATAGTATCGGAATTTTGACAATTTTGGCACTAATTTAGATGAAGTCTAGAATATTGAAATATGGGCCTTATTTTGGATTTCAATTCGATTTGAAATCAAAAGTAAGTGTTTTAACCTACTCACAACTACTAGATTGTCTTATGTTGATTTAAATAAATTTATGATGTGATTAGAAGTTGATGGACTGATGTTTGATATATTTTAATTGTTATTCCAGTTAAATTTGAAGTTATTGAATATAATCGCCATTTAGTTTAATATTAAATTGTAATTTTCCAGTTCATACCTGTTAATGATAGTCAGTAATCTATTGATATTTATTAACTGATTTGAATGGTGATTGTGATGGATGTTTGATTGTTGATATTGGATGACTGGATGTTATATTTTTATAATGTTATAGCACTGCAAGTTCTCTATGGGTTGAAATGATACATACTCGAATGATTTATAGATTAGGGAAAAATCGTTATGGGTTGAAACGATAAACCCGAGCGATTTTATGGATTTTGAATTTTATTCGGGATTGTAGGTTGAAATGATATATATCCTGAAATATTTGCAAACTGAAATGATAAATATCTGTATCACTTGACCATAAGGTAGAAAATTATATACGGACACCGGATTAGTTAAATTAAATGATTTTAAACCCTTAAATTCTGAATTTTGTTAAATGATATTTTGAAAAAAATTGATTAACATAAACTGAAATATTTTATAAAATCCAAGTTTTAAATGTTGAAATTGGAATTCGCTTCTATTGAAATTTTAAAGTTTGAGTTGAAGTATAAACAAAATTTATCAAAATTAAGTTATTGAAATATTTGATAATTATACTTCGAAATCTGCTAAATTTGAAATAGCTTAAGTTATAGTTCTAACATAGATTTGGAATCGATGTTGATTAAATGGTTTTAAAGATGTGTTAAAGTGAAAGGAATAGTATAGTTTGATATAAATTTCAAAATTATTGTTTTAATATAAACTACTTTAAATTTATTATTTTAAAATCATGATTACTAAGATTTCAAACTATTAAACTAATTTAATCTATTATTAACTATTTTAATCTATTTTAATCAATTTAAACTATTTTAACTTATTTTAATCTATGTTATCTATTTAGTCCAATTCAATCTATCTTAACCTATTTTAAACTAATTAACCCATTTTAATCTAATTTTAATCTATTTAATCTATTTTAAATCTATTTAAACTATTTAAATCTATTTAACTACTTTAAATCTATTTAAACTATCTTAAATCCACCTAAACTATTTAAATATATTTTAAAACTATTTTAGAGTATTTTAACTATTTGAAATTTATTTTAAACCATGCTAAACCATTTAAACTATTTATAACTATCTAAACTATTTTCTGAATTTCAGACTGTGTAAAGAGAAAGCGTTTATATTAAATCCTTTACTTTCAAGAAAATATGATTAAATGATGTTATAACCTAAGTTAGGATTTGAAATGATATTTTCTAGTGAAATGACACTCTTTAAGTAAATATGATTTCAAAGGTGATATGATTTTGAAAATTAATATGATTTTGAAAGTAAATATGATTCCCAAAGTGATATGGTTTTTAGAATATGATGTTTTGATATCAATTATGAATTGGTTTTGGAAATGTAAAAGAACCATCTGGTGTGAAATAAGCATTTGATTGTTAAAGAGACCGGGATCAGATATCGTCATACTCTATACCAATACCGAAAACCACTTTAGCAACTGTGTATGTGATGGAGATTCAAGAACAAAGTAGGATGGTTTGGTAAATAATTCTGCATGAGGATTTACATAGCCCTAACTCCCGTGAGTCGGCTTAGATGTGACTAAAACAGAAGCTATACCGAACTAAGTGAGGTCATTCCTCCTATCGGGCATATTTCTTATTTTAACTTTATGATTGATTTGGTGGCCACCCCTCAATTTGATTATGGGATTATGTTCTAAGGTAGGCGGTAGAACCTGCTATGCATTACCACCAGTCTAGGAGTGAAAATGCTAGAATCCAACCCTGGATTGCCTGGATACCGTATCGCGCCTTCTACGAGTTTGGTTTGTACCATAATATGGAGTGCCCTCTAATAGCCCTCTAGTTTATGGAGGAATTACTGTACTGTATGGACTATGGGAATATATAAATGTGTTAAGGGGGATATAGGTAACATATTAATGTTATTTTAATACTTTACTATACTGTAGACACTATTACAATAGCGTATTATACTATGCATGTAGATAGTTTAATGGATCCTTAAGAGATGGGAATCCCTAACATCTCTTAAGCTATTGCAGTCACACTAGATACTGGATAGGAAATATCAAACCCTATAAACATCTTTGATGCCACTACACTCATAAATATTTACATTTGATTTAACTTACGTAAGATCTTTTTGTTCTGACTCGAGTATTTTGTCTTTTCAATTCACTTGGGTCAATTTGAGCTTTTCAGTGTATCGAAGACTGCTTTCTGGAGGACGAAGACGAAGATTTAATACAATTATTATTTGTTAAATTTATTCCGCTGCATTATGTGTTCCGCTGCATTGTTATTTATTTCTGTTGTACGTAACTCTGATTTTGTATCATAAAAGTGTAATCAAATGTTATTTGTAAAGCAGCTTCATGAACTGTCTATTTGATTATTATATCTTGTCATTCCGCTGTGAGATTTTGTGTTTATTTTCTCTCTTTCTTTGCTTTTTCTTATTTATCCCATAAAAAATTTCCCTTTTGAATGGTTTGAGACCGACATGTGTGATTTATCGTCGATTTAAACTGTTCAAAAAGGTGGGTCGTTACATCCCTCATTACTTGGATTGCTTTACTTTTTGAGTTTTCTCCACTTCAAACTTGATGATAGGTCGTCAAAACCTTATGAAAACACTTGGGCAAAAGCTATAGGAATATAGAACATACGGCATGAAGTTAAGGAGCCAACATGGACAAGAAAATGACTCGACACTTAGTTAAATGACTCGATGTCGGGCTCGCTTGCTTGCTAAGTTTTAAATCATTTTTCCTTTGTCATAATACTTTAGCTCCTATTGATTTTTTCTTGGTTAAAAATTCGGTTAACATTTGCCCTCCAGAGCATGCTTTTGTTGAAAAAAATGCGTACTATGAATCGAGATAAGTTCTAGAATATTGTCCTACGTAATTCCAGTTAGCCGTTTAAATGCTGTCTCAAGACATTGCCTTAACCTGGTTGAGTTTCCATTATCCGTTCAACTAAGTTTCAATTGAAACTCCCTTCTTCTGTGTTGGCGATGCAACTTGAGCTTTGGAGACTATGATGTGCTTTAGATTGGCTTAGCGACTCTTCATGATGATTTTGTATTGGACTAGGTGAAGAAAAAGAACCCGGTACCGACTTGTTTTACTTGGTGTCGATTGGTACTGTGTTAAATTGTTTTTCTTCTTTAATTTCAAAACTTGGTTAAATTTTAAGTTCTCACTTACATTTGTTTCACCACTGAATTGCTTCAAATTTCCCTTCAGTTTTTTGCTGTCAAGCCAAATAGGCCTTCCAGTTGAATCGCCCATCTTTGACCTGCTTCAAATTCATCGTCACCATCCTCTGTGCATCTGCTGCCATTGCTACTTGTCACCGCCGTCACCAAGAATCACCGTCTTGCCCCACTTTTCTCGAACTGCTTGAACCTAAGCCAATTCAAAACCTATTACTTAATTCGACTAAATTGAGGTTGGCATAGGTTTGCTTTAAGATAATTATAATGGTGATGATGGTTTGGATCAGACTGATAGCAGGTCTAAGGGAGATAGTTGAATTAGGCATGTCTGATTGGTGGTGGAGTTGAGTTTCTATCCCGATCGAATGCTCTTCTTGGACTAGGTTCTGCCTTTAATTTCAACTATCTCTTTTGGAAATCTGGCTAAGTCTTAATTGCCAAACAGGTTCTAATACGACAATTAATTTCTAGAAATCGAGCATTTTAGATGATCCCATCACACAATTTTCCATTTTTGCACTTCCAATGATCCTGTCTACACCTCTTTGGACAATAACGAGTAAGTTTGCAAAGAGGTAATCTTAAAATATGACGTGATTCATTTTTCGAGTGCGAACGAGCTATACACATAGAATGGTTCATTCATGGTGTTCGGGACACTGGACTCACTTTGCATAGATAACATTTCACACTTGTCCCAATCAATACTGGGAATCATTTTGGTCAAAATACAACTATTTCCTTTGGATTCCAAGCATTGGTCACATGGAAATTTTATAACAATAAAACATACTTAACCATGTTGAACTTAGAGTTTTATTGTTTAAAATGACACACCAGTCACTCTGCCTTCAGCAGAATGAAGGAACATCTGCACCTTCAGAGGCTGGAACCACAACTGCCCTAATATCCCCTATTATTCCTATGGGACCAGGTTAGCCTATTACGTCAGAATATTACAACCCGCTAGTTCCCATAAGCCCTGTACTCAGATAGTTACCTCCAAAAGTAAGAATTTTGGACAACCCACCAGAAAAAGTTCCCTCGGTTCATACCGCTAGATCACTTTGGAATATATATCACAGCGTGGCATCCTAGAAGATGACGTACCCTTGTCGTTAAGAGCTGAACTTGCACACAACCCTCCACTAAACTTCATCGTTTTCAACTAAGATATGTATTTAGGTGGTGTCGTCCCACCGTTTAATTGATTCTTTATGATGGTGTTACAAGAACCTAGACTAGTGCCGTTCCGAATACATCTGAATGGCTATGCACTCTTAAGTTCTTTATATGTCATGTTTATGAATAGACTTAATCTTCCTTCTAGACCTAATAAGCTAACTCATCTCCTTCACTTCAAAAGGAGAAGTGACTATCCCTCTACATGATTATAGAAGCCTGGAACGAGTGCAAGTTGATAAAGAAATTTCACATTAAGCGCCCGGCTTTCAAGAATGAATACTTCGTTTGATGTCCGAAGGGGTTTGGCTGTCAGGAAATAAGCTTCTTTTTCTCGGCTTTTGCCAAGTTAGAGGTTCTAAGTCTTTAACTTACTGCATATTTCATTACACACATCCCGGCTAGAGACGGCACGAGCATAAAAGCAACGTGCAATAGCTTGAAGGCAGCAAGAGCATCTCAGAGATTTGTGGTCTTCCTTCTTATTAATGAAAATCTCTAACCGTATGGCTTGCTTCACACGGGAAGATCCGTTGTGGTCGGGTCCTTAGCCCCAAGCGATTCTAAAATGCAACCCATTCCTGTGTCCTATCTCGTAGCTCTGATGAGAATGGTTAGCGAGATGTAGTTGGTTCGTCGAGAGAAGAGCAACATAGAGAAGCTCCTGAGGTTGAGGCCGATTTGCTTACCGAAGAAGGTATCCTAAGGGACATAGATGATATGAGTAGGATGCCTTCGATTTTGGAAGAAGACGAGCTGGTCCAAAGGAGAGAAGAGAAACAACGATGGTAGTACAAGTGGAGGAAGAGGTTATAGATGATGATGATGACAGTGATTTCCATACCATTGAGGAAGAGGATGAATCCTATGGTGAATCGTCGAATATGAGCCTCGATCTTCCGAATTTGCCTCCTCTAGAACAGCTAATTACGAATACAATGAGTCCCAAACTTCCTAGATCTCCACCTCCAGAATAGTTAATTACTGAGACTCCTCAGTTAGTTGGAGGTCAAGTCACGGAAACCTTTGTAGGAGACACAACATACTCATGCCCCTTTAAAGACATTTCCATTAATCTTAGCAAAATCGGAGACTTCATAATCTGGATATTATGGGCGAGATTGGTTCAGATATCACTCTATCTCCAGGTGATTTCATACACCAAGTTGAATAGACTTCGAGTTTGAAACCATGCCGATACAGTTGGTAGAGTATATAAGGGGTCATCGATTCTACGCACTCCATTTAGGATAATCACGGACACACATTCCTACATTGAATATAATTCCAAAGTTCCAAAATTAATTCCATTTTCTCTTTATTTTAGGTTCAATGGGTATGGACTCTTCAATCAACTCTACTAACATTCCATCTCTTTTAAAGATTAGACTCCAGATCCAGCCCAACATCCTCACCATGAAACCGATGAGGAGAGAAGGAGAAGGAAGAATGGAGAGGCTGAAGACGAAGCTCATCATGTGGAGAGAGATCGGAAGAAGGGGGAGAAGAGAAGAAGGGATAGTGAAGGTGACACCCATAACGATATTCACAAGCATCATACAGACTCCTAGATTGTCGTGGGCCTACAACATCCATCACTCTTCCCCACATCGAGGTTCATACTACTGTCGTACAAGAGATCCCCCTCCCTAGCTATTACTACTGCTCTAGTCCCTACTCCTTCTAAACATGTCGACATGTATATGCCTCCGCCAGGTGCAGCTCTCCTTCGGATTTCTTACCAACGCATGTTCCTATGTAGGGCCAAGTTCGATTAGACTATAAAACCCATAAACAGTGCTATCTTTCTTAGAATTCTTAAGACAACCCATAAAGTTTTAGAAGCAGGGTTCGAGTAGCAAGTTCTTATTCGAGCTCTTTCTGATGTGAATCGGGCTAACTACCAGCAAATTCTTTCCTTTAAAGTAGAAAAGGATGACTCTAGTGGAATGATCAAGGATCGAGGTGAAGAGTTAGCTTAGTTGAAGATAGTAGAGACACCGCCTTAAAAGGAAAGACTGCAAGTGAAAAATTGCTGAAATAAGCAACCTGAACTCATGAAAGGGCGTGCCCCATAATTGAAAATCAATCAAAGATGCTCATGAGGAGTCATCTAGATTAAAGGAGTGGGTCACAGAGTGAGAGATCGCCATAAAGGCCCGGTATTTGACCATCGTTGAAAAGGCCGCATAACTAGCTCGGTTTCGCGAGAAGAATGCAAAATTAGCAAAAGAGAAGGAGACGATTAAACTTGACAAGCTGGCAGTCGAGATTGATCACTTGGTTACTCGAGAGGAACTTGCGGACCTTCAGTGAACACATAAGACATGATGACCTGAATGGATGCTACCATGTCACACTTCTATGCCTGCATTGTCATGAACAGGGGAAGCTTGAAGTGGCTAGGAGATAACTATCCCAGGATTCTTTCCATCATCATTTTGGAGGATGTATTGATCAGGTCTGAGCAAGTCGGGAACACGCGCTCTAAAGAAGAACTCATGGCCACCTATCTCAGTTGCTAAGGCTTTTTTTGGTTCGAGTTTTTCAGGTCAAGGCTAAACATCCGCTTCTAAATTTCAATAGCTAGCAGCAACCATTCCCACGTCTATAGGGGTTGGCCCAACAACCTCCCGTACCCTTCCAGCTTCTGAAACTCTACACAAGCCATATCTTTCCCCAATTATTGAGTAGCCCACTGAGATGGAAACCGACGAAGAATGCTTTGAAGTCGAAAATCATGATCAAAATGCAAGGTTGGGTATTTCTCTCATTTCTTCAGTGCTCCAAAAACTTCAGTTCACTCCGGAGTCCTTTACTAAAGTATACAACTATGTTTTCCAACTTGTAGGTCAACCATTTCTGCCTTTAGATACTTAGGGATCTGAAGTTGCTACCATCTTTACTACTTCCACCACTATCTCCAAGGCGGTTGTAGGTTCAATTCTAGTTTTGAACTCCGGTCCTGGATTGGACTTTGAGCAGATAGGAGCATTGCAGAACATGGTGGATCAATTCATGTCTCAAGAATCTAATGTGATGATCACAGGTAGGTCGGACCCAACCAATAAGGAGATGGTGGCGGAGAGACATATGAAGGAGAAGGGGGGCTTTTTGTTGCAATCTTTCTTGTGTACTTTTGTTGCTTTTTATGTGTTGTGACTAAAATAGCTCTATGATTTTAAATAATATTTCTGTTGTTATTTAGCATACTATATTACTTAGCTTTATTATGATCGCCAAGATACTCCATTTGACATGATAGAACTATGGTGCGTCTCGGTTTAGCCAACTCGATGGCTACTTTTTATTTAAGGATAATCAAGCTTATCTTGACCATGTGTTAGTGTGTGCGCCCACCACTCCATAAGGCCGATTAGTCTGAATGCTGGACTTAAGCATTTGACAAGACAACAAATATTCTAGGCAACGGTTTGTTTGCCCTAAGTTTGAGTTATGTAGTAGTCCCTATATCCAGGGAATTGTGGTTTCTTTGTTTAATTCTGAGTGTTTAGTCCCTTTTGTTGTCGCCTATCTTTGGATGATTCGTAGATCTTGGAAGGTTAGAGTCGATTTTCTTCATTGACCCGGCAGTTAAGTCTTCCCTAAAGTTGTCAAAGTGATACTGGTCCTTAGAAATTGGGATTTTCCTTCATACCTACATTAGAAGCTTTCCTGGCGTTTTCAGGGAAATATCGGAATACAGAAAATTTGATAGTCTCTCAGCGTTGCTGGGGTAACACTGTTGACTAGAAAATAAAAGGGTTTCCCAACGTTGCCGGAGCAATACTAGTACTTAGGAAGTTGCGATCAATTTTCCCATCCCCAGCGATTTCGGCAGTCTATACTTCTTGTTTGAAGACTATGAAGTATTTTCGAAGCCACATATTTTCGAGGCAGTGTGGCTTATTGAATTGCACATATGAGTATTGCTTATGAGAGTGTAGTTCCGTCGGTTCAAGAAGTGTCTTGCAGCTTATGGTATGAAGCGCAAGAATATGGTCCTTCTCAAAGTTGTCGGAGCAACTCTCATTTTTGGAAATTTTGGATCGATATTCCCCATTGATTTGAAGGTTTGAGTCGATTTTTCCTATCGACTCGGCAGCTTTGACCCTTCCCGACGTTACCGAAGCAACATCGATTCTTAGGAGGGTTGGATCGATTTTCCCCATCGATCCGGCGGTTTGAGTCAATTTTCACCATCGATCAGCGGCTTGACACTTCCCAACTTGTCCGGAGCAATGCCAATTCTCAAAAGGGTTGGATCGATTTTACTCATTGTTCTGGTAGTTTTCTTAAAAGAACATGGTTCCATTGGTTTAAAAATCTAGATTATTGAAGAAATATAAGGAATAAGGCAAGTCCTACCTATTTACAATGCCCCTAGTACCCTGGATGGCTTATTTGAGAAAACATGAATATATAAATAGGTATCAAATGTAGTAGTGCCACAGCGAGTCGTTGTTCCAAGCACATGGAATCAAAACTCCATCAATAGTTGATTGCTTCAATGTTCCATCTTCAAGTTTCTGGTTGATCACACAAGGTCCTTCCCAGTTCGGGCCAAGAACTCCTGTACTCGGTAAGACTTGTTTTAGAATGAGATCTCCCACTTCGGATCCATGGTTGCAAACCTTGGGGTTGAAGTGTCATACCACTCTCTTTAGTGAGAAGCAGTCCTTGGTTTGGCTTCCTCCAACTTCTCATTAATCTAGTTAGTAATTCGAGTTGGAGTTTCTTTATGGTGTCCGATCGCAGATTTGAACATCGTTCTATAAGCCCATAGTGCTAGTGAAAGCTCATCTACCCAATGTCCTTTGGCTTTCGTCAACCACTTCTTTATGGTGAATTTGATGATCTTGTTTACTACTTCCACTTGCCTGTTTGCCTGTAGATGCCCTAACTGGAGAACCTTTTCTCGATCCAGTAGCGCTTGCAGAAGTCCTTGAACTCTACACTCTCGAATTTAGTTCCTTTGTCTGTGAAGATTTTCTGCGGTACTCCAAACCTACAAATAATATTTTTTGTTACAAAGTCAATCACTTTTTTATTATTAATCATGGAAAGCGGTTCCACTTTGGCCCATTTTGTAAATTAGCCAAATGCAACGATGGCGTATTTGGTTCCTCCCTTTCCAATTGGTAATATGCCAATTAAATAGATTCCCCAGACAACAAATAGCTAAGGATTGACCATTTGCATAAGTTCCGAAGATGGGGCTTGTAGAATCTTTGTAAATCTTTGGCATCAACCACACCATCTGGTGTAGTCTACTGCAGCTTGGTTTATTATTGGCTAGAAATATCTGTGGTAGAGAACCTTTTTCATTAGTGTTTGCCCTCCAGTGTGATCATCGCGGCTGGCTTTGTGAATTTCCATAAGGAACTTTCGAGCTTCATCTTACACCCCTGAGTAAGGGAAAGGATAATCCGCTCCTATATAGAACCCCATCCTGCATTACGATTCATGGTGCCTTTTGAAAGAGCTTCTTTCGTTTATTTCGATCTCTAGAGAGTATTCCTCTTAGTAGGTAGTCCTTGATCGACATCATCCACGATTCCTCCTCTTTTGCGTCCTTCAGAACCGAATCGATGTCGATTTGATCTATGCTAGGAGCGGCCAATACTTCTACTGGAACCAATCCTATTGATTGTGCATCTATAAAACAGACCAGCTTGGTTAAGTGACCAGCCTTTGCATTTTGTTCTCTGGGAATATGAGTTATGGTGTGATGTTCAATGTCGTTCAGCAATTCCCATGCTTTCATCAATAAAAGGGCACGTTTTACGCCCTTAGCTTAATATTCCCTTCTGATTAGACAGACAACTAGTTGTGAGTTGCTATAGATGTGTAGAGCTTTTGAACCCATTTCCTTCATAATCTTTAATCTCACTATTAACGCCTCGTAATCAACCTCATTGTCAATAGCAGGAAATCCAAGCCTCAAAGCATAACAAATTGACCATCCTTCAAGAGTTTCAAGCACAATACTCGCTCCTAAGAAGAATTCATTTAATGTGCCATCAACAAACAACTTCCATTGTGATTCTACGACCGTAGTGTCCTCCTCCTCGTCATCCCAAATTCTGAATTCAGCGACGAAGTCAGTCAACACATGTCCGTTGATTGCCCTTTGGACATGATATGTTACATCGCATTGGCTTAACTCGATGTTCAATTTTAGAAGTCGTCCCAAAATCTCGGGCCGGTAGAGTACCTGTTTCAAGGGTTAATCTGTCAACACCTTAATTGGGTGAGCTTGGAAGTATGGTCACAGATTCCTGATGCTATCAACAATCAGTATGCGAGCTTCTCCAACTTCAGGTACTTTCATTCAACTCCAGTGAATTGCTTGCTAATGTAGTATACAGGTCGTTGAATCCTATCTTCCGAACGCACAAACGCCATGCTTAATGCATGAGCAGACAATGCAAAGTAAATAAATAAGTCTTCACCATCCAATGGTTTAGACAGAACCGATGGTGTTTCCAAGTGTTGCAACAATTCCTCAAAAGTGATTTGGCAATCCTGATTCCATGCAAAAGATTTCTTACTCATCATTAATGCATTGAAGAAGGGTATGCACTTATCTTTCGCTTTGAAGAAGAATATACTCAATGCTACGATCTCTCCATTCATACTTTGTAAGTGCCTATTTGTTTTAAGGGCTTTGACATTCTGCTAGGCGGTGATTGGCACTAGCCTCAATTCCTCTTGTGTTCATAATAAATCAAAGAAACTTTCCAGAAGTGACATCGAAAGAAAATTTTCGTGGACTCGACTTCATTTCATACTTTAGAAAGATTTCAAACATATTCATGAGATCATCCAAATGATTTCCATGTATTTATGACTTCGCTAACATCTCATCCACATATCTTCCATTGTTCCCTCAATCTGATCCTTTAACATTGCATTCACCAATCTTTGGTAAGCGGTCTTGGTGTTCTTCAGACTGAACGGTATTACAGGATAGCAGTATAGCCCTAAATCAGTGATAAAGATGGTATTCCCTTGATCGGGCTCATGCATCATGATTTGGTTATACCCTGAGTAGACATCCATAAATGAGAGTAGCTCATGCACTGCGGTTCCATCAACAAGTTGGTCGATTATAGGTAATGGAAAGCTATCCTTTAAGTAAGCCTTATTCTAATTGGAATACTTAATGCATGTCCTCCATTTCCCGTTCGATTTTCGGACCAACAAAGGATTTGACACCCATTCAGGGTATGTTGCATCGTGGATAAAACCATTGGCCAATAGTTTATCCACTTTCTCCTTTAGTATAGCGGATTGCTGCGGACCCAAACTGTGTCTCTTCTACCTCACTGATGTGATTTAGGGTCAATGTTAAGTGCATGACACACCATTTTTGATGATATCCCACATATATTAGAATGCGTTCAACCGAACACGTCCACATTGGCGTGAAGATAGGTTACCAATTCCTTTCGCATCTTGATTCCAAGCTACAGACCAATTTTCAAGACCCGAGTTAGGTCATCCATGTCGATAAGGAAAGCCACTGCAATCTCCGCTAATGCTACTCTCATTTCCTCCGAACTCTTCCTCCTAGGGTTCGTAGCTATGCTAATGTGACTATGGTCCCTGAGCCAGAGGTGTTCCATAACTGATGTGCTTGCGGTTCATGAATATGGAGAGTTTTCCCCTATATCCTTCCCTTTTTCATGGTGCTTTGACTCATTTAGTTCAACAACATAGCATTATCTTCCAGTTCTTTAGTCTTCTCCCATTACTCCTATCCCATTCTCCATTGGTAATTTCATCATGAGGCACCATGTTGCCAAAACGATTCTAAAGTCAGCAATGGCCATCGGCCTAAGAAAGCATTGTAGGTAGAATATTCGTCAACGATTACAAGTACCTAGATGAAAACCACCCTCTATTCTCCTTCTTCGAGTTGTACAGGTAAGTTGATAGTTCCAACTGACTGTTTAGGTTCTCCTATAAATATTTGTTCTATAGTCGGTCATGTCCTTCATGCTGATTTTCATTTGGTCAAACATTTTCTAGAATAGGGTATTAACCCGAGCTTCCACTATCAACCAAGAGTCGATGCACAGCTGTTGGAACAAGCCCTACCATTACTACCGCTGGGTCAAGAGTTAGTTCTTTTATGCCTTCAATATCTCGATTCCAGAACATAATGTCATCGATGATCATTCTTTATTGCTTTGCCATAACTCTGTCCTATATGGCGTAATTACTCTCCTATGGGGCGTGCTTTAGAGAACTAGCATATTGTTCCATCTCGCCCCAACTCTTCTATGTTGGATGTGGTCCTCCAGTGCTAATGTTTATAACTAGCCATTGATATGTTCGCCTGAGCCTCTTCTGCTGGGTTTGGATTGACTTCCTTGAGTGTTCGATGCTTGGGGTCCAACAGGTTGATCAGGGTTTTCTAGTTTCTTCACGTACCATTGGAGTCTATTGTTCCTATTGGTTCGTCAATCAAGTCCTTAAAATGCTGACACTCATTTTGTGTTATGCCTGTGAGTCTCATGGAAGTGGTCGAACTTCCTCGATCTCTTTTGTTCCTCAGATGCCTCCCTCTTGGGCGGTATGGTTGCATCACTTAGTTTGTTGAGTGGGAAGGTAGATATTTTTCAAACTATCATTCAATGGTGTATAGTCTTCAAGCCTTAAATTCCTCAAATGTTTTCTATTCCCGTCACACCTACTGGAATTTTGGCCTCTTTTTCCAATATGCATTCTTTCCTACACTTCCTACAGTTGCTGCAAAACTATTTCCATCATGTTTAAGTACAGCATTACTCTAAATCACTTCCTTCGGTTGCTCATCGATGGTTTTTGCCTTCAATCATTTTTCTTCTTCTAGCCTTAGGAATTGATTTGCCTTTCAATGAAATTCTTCCATCGTAGTTGGTTGCTTCATTTTAATTGGTTTACCGAAATCCATATCTAAATGAATAACTTACACTAAAGCCATAAATATTTTATCTTCCTTTAGATTGCTCACCTCAGTAACTGCGATGTTAAATCGATTGAAGAAAGTTTTCAGTGACTCATTGGCCCTTGGGAAAAGCTAGATAAAAACATCACGTCCTTGGTCGTGCAGTGTGGAGCCTAAACTAATCCAGAAACTTTCTTGCTAACTTATCAAAAGTGGAAACTAACTTCGATGTGAGTCCAGTAAACCTCATGGAAGCGACTCCTTCCAAGAAGATAGGGAAACACCTACAACGGACACCATCTATAGCTTTAGCTCTATCCATATGCCATTCGTATTTAAAAAAGTGCTTTTTAGGGTCTGTTGTTCCATTGTACAATGGCATAGTCGGCATGGTGAATTTTTGAGGAAATTCTTTTCTCAGAACATTTACGATAAAGGGGGTTCGAGTTGGAATAGAGCCCTAGTCTTTACTTTTCCTATCCTTGCTCTTATCCATCAACTATATGACTATATCAGCGATGTATTCTTCACTGGCGCGGCAACCCACAGGTCAGCTATCAGGGGCTACCTCAAGATGTTGACTCCACAAACGATCTTGGTTTGCCAACTGAAGCCTAGGCTCTCTATTCTTTGAGAGAACCACTCCTGCAGACTACGATGGCGTGTAGTTGGCCTTGCCATGGTCGTTTGAAAACGACCTCCAGCTTCGGCTTCCTATCCGTTAACAATAATATTTGATTCCAATTTTCCAACACCAATCTACATATCGTCTTCAAATCAAAAAAGAGCACAGCATCGCCTTCCTGAGGAGTGTTCCCTCTAAAGTTTGGGTCGGTACTGAGTTTTTATGGCTTGGTACCGACCAATCTATTTGGAGAGGCCCATACTTCCTCCTGCAACATCCCCTGTGGCTCCGGCAATTTCTTCCTTCTGTCTTTGCTTTTCATTCCTCCAGTTTAGACCAGTGACAGTGCAATTATTTATTCTATTGCGAAAGAAGTTTCTCTTCTAGTTCTTGTTGTTGGCGGCTGTAAAGTTAGCAATGCATCCATCTTATCTATGAGAAATTTTTAGCTACAGTAAATTTCTGGTTAAGATCATTGATGATTCGATTAAACTCTCCTTTAGTGACAACTTCTTATTGAGTAAAAGATTCAGGTAGTGGATTTCCATTGTCTACTTCTGTTCGTTGGGTGATTGCTTCATCACCACCAAATGTTTCTCCTACAGATCTTCTAGATGTTGATTTAAGTTTCCTTGAAGTCATTAAGATAGCATATCTTTAATTCTCCAAGCGAACTTTTTGGATCTAACTTTTGGATTATACAATCCAATATAGAGAGCTAGATCGAAGCCTAGCAGTTTCCTCAATGAAGGCACTAAAATATTGACGTCAAAAATCGACCAACACTCAAAAATAGACTATATGGAACCTGTGAGACACAGATCTAGTAGATAATAGTTGAAATAAAAAGGAAAATAACAGAAATAAAGTATAGAAACACAAGATTTTATAGTGGTTCGGTAATCTATGGCCTATGTCCACTTTATAGCTTTGTTGCTTATAGATTAGAGTACTTTACTTCAGATTACAATAGATTTGAAAGAGAATAAGTCGCAAGTAAAGGGGTTAGACAGATTCTAAGTCCTAGAATTTTTCAAAGTAGCTGCCTTGGTGACTATACTACGGGGATAGAAGATGAAGAAGAGGTGGAGCTTCCGCATTGTGATGCCAGAAACCAGATCATGTCTTGATTGCTCTATGGTTTGTATTTATTGGGGTAGAGGGGGTGTTGGGTCAAAAGCTTGTTAGCCGTAGAGTTTAGTAGTCGGCCCAAGGTTATACAAGAAAAAACCAGAGTCAAACGAATTGAGAAAATTATTTCCTTAAATGGAAATAACCTAACTCCTTTTGCACTGCCCTCCTATCTTCGACTAGATGTGTTTTATGCTTTTTCTCTAGTGACTTGGATGGCTTTGGTGATAGTTCCTTTATTACTTGAATTGCTTTAAAATTTGATTTATCTCCAATTCAAACTTTATGATAGGTCATCAAAACCTTATGAAGCGCGCATGACCTTTAGGAATACAGAAAAGATGGCATGAAATTGAGGTGCCAATATGGTACAAGAAAATGACTCGGTGCCGAGTTAAATGACTCAGTGCCGAGTTATTTCCTTAGGCTGTTTTGGAGTTAATTTTTTTGAGCCTCTTCTTTGCTTCTTCTAAACATGTCTGCCAAGTTTCAAGTCATTTTGCCTCTATCGTGATGCTCTAGCTCAAACTGATTTCTGCTTGGTTAATATCCCAATTAACACCTACCCAGCTGGCATTTGGAGCTTGACCATTGATGGTTATTGTACTGCCAGTTCCCTTTCCTCACCTTCCTCTAGTACTCATTTCTTACTACCTGAACATAGTAAGATAACGTTAGAACACATAGGCAAGAGTAACTTATAGAAAAGGGTATTAAATCAAACATATAAATGTTGATCAAAATAACTTGAACACACACACACACACACACACACACACACATATATATATATATATATATATATATATATATATATATATATATATATATATATACGCACACGCAGATATATATATATATATATATATATATATATCTGTATTTAGATAAAAATTAAAATACGCACTCTCTTGGCTATATTACTAACCCTATCTACAATGAGTTAACTCCAACCAAGGCCATGATGTTCTCTTAACCTAGGCTCTGATACCAAGTGTAATGATTCGACTTTCTTACTCCTATAGATGACACATAATGCATCCACGGTATTCATGTGTCGATTATCTAGCCATCCGTATAGAAGACTGTTAGGATAAAATAAAAGATAGATAGAAGAAAGAAACACATAATCTCACATTGCATGAAAATCATATATAATAGAACATAGGATATTGCATAGAGCCACTCCCAAAATAAGACATCAGAGTTATAAAATACTAACTTCATTCAGGGACAGTTATAACTATCTGCACTCACAATGCTGATACATAATTACATACAATAACAGTGGAAATAAACAGATGACTAGATAGTAGCGAAGCATCCTACTCCATGCTCCTCAAAAATGCATCCATAAAAACCTAGACTACTTAGCTATTCAAAATTAGCGTACCCAAAAGTTTAAGGGAAAGAAGGAAAATGCCGAATCAGACATGGGTTTGGTGTGAGTAAACTCAGATATATGCTTTTTGAGAAAATTGATGTGCACGTAAATGTGCATATTTTTACCTCCATATTTAATCTATATAAATTAAATAAATGATCGTATTGGGTATTTTAACTTGCTCAGACCAAAAAATCAAATTATTTTCGAATTGTCACATATTCGTCTTCATATAGGGGCAAAATGGTCATTTTCATGCATTTATTAAATTCTAAAAATTTACTTGAAATTTTCTATGTTGATTTGTAAGAAATTTAATGAATTTTAAAAGTGGTTTTATGATGATATATGCATGCATAAGAGTGAAGAGAACAAATGAAGATGGAAATAATTCAATGTGATGATCATGGAGGACCCCACTTATCCACCTACCTTACTATACACTTAGGAGCTAATGCACATGCTAAAAGGCAATTAAATCTTCATGCACACTTAATCGATGATTAGTAGATGCTAATGGTTACTTGGCCACCACACTTCCTAAGGCGTAGTTTGGGCATTCTCCAAAAATATGGATTAGGGTTTCTAACTTGTATAAAAAACCCTTATGTTTCATGTAATCTCCTCTTCCTCTAAGTTAGTTTTAGGCTCAAAATAAAACACAATCTCTCTTCTTTCTTTTCATGGATACTTATCCATTTTTTTATTTCATGTAATCTTTCTTTTATGCAATGTTAGTTAATGTTATTTTACATTTACATGCTCTCTTTCTTATTTTGTTAGTAGCTTAGTGTTCATTTCTTTTTACTTAGCTTTCCTTTTCATTTTTCTCTCTTTTTCCTCTTGTTTGTTTCATGTTGCTTTCTACATTTGTTGATTTAATAAAAAATATGAGAGGCTAATGCCTAGAATTTAGGGGTAATGAAGCTTTCTTGAACCATGTAGATGAAACATAGTTTTTCATTTATGTCTCTTTTGTGCTTAATGGAAAGTTAGATGTTTGTGTGATTTTGTCTTTAATATTGAGTTTGATAACTTATGTTGTTCAAAACAAATAGGCTATGCTTAGTCACTTGTCACTGATTACCTCTTCATCAACATGTGATCATGGTAATGGAAGTGGATTTAGAATCAAAATTTGATGGTTTATGTTTCTAATTCAACAGTTAATAAGCCATGCTTAAAATGGATTCTACTTTCAATTTCATGTCATTTTCATTAAAGTTAGTAAGTGGGTTAGAGGGTGCATTAAAGTTTGACGGTTTAAATGTGTTAATTAATAACACAATTAGGCCATGCTTATAATAAACGGATCAACTAATCTCACAAATGACCATAAAGATATCATAATTTCATTATGTTGATTTATGTGATCATGAGAGGGGATATGCCTCTAAATTGCTCTTTAATCTCATATTATTATTCTCCTTAGTTTTATTTTTTTTACTTTCTTTTTTTAGTTAGTTAACAGTCCTTCGACTTTGGTTTAATTTGATTGAATAGAATTTCAAAATCTAAACAATTCTCTATGGATTGACCCGTACTCACCATGTACTATGATAGTATGCCATGTGCTTGCGGTTATAAATTTAATTCAAAATTTATAGATGGTTTTCTAATTTGACATAAATTCCACCGTTAAACAAAAATAAAGGTATCTCGTAAGACCATGGTGCATATAAACGAAGACGGGTTTTTACCTTACGATAACCAAAACATTTATACTTAAAAATAGAGAAATTATTGTTGATGTCTAGGTTTGAAAATAAATATATAACATTACTAAGATGCTAACAAATCACATTCCAATATTGGTACAATTAAGTCCGTAAAGCATATATTGGAAAATGGATTTCAAAAATGACAAGGCTAATGAGGTACCACTTGTCATAGTACACCTCTAGATAAAATATACCAAGAGTCTTAAATGGACCTCCCATAAATTAGGATCGGCACACCCCTTTCTGAATTGCATCAAATATGGTCATCCCTAGGTTGTGGTCAACAACCAAACAGGGCCCGAAGCATATATCTAAAAATACCGATTTAGATTAGGGATGATCATACCCTAATGGCAGCGAATCACATAGCCCTAAAGCATATCCTATGTTTTAGTCATTCCTAGGTGTGAGGCTTGAGGCATCGATTACCATTTTTAGCAAACCAAGCTTGGAATGCTAACACTGCCCTTAGGGTAATAATGCAATGCTAGCATTCACCCATACAAGTTACTCTATGATCAAACAAACACACCAACCTTACTACCTTCTATTTTTGAATCACCTTTGGGATAGGTAGTATAACTCCATAGCATACTTCATATTGATTCAGAATACGAAGTGTTTGTTAGCCTGAAGTGGTTCGGATAACCATACTTATCTAAAACTGGTGTCTTCATGCTAAAGCGATGAATTTCCAGCTAACTCAATTCTAGTTCTTTTAGAAGTATCAAACAAATATAAGAGTCCTCACCAGGGGATCTTGAATATACATTCTTAAAAGTGAATTATGTTTCGTAGGAATGAGTCCTCACTGGGGTATCTCAAACTGTATGAAATCATGAAGCTTTTTTACACTTCTCAAGCCAAAATAGTCAAATTATCAATAGTGAACAAACCATTATCTGGTGTAAGTAATAGTTTGCATATTGAAAATCAGACGTCATATACTTATTACCACCTTTGATTCAACCTCGTACTATCTCTCGTTTAACAATGCAGTTGGACAAGTTAGTTTACTAATCTTGCCTCGACGACATTCTTAATTCTCATAGAAAGAAATGGGCTTTCATACCTCAAAATTTAGTACCAAGTATAAGATGAAGTACCTTTTATATACTTAAATAATCATTACCTATTTATAGAAATGAACCCTCTTATACTTATCACTTTTTCGATATTTTGGCTTCTCTATATCTCGCCAAGAAACGAAGTAGGATAAGTTAGGGCACTAGTTGCTCTTAGTCTTACCTTAGTTAAAAAGCTTTGATTCTAGATGTCACAGGCAGAGGAAAGTCTACTTATCGACTTTTAGTTCTAAATATAAGATGACTTACTTTCCATAAACATGTCAACATTTTAGCACAACTTATCATATTTGTTTTATGTTACTTAATGAAGTAGATTAGAAATCCTATGTTCAAAATAATTTCTTTTTTAAAACAATCATAAAACCAACTTCACATACTTATTTAATAGTCTTCGATTTCAAACTAGTACTATTCATCGGTTAGAAATAAAGCCATTCAAGTTGGGGTATTGTTACCTCTCAAACCTTGACTCGACATTCATTTTTAACTTCAAAATAGAAATAAGTTTCCATATCTCAAAGTGTAGAAATAGAATCCAAAAGTTCTAATATACTTGTTATTAAAACCTTTTCCAAAATCATTTATTTAAAATTAAAGCTTGGTTAAAAAGGCAACATCTTTCCTTTATAAAAGTCAACACTTTCTTTATTAAATGAATTATATACTTCTTTAAAATGCTTTGTAAAGTGTATTGAAAACAAGAGTCGAGTTTGGAAATATCTTTTTAAAACATTCTAAACAAAGTAAAAAATTACTTCAAAGAAAGCGCATGATATTCAATGTCGCGTGTAAATCCATTAACAAGTCGATTGACTATAGCTAAGAAATATTCACTTTTCACATATATAAGCGTTTACATCAACAAAAATATATGTAAATAATAATCAACAAGGCTAGGAACTCCTTAGAGTCCCTCTACAATAGGCTTCCCTTGTAAATCATGTCATATGCACTTCGAAGTGTTTCATTGCGACCTATGTGCTACAAACACTTCGACTTTCATTCTTTTTGCAGTCCCTTATGTATGCCTTATGTTTCATCCGCTTCCAAGCGAGAATCAAACAAAATAACAATAATTATTATTACATACAATTATACACATAAGCAAGGCGATATAAATTATTATAATAAAATAATTCAATTTTAAAGTTGCTTTTTAGTGAGTTTAACTCACTTAAGCAAACACCTCCTCCAACCAAGCTATCACTTTTTCACCACGATGATGCAATCAACACATGGACCTAGCTTCCTTTTGCAAAACATGATTTCAAAAACTTGAGGAACCTACTTTATGTTAGGATATGACTATATGAGGGGGGGTTTCAGTTCGACTTTGGTATTTCGTGATGTAGAGAGTGTGGTCTATAGTTTTAAGGGCTTGTTTAAGTAATTAAAGGAGGAAAGAAGCATTTTGAATGATTTATTCTTATCGAATAAGTGGAAAAAGAGTGAAGAAGAGTGGGGAAGTAGAGAATTTAAGTTTTTAAATGATGTAAAGAAAGGAAAATAAAGAGAAGGGGTTGTTTTATAGAATTGTAAAATGGAAAATTACCGAATAAAACACTCCTTAAATCAAGCCACACCTTTCCTTATTTTAATCTTCTACCCTCCATTATCTTATGCCACACACTTCATCATCTTATGCCACACACTTCATCATCTTATGCCATACAATCCTGCTTCATCATCATGTGCTCCCTAGGCCACTCGGCATTTTACTTTTTTGTGTTATTATTTTTTAAAATAAGGAGAAAGGTCTTCTTTTTACTTAATTACTTAAGCACCATCTAGAATGAGATTAGATAAATCCATTAAATTACTAAAAGGTTTTTTCTTATTTGTATATGTATATGCATATATGCACACTAGTGTGCATAATGTTTCAACAAATTTTGTTCGGCGAAAAGTCGA
Organism: Allium cepa; assembly: GCA_030765085.1. Taxonomy (NCBI): domain Eukaryota; kingdom Viridiplantae; phylum Streptophyta; class Magnoliopsida; order Asparagales; family Amaryllidaceae; genus Allium; species Allium cepa. The sequence goes on from CM060937.1 coordinate 1,042,733,830, forward strand.
AAATCCGAGAAACGATTTTCAGTCACATTTTTTATTTTTTTCGAACTACTTATTTTTGCAAAAAAAATTCAATTTTTTTTTACTATCATTAGCTATTACTTAAAAGTGGTCTATTTAAGCTATGAAATCCATTATTTAATCATTTAAAATTGTACTAAATATTCATATTTAAAGTGGTTAAATTATAGGTCGTTATAAACGTGTCCATCTTTATCAATTCTACCACACTTTGCTAAAATTATTTTATACATACGCTCGTGTGTATGCGTGTTCCTTTTCTAATTGTTACACCTAAACATTGTTGTGGGTTTGAACGATGAATTTGTTAAGATGATATTCTCAGAGACTAAAAAACATCTGGAACTATAATTTTCTTTAGATTATCAAACAAATTATACAGAGTGGCATCCATCCGAGTAAACTAATAGGATTTTAGTATTGCATGAAAGTGAAAAAGCAGAAGTGGGTAAACATGTATGTAGTATATGTTACGACTTTGTCATTCACACTATATACTGATTTAATTAAACATGTATATACACTTTACAAACAAAAGAAGAAGCACAATAAGCAGAAACAGAAGAAAGAAAAAGAGCAGCAGCTAATAACAGTAACCCATGGGATGGAATTAGGGTATGGAAACATCCAAGCAATGGCAAAGAACTTACCTTCCAGAATATTCAGACCTCCTAAAAGTTTCTGAGACATTCTTTGTGCTGGACAAGGAAAAAGGATGTTGAAGCAAAATATGTGATTGCTGCTATTGTATGTGCTTCATCAATGCATGCTCCAAAATGAATGATCAACTAACAATTGTTACCATTCAATAATAATAATTATCTTGGATTCAGATGCGTGATTTGGAATGAAGTGAGGATGTGACGACTGCGAATTTAGCTATGTAACCAGGGTCGGTAGTGGTAGGAGGCAATTTCGGGGATTCTATAGGGATTTAGGGAAGGTTTATTCTTCGGTGGAATTAAAGATTTGATTGGAAAACAAATGTATTATTTGAGCACAGGCGTATCCTTTAGGTCTTAATTTTTGAAGTAAAATAACCAAAATTTGCCACGGCCCAAGACCGTTGCGAAATTGTAATGGCTAATCATCATTGCTAAATATTTTGCAACGGCTCAGGCCACTGCAATATTCCAACCATCCAAATCCGTTGCGAATTTGTCGCACTATAGTGCTACAAAATTGCACATATGGTGTACTAATTTATTATCAATTTTAGCGATTATTATTTTCCAATATTCCTTTTTTAACTTAGTTTATCTAATCTAAAACGTTAAGTAATTTATAGGAAACCTCATTATTTCACAATTAAGTGTATTGTCAACAAAGTTTTCCATATTACATACATCATTCAAAACTAGAGCAAAACTCTTGTCAAAGTTAATCTTTAGGCCTAAAAGCATTTCAAAGCTATATAAAATAAACTTTATTGCTGTGATATGCCTAGGTAAATACAAGGTAAAAAGCATGGTGCCATCGGCAAATTAGGGAATTAAGAGACCCGACCTAGTGATATTATTACCGATACTTACCAGGAACCCATTTTCGATATATAATTTATAATTCTAGTCAAAACATCCGTTGCTAAATTGAACAGTAAAATGGCAACAAGTCTCCTTGTCTAAGCCTACGTTTAGATTGAATTTTATTTCCTATAATTCCATTAACTGTAATACTCAAATTTCTGGTTTAAATTCATAATCGATCCTATCCATCTAAGACTAAAACCGCTAGCTATTAGTAAATCTTTAAGAAATGTCTAATTAATGGAATCAAACCCTTTAACGAAATTGGGTTATAATAGCGCACAAGTGATATAACTTTTATAATAATAACTAATAAATTTTTGAACCACATCGACGCCATCCATGGTATTTTTACCTTAAAGTGGATTGAGAAGTATTGATTAAACTATTCATTTTTGTACTTAACCTGATAGCTAAAACCCTTGCGATAATTTTAAAAGAATGGTTAATTAATGAAAGTGGTCGAAAATTCTTAAACTCTGTTGTTCTTACTTTCTTGTTAAGAAGAATGATGTCGGTAGAGTTAAATCTTCCTAGTTGTAAATTATTGTTATAAAACTTGTTAAACAATTTAATTAAGTCTAATTTCAAAATGTGCCAAAATTTCATATCATATAGGAAATCCATCTAGTCCGGGAGATTTATCACCTAGGCATATCATTAATTGCTCATATTCTAAGAACGGATTATCAAATCATCTGAAGTGATTGTTGTACTTTCAAGATATAAACTATTCCATCTTACATTAATTTTGTGACCTCTGTTAGTTCCAAAAATATCTTTGTAGCAGTTGGTAAAGGAATATGGGGTTCATATTGGTAAAATTTCCCTGTTATTAATAATAAGAGAATTTATGGTCTTGTTGAGCCTGTGTATATTAGTGACTTTATGGAAATACTTGGTGTTCTTGTCTCCTCCGTCAATCCCCTAGCCTGTAAACCTCCTTTTCATATTATTTCCTCTTGTGAAATAATTTTTTGTTAAGTTCTAATTTAAGATTTGGAAAAACTTTTTGCTCAAAAATGTTATAACCTTGATTCTTCTAATCAATTTAATTTTAAAATTTAGGAAAGAAGTTTATCCTTTTTAATTCTAGTGTTGCCAAAAACATCTTTATTCCATATCCTGAGTAATATCCCGAGATCCTAAAGTTTACTAACAAAAACTATAGCTAGGTTTTCGAAATACTTATCAATATTATTGCTCATAGAAAGCCATTTTTAGTAATTAAATAAATAAAGTTACTTTCTAAAAGCCATAGATTCTGGAATCTAAAAGAGCTATGAATAAAGCAATGGTTCTTACAATAGAGAAAGATTAGGTAGCGATGGGAGTACGTAGTTGGAAGCCTATTAACAAGCAGCGTGGGGAACCTATCTTCCATCTCCTTGCTAATGAAGAAACGATCAAGGAGTACCATAGATGGTATGTCTCTAGAGTTTGACCAAGTAAATCGCCTATTATAAAGTGGCAAGTCAATTAAGTTACCATTAATAATAAATTGGTCAAACTCATCCATAACAGATAAGTCACCTTGTCTTAGGTAAGTACTCCCTAAAATCTAGTCATGTAAAATCCCCTACTACTAATGAACCTACAGTTCAGGATATAAATTCACGGAACTCATCTTGAAGAGCCCTTCTATCGATCTTATTATGCAGTCCGTAAATATTGGTGATATTTGATAAAGAATCATCTCTTAGGTCAATGAAAATAGAATGCATTGAGTGAATGTTGGTGACGGCATGACGTAACCTAACACAATAATGTTTTCAACCCACCATTAACCACACAAGCCACCCCTAGTCAGAAGACAAGCCTAACAACAAAGGTAAAAACCCCTTAACCTTTGTTGAAGCAGAAATAAGGATGCACTATTTTGATTTCTTACGAAAAAGAAAAGCTATGTCCATATTATTGTATTTAAAAAAATTGTTGCATTTATTTAGATCATGCAGATCCCCAACATTCCAATTAATGAATCTAGCGGTCTAAGCAATCGAACACTCTAAAGCACCTAGCTTTTAATAAATTATGTAAGACTGCTCTAACCCAAATACAAAACCTATCTTCCTAGCTAAATTGAGCATCGAACTAGTACATAAATCATTCAAAACTGTAGAATAGTAAATGTTGTCTAAGAGGTCAATTGAATATGAGCTCAAGGCGGGAGCTCTAGTAGCCACATTAGAAGTGGAGGTATGAAGTCGTGCATTTCTCCTTGCCAAGCTACATGATTAGAGAGACTTTTCCTTAGTCCCCGCCTCGAACTCTGTGAATGTTCAAAACCGGTAGCCTGAGTCAATGCTCTCCCCACCAAACTCGTACCCACCTCCTCATCCAGGCATGAAACCATGGCCTACATTATCTACCACATCAGTGCTCAAAGCATCATTAATGTCAATCCCCGAATATAGATCAGAATGAATTTCAACCAGTCCTGCTTACTTTTGGTCCAACCCACCAACACTTTACCCTCACAAAACTCAAATTCCTCGGTATGTTTACCCACGTACGAAACAAAATTAGCCCTAACCTTATTTTTAAAGTTATATGAAATGTTCAAATCATATATTGCATCATAATCTACATTATCACCATATATAGTTCCCAATTCGTATATATTATCACAAGTTACGTTAACACCATACGAAGTGTCCAATTCATGTGCAGTATCGCAAACTTCATTTTTGCCTTATGTAATATCACTATGTGCAATGTTTTCCCATTCCATGCATAACAATCTCTACTATCATAACCCAGAGCAACCCCACTCCCTTGACCCAAGTTCTTCCGCATCTGCAACCATCAACTCACTAGCATCATCCGGACCCCTGTCTACAACAACCTCATCATCGTTCCCATAATCAACCACCATCCCATATCCTTGGATAGTAACGACACCTTTTCCCAATCTCAAAACTTCATCAGGCTCCTCACCCAATTCATTAACCATCAAAACTCTCATCTTCTTGTCCCAACCACTTCCATCTCCCTTACAACATCAACCAACTGATCTACATCATTTCCCTCGACAGTAATAACTGATGGAACATCCTCGTCTACACTGATTTTAAATAGTGTAAACCTATTTTTGGTGATGAAACATGCCAGAGCATCCATCTCAACATTTTCAACGGCTTTCTCAACTGTTGGAATTAAATTAGGCAAGTTTAAAGGGGGTTGCATCAAGAGACTAAGGGAGGGATCGAGGATGATTGGCTATGTGGCTTGTGCATAATCCTTAAAAGTTTCTAAAGTATTTTATCAAGTATTTTGTCCCTAGCCAAAGTCTCAGCCTTACTTGTTTCGCCATAGATTTTCATTAATAAAGCTTCATCATGGATCAAATTCATCATCTCACCTTCCAATCCCTTCACCTCATTTTCTGAAAAGTGGACCAAGCTAAAATGTGACGAGAGGACTTCTAGTAGATCGATGCCAACTTCCCACTCTTTCCACAACCCATCCATAAGTCTCCTTTTCAATCTCATCAAGTTAAGAGAAAATAAAAAGGCATGGTTTCCCTTCGTTGTTGATTAAGTTCGCCTACCACCAGAGCATTGGATTGTTGATGATGGGCACATTCCACATTTCTGGCCGAAATATCCACACGCGAAGCACCTGATGGGCTCTTGTTATACCTTGGCTATATGCGATGGACCACCACATCGAACAAAAACTAAGAACATTTCTAACGCTAGATCTAAGGCACGTGATGGGTTCTTAGTCAATAGGATGGAATGGTATCATAGAAGGAAGAGGTGTTGCCACTTCAGCGTATGTGCATCTATTTGGAAGTAAGGCAGGTTGTAGATCTGGATAGCAAGAAGATAATCCTTTTGACCATTGGCAGCAATTATTTTTTCTCACATGTATCACATTATATATTGTTTTAAAAAACATATAAGCATATATTTGTAACTTTATTTTATTTTATAAATATTGTTTCAGTTTCTAAAGCGTGAGTGCATACACATAAGAAGTGTTCAATGGCATCCATATTTTGTAGCACCCCGTAGCCTTCTGATTTCCACACACATTCTAATTTAAATAATAGTACTTTCTCTCTTTTTCACATCATACTATTATTTAAATAGGAATGTGTAAGGGAAATCGAGGGCCACACGGGATGCAATGAAATTGGGATGCCCTTGAGCGCTCATATATATATATATATATATATATATATATATATATATATATATATATATATATATATATATATATATATATATATTAGTTCCATAAATTATAATTTATTCAAAGTATAATAGTGAATTTATTTGAATGTTAATATAATCTATTTTAAATCGTAGATTTAATTTTTTTTTTGAGTTCTTACTAGTTTGAAAAGTTTTAAATTTTCAAATTATTAATTTGGTCAAGATAGCTTAATTTACTAAAAAATTAAAAGTCTTTAGATTTATATATAGTTATAAAATTATGTTTTGGATACCAATTTGCATATAAAGAGACAAATGTATATGTTGTGATGTAAATCCCAACATTTATAAACATACACATTAACTATGTACACCATTTATAAGTTGCACGTGCACTGTACACATGCAAGCATATTTGGATATACTCGAATCAAATTTAAATTTTGAAATCAAAATAAATTCATTATTCATTAAATCAATAAGTAAAATAAAATAATATTTTATTTAAATAACATTTTAGAATAGATTTAGAATCGTTTAAACTTCATAGACACTTAAAGATCCAAAATGTTTAAAAAAAAATTGAAATTCACCAACTGAACTTGCTACAACCCAACTTATTTCCTTCAATGATATCAAAGCCTAATAGCCTATGTTGTCCAAGTTAGCAATATTAAGGCTAACTTATTAAAGTCTATTCATTTAGCAGGGGACAAAATTAGAGAGAAGGGCAAACTTTGAAAAAGGATTACGTTGAGACATTAAGTTTTATTTTTGGGCAGAAAAACGGAATACTAGTTATAGCTGGCGTTATATTCAATTTTCATATTATTTCGATTAAACTATATAGAATATTAGTTATAACTAACATTGTCCTTAAGCCTAAAAAAAGAAACTTATTGTCCTTTAGCCTAATTTTTTTTCAAAGTTTATCCTTGTGCGTATTTTTCTCTTAGTAGAGTGTCTAGAAAGGTAATATATAAGGTTGAGTTCATAGTAGTTAAGGCGCTAAAGCGCAAAAAAGTGAAAGCCTTGAGCCTTGGGTTTTTTGAGCCTTTTGCCTTTTTGCGTGCCTTTTACACAAGTTTGATCTACTATTTTACCAACTACAAATTTAATTTCAAGCTATATTTTATAATTCATTCAACTATTTTAATGCTTTATAAACTAAATTTTAAACCATATATTATAACTCATTTAATTATTTAAATTTTTATTTAAATATTTTGTAATTTAAAATTTGAATTTTGCAAAAAGGCGCCTGAAATTGCAAAAAAAGGCGCATGAAACTGCAAAAAGGAGCACAACGTGTGTCTGAGCCTTTTTTGAGCCTAAGAATGTGTAACATCCCCCAACTTGGAGACTCAAAACTAAGGGCTGCCGATGTTATAGTCATCTATAATTATTAATCCTTGGCGACCAAATACGACAGTGTTAGATTCATTGATACACAGAAACACATGAATATGGAAAGAAAATTAAACTTCAGAAAAAAATCATTTCATTTCAAAATATTTCCAATTCATTGCATAATATCATGTTCGAAAATGACATTCAGAGAAAATATATTTATTATAACATACGCCCAAGAGCGACATATGAAGATGCCCCTTAGATGATCAGAGTATATACAGGCAATATAACAACTTTGCCATTAGGAATAACGCAGTGGAATCAAATGAAAAGAGAACCCTAAATAGCTATCATGCCTCATACATGTCTTCGGAAGCTTATTCACCTTATGAGGTGCCTGAAAACCTCAACTCTCAAACTACTCAAAATCAATTGAGTATCCGAGAGTTTAAGGTGAAAACATAAACTTAGAGTCAAACAAAAAGCCTGATACGAATAATGATCCACCATCTCACATCATTTAGATATTTAGTGAGACCACGCCGCTTAGCGGGACGGATTTTACCTCACTAGTATCTCAAAACCTTTATAAAACCATATATTATGCTCCTGCATCCACAATTGTTAAAACAATCCAAAATAGTATAATATGATGATATGCAAAATCAAATGAATCAACTCTAGATTACCCATCTCCATTCATTTTAGACTATCTGTCTCGATTATAGTTTCTAGGATCACTATTAACCTATTAGATTTCATGGGCTGACTAATAACCGGTTAAACATTTAAGGACTCCTTGTCCAATTACGTAGTTTTCATGGGATCACTAAGATCATGTTGGTAACTCCAATATCTTAATCTTATTCTAGTTTTCATGGGTTAACTAGGAACCTGTTGGTGACCCCAATTTCCTTTCTTCTAACCCTAGTTTTCAAGGGTTGACCAGGAACCTATTGACGTCTGTCAATAAATTAATCCGGATATAGTTTTCATGGCTAACTACAAATCTACTAGCCCCTGCCAGTATCAAGTCACAGTTTTCATGGGTTTACTATGAACCTGTCATTTGGACATCTTTCTTTATACATAGTTTTCATGGGCTAACTATGAACCTATTGGCCCCAGCCAATATATTTTCCTTTACATAGTTTTCATGGACTTACTGAGAACCTATTGGCCTCTGCCAATATCTTTCTTTTATATTTTAGCATCCTATATTATGGTCTTTCTGACCTTCTGGATGCAATTCTATTCATTTAGGAGTTTAATCAATTTATATTTACTACTGGGTTAACCTAACTGGTTCTTCTACCCTTTGTCCCCAAAAATGCAGTTATGGGTCCTTTATATTTGAAGAAGCAAACTGAACGTAGCAATACCACTCCTGTGGGTTTAATATTAAACACGGTTAATACCTTTAACCTATTATTTCATCAAAGAAGGCTTCTACACAAAACCATTACAAACTCCTTTAATTTAGCTATGGGTTTTTCCTTTTAACAATGAGTTTGGTTTATAAAAACTTTTGATGCCTTCGAACCTATCTTTTGACTTCATAAGATCACCTCCTTCGAAAGCATTAAATTTTATCTTCAAAACATTAGGCTCTTGCCTTTTAATACTTTAAAGCCCCCTTTCGAAACCTTTCGATGGTAGTAAAGTATAAGTATTTAACCTTTAGAAGCTTAGCTTCAAAACTAGTTACAAGTACCCCCTTCGACACTAGTGGAAGTAACCCTTCCGAAATCATTGAAAGTCCCCCTTTCGAAAACATTGGGTTTATACTTAAAACATTATTTGGGTCAAAGTAAATATAGGCGAAAGTAACTCTTTCGAAACCATCCTTTATCATATAAAATATTGGGGAAAATTTCATGGCTTCGGCACCATCTCTTTCTAAAGCATTTAATACCCGGGTAAAATTTATTAGAAGGTTGGCGTTGAAACCCCTTTCGAACCATTGCCTTCGTAACCCCTAAGCCCTTTTAAAAGCTACAAAAAGAGGCTTAAACTTATAAAACAAAGTACCTTTTGACGGCATTGATATCTTCAATACAATCGAAAAGCTAAAGAACGGCAGCAGGGTTTCGACTAGGTCGGAACCCTTTCTTTCAAAATATTCTTTCATAAGTAAAAGAACCCAGTCGAAAGCAAACTTAAGTTAAGGGCAACCCTTTCAGAACCTTTTAAAACCTCTTTCAAAACCATATGCTTCGAATCCTTTGAAGGATTAAACAAAACAAAGGAAGACGCGATTATTTTGAAAACAAACTAAGGTTTCGACACCTTCGGAAGCTATGCTTTGGACACCTTACCTTCCGCCTTCCTCCAATCCAGTACGTACCATATTTGTGATACCTTCTGTATTGGTTTTGGCTTAGTATGTTTCGACTAGGTTGAAGGCGAAAGCTTCTATGTCAAAAGGTGCTTTCCTAAGTAAACGAAACCAATTTTTTGAGTAAACCTGGTTTAATACAGCTTAAAGCAATTCTTTTTCTAACTAACCTGCCACGTGTCAATACCAGATTAGCTGCCCTAACTTTTTCAAATTCTTTACCAAAGTAACTGCCACTAATTTTAGATATAAACCATGGTTAAGTTAATCAAATAAGCCCTTTCATTAAACAAAACCAATTTTACAAAGAAGTCCCTCTTCTAGAATAATTTATTTTTCATAGAAAATCACTTGGGAAAAATCACCAGAAATTCCAAAAATTCCCTTTAATCATGTTATCCAACATATCAGAATTCCAAACTCAAATTCTTAACATATTTTCCATAATAAATTTACGAACCCAAATAACCATATTTTCCTTTAAAAATTCATAATAATCTTTCCATAGCTTGAAAAATTTAAAAAGTTGAACCAATCTCTAAAATCATGTTTCTTATAACATAAATTTTCCCATGGCATTTAAACATCATTAAATCTCATTTTTACCCTAAAATCATGCATGTCGCTTTTAAACAATCTTGTTTAAATCATGTAAATTATAAATCAAGCATATCATTAACCAATATATCATAAAAACGAATTTACCCTTAAATCAAAAAATATATGATTCAAAACAAAATAGAGATGGAATTATTATTATTCATCTTGATCTAGATAAGTAGATTGGATTGAGATTGATTTCCCCTAAGCTTGATTCTCTAGCTTTTAATTTGTATTCCTCTTGTTCTCTTAGTGGTCAGCCTTCCTTCTCGCGTTTAATTTTCTAAAATGACGTGAATGGATAGTGAATTGGTAGGAACGAAAATATATAATGGTAAGGGTCATTGGGCGACAATTTCCTAATCTACCCTTATGTAACTTAACTAATCAAAAACCCATTCTTAAGCCCATTTATTTTATATCAGGCTCGGCCTTAATTAGATTAATTCAAGTCTCAATCCCCTTATCACTTAACATTTACATTATTATATTTAATTTATCTAGTTAAATCTTCTGAATGATGTTATCAAAAATTATGGGTGTTACAGGCTCCCCTCCTTAAAGAATTTCATACTCGAAATTTAGTAAGGACTAAATACTAAACATATCAATCATCTGTAACGACTCCTAACAACCATCCTAGTGTACCTGACTAGGAGCTATCTATATAAATCTAATACAGACATACTCTCAAAGCAGATTAGGATAAGTATCTCGAATCCTATCCTCTATCTCTCAGGCATATTCCTTCTCGCTGTCGGTCCACTGAACTTTCACTAACTTGACCGTCTTGTTCCTTAATCTTTTCTCAACTCTCACTACAACCCGAACTGGTTGTCTCCCAAAAGTCGAATTAGGCTCTACTACTAGATCTTCCAACCTTGTTAGAGGGATAGTAGCCTCTGGATCATGCACATACTTGCAAATATGAGACACGTGAAATACATTATGGACACCTGCCATACTGCTCGGCAATTCAACTCCGTGCGAGCTTTCCAATTCTTTCTATGATCTGGAATGAACCAACATACCTCGGGGACAACTTTCCCGACTAACTCTAGGTCTTTACGCCTCTTATCTGCGTAACTTTTCTATCTTGATTGAGCTTCCTTCATCCGTTCTCGGATCAATTCAATCTTCTCTGACGCCTCCCTAACCAAACTGGACCTAAGACCAATTTGTCTCCAGTCTCCAGCTAACATACAGAGGATTTGCATGGCCTTCCATACAGAGCTTTCAAAGGCACCATTCCTATACTAGTCTGATAATTATTATTATAGGAAAACTCAATCAAGTATAGGTGATCCTTCTAAGATCCATCAAAGTCCAACACATAAGCCCTCAACAAATCCTCGAGCACCTTACTGACTCTCTCCGCATGCCCATTCGTCTGTGGGTGATATGTGGTACTCATCTTGAGCTTAGTGCCTAACACATTCTGTAGGCTTTTCCAAAATTCCCTAGTGAATAATGCATCTCTATCGCTGAATATATTTCCAGGAACTCCATGAAGTCTAACTATGTTCTTCATGAACAACTTTGCTAAAACATATGTCGTCTTGGTCGATTTACTGGAAAGAAATAGGCACTCTTGGTCAACTTGTCCACAATTACCCATATACTCTCATTTCCTCTCCTTGACAGTGGTAACCCATCTATAAAATCCATGAATAACGAATCCCATTTCCAAACTGGGATCTTGAAAGGCTAAAGCAACCCACTCGGCTTCTGATGTTTGGCATTCACTTGTTGACAGTTTACACACTGCCTAACCCACAAGAAAATATCCCTCTTCATGCCTCCCTAATAGAATCTCCTCTTCATATCTTGATACATCTAGGTCCCTATAGGATGAACTGTAAACTTGGATCGATGACACTCCTCAAGAACTTCTCTCCTCAAGTTCTCTACATCAGGAACACATAACCGTCCCTTCTTCCTCAATCATCCTCTCTTGTCAAGACAAAAATCTTTCAAATCATCAACCTCGCTTTCAACCTCAAGCCTTCTGATCCTCTTGGCTAGCAATGGATTCTTCTTCTATTAGAAGCAATTCTCTCGATCAACACTGGTCGAACTTATAAACAGGACAACATGGCAGTATTCTGACTAAAACTAGAAGTCAACCTTAACTGCACACTACAATTGCCCAAAGCTTCTATATCCTTCCATTCTGCCAACATGGTCAACACCACATTTTGATGCCTTCTACTTAGAGCATCTGCTACCATATTTCCTTTCCCAGGAGTATACTCTGTACCAAAATCATAAGCAGCCAAAAACTCCAACCACCTTTGTTGTCTCATATTCAACTCTTTCTGAAAGAATAATTATCTTAAATACTTATGATCGGTATACAACTCAAATCTTTTCCCCAAAAGATAGTGCCTCTGAATCTTCAAGGCAAAATCACTGCAGCCAACCCCAAGTCATGAGTAGGATATCTTACTTCGTGCAGTCTAAGCTGCCTAGATGAATAGGCAATGACTTTGCCTTTCTGCATTAACACTGCTCCTAATCTAGTCCCACATGCATCAGTGTATACTACCAACCCTTGGTTTCCATCTGAAACTACTAATACTACAGCATTAGTCAACAAATGCTTTAACTTAAGGAATGCTTCCTCACATTTGTCGGACCAAACAAACTTCACTTCCTTCCTGGTAAGCTTAGTCAAAGGCGCTGCTATCAGCAAGAAATCCTTAATGAATCTCCGGTAGTAGCCAGTAAGTCCAAGAAAACTTTTAATCTCGGTCGTCTTCTCTGGTCTTGTCCAATTGTTCATAGCTTCGATCGTATCTAGATCGACTGACAATCCTTCTCTGAAACCACATGACCAAGAAACTTAATCTCTTTCTTCTAAAAATGACACTTGGAAACTTCGCCTTTAGCTGATTCTGCCTCAGCCTCTCTAACACAACTTTAAGATGATCTCCATGCTCTCTCTCATCCTTAAAGTATACCAAAATTTCATCTATAAACACCAACACGAATCTGTCTAAATACTCTCGAAAGACTCGGTTCATCAAATCCATAAAGAAAGCAGGTGCATTACTCAACCCGATGTCATTACTAACCATTCATACGAACCATATCTAGTTCGAAATGCCATCAAATGAACACTATCCTCTTCCACTCTCAATTGAATGAACCAAGTCCCCAAGTCTAACTGGAAAAACACTCTGGCTCCACTCAATTGATTAAACAGATCATCAATTCTCAACAAAGGATACTTATTCTTTATCTTCCTTTCAGTCATCTTATGATAATCGATACACATCCTCAATGAACCATCTGATTTCTTCACGAATACCATGGTCTCTCACCAAGGCGAACTGGTTGGTCCAACAAAATTCCTTCCTTCTAGATCCACTAGCTGCACCTTCAATTCCTTCATCTCAGTCTACGCCATCCTACTAGGTGGTCCACTCATAAGTTCAGCTCCTAGCATAAGATCTATCCAAAACTTAGCGGCTTGTTTTAGTGGTAGTCCTACGACTGGCTCAAACACATCTGCAAGCTCTCTTGCAATTCGAACCTGACTTAGCTCTTCTCCCACTTCCATTGCACTTAACAAAGCATAACTAATCCAGTCACAATTCTCTACTGAGAATATAATTCGATTATGACTATTAGGGTGTCTTAAAGATATCTCCCCAACCTGGTAAAATGTCCTAGCCTCATACCTCCTCAACCAATCCATAACCAAAATGATTTTGAAATCTACGAAATCGTAAACATACAAACTGCATGAAAACCTATGACCTAACAAATCAAGTTATAGTTGGTCACATCTCAACCCCAAAGTTGCATTACCTCCTATTGGATTTGCAATCTTAAGGAAGTAACGAGGTATATGGATTCTAAGCATAACCTATCAACCAAACATTGGGATATAAATGAATGTGGCACACCAGTATCAAAAAGTATCCTAACTGGTATACTCTGAATTAAACATGTACCTTCCATCATAGTCTTTCCTTTATTAGCTACAATAGGCTTAGCTGATGATCCAACAATAAAAATTTCCCTTATCCACCCTGACTGGCTCCGGACATTGTGTCACGACCCGATTTTTCAACGCCCGAAAAACCGAGCCATGAGGGTTAAAGAAGAAGGGGTAGAAGAAGAAAACAGAAAACAACATCAGAATCTAACCACCGCAGCGGAATAAAATATGATAGATAATAACAGATCTTTACACAAAAGAAAAACTATATCTGTTTTATACATACATCACCAGAATACATCATCAGAGTTCAACAACATCAATAACATACAATCTGGACAGTCATATAAACTTATCCTCAAAACTGAATACACATCGGAATAATAATCAAGTACGGAAGTACGTATTGCCATCCAGCTCGTCTCCTGAGCTCCACAGCATCACCCTTAAATTCAATTTTAACACTTTTAACTATCTTCAGTATTATCAATATAAATTTTACAAGCCTTCAAATTATTTTTAACAAGCTTAAAACTCCAGATTCAATATTTTACCCAACTTCAAATTATTATATTCAATAAATTTAATCGCCAAATTCAAACTGATATTTGAAATCCAACTTAAACTAACTTACAAATATTCAAAATTAGTTAAATATTCCAATTTCAAATGCCTAAAAATTCCGGGTCGTCACATTCCTCCCCCCTTAAAAGAATTTCGTCCTCGAAATTACTAGTTAAGAAGAATGGTCCAATACCCATTTACTTTTTCCCAAAACCAAACAATTCTCAAAAAAAAAATTATTAAAGACACACTAACTTTTATTCTTCCATCTTTCCAAACTTATCCATAAGTCACAAACAATATTACTTACTTAACAATTCAAATTTGAATTTAAAACCAAATTTTGAATTCTCAAAATTTTCTCAAAATTTTTCTAACTCCCTACAATTTTGAAAAATTTAGCCAACGTATCCATTGCGCGGCTAGCTCGGTACAACTACAAAATGCCTCTAGGGCTCCCAAATTCCAAAAGAAAACAAAATGTCAAGTGGCTAAATCAAAAACCCAATCAAATTTCATACAGAAATTTAATCACATACCTTCTTGTCGAGCAATTCAAATTTATCTTTTGAAATCAGAACCAATTTTCCTTTTCCTTTATAATACTTGCATATCCTATTTAGCAATAATATCCAATCATAGCTTTTAAAATCATTTTATACATTTCCTTACAGAGGTTTTCATAACTACTTCTATTCAAATTAGTTTCCCCATTTCCATATGAATTCAATTTATCTTCAACTCTGAATATAGAATTTTATCTTCGATTTATACTGATTCATATCATTATTTTAAATTAGTTTCAATTTCCATTTCCAAAATTCCTTATTATAATTCCAACATTCAAAGCTCATATTTTCCTTCCTTATTTAAAAATCATCTCAAGTTTTATAAGTTCATAACTTATCTCGTCAGGAATTCCAATTCAAATAAGGATTCAGGATTTTTAAACATCCAGCTTTTGGTTCAAACCATTTGAAATCACCATTATCCCAAAATTACATTTCTCAAATTTTTAAACAAATCCTGGTTTTTATCCCCAACAAATTTCCTTTGAAATTTCAAAACAAAAGTAGTTCTTCTGAATAAATTGATTTGGCAGCAATCTTTCACTTAGAAACTCGAAAATGAACATCGATGATGCTGCAGTCATCACCGAAGTTATTTTCCAGCGGCTGACGTGAGCTCAATGCTATATCCCTTTCCAAAATTTATTTGTAACAATTTCCTTTCAGAAGTTCTTTTAAAATAATAATGCTATTATTTGTCTTCAAAACACTTCGACAAACACTTCCAAAATCTCTGGGGTTTTAAATTTTCAAATTTTGACTTAAATCAAATTTTAGCTATAATTCATTTGTATAGTTTATGCTTATACAAATTCCCATTTGATCATATTTCAATTTATAAATCACGTTTATAATTCACATTTATAAATTAACCTTTAGTTATATTTCCAATTTCTAGTTAAATTTTTACACAACAATGACAATAATTTATTATTATCATTCCTAACATCCAAGCAGCCATATATTAGCTAAAATTGTTTACAAAAACTTTTCTTTTATATCAAAATATATTTCGGGTAACATTATTTCATTCACCCACCTTTAAAACAATACTGTGTCAGTTTATCGTATCAGGTGTTTATAAACTCTTCTCGAATAGCGACCAACTTAATCGATCAGAATTCATATTCCACTCAACCAATAAGTCAACACAATATTAAGACAATTTATATTCACTCACAAATACGTGCTCATATCCATTAATACGCTCAAACTCATTCTAGAGTACTACGGACTCTATTTTCAATGAGTAATCCCCACCAGAGCCAAGGTTATCACCAAACTGGCTTTGATACTAAAATGCCACGACCCGATTTTCCGACGCTCGATAAACCGAACCATGAGGGTTAAAGAAGAAGGGGTAGAAGAAGAAAATAGAAAACAACATCAGAATCTAATCATCGCAGCGGAATAAAATATAATAGAAAATAACAGATCTTTACACAAAAGAAAAACTATATCTGTTTTATACATACATCACTAGAATACATCATCAGAGTTCAACAACATCAATAACATACAATCTGGACAGTCATATGAACTTATCCTCAAAACTGAATACACAGTGGAATAATAATCAAGTATGGAAGTACGTATCGCCATCCAGCTCGTCTCCTGAGCTCCACGGCATCATATCCTGTATTCTATAATACTCGGTCTGACCCGAGCATTATAGTGAAATAACACCCGAGTCAGTCTGGAATACCGGCGTGATAAATCACACTCAATTGGATTATTAAAGTTTCAAAGTCATTTGAAAACAAAAGCATCTCGTAAGACCACGCCACAAATAAACATGTTGGGTTTTTACCTTACGATGGCTAAAACACTTTTTATTAAAATCCTCTGATATTATAATAGGGTCTATTTACAAATACTTATTAAAATAGCCGAAATTGTTACATCTATTAAATTCCAGCTACTAGCCATAATCGTGGGTAATACAAACAAAAATCATAAAAGGCGCGTAGGGAGAATGGATTTCCAACTAATGACTAGGCACTGGGGTACCACCTGTCACAGTACGTGGCATAGATCAGCATACCGAGGATTACTCCCAATCCCCTGCAACACAAGACTAGGACTACCCCTTACTGGATAATCCCGAGTAAGATCATCCCACGGTTGGGATCAGCAACCGCACCACTAAGCCGAAATAAAAGGGATATCTAAATAGGGATGACCTCACCCTAATGGGCGCTACCCACCAAGCCTTGCTGCATAACCCCTGATTTTCAGTCATTCTCGGTTGATGAGACTCGAGGCTAAGCATTACCTTTTTAGAATGTTTCACTTAGAATGCTCATCGTCCACCTGACGATGTTCTGAAAGCATTCATCCATATAATTCCGTCGAGGGTTCGAACGGAACCGATGGCACTATTCCTACTACATCCGTTTTGGAATCATCCTCAGGATTAGTAGCGACTAGCCCTTGCACTTCACTGCTCCATCTTCGACTCCGAACTCGTTTTTCCACGAAAACGTTTAAACCGGATCGAAGTGGTTTTCGAGAAATTAATCCTGATCCCGATCTCTTCGAAACGATCAGCGCATTGGCCAATATTGATAGTCGGTTATTTAACTATCAATTAATATTCACAAACATCCATCAAATAATAAATAATTTCCCCAAATTATTTATTAACCTCAAAATACCTTCGCAAGATATATTTCCATTTTCAACGCTTTTGAAAACAGTTTTTAACACACCTTTATCATGAATTAAATTCCCAAATATTTATTTCCACTGAAAATACCAAGTACAAATATTTAGATTTTTAAAATAATTTAAAACTCTTTATTATAAAAATATCCTTTAAAACATTTAAATTGAGAACTACTTCAATACTTTACAAAAAAAATTATACTTTAGGAATATTTAAAATGACGTTACTTTATAAAATATAAAACTAGATTTTCTCTTTTTAAATCAAAATACCAAGTCATCTTTAAATAATTACTACGATAATAAATTAAAAGAAAATACTTACTTTAAAACTTAAACATTTAGAAATAATAAATTTTCTGAAAAATGCTTTTTAAAACGACAATAAAACTTTTAACTTATGTTTAAAAATTTACTTTGAAACGTACTTGGCTATTCAGGGAAATACTCTTCTCTTTCTATTTTTAAAAAATAAATCATTATTTATTTTTAAACAAAATTTTCCATTCTTTTAACAAATTCCCATCTTGAATTTATTCTTCCAATTTTAAACACTTAAATCAATTTCCAAATTGATTTCCAATTTGCCCCATTTGAAATAAACTCCTTCTTTATCTATTTCAATAAATTTTAAACTTGAATTTTTAAGATAAATTCTTTATTCCTTTAAATAATATAACTTAAGTTTAAAATTCATTATTTTTCTGTTTATTCATATCCCTTTTTCATACTTGGAACTTATTTATTAGGATTTTTAAAAAATCACTTTTATTTCTTCCCAATCCATTCTTATTTTTATCCAAATTCTCTATAATTATTTACCTAAGAATTCACTCTTTTATTTTCTTTTTAAAAAAAATCCAATTCTATATATTTTGATAACTCAGTGTACCGAAATATATTCAAGCAATCCATAGCATTAAATATTCCAATTATCAATAATATTTATCACAGAATATCAAATGTTCATAACACTGAATATTAAACAATCTAAATAATTTTAAGGAATCCAGTTGGATCCCTCCAACCTGTTTCCCTACATCCACAGATGTTAGCACAATACCAGTTCCACTTCGAGGTGGAATATCGCGGTATATGGGATTTATATAATATCTCCCGCTATTATGCAGCGCATAGGGTCTCATCCGCTATATAATGCGGGAAATCAATCATTCCAAGATATATTATATACTATAATATAGCACATCAAATCAATTCAACCATTCAACCAATTATTTAAATTTAACTATTTAAATTTAAATAGTCATCCAGAACAGTGAGATTAACTCACCTTTGCTTCTTAATTTGCAATCCAATCCAAATCAGCTTGTTCTTCATTATGATTTTGACCTTGTATAACCAATTATATGATTTTTATTAATATTCGAACAAATCGAACAATTATATTTTCATTTATAAATTTAATTAACCAATGATTTTAATTTAGACTAATAATTTAATTTTAAACTAATTTCCTTTTAATAAAATATTTTTAGTAACTAAAATAATTGAATAAGTTTATTAAACAAAATCTATCTCCATAATACATTATTAATAATAAACTAGTTAGTGAAAATATGTATATATATATTTTTAAATAGATAAATTTACATATATATATATATATATATATATTTCTTCGAAACTCATTCACTTAAAAACTCATTTATATAGATTTAAAATCTAATTTATATAAATTCCTTTCAACACTTAAAATTCCTACCTAATATCCAAATTTTATCTATATTCCTATTTCCTGTTTCCATCTATATTTTAAACACGTATACATATATTCTTTTTATAACATAAAAATAATTTTATTACTGTAAAATATATATATATATATATATATATTTAAATCCCTCAAATGAATATATATATTCTTATACTTAGTAGGTTAAACTAAAATCAAAGACCAAAATCGATATGCAAAAATTCAGATCGATGCTTACCTATACAACAATGTTGTCGCCTCTACCTTCCACTGTCTCGCGCGTACGTACCAGAGCATATTGCGATCGAAGCCCCGAGCATAAGATCCACGCCGCGACTTCGCGCCGGCTGCCACTCTCGCCATCACCCAAACTCACCACTGCCCCAAACCGTGCTTGCGTTGCCTAGACTTGAGCTCCAGATCGCAACCCCCCCCCTCCCCGCCTCATTCAACAGCCAATACCCCAAACTCGATTCGAGAGCCACCGAGCCAAAGCGTGAGTGCCTGCCTTACATGTGCCTAGACGTCGCTGCTTTCCCCCTTCATCGGGCCTCGAGACACCACTGCTCGAATCGAGCATCTCAATTCATCTCACCTCCCTTAGGACGTCGTCGAGCTCTCTAGCAAAAGCGCTCGCCTCCCGCTTTTTTTAATATATTCGTGGATTGGGTTTTCAATTTGAGATAATAATTGGGATATAAGTAGTTGATTCGAACGACTAAGCTCAAGATCGAACTGGATTTAGAAACAAAAAGAAGACGAGATTTGTCTGTTCGGCCATTTTTTTTCTTTGAATTGAAGAGGATAACTACGGCTGTTAATATTAAAGAGGGGAAGCGTATTGAAGACGCTTTGCTACAATGATTGAAATGAAGTGTATAAAGCACATGAGCGACATTATTTCGGCTGAAGGCTGACTAGTTGTATGTGAATAAATATATAAATATTAAATTGATTTCAAATTGTCTCAACTTTGTAGTTTAAATTTTTGATCTCCTAACAAGATGTGCCGCTAGGCGTTTATAATGTTATACCCCTATTCTGAACACAATGGAAAAGGTTTCGAGCCCTAATTCGATCGTATGGAGAAGATAGCTTTTGGACTCAGTTATTAAATTGAATTTTCGATATAAATTTCAGCGCGTTTATATGTCGTATGTCACACAACAACTCCAAACACTACGAAAACTGAAACCCGATAATAATACAATATTACGGATCTAATGGCACTGGTTTCATCGAATTCCGAGACTGTGCCTCGGAAGGCTATTTTTAAATATCGATTTAAATGATATATTTTCAAAACTAAACAAATCACCCTTAAATTTAATTTTAATACTTTTATTATCTTCGGTATTATCAATATAAATTTTACAAGCTTTCAAATTATTTTTAACATACTTAAAACTCCAGATTCAATATTTTACCCAACTTTAAATTATTATATTCAATAAATTTAATCGTCAAATTCAAACTGATATTTGAAATCCAAGTTAAACTAACTTACAAATATTTAAAATTAATTAAATATTCCAATTTCAAGTGCCTAAAAATTCCGGGTCGTCACACATTGGTTCTTGTAAAGCCCTACTTGATCACAATTAAAACATTTCACATTCTTCTTGTCTACATCTTTCTTCCCCTTGCCTGACCAGCACTCACTTGTATAATGACCCTTCTTGTCACATTTGTAGCATACCAAATCAGCCTTTGCCTTCTTAGCATCATCCCCTTTCTGCGCTCTCTTCTTCTTAAAGAATTTCCTCTTCTTTCCTTGAGGACCCTGGGATTCAACTGGCTTCTCTCTAGTTGAAACGGTAAGCATCTCTTCATGGTGAATGGCCATCTCCACCACCACACTACAAGGTTCTTGGATATGGATCATGGTCATTCTTGTAAGCTCAGGTCTCAGTTCACAAATGAACCTCTCATTCCTTCTGACATCAGTATCAATCATAGCATATCCATATCAAGACAGCTCATCAAACTTTATAGCGTACTCGATTATTGACATTTCTCCTTAAACTAGATCAATGAACTTCCTCATCAATGCCAAGTTAGCAACCTTAGGCAAGAATTTCTGCTCAAACCTACTTCTAAAATCGGCCTACATTAGCTCTTCTTCTAGTACTACAGCAGTTACACTATTCCATCAATAGAGCGCTGCCTCTTTCAACTGTTTAGAGGCCAGCCTCCTCTTTTGCCCATCATCATAGTCTACATCAATAAGTTCCTCTCATGGCCCAATGGCCAATTCTCAACTTCCACTACATCCCCCGTTCCAACAAACGACTTTCCACCCAAAATGGTGTAGTCTCTACTCAACTTAGCATAGTTATTCCTAACTGGAGCCATAGGATTAGCTCCTCCTACATTCCAAAAACTCCAGCTTGCAAAAAATTGGCGGACAGCTGATACACCATCCCTACATCTACAAGCGAATTTTCAGCACCTACATTGGCTTCAGCATTTGGATTAGCATTAGCTTGTTGACCTTGGTTCCTCATGGTATTAGGTCGAGCATTTCCGTTGGTTGTGGTGCTTCCTCCACCTAAAATTCGTCTTCCATTTCCTGCTTCCATAGCTTCTTTCTTGTAAATCTGCAAACGAGCCTTAGTAAGATATAGGAGAACTATCAAAGAGAGAGGGGAACACATACTTATATATATATATATATATATATATATAACAAATACAAGTGCGTTACTATAGTGTTAACCCAAACCCCAATCATATGTTCAAATTCATTGGATTATGTTTCAAAAAAATTAGGTTTAACTTTCTTTTTAATTTTCATAAACCTATGCAATGATACCAACTTGTAACATCCCCCTACTTAGAGGCCCAAAACTAATAGCTATGGATGCTGCAGCCATCCGTAGTTATTAATCCTCGTCGACAAAATACGGCAGTTTTAGATTCATTGATACATAAAAACACATGAATATGAAAAAAAATCAAACTTCACACAGAATCACATTTCATTTCAAAATATTTCCAACTCATTACATAATCTCATGTTCGCAAATTGCGTTCAAACAAAATATAGTTATTACAACATACGCCCAAGAGCGACATGTGAAGATGCCCTCTTGGATGATCAGAGTATATATGGGCAATATAACAACTTTGCCATTACAAACAACACAACAGAATCAAATGAAAAGAGAACCCTAAATAGCTATCATTCCTCCCACACATCTTTAAAAGCTTATTTGTCTTATGAGGTACTTGAAAACCTCAGCTCGCAAACTACTCAAAATCAATTGAGTACCCGAGAGTTTAAGAGAAAAACATAAACTTCGAGTCAGACATAAAGCCTGGTATGAATAATAATCTTCCATCTCAAAGCAATTAGATATCTAGTAAGATCACGCCGCTTACCGGAACGGGTTTCCCCTCACTAGTATCTCAAAACCTTTATAAAACCATATATTGTGCTTCTGCATCCACAATGGTTAAAACAATCCAAAACAATATAATATGATGATATGAAAAAGCAAATGAATCAATTCTAGATTACCCATCCCCATTTATTTTAGACTATCTGTCTCAATTATGGTTTCTAGGATTACTATTAACCTATTAGTTTCATGGGCTGACTAATAACCGGTTAAACATTTAAGGACTCCCTGTCCAATTACATAGTTTTCATGGGATCACTAAGAACCTATTGGTAACTCCAATATCTTACTCTTGTCCTAGTTTTCATGGCTTGACTAGGAACCAATTGGTGATCCCAATATCCTTTCTTCTTACCCTATTTTTCAAGGGCTGAGTAGGAACCTACTGACATATGTCAATATCTTAATCCAGATATAGCTTTCATGGGCTAACTACATACCTACTGGCCCCACCCAGTACCAAATCAAAGTTTTCATGGGTTTACTATGAACATGTCTTTCAAAAATCTTCCTTTATACATAGTTTTCATGGGCTAACTATGAACCTATTGGCCCCTGCCAAAATCTTTTCTTTTACACGGTTTTCATAGGCTTACTGAGAACCTATTGGCCCTTGCCGATATCTTTCTTTTATATTTTAGCATCCTATATTCTTGTCTTCCTGACCTCCTTGATGCAATTCTACTCATCAAAGAGTTTGATTAACTTATATTTACTACTGAGTTAATCTAGCTGGTTCTTCTACCCTTTATCCTTAAAATGCAGTTATGAGTCCACTATAATATGAATATATTTATATTTGAAGAAGCAAACATAACAACATAGCAATACCACTCTTGTCGGTTTAATATTACATATGGTTAATACCTCTAACCTATTATTTTATCAAAGAAACCTTATTTTCAAAACCATTACAAACTCCTTTACTTTAGCCATGGTTTTTCCTTTTAACAATGAGTTTGAGTTATAAAACCTTTCGATGCCTTCGAAATCTTTCTTTCGACTTCATAGGATGACCTCCTTTGAAAGCATTAAATTTTATCTTCAAAACATTAGGCTCCTGCCTTATAATATTTTAAAACCTCCCTTTCAGAACCTTTCGATTGTAATAAAGTATTAATATTTAACCTTCATAAACTTAGTTTTGAAACTAGTTAAAAGTACCCCCTTCGACACCAATGGGAACAACCCTTCCGAAATCATTGAAAGTCCCCTTTCGGAAGCATTGGTTTTATACTTGAAATATTATTTGGGTTAAAGTGAATATAGGCGAAAGCTACTCTTTCGAAACCATCCTTTATCATATAAAAATATTAGAGAAAACTTCATGGCATCGGCACCATCTCTTTCAAAAGCATTTAATACCAGGTTAAAATTTATTAGAAGGTTGGCATCGAAATCCCTTTCGAAACCATTGCTTTCGTAACCCCTAACCCCTTTCGAAAGCTATAGTAAGAGGCTTAAACTTATAAAACAAAGTACCTTTCGACAGCTTTGATATCTTCAGTACCATCGAAAAGCTAAAGAATGGCAGCACGGTTTGACTAGGTCGGAACCCTTTCTTTCAAAATATTATTTCATAAGTAAAGGAACCCAGTCGATGGCAAACTTAAGGGCAACCCCTTTGAAACTTTTTAAAACCTCTTTTGAAACATTATGCTTCGACTCCTTCAAAGGCTAAACAAACAAAGGCAGGCGCTTTTCTTTTAAAATACAAACCAAGGTTTCGACTCCTTCGGAAGCTATGCTATCAACACCTTACCTTTCGCGTTCCTCCAATCCACTATGTACCATCTTTGTGATACCTTGTGTATTGGTTTTGACTTAGTAGATTTCGACTAGGTTGAAGGCGAAAGCTTCTATGTCAAAAGGTGC
The DNA here is from genome assembly GCA_030765085.1 of Allium cepa. Lineage (NCBI taxonomy): Eukaryota > Viridiplantae > Streptophyta > Magnoliopsida > Asparagales > Amaryllidaceae > Allium > Allium cepa. The sequence goes on from CM060937.1 coordinate 1,042,758,573, forward strand.
TTTCCTAAGTAAGCAGAACTAATTTTTTGAGTAAACCAGGTTTAATACCACTTAAAGCAATTCTTTTTCTGACTAAACTGCCATATGTCAACATCAGATTGGTTGCCTTAACTTTCTCAAATTCTTTACCAGAGTAACTACCGCTAATTCCAACTCTAAACCATGGTTAAGTTAATCAAATATGCCCTTCCATTAAACAAAACCAATTTTTCAAAAAAGTCCCTCTTCTAAAATAATTTATTTTGCATAGCAAACCACTTTGGAAATATCTCTAGAAATTCGCTTTAATCTTGTTATCTAACATATCAAATTTCCAGACCCAAATTCTTAATATATTTTCCATAATAAATTTATAAACCCAAATAACTATATTTTTCGCTGAAAATTCATAATAATCTTTCCATAGCTTAAAAAATTATAAAAATTGAAACACAACACCAAAATCATATTTCTCGTAACATAAAATTTTCCTATGGCATTTAAACATCATTAAATCTCGGTTTTACCCTAAAACTATGCATACCTATTTTAAACAATATTGTTTAAATCATGTAAATAATAAATCAAAACTTTCATCATCCAATATATCATGAAACGAATTTACCCTTAAATCGGAAAATATATGATTCAAAACAAAATAGAGATGGAATTATTTTTCACCTAGGGGATTAGATTGAGATTGATTTCCCTTAAACTTGATTCTCTATCTTTTAATTTGTATACCTTTTGTTCTCTTAATGGCCGACCTTCCTTCTTGCGTTTAATTTTTCAAAATGACATGAATGGGTAGTGAATCAGTGGGAACGAAAATATATAAGGGTAAGGGTCATTGGGCGGCCATTTCCTAATATACCATTAGGCAACTTAACTAGTCAAAAACCTATTCTTAAGCCCATTAATTTTATATTAGGCTCGGCCTTAATTAAATTAATTTAAGTCTCAATCAACTTATCACTTAATATTCACATTATTCCAATTAATTTATTTAATTAAATCTCCTGAATAATGTTATCAAAAATTAAGGGTGTTATAGCGGGCCTATGTGCGTACCTTGATAACACACTTAAGTTTGGATAATTAAGTACTATGCCCTACCTGGTTATTGGCCTTGCTCAAGTATGGTGTAAGCCCAAAGGTTATTTCATATATAAAGATGCGAATTGATTTAGGGTCTTAGGCTAATTTTCAAAATCTTTTTTGAAACTTTATTCATATTTTAAATTTAAAAGTTAAGTTTGAAGAATAAAATAAATTTTATAAATGTTAAAAAAATTCAATTTTTTTTGAAAATTAATAAATTAATTTTGAAATTTTATTAATTAATTAGATTGAATAACTAAATAAATAAATAACTAGTTAATTAATTAAATTAAAACATAAATAATTGTATATGCATGTTTGACTTAAAATTTTTAAGGTAAATAATAATAATTTTCTAATGTATAGCATGAATTTGATTAATTAAATTACTATTTAAATTAGTTAAATATGATTTAATTAATAAATTTAGATCGGAACTTAAATTAAATATGATTTAATTAAATAGAGTGGAATAATAAGAGTAGATTTAAGAAATAAATACATACGTACAGTACATATATCGAGATTTTAGATGTGTCTAACACTTGAATCTCAAGGGTATTTCATAAAAAATACATTATATCATAAATTTATATTAATCGAGTAAATATACTAAAGATTCGAATCTATAATATACTTTCGCCATTTAAATGCTAATGAATTAGTTGCATACTTTCTAGTTATTGGGCAGACTCAATCTAGGGATGTTGTATATAACATTATTAATATATTGACTAAACGAGATAAGATTACTATATGTATTTTTTGAGCAAACTTAAGATGCATATATTATACTTAGGTCATCACGGAATAATAGATACAAGTGAATAATTTCTTTCAATTTTTTGAGCAAACTCGAGGTTGAAATAAGATTAAGACAAAGACCATGGGTTATGAGTTGTATATGATAACCGATAAGGTGTTGTCCATCGTTTGAGGGGTTATGATTTGCTAAACAAACTCAAGGTCATAATCCCAAGGCAAACGATCCCTTACACACATTAGAGAAGTCAAAAAATTTCTATGTTTTTATTAACGTTTTGTAAAACATAAAATATAGTAGGAACCTTATTTGAAAAATAGTATGAATGCATCCAACCTTTCTAATATTGCAATAACATATGCTATACAAGTTTAAATAATCTACTTCAATAAATTGGTGTGATTAATATAGTTGATAAAAGGTTTATCAGTTAAAATATACAAATGTACTAAATAAAGATTGACATAGAAATATAAAACATACACTTACTGGTAAATCCTTTAGCTTGTTGTCACTTCAAGGCTTGTGCAAGCGCGTAATTATGCTGTTTGCACAAAAAATGGGCAAACAACTCCAAGTCGTATGATTTAGTCGATTTTAAGTTGTTCTTAGTGATTTGGGTGATTCATGCAAATATGTAAAAAGCAGGGACTAAACTGTAAAAGACACACAGATTTATAGTGGTTCGGCCAGAATGTGCCTATGTCCACTTTATATGTTATTCTCCTTCACTCTTCAGATTACAAGTACAAAGCTTTGATTACAAGTATATGAAAGTTGTTTGAAAGTTATGTCCGTGCTTGAGCTCTCAAACTTGTCTGCCATTGTTGTACCCCTGCCCCTCTATTTATAGAGTGAGGCTGGGGGCAGAGGTCTTGGATGTATATAGCTGCTGGTGGGCCTGGGCTGATGTAATCTGGCTTGGCAGTGTTGGTCCGGTACGCCTTGGTCCGGTGGTGAGTAGGTGGAGTTTGGTTCGGTGGGACTTGGCCCGGTGGTGAGTGGATGGAGTTTGGTTCGGTGGGACTTGGTCCGGTGGTGAGTGGTCCGGTAGTGGTTGGAGTTTGGTTCGGTGGAACTTGGTCCGGTGGTGAGTGGTCCGGTAGTGGTTGGAGCGGTAGTTGGTTCGGCTATGTAGGGGAAGTGAGTTGGCTCGGCTATGCAGGGAAGTGGAGTTGGACCGGTAGTAGGTGGAAACGGGATTGGTTCGGCTATGCATGGAAGCGGGGTTGGTTCGGGAATGCTTAGGAAAGGGTTGGTTCGGTGGTGGTAGAAACGCACCCAACATTTGCCCCCCAAAGTGGGACATATGCCAGCATATGTCGTGCTTTATTTTCTCGCAGTTTGGATAGCGTCATTCGGTCCTAAGCGTCGAACCGTTGGGTCCGGTCATCCCGCGCTCGCCTATAAGTAGGGGCTTCACCCCATTGTTATTCCTTTACCGTTTGAGATAGCCGAATCACCCAAGTACCGAACCACTATTCCTTCATCGTTTGAAATAGCCGAATCGATCAGGGACCGAACCAGATTTGACTGCCGAACCAGGTGAGGCTTTCTCCATATGTTGGGTACACCGAACGAGACCGGGGAGTTGAGCGCCAAATGAACCTCATGCCGGAAACGCCGAATGAGATTTCGGGCTGTATGTACTTGTTTGTTTGTGTTTCCATACTCCTTGTTCTAACAGTACGTTTTCTCCTGTTGCAGATAATGTCTCATAAAGTGGAAACTCGATCAGATAAAAAAATCCTAGGACAGAGAAGAGTCCTCCACAGTGCCCTTAGCTCAGTCAGGACCGGGACGACATGGGCCCACATCGAGATAACTAGTGGATGGATATGGCCCTCAGGAGCTCTTGAACTCTCCTCCTGACTGCTTTTCTAGCTCCCTCAAAGAGGAGCAGCTTGATGTTATTTCTCGCTCTTTTGGGATTGACAGAGCGTGTATGCTGTTGCCAAGGGAAGAAGTGATGCCGTACAACCCCCCTGAAGGATATTTCGCTTATAGTAGGTACCATTGCATGTGCGGGGCCATTCCCCCGATCAATGCTTGGATAGTCAGCTTCATTACCTATTTGAAGGTGGCCCCTTTCCAGCTCTAGCCCAATTCTTATGCTATCTTGGTGAGTCTATTCATCATTTTCCGGAGAAAATACGGGCGTCCCCCTTCCAACCGGGAGATCTGGTATTTGTACAACTTGAGGGGCTATAAGAAGGGGTCTCCATACATCAGCTTGGAATCGGCCGTGTCCTTCAAGCCGGTCTTGGACTTATATTCGAAGTTCAGCATGTTCAAGAAAGAATGGTTTTTCGTCAAGGATGACTCTGTTTCTGTCCGTCGCTTTACCTCTGCCTGTAAGTTGAATCTTATTTATAATTTCCGTTCTAACCGCAATGCTTCTTCTTATGTGTTTTTATTTCTTGCTAGCGACAGGTGGCTTTGCGGTCGTGGAGAACGATCGCCTGGTTCAGATGGTTGCGGAGATATAAGCCATTTCGGGAAGCGAGAGGTAAGCTTCTTACTTGATCAGGAATGCTACTCTTCTAGGTCACAACTTGATTCTGCCACGCCAGTCTGTGGTTAAGCAGAGAGACACGGCTGAGGAAAGGGCCGCCAAAGCTAAAGGAGGGCTACGGCGAAGAGTGCAAAAGGGAATCCTTCTCAAAACCTCCAATTGCTGGGCGGAAGAAGCTTAAGAAGTCCGATGGACCCTCCCCCAGCACATGTCCAGACATCTCGTAGGAGGAAGATGTGGAGGAGAAAAGAGGCGAGGAGGAGAGCGGAGGTGATGGAGAAGGTGATGGTGATGACGGTGGCGAGGGACAGAGCGATGATGGCGCCGGGGCTTTGTCCTCTGGGCAAGCAGGGGAGATCCAAGAGTGGACAGATGATGCTTTCCACCAGGCTTTTAAGGGGTTGGAGGAAGAATCGGCCTTGGTGGAGAAGCCAAAGAAAACTGATAAGGTTGGGACTGGTGCCGATTCATCTTCCAAGAGCATTTCAGCTAGGGCAACTCCGGCGATTCAAGGTAAATTTTTGACTCATCTTTACTCTTTTTAACTTCACATGTTTCTTGGATTATAGTCCCATGCATGCTTGTAACACTTGGTTTTTATTCCAGGAACGGGTAAGGTGGCCAAGACATCAGACATTCGGCACCGTCTCGAACAATTCAAACTCCTCAAAGCTTCTGCTAAACCAAAGCCTCCGACCAACCGTTCCGGGGACGTAATCAGCTACCGTCCTCTTCTCGGAGTTATTAAAGAGGATATTCAAAAGAAAAAGAGGAGTCGCTCCTTATTCGAACCTTCACCTGGTCCTCAGCCCCTAACCCAGCCTCTTCATGATATCACGGAGGAGGATACTGAGTTCATACCCTCTCCGCATCCATCTGAAAATCCTACCGTTACTCAAATTGATCGTCCCGGCTTAGCTCGTAATCCATTTGCGGGTCGTCCAGATCTGAATTCGGGTTCTCATGATATTTCCTTTGACGAGGTTACTGGTGAGCACCTTCTCCCTTGCAATCCTATGGTAATGGTGCTTGATGAGGCCAAGTCCCTGGACCTTGATTTGCTTACTACTCGGATTTTAACTATGGGGGATGAAGCTAAGGCAAACATCGACCGGGTTGCTGAGGAGACCAGGAATTCGATGGGGCATCATGCCCGATTGGTCAAGGCCGGGGAGGAAATTGGGAGTGCTAACATAAGATTGCGGTTAGTGGTTTCCGACCAGGCCAAGCAACTCGCCGATCAGGCCATCCAGATCTCTCAGCACGAGGCTGCCTCCAGACGACTAAAGAAAACCATGGAAGAGGCTAGCAGATCCGAGCTAAGGAAAATGGAGGCCACCTGCAAGGAACGGGTCGATATGGCTATTGCAATGGTGGATGAGGTTCGGAAAGCGGATCTCGAGCGGGTAGAGGAGTTATCTGGGAAGCTTGAAGCCGCAGAGCTTGCTCAAGCCAAGCTGAAGGAGGAGATGGAGGCGATGAGGAAATCCCTTCAGGCTGACCGCTCGCGATACCCGATCGGAGAGGGATGCTGCCGTTGCAAAGTTGTTGGCTTCTGAGGTCCGAATGAGGGAGTTTGAGGAGAATGAAGGGATGATGGATGAGATGCTCCAGGACATGTATTTCCGTACTTGAAAGCAGGGCAACTTATCCTGGATGGATGATTATCCCCGGATCATGGCCAGGATTTATCTCCGGGCTCTGGAGGAGGCCAAGGCTGATGCGGATAAGGAGGGTGGTGTGGCCTTTAGGATGGATGTAGTCACGGCCCAGTTTACCGAGGAGGAGAAAGTGGCGGTGAAGGAGGGTATGCGGCTGCTCGCCGCTGAGGAGGTAGGTGTGCAGTTGGAGGATGGCGATCAAGGAACAAATGCTGGTAAGTCTTCCCTTTTAGTCTTCTCATAACTTGGTTACCTATTGCTTATTCAATGGATTCTTTCCTGAATTGTACAAGCGGGACCTCTGGAGCACCAACTACCTCTGGCCAGCATGCTGAGAGTTCCGACCCTGCGGCTAAGTAGATCTTGGAGGGCCGGTAGGATAGAGGCGAAGCCCTGATGCAGCCGACTCCTTGGCTTGATCTAGACATTTTTTTTGGTTTACTTGACATTGCTGTCTGTGTTAGTCTTAAAACATTAGTGTAATTTTCAGGTTGTAATTATGTAACGAACAACTTGATTTTTGGCATGTAACTTTTAACTTAGACTGATTCTGCTACATTTGAATGCTTTTGTTATTTTGATGTGTTGCATAAGAAATACAGTTGTGCACATGTCTGTGATTCAATCGTGTTTGATGCTAAGTTCTTGCTTAAAATATAATTTCATTTCTTGCAATGTTTGTGTGATGTGCGAATAAATTATAGCTACGTATTTATATACAAGAGGAAAAGGTACCGCCCCTCATGTCTTAGTTGTAGATGGTAGCTTTGAATGTCTTGTGTAGCTGAGTATGGAATGCAGCTGAGTGTCATGTCATTTAGCTGTGAGTTCCTATTTCCATTGGCGCGCGTCTCCTATCTTGTGTCTTGTACTTTTAGGGACAGTTATAGAGGATAGGAGGAGAAGTTTTCAAACAAAACAGAAATATAAGAAATAGTAAAACTTCCGATCACGGAAGGCCTTCGATGTGCTCAAGTTCGTGGCAAACGGGTTTTGTAGTCACTTTCCCTAGTTGTGGGTCTTGGAGACATTTGTCACCCATCTTACGCCTCCGCGGGGAGTTTTCTTTTTTTACCACAGTCGTACTTAAGACACATCGGAGCCGAGATCGCGGGCGGTAACTACCCGGACCATTATGGCCCATAATCGTGGGTATTATTCGATTTACCGTGGCCGGCTAGCGTGGGTGTCGATCGTCAACCGTGAACTACCCCTGGCTGGACACACCTTATGTTGGGGCTTAAAGTAGGTTCACAGTTGTCGGCGAGCCAAATGCCGTAATGAGCTGTCTAGACTATTTTCGGCCTCCTCGGTGGCTTATAATCGGCTCCTTACAGTTGGCTTTGAGGGCCGTTGCGAGCAATGAGTTAACCCGCAGTAGAGGGATGCTGGAGCAAAAGTGTCTCATTGGCGAAGGCATAGATTCGTATAGTACCTGTTAGGTCTTGTCCAGGTGAGGTTGCGCCGTGAAGTGTCTAGAATGGAAATGCCATTACACAGGATTTTGTTCAACGGAAAAGGATAAAGCTTAATAAGCAGCCAAGATATAAAGGAACAAGTTAAAAAGAGACAAGATTTTTAAAGTGGTTCGGCACGAAAATGCCTACGTCCACCGATTCTCTTTGTTAATTCACTTCATATGGGCAGTACAAGTTAAGAAAAGTATCGACGAAGGTGTTGGATGTTCCATGCCCTCTGGAACACCTCTCCGTCCACTGTTGACAAAATATAAGCTCCGTTGTGGAGATCTTTATGAATTACATATGGTCCGTCCCAGATTGGATCTAGCGCTCCGGGGCGCGGGAAGATTCGCTTGAGGACAAGATCTCCTTCTTGTAAGCTTCAATGTTTGACTTTGGAGTTGTATTGTGCTAGCACCTTTTGCTTGTGAGTTGCCGCTTTAAGTGCTGCATCATTTCTTCTCTCTTCAATTAGGTCCAAAGACATGTGGAGGAGTTCTTCATTTTCTTTTGGGTTATAGTGGGTCCTACGGTGGGAAGGCACTACAGTTTCAACTGGGAGCATGGTCTCCGATCCGTATGCCAAAGAGAAAGGAGTATGCCCTGTTGATGTCTTGAAAGATGTGCGGTAGGCCCAAAGTGCCGTAGGAAGTTCGTCTACCCAAGCGCCTTTTGACTTTTCTAGTTTCTTCTTGATTAGAGTTTTGAGATTTTTTTTGACAGCTTCGACTTGTCCGTTTGCCTGGGGATAGGCTATAGATGAGAAGCTTTTGTGGATTCCGTGCTCTTGGCACCAGTCGGTGAATTCCTCGCTGTCAAATTGAAGTCCATTGTCCGATATGATTTTGAGTGGAACTCCGTACCTGCGTAGAACATTTTTGTTTAAGAAGTTAATAACTTTTGCCGAAGATATTTTATTCAGAGGTTACGCTTCCACCCATTTGGTGAAATAGTCGACTACCACTATAGCATATTTGGCTCCGCCTCGGCCCATCGGCAGTTCACCAATCAAGTCAATTCCCCATACTGCGAAGGGCCAAGGGCTGATCATTTGAGTAATCTCATTTGTTGGTAGTCGGGGGATCTTAGCAAATTTCTGACATCTGTCGCATTTTTTGACGAAGTCCACGGCGTCTTTGTTTATGGTGGGCCAGAAATATCCATATCGGAGTATCTTCTTTGCCATAGTCTGTCCTCCAGTGTGATCTCCGCAGCTTCCTTGGTGGATGTTTGATAAGATTTCCTTGGCTTCCCTCCCAGCGACACACCTTAATAAGGGGTTAGAGAAGCCGCGTCGATAGAGGATGCCTCCTTGTATTGTGTAGCGGGAAGCTTTCCTCAAGATTTTCCTGACTTCGTTACGCCCGTCGGGCAGTGTGCCACTTTGTAAGTATTTTCGGATGGTAGTCATCCAAGTTTCCTCTTCAATTGCAGCTATCAGATTCACTTGCTCGAAACTCGGGGCTAGTTGCTTTGAGATGGTTACTGTTCCGGAAGTGTTGTCGTCTTTCATGCTGGCTTGCTTTGCCAGTTCATCGGCCTCCTGATTCTCTTCTTGAGGAATGTGTTTGATGAAATAGTGATCCAATTGATCGAGCAGCAGCTTGGTCTTCTTTAGATATGCTGTGCGTCGTTCTCCTCGAGTCTGGAATTCTTCCAGTATTTGATTTACAATAAGTTGAGAATCACTATGGAGACATAAAGAACCGACTCCAATCTCTAGGGCAAGTTCTAATCCGGCTATTACTGCTTCGTATTCTGCGTCGTTGTTAGTGGCAGCGAATTCCAACCATAGAGCATAGCGTAGCTTCCTTTCCATGGGAGTGATTATTATAATTCCTGCCCCCGAGCCTTGTTCGTTTGATGCTCCATCTACAAAGAGATTCCACTTAATGTCTTTTGCTATTTCAAATTGCTCCTTACCTTCGTTGGTAGTGAATTCGGCAATGAAATCGGCCATGGCTTGTCCCTTGATGGCGGTGCGAGGATGGTAGGTGATATCATATTGACTCAGTTCAATGTACCATTTAAGTAGTCGTCCAAAAGTGTCAGGACGATGGAGTACCTGCCTTAGCGGTTGATTGGTTAGAACTCTGATGGAATGAGTTTGGAAATAGTGTCGCAGTTTCCGTGATGTGATTAGTAAACAGTATGCTACCTTCTCAAGTTTAGGATATCTGGATTCTGCCCCTGTTAACCTCTTGCTTACAAAGTATACTGGTCGTTGTGCGCGGTTGTCTTCTCTCACCAAAGCGGCGCTTAGAGCATGAGATGACACAGCAAGGTATAGGTATAGCTCTTCGCCTTTGTTTGGAGTTGAGAGTACTGGTGGTCTCTGGAGGTGTTCGATTAGGTTAAGGAAGGCTGCTAAGCATTCGTCAATCCATTCGAACTTTCCTTTGTCTTTCTTTAGAGCCTCGAAGAAGGGGACGCATTTGTCAGTCGCTTTAGAGATGAATCTGCTTAAGGCGGCCACCTTCCCATTCAGGCTTTGCATTTCTTTTCGAGTGGAAGGTATCCTGATATCTTTCAGGGCTCGGACTTGTTCGGGGTTTGCTTCAATCCCCCTGGCATGGACGATGAATCCCAAGAACTTTCCTGATGACACTTCGAACGAGCACTTTAGAGAATTCAGTTTCATTCCATATTGGCGAAGTACGTGAAACATCCCGCTCAGGTGGCTTACGTGATCGTTGGCTTTCCTCGACTTTACTAGCATGTCATCCACATAAACCTCCATAGTTCGTCCTATTAGCTCCGCAAACATCTGGTTGACGAGGCGCTGATAGGTAGCTCCAACGTTTTTAAGTCCGAAAGGCATTACTCTATAGCAGTACAATCACCGGTCATGTGATGAAACTAGTGTGGTCTTGATCGGGGGCGTGCATAGGAATTTGGTTATATCCTGAGTACGCGTCCATAAAAGATAAGAGTTCGTGTCCGGCTGTGCTGTCCATAAGCTGATCGATTCGGGGGAGTAGGAGGCAATCTTTCGGGCAAGCGTCATTTAAGTTGGAGAAGTCAATGCATGTTCGCCACTTCCCATTAGCCTTCTTTACTAGTACCGGGTTAGCGATCCACTCTGGGTAGATGGCTTCTCGTATGAAGTTGTTGGCAAGTAGGTTCTTTACTTCTTCATCGAGGGCTGTTGATCGCTCTGCCCCCATACTTCACTTTTTCTGCTTTACTGGCGCCTTGGTAGGATCGATGTTTAGTATGTGGCATGCCACGTCTGGGGAGATTCCAGTCATGTCAGCGTGCGTCCATGCAAATACATCCAGGTTGTGACGGAGAAAATCAATGAGTTGATCCCTCAATTCTGCTCTTAGCTGAGATCCGATTCTTAGCAGTCTACTTGAGTCGTGTTTGTCTACGGATACAAACTCCATAGCCTCTACAGGCTCGACGGTGGCCTCCTCTTTGTCCCTGGGGTCTAATTTTGGATCGCTGGTATATCGAAGAGGAGGGGCTTTCTTTAGTTGCTATGCTTCCAAGTTTTTCATGCAGAGAGGAGCCTTTGCATTCTTCCCTCTATCCTTCCTACGATTATTGCGAAGTTCAGTTACATAGCAATCTCGAGCGGCGTCTTGATCTCCCTCTACCTCCCCTATTCCATTGTCTGTTGGAAATTTCATCTTCAGGCACCATGGGGCCAAGACAATTTGAAAGTCAGACAAGGCTGGTCTTCCTAAAAAGGCGTTGTAGGCCAAGTGGTTTTCTATCAGCACAAATGTTTGTTTCCGCACAACGAAGCGGGGTTGACTTCCTATTTCGACAAAGAGGTCCAGTTGCCCGAGGGGCATCTTCGCATCCCCCGTGAAACCGTGTAGTGGTTTGTTGCAGGGAGACACATCTTTCATTGACAGCTTCATTTTGTCGAAAGCATGCTTAAATAGTATATTTACTGAGCTTCCAGTGTCTACTAGAATTCAAAAAACTTTGGCTGGATCGAACCAGGCAGAGATGACCATAGGATCCATGTGAGGGTACTGCCTTCCCTCTAGATCACGCCTACTTAATGTGATGTCATCATTCTCTTTCCGTTTCGGGTGGCGTTCTTCTGTAACAGAATTAATGCAGCCTTCATTGTTTCTAAGCGACCTTCCATATCTTTCCATCTCTGCCCAACTTCTGTCGGCGATGTGTGGTCCTCCTGATATGGTATGGACCACTATCTTCTCTTGACTAGAGTCGCTGGTGTTGCGATTTACTCCGCCTACTTCTGGGAGGGGTAGCCCTGGGTTCTCATTGGCAGGACTTGGAGTCATGTTCTGACCTTTTACATAGCGCTCCAGCCTCTTCCTTCTGATGTGTTCTTCAATTAAGTCCCGGAGATGATGGCATTCATTTGTGTCATGCCCATGAGATTCGTGGAAGCGGCAGAACTTTTCAGACTTAACTGCGTTATCTGATTTCTTCTTGTGTGGGGGCGCTTGTATCTAACTTCGTTTTGGGTGGCCAGGAAGATGTTTTCGATTGTTTCATTCAAAGGAGTGTAAGAGTCAAATCTCGGTCATGGCCGATATAAACGCTTTTCTCCTTCCTTCCCCCAGCATTGTCTTTAGAGTCATTTCTTCGAACATCCTTTGCTGCAACGGGAACCCTGCCTGGAGTTGCCTTAGTTTGTTGCCCTGACTGCCTCTCAGTGGAAACGTCTTCAAGTCTCATATATTTTCCGGCTTCATGGAAGAAATAGGGTAAGGTAGCTGGTTTTTCTTTCGTTAATCTTCTAGAAAATTTAGTATCCGGATGTACACCACTACAGAGGGCCATTAAGATAAGTTTCTCATCGGCATCTTGGACCGCGGCTGCTGCGGCATTGAATCGAGTTAGATATTGTTGTACTGTCTCTCCAGGCTTCTATTTGATATTAGATAAGGAATAAGCGTCCTTGGGTTGCTCCACATGAATGCGGAACTGGTTGATAAACTTTTCTTTCAACATTTCCCATGAGCTGATGGATCCTTGGGGTAGATGGCAGAACCAGGAGGTAGCTAGATCTGCCAATAATAATGAAAAGCATTTACACAATACTCCTTCTGTCGCTCCGCTCATGAGCATATGTTGTGTGTATCTTTGTAAGTGTACAATGGGGTCAGAGGTTCCCCTGTAAGGTTCCACTGTTGGCATTTTCTATTCTCGGGGGGTGATGGCAATTTCGATATTACGGGCGAAAGGGCTGGTTACCTTAGCGCCTATCCCTCGATCTCTCTGATCCCGTTGGACGCACTCTCTGAACAATCGTGCCATCCTTCAATTGGAATTTGGGGTGGATAGGAAGGAATTTGGTTCTTCTCTGCGGGATTGATTCCGTCCAGATGACCTGTAGGGATGGTATCGTCTATCACTCCTAACATTCTCCAATGGTTGCCTCTGGTCTTCCGGGGGCATGCTGGGGTCAGCCACAGTTGGCCCTTGCCTTGATCTTCCCCTGCTGGGTTCTGTTCTAAGCACTTCCTAGAGTCTAACTTCGGGCTGGACTCCAGCTCGGCCCCGTCCATTGGTGTTTCCATGGTTAGGTAGCATGACAGGCTCAGATACATCCGACCTCTACCTGGTACCTCCCCTGTTGGGTTCGGTTTCAAGTGTTTCTTCGGCTCGGAATTCGGGCTGAGTCCGGGCTCGGCTCCTACCATTGCTGTTTCTGTTGTTAGCCTCTTCGTAGAAGAAAGATCTTTGTCGTTTCCTAGATCCTTCAGACTGGGATTCACCCCATGATTCAGTGTCGTGGTTGGATTCTTCAACATCCCTTAAGCGTGACATGAGTTGGTTCACCAAGACTTCTTGTTGGGATGTGAAGCGATCAGTCACTTCAGCCACAACCCTGTCTAGATCTGCCCTAGTAATTGCTGCCGGTTGTTCCATGGCAGGGGCTGTCGGATTTACCTGACTTCCATTTTGTGCCGCTGTTGGAACGGGACGATTCTCTTGATCAGTGATCACTGGATCTGGAATACTGCTAGTTGCGATGTTCTTCCCTTTGTTAGCATCTTTCTTCTGCCTAGGAGGCATGTTTTCCAAGCAATGAGCGATGCTGATAGGAAAAAGGTTAAGTGGAAGAAGCTGAAGCTTCGAGCCTTCTCAGTGAAAGCACCAAAAATGTTTGCACAAAAAATGGGCAAACACCTCCAAGTCGTATGATTTAGTATTTTAAGTTGTTCTTAGTGATTTGGGTGATTCATGCAAATATGTAAAAAGCAGGGACTAAACTGTAAAAGACACATAGATTTATAGTAGTTCGGCCAGAATGTGCCTACGTCCACTTTATATGTTATTCTCCTTCACTCTTCAGATTACAAGTACAAAGCTTTGATTACAAGTATATGAAAGTTGTTTGAAAGTTATGTCCGTGCTTGAGCTCTCAAACTTGTCTGCCATTGTTGTACCTCTGCCCCTCTATTTATAGAGTGAGGCTGGGGGCAGGGGTCTTGGATGTATATAGCTGCTGGTGGGCCTAGGCTGATGTAATCTGGCCTGGCAGTGTTGGTCCGGTACGCCTTGGTCCGGTGGTGAGTAGGTGGAGTTTGGTTCGGTGGGACTTGACCCGGTGGTGAGTGGATGGAGTTTGGTTCGGTGGGACTTGGTCCGGTGGTGAGTGGATGGAGTTTGGTTCGGTGGGACTTGGTCCGGTGGTGAGTGGTCCGGTAGTGGTTGGAGTTTGGTTCGGTGGGACTTGGTCCGGTGGTGAGTGGTCCGGTAGTGGTTGGAGCGGTAGTTGGTTCGGTTATGTAGGGGAAGTGAGTTGGCTCGGCTATGCAGCGAAGTGGAGTTGGACCGGTAGTAGGTGGAAACGGGATTGGTTCGGCTATGAATGGAAGCGGGGTTGGTTCGGGAATGCTTAGGAAAGGGGTTGGTTCGGTGGTGGTAGAAACACACCCAACATATACAACTACTCGATACATTCTTACCTTGATAAATGAAGGTTTTAATTGCTCGAGATGTGTGTTGTCTTTTATGAATCTTGAACTTCTAAGCAATACAAGTATATGGATAATTGATCCATTTTCAACCACATAAAAATGTTATACAGTGAATATTCATGGTTCGTAATGTATAAAACCTCGATGAAATTAGTTTAATCGAAATGAGCAAGTAAAATATGATGCGAGATCATGCATTCAAGACGATTGCTTGCAAGAAGGATCTTGTTATGTGAAATGTAGCAGTAGACCAACAACTATAAGTTGGACCTAGGAACTTGATTACTGAATTGTCAGTTTAATTAGTTTACGTGAAGTGCAACTTATTCGATATTCTTAAATATTAAAGATGACCAAATAGACTTGGGGCAAAGGTTTCTCACAGCTTGACCTTGCTATAGGATTTCATCAGTTGAGAGTTACAGAGGACAGAATTCTTAAGATCACTTTTCGTAAATCGAATGGATTATTTAATTAGGTTGTTATGTCGTTGGGCTTGACTAATGCCTCGACTTATTTTATTGATTTGATGAGTAGGGTCTTTCGAAAGCAGCTGAATAAATTTATGGTTATATTTACTGATGATATCCCAGTGTTTTCTAGAGATGAGAAGGAGGATGAGTTGCATTTGACAGAATTACTGGATGTACCAAGGAGGAATCAGTTAAGGGCTAAATTTTCAAAGTTCCATTTTTGAAGGAGTTAAGTCTGATTTCTTAGATATGTTGTATCTGGAAATGGGTTGGCGGTAAACCTAAAAATGTAGTGGCCATTAGAGATTGGAAGGTTCCAAAGAATGCTTCAGAGGTACATGGTTTCTTGGGATTAGTCAGTTTCTATCGAAAGTTAGTTAAGGACTTTGCAATGATATCTACACTATTGACGAAGATTATGAAAAGGAATGTTGTCTATGTTTGGGATGCGGAGTGTGAAGAGGAGTTTGTCAAGTTGAAGGAGATGTTGACTAGCACACCTGTTTTGGTTACCCTTAATGGTAACAAACCATTTACCGTCTAGCTTGCAATACTGGTTTTGGTGCTGTCTTGATGCAGGAATCTAGGGTTGTTGCTTATGTGAGTCGTCGGTTGAAGATGCATGAGAAGAATTACCCAACATATGATTTGGAATTGGCTGTGATTGTATTTTCCTTGAAGTTATGGAGGCCCTATTTATTAGGTGAAAGATTCGAGTTGTTTGTAGACTAAAATTCGTTGAAATATTTATTCTCGCAAAAAGATTTGAACATAAGATAGCAGAGATGAATGTAATTCTTGGCATCTTATGATTTTTATATTGCTTATTCTCCTAGAATGGGTAACATTGTAGTAGATGCACTGAGTAGGAAGCATGCAACATTGAGTTCTATGATGTTAGAGATGAAGCAGTTTGAGTATATTTTTGGATTTGAGTTTTAACCATCGATGGATATTACACTTGGATTATTAGCAATCTCGAAGGATAGACCTACGAGGATGGATATGAATGTATGAATCAAAGGAAGGATGTAGAGTTGGTTGAGATTAAGGATCAGCTTGAGAAAGGTGAGGAGTCGAGTCATTTGGAATGAAATATAACAGA
Source organism: Allium cepa (assembly GCA_030765085.1). NCBI lineage: Eukaryota > Viridiplantae > Streptophyta > Magnoliopsida > Asparagales > Amaryllidaceae > Allium > Allium cepa. The sequence goes on from CM060937.1 coordinate 1,042,774,550, forward strand.
TGGGAAAAGATACTTGAGGAGTTACGAAAGGCTATGTGTTCCGAAATTGGAAGAGCTAATCAATGAGGTGTTATAGGAGTGTCGTCTTTCGAGGATGGCAATTCATCATGGTGGTGACAAAATGTATAGGGATATAAAGACAGTTTATTATTGGTAGGGATGAAGAGAGATGTGGCGAGATGTTTCACTTGCTTGAGAGTTAAGGTGGAGCAGAGGAAACCGAGTGGAATCCTGGTGGATTACTGATGCCTTTAGAAGTTCCACAGTCAAGGTGAGAAAGTGTTTTGATGGATTTTATAGATGGGTCATCAAGAAATAAAAGAGATAATGAGAGTATTTGTGTAGTAGTGGATCGATTAACGAAGAGTGCACATTTCATTCCTGTGAAGAGTACGAGGACGGCAGCTTCTTTAGCTACAATATATATTAGGGAAGTGGTGAGTTTTCATGGGATACTGGTGAATATGGGAGTGACTGAGACCCACTCTTCAGAGTGAGTTCTGAAGGAGCCTATAGGATCGCTTGGGTAAGTACTCCTCCTTTTGGAGGGAACTCAAAGCTCCAGTTCGTAGGATAAAATTGATTCTGAATCATATAACAGGCATTGACAACCCTCAAAGTATCTACAAAAGTGTAGTTCATTCATTGTAGCCGATATGGAAACATTGATCGATGAGACGATGACCAAGTTCATATAACTTATGCTATGGAATTTAGTCTGAGCATGGCATATCATCCATAGACGGACGGACCGACCGAGAGGGTGAATAGGGTGTTAAAAGATTTGTTCATATAACTTACGCTATGGAATTTAGTTTGAGCATGGAATATCATCCGTAGATGGACAGACCGAGAGGGTGAATAGGGTGTTAGAAGGTTTGTTTGAGGACACGTATTTTGGATTTTGGAGGTGCTTAGGAAGATCATTTGCCACTAGTGAAATTTACATATAATAACAATTATTAAGCGAGTATTGGAATGACACCGTTCGAAGTTTTAGGATGGCACCGTTTGAAGCATTGACGAAATGAATTAATATTATTTATAAGTTATGAATGTTTTTTTTGTTTTTTTGTCTTCTTTTACTTATTTTTAAATAATATAATTAAATGAGTTCATATTATTTACAAATTATTAATAATTGTAATTTATAATCATTACTCGTAGTTTTTAATATTAAATATTATTTACAAAGTATTAATAAGTATATTTTATAATAATTACTCATAGTTTTTAATATTAAATAACTACTATTAGTATTTAATATGTGATACTTAACTTTTAATAATTAATAATTAAGTCTAATACTTAAGAATCGATAATTAATAATTGATATTTAATAATTAAGAAGCAATATTATTATTTAATGTTTAATAATTATATTTAATATTTAATACTTTGAAAGTTTCAATCTTATGAATATTTTTAAGTTTATTATGGAAATTTCGAATTTTGAAAATTTTGAAAATTAGAAATTCCTATAATAAATTTAAAATTATTCATATTATTGCATCTAAAATTTTTGAAATTTATATCTATTTTGTTTTTCCATAGCACTCCTCAACTCCAAATCCAAATTGAACACTAAATTAGCTTCCAATTCTAAATCCAAATCAATCAAACTCAAAATACTTCCGCAACAACTCCCCACCCTACCAAACACTCAAACTTCGACACAATCCCTAATCTGCGTAGAAATTAGTTGGCTCGTTCAGATTCTCAATCTCTGATTTGCACAAAAATCAAAGTGTTGTTTCGAGCTAATGAGTTTTTGTCCATCCTCCATAGTCGGGTCTGAATGAAGCTATTATCATGGAGGTAGACAAACAACACTTTTACACTGTTACAAGTTTATTCTGACATTTTAAAATCAAATACATGAGTGTTAATCCTCGGAGTTTTTGTTATACATTCGTAGTCAAGTTCATTCTTTGACTTGATATTTGTGAACTGGAACATACACTTTTTTCAAGTTTCAATGCTAGGTCATAGAACTTTGCTAGCTGATCATCATATGAGTTCGGCTCGAGAGCTTCAAATGAATTACTGGTAGAAATGATGAGTGAGCTCAGGTTTTGTGGTATTTGGAAGAAGACGTTGGGGAACTGGAAAGAAGCCCAGCATGCAGTTGCAGATCCGATGCAGTTAGCGTAGCTTTCTGAAGACGGCGATGTGAGGCTTGTTGGGGAGGAGGAGCGATTCTAAGTAGAGTTGAATTGTGGTAAATGGTTTGTTGAGTCGAGGAGGGAAGAAGAAGAGCAGTTGGTTAGCGCACTACATTTAGAAACTAAGTCTCGATGAGCCTAACAGTCCCATTTGCATCCATAGAAAATAGACTAGGGAAACTTGTAGAGATACCAGCAGAGAAGATGATAAGATCAGTGGCTGGACTTAATTGGCGGGCCAGTGGAATTCATTACTTCATTAGTGTGGTCTTTGTGATCATTTTATCTCCATTCCCATTCACCTTATTACTAGTGATCACTAGTAATATTTACCAAGGTTTCAAAGTCCGGCCGGCACGCCGGAGTTCCGACCATCTCGGCCCGGTTCCAGCGTCGACCGGACCGGAACTTCGCCTCAAAGCCGTTCAAGGCTTCTTAACCAAAAAAAAAAAAGAGCAAGAATCAACAGAAAATAAATGACAAATTTGATATAGAAAATCACATTATTAAGATTCTAGATTTGCTCTATAAATCCATACCATATACATATGAAAATTTGCCTCGTCGCTCTTCTTTTCTTCTGCTTCATCATCGTTTGGGTTTTCTTGTTCGAGCTTGGCAGCATCGGCCTCCCTTGCAGATCTCGAATCGACCTCAGCGGCTTCAAATCGATCTGCGTTTAGGTTTTTTTTCTTTCCTTTTTTTTTTCGTCAATTAGCCGTTCAAAAATAATTAGGGCCAGTTGGTGATGAGGAAGATACAGTAGACAAATGGGTAAAGAATGGGCTGGGCTGAAATAAAGGGTTGATAAAATATGAAGTGAACTAGTTTAAAATAGAATGAATAACAGAGTAAGCTTAAAAGTAATACAGAAATTGTATGAAATTACAGAAATGTATTAACGTTGAGTAATTAAATGTTAAATTTTTTTCGTTTAGGTGGTTGATTATGCAAAACCGTGATATCGGTTGGAATTATTGTACGACGGTAATTAGTGAAAAAAGAGAGAAAAAATGTAACTATTGTCACAAAGTAATTTGTGGTGGCGGTATAACACCTATGAAAAAGCATTTAGCAGGACAAACAGACGGTTATTATTGAAAATTATTCGTTTTGTGGGACAAATCAACCGTATGCTGTTGAATCATCAAGTAGCCAAGACGAACCATCGCCCTTTATAATAAGATGACGACATTTTTAAGTTCGGATCAGATGCAACAATATGCTTTCCAGCATATTATAATCCGACACAAGATGAATATAGCGATGGACAAAATTTATCAGATGCTCAGAGAAATGGTTTTTGATATTAAATTTTATGTTGTATATTTTTTATCTTTTATATAACTTGAATAATTAAACGTAATTGACTATTAGTATTGCATATTTGTTTGTTATTTATAAAAAAATACCGGAATTGACAAACCGGAATTAAAACGGAATTTCCGAAAACTTCGGAACGGGACCGAAAATTTAAATTTTTCTATTGACCGGAACGGAAACGGAAAATGGGACTTCAAACCTTGATATTTACCTTATGGTTTCAGGATGTCATGCTTTGTCTGCAAACATGATTTCTACCTCAAGATTCATATCTATCATCAATCTCCACCAATTTCATTTTAGGTGTTTTATGTTGTCCTCTTATAATCTCAAGCATTGGACTGTGTATATCCAGCATGTGCATCAGTGTGCATATGCATATAGGAAATTGCAATGGTTGTTGAACAACTTAGGGTAATATAAGACTAATCACTTCAAGGTACGAAATAATCGTTATCTTTCAAGAATGTTTTTCCCTTCTTTGTCACAGCGGATTGTATGAAAACATTCTTTCAGGATACATTAGAGATTTATATGTCCAAGTTGTGATTATTTGCTCAGATCAGAAGAAACACTCAAAAGTTAATAATGCTATTGATTTTAGATTTAGAGGAAAAGAGAAGTGTCGTCTGCGTTGATGAAATGCATTGTTATATAAGAAGTGAAATGTCTATTCGTCTACAGGTGCCTATTCGAACGGTCGTGACCGTTTTCTAACGGTTATTACCGTTGGCTGTTGAATTTGAATTCAATAGTCAATAAAACGTACCGTTTTGAACGGGTCGCTGCCCCACATCCGCACCCTGCCGGGGGGCGCTGCCATCTGGACCCCTGCGACCTGACCGGACATATCGAACCCCGTAGCGGGGGTGTTGCCCCTGCACCCGCACCTTGGAGGGTTGCCACCCCCGAACCCCCCTCCATACGTTCAACAACGATTACAACCCTTAATCGCCTCCTCTTGTTTTTCCTACAGATAATGACTTCAAATTTCGTTTTGTTCTTCTTTTCAAGTCTTAGCATATTTGGATTTCATTGGCCTGTGTCTTCTGTTAGTGCAGTTGCTCTCTTCCAGTGCTTTAACTATCATATTTTATCCGCTTATTTTATTTCATCTCCTCACAAGCAAATTTGATTAAAGAAGACAAATTGCAGCTAAACAGCCCATTCTTTAGGCCTGAACCCTAACAGGTTGAGATGGCTTCCATAGTGGACGGGGCCTCAAAAAATATGCTTCTGCCTGAGTAATGCATGGAGGAAATAATTTCTGAAATAAACGCGGTTGCAGCCTATGGGCTTTTAGTTTCTATACTGGAAGAAATATTTGAGCATTGTGAGGAAGAGGGTAGAAAACTAATCTCTGTTAACAGCTATAATACCTCTAGTGTCCTATTTTTTGTGTCGGGGTAGATTACCAAAAAATGCCATATTAACGAATCTTAGTATTTCTTACAAATAAAATAATAACAGTAAAACTTGTCTGATTTTAAAAAAATTTAATATCATCTAACAAATGAACTTGTTTACAAATTCAAAATATTCGTCTGCACTTGAAAATAAGATCTAACATATAAAAAAATTCTTTATTAACTACAAATTCATTGTTTATTAATCAATAATACGATAAAAATCAAACTAACAAAAAAAATTAGATGTTGCAACGTAAAGTAAACTACGCATTATTTCAACATAAAAACATAGTTAAATATTTGTGCAAACCATTTTGTCTTGAACGTGTTAATCGTATATAATCTGTAGAAAAATAATTCATGCGTGAGACACATGCCCTTATTTTGCGCGAAGCGCGTAACCAATTAGTTTCCAGGATTGGGCCAACCAACTCCATTGTTTTAAACTGCATTTCGTATGAATTCCTATGCGAAGATTGATTTCTTCAAGGATAGGAACTAGGAAGCACTGCTAATATCACGCAGGATTGAATGGGGTTGAAAATTGAAGATGGAAGAGTTGCAGCCCATGATGAGAAGGGACAGAGAGTCGAAGCTACGATTAGTACGTGATGGGCAAGAAGTGTGTTGGGCAGCTGTTTAAACTTATGTGCTTAACTTGTATATTTTATTAAGATAAGATTAATGAACGTGAAATGATTAATCTTACCATTGTACATATAACAAATCTTTGGATATAAAACAATAGGAAGACAATAATTCTTTAAACTGTGTATCTCAATAGTTCATGCCCGTCTGATTTTTATTTTTTTCCTTCCAATGTTAAATATTTAGTAAAGTGATTCAAAATAAAGTGAATAAAAAAAATGTATTTTCTAATAATATTATTGAGGATATAAAAAAAATGTATTCTATAAAATGAAGAAGGTAATTTAGAAATGAATTAAATATATTGAAAATGTGTATAAAAAACTTAATTCTTTGATAGTATTTGGCAACGTCAGAAAATAGTTACAGTAGATTCTGTTACCACATGTAAAAATAGTTGTAGCTAACTCCATTACAACACTTTTTGCTACATTAGAAAAATGTTGCAGAAGGCTTCAACCATATTACAACTTCGTCAAAGACTATGTTTGTAAAAACATTGTAAAACATATATTACAACAGTTTTTAGATGTCGTGCGGTATATAAATTGTAATCGGATTAGTAGTTGCATGTAAAACATTAATCTGTGAAAGGAATTTGGGTTTAAAAAAAAAGAGAATAATTTGCTATGCATATTTGGAACTTGGCTACTGTTCCTTCCCAATATCATCAAAAATCTTACGGCCGCAATAATTTGCTACACATCTTGGGACTTTGCTTAGTTTGCTACTGTTCAGCAGTACCATCAAAAATCTTACAGCCACGTCTATTCTCCATTTAATGGGAAAACAAAATAAGAATCGGTAGAAAAAAGTAAAGAAAACGATTTTGGTTGGCCTATGATATAATAAAGTTTACGCATTATGGTATCATGGTCAGATTTCTAACTTAATTGACTCTTTTAACATTTATTATATAGTTGTTGAATTGTAGGCATGAAAATTTAAGGTGAAAAAATAAAATTCATTTTGATCCAAAATGTAATTATTCATGGAAAAATTTTGTGTGGACGAATATACACATGTGTATTAGATGTATGGATAAAAAGCACGTACAGCTCAATAAATGTGCACATAGTTTGAGTTTATAAAACAAAATTAATCATAAAAAAAATTAACCTAGTATGCTACTAAAGGATAACGTCTAATATGACCAAATATGTGAGAATAGAGGTATTATTGAAATTATACACAACACAGCAAAGCCGTGTCAGTAACTTCGCGCGCATAGCGCAGGAGACAGATGACAAATTATGTTGCATCACAAATAAAAACATTTGAACTTAAACTTTAAAAATTTAAGCATATTCTCTAGAGTGTCGTATTACCAAAACATCACGTAATAGCAAAGATAGTGTAAAACTATACGAAAACGTGCACAAGGAGATGCACACCAATAAAATACCGATAAAACACAATAAGAACTTCAAAGAGTTGCCTTAACAATCTCCTTAAATCTTTATTTGCAAAAAATTTCGAAGTACGAAAGAATAATCTGCATGAGATTATAAAGAATATATCTATTCTGTGATTCAATAACGCTTTGATTTTAGAACAGAAAGAAAGAAGAGGAAGAATGACGCGGAAAAAAGGACTAGTACTGTGATCAGCATCCCTGTCTCTTCAACGGTCGCGTCCTTTAAGAATGTTGTTTCTGTTCGTCCAAATCAATGCAATTGTTTGCAACAGTTGTTTGCAACAGTTGTTTACAACGACCAACAATCGTTTCTGTTCATTCTGTTTGCAACGGCCTTGCATGTTCACAACAGTTGTTTGCAATGTCTAACAATCGTGTCTGTTTGTTTTGGAATAACAGTCATACATTTGAATTTAAACAGAAAAACTGTTTATTTTCGTTCAACAAAAATATAGCACAGTCCAGTCTTATTGGTCCCGCACCTAGCCTGGTTCGATTCGTATGTGGTGGGAGGGCGGCGTGCGCGTATGTGTTAGACCATGACCATATAGGCCCCTCCGCTCGCACCAAATTATTTAATCCTAAGGGCCAAATAGGTTGATGGGAAAAATTATATAAACACGACCAGTCCGCTATTTTTGTGAATATGTGGCTTTAAATATCTTCGTTCACCTCTTTAACATAAGGATTTGCAACAATCTGCACATGAATGACGATATTTGTCTTCCCCAAACAAAGAAGAATATTACATAGTACATATGAAAATGCGTCATATCGATGATAAGTAGATGTTTCACTTTGAATTTTCCCTAATTAAAATTTATTAAATACTTCGCTAATCGGTGAATTATTCTATCTTGAATTGCCAACTGTTGGTGTATAACAAGGCAATAAGCTTTAAATCTTCGTTTTCCTTCTCATCCAATCTTTTAGTTGTGTTCATTTTGGTCCTAAATAATTTTTTTTCAATGATGTTCTCATAAAGCCGACCCTGCTCAAACTGATTAGGTGATCGCATCCATAAAAAGTATTCTACGTATACTCCACTCAACATTTTCGAGATATGGACACCATTAAAAGTATACCTTAACTTTTTTAATGTTTTTGTAGGCATTCATTCTTTTATGCACCATGGGTGTAACAACCTACCCTTAAACAGGCTTAAATTTTGATCCAAAAAGGGCACATCGAAACTTAAATCCATTCTAAGGTAAGCTGTTGGTAGAACTAGGAAAGTAATAGTATAGAGTCATAACTAAACTTTCAGAACTCACAGCGGATGGAACAAAATATAAAAGCAAATTGTACCCATTTATTTCAAAACCATAAATATGTCATAATACAAAATTCCTTAAAAATCATAACATAATATTCCTTATAACAATTGTTTAAATACATGTGTATCCATAAAAGCAGTAATAATGACAAATACTGCCACAAGCCATGCTTCTTCATCTTTAAGCATCGTCACCGCCATCAATCCATCGTTAACCTGTATTGTAATGCGAAAAAAGTCAAAACAACAAGTGTCTGGTATATAAAAATCTCGAGCCTTATATTTTTAGTACTTGGGCAGTATATTTCAAAATAAGAATACGTCTACGAACATAAAACCATTTAATACTTCTTTAGAAGGAAAGAAGGCATGTCTAACCAATTAATACTTTCCATTCTAGAAGCAGGTTCCTAGAATCACATATCACAATCCTACATCATAAACAGCTAATAATATAAGAGACGATACCCATGCCACTTAACACCTTTTATTGGAAAATAGATAGACTCTAGTCATTTAATACCTTAATTAAGGAAGTCCTCATTTCCAATGTATGCTCTTCAATGGTAGTATCTAGCTAGTATCATATGAAATCTCTTAGGTCACTTTATACTTCCTTGTGGAAAATAGGTAGACTCTGGTCATTTAATAGTTTAATTTAGGCAAATCTAATAATTTAATCCTATTTCCAGAAGCGGACTCCCACTGAGATACCATCTAACGTGATCCCTTGACCATTTAATACATCATTTGGGAAAAAGGTGGACCCTCAAACAACTACTTAATACCTCAAGACCCCGAAGCAAGCCCTTTGTCATATAGTTTATACCTATAACGAAATCTCACATTAGTCGGACTATTCGTAGGAACTGGTAGGTGGCTTGAAATATTTTTCCAAACAGAATTTGGGACTAAGCTTGCGTCATTATAAATACTTATCATAAGGATATTACACATCAATCAAAGTGAACAAAACTGTCGATAATCTTAAAGTGAAGGACTTTCGTCATGTAACTCTATTAACCTTGCATCCTTATGATTTAAAAATCAAATGCTCTTCTTATACACATACGGAGGCGTGCGCACATCTTGTCCCACTATTTCATAAATAAAGCCTTATTAAGGACCTTCCTTATCACGCCTTAAGAAAATAGTTGGGCTATGTAAGAGTTTCATCTTATTTTTTCCTAACAATCAATTACCTTCCTAAAGGGGGAAATAGATAAAAATAATTACCTAATTACTATGCCATATATGCAATAATTAAACGTTAATTACACAAATAGAGATAAATAAATATTTGCGCCTAATAAATTTTAAATGCATGGATTTTACGCCCTAAACTAGCTTTGGATGTCAATTCCCCAACACAATATCACTACAAGTTTTTTTTCTTCAAATTTCCATGATTTCAACATGCCACAAAATGGATTCAAATATCCAAAACATGGAATAAATATTCATAACCCAAACTGCAATAATATACTTGTAAATAAAATAGAAACTCAAGTTATTACAAAACCAATGGAATATCCTAAACAGTAGGAACACAACCTCTTTTTCTATTCAACCCCTCTTTTACAAAGAAATAGGTAAGAAAGTGGTGTAAACTATGAATAGCATTTGTAATCTAAAATCCTTATTTCATTGAAGAATAAAAATTTGATCCAAAGAAGAAAAAGAAGTGGAATAGACTAAAAAATTATCAAAAATTTCATAAATAAAACAAATTCCATCAAATTAGTGTAAATAATTGAGAATCTCAATATAGAATTGACGGTTTGAAATAAAAAGGAATTTTGAGGGGTTTTATCTATCATATTTTACAATCCCAAAATCTCTTAGGCATATTCAAATCTAAAAGAAGATATACTAAATAATTACTGAAAAATAAATACTAAGGTTTCCACTTACTGAATAGCCTTAACTTCGCCTTCCTTGGATTTACATTCCTCACAAACTCTTCCAATATCTTTTCTTTTGAATATATATATGCATACAATATGCAATATGTATATATATTTATTAGATTCAAAATAGTTAGAGGAGAATAAAATAAGAATAGCTTGGAGGAAGAATAAATAAATAGAAAATAGACTGGATTCTTGATTTCTCTACAGAGTTTCTTAATCTAATTTGAAAAGATAACAATGGCAGTGTTTCGCTAGATTCTCCAAAATAGTTGTGAATAAAAAGTTGACCGCTAAGGTCGACCGGTCCAAATCAAAGGGGTCGACTAGTTCGTTCTTTTGGGGAATGTTTTTATTTCGTTGCTTTTTATTTAGTTTGATTCCCTATTTAAATCCAATGTTTATTATTAATAAAGTTTTCTTAACCCTCAATTAATCGTACATTAATTTTTTAAGTTCAAACCATAAATTTAGATATTCATTTGAATTTGAATTTGAATTCGAACAGAATTAATTTAAATTTAAAAACTTCAAATGCTCATAACTTTTTTGTTTGAGCTCCATTTTCCACATATTATATATGGAAATGGATTATAATTTCGCAATAAACGCAATGGAATAACTTTCACGGTCAAATTCCAACTTTTATAAATTTCTCATATTCAACTCTAATATACTTAATTCAATTTAATCCATTTAATTATGGTTCATTTATGGGCCTGAAATCTTTCTAGGGATGAACAACATAATACGCATTAACGTCCATGTTCTATAACCAAGTTATATATACAACCATTTACTCAACCAATAGTGCGATATGATTATGTACTATAGACATACTAAAATGAGCTCAATCCTAACACAAAAAAGTGTAATTGTGTCATGAAAGTATGTATGCAAATATCCTAAACATGCATAAAAATTTCTACTAGATGATTGTGAAAAAGTGTAGCAACCATCTCCTACCATCCAATCTAGCAACCACTATGCAACCAAAATTCTAATTTTGAGGAGAAAATATTCTAGACAAAGGATTAGGATGAAGTGTCTTCATGAACCCCCCTCCTCGGATTTTCTCACCATTTTGCTCGGACCAATCTAATTCTCTTTTAGGAGCTTTCGAGTTCCGTCCTCTACAATGCATGCAGTGGCACGGGATGCTATTGGCTCCATTTTAAAATCACTTTATTGATCAGGCTCTATAACTATTGTTATGCTACGAAGGTATTTTCTCAAATGCAAAAATGTCATAGACTCTAGCCAATATAAAAGTTTTCTTGATTTTTTCTCATATTGGGAAAATGCCGAATAAATCCTGTGCCTACTTTCCACCTACCCAGATCGTATGACCTTCACAACCTGTCTAATCAATTCCGACTTTCAAAGTCTTGTAATACAATCCCGATCCGAGTAGAATTGGTTGGTAGTTTCCCACCCACAATTTGACGATTTGCATGGCCTTCCAAAAAATGCCTCAAGGGTGTCATACTAGTCGTTCAATGATGACTACAATCCTACGTGAATTCTATTAAGTGTAAGCGCTACTTTTAAGGTCCTCCAAAGTCTAAGATGTAAGCTCTTTACAAATCCTCCAATTTTCCATCCATTCCTTCAGTTTATCCATTGATCTTCAATCGGTAAGTGATGCTCCAATTCAACAAAGTTCCTAAAGCTAGTTCCTAAAGGTACTAGTGTAACGACCCGTTATTTTCAACCATTCGCTTCCACACATGTCGGACTTGAATTGCTCAAAATACCGAATTGTAAAATAAATTTGGCAAAACACAGCAAAAACAGTAAACAAATAAATCACAGATCACGGACAAAGAGTAATAAATGCAGCGGAAGTAAAGAAATAGTAGTTCATGAAGCTACTATATAAATACATCAGAGTCAAACAAGATACAACAGACATAACAAAATACAATGGAGGTCTCAACATGATAACCAGGTATGAATCATAACACATCGCTGGAACCAACCGGAAAATTGGAATCAACTGGATAACCGAAAGTGAAATAGATAGCTGGATCTTCAAAAAAAGCTCCAACTTCGAAGGTGAGTCTCTAATGCTGTATCACTCACTCTGACCCGAGCGTAAAATAAAAACATAAACACTCGAGTGAAGACATACATACTTATATAGTGTAAGCTAACTCAAGCGAACTGTAATATAAGGTACAAGTAACTTAAAGGATGCTTGGGACTGTCCATCCTCTAAGGATCCATTAAACCATTTACTATGTAGTAATATTTCGCTATTATAATAATGTCTATAGTAAAATAAACTTACTTTTGAATAGCTTTAAGGAGTGACCCAATATTCCCCTTAACACGTAATAGTCCCAGTAGTCCATCCAATATCATAGTCCCTCCTGATCGGGAAGCCACCAGAGGATACCACACGGGCTATGGAAGAAAACCAAACTCGTACAAGGCGCGATAGGGTATGTGACACGGCACAACTAGGAAATGCCAGGGTAGATATACCAATTACGCTTCCGGGTCGGTGGTAACGCGTAGCGCGCAGCTACCGCCCACCTCGAGCCACACCTCCAAATAAAAATCAAAAGTGGCCACCGAATCAATCCAAAAGTCAAAGTATAATATCGAAGGGATGTATCCGATCAAAAGTGCTACCTTATTAACCCGTCGATCGCTCCTGTTTTAGCCACCTTATGCCAACTCACGGGAGTCGGGTCCACGTATTTACCTTAATGGAAACACCGCCACCATCCTACTTCATTCTGGAATCTCTACCGCGAACACGGTTGTTAAAGTGGTTTTCGGAGTTGGCAGAGAGTATGACAACTTCCGATCCCGGTCTCTTTAACAACCAACCGTTATTATAACCCATGGATATTTATTTCAAAATCATTTATACTTTCAAAACCAAACTATCATATCCATTTCAAAATCATATAATTTCTTTCAAAATAGTATATACTTTCAAAACCAAAATATCATACTCATTTCTAAACCATATCACAATGGTATCATTTCCATTTCAAAAATAATTCAATAATATATCATTTAAATAGAACCAAAATTTCCAAATCATTGAATATTTCTTTTAATTTATTAAACTTGAAATATTCCTTTAAATTATCATAGCATTTTGGAAATGTTACCTTAAGGAATCATAGCATTTTTGGAATGTAATACTTTCCACTTTAACATTTTACATAATCAAAGTATTTATATGCTTACAAATTTAACATGGTCAATTTATCATAGCCTTATAGTTAAATAAACTTTGTTACCGTAATATCTAATTTAAAGCTGAAATTCTTATGTTAAGTTAAAAGTACCTTATTAACTTACATTATTATTGCAATAAAGAAACTTTATTATTTTAATCATTTAAGATATGCCATTTACATTAATTAAAACTTACATATCAAATATACATTATCAACTTACATTTTATTATCACAGTAAGGAACATTTATCATTTTAATCAATTTAAAATACACCATTACATTAATTAAAACTTATATGTCAAATGTACGTTTTAACTTACCTTTATTACAATAAAGAGCATTTATCATTTTAATCAATGTTACACTAATTAAAACTTACATTATCAAATGTACATTTTAATTATATTTCTATTACAGTAAATAGCATTTATCATTTAATCAATATTACACTAATTAAAACATACATTATCAAATGTATATTTTAATTTATATTTCTATTACAGTAAAGAGCATTTATCATTTTAACCAATATTACATTAATTAAAACTTTATATGTCACACGTATGTTTTTAACTTACATTTTTATTTCAATAAAGAGCATTTATCATTTTAATCAATATTACATTAATTAAAACTTTACATGTTTCTTTCAATAATTTAAACTTTACATGTTTCTTGCATTAATTAAAACTTCACATGTTTCTAGCATTAATTAAAAACTTTACATGTTCTCTCATTAGTTAGGACTTTACACATTTCTTTCATTAGTTAAAAACTTACACGTTTCTTTCATTAATTAAAACTTTACGTGTTTCTTGCATTAGTTAAAAACTTTACATATTCTCTCATTAATTATGACCTTACACGTTTCTTTCATTAATTAAAAACTTACACTTTTCTTTCATCAATTAAAACTTTACATTTTTTGCATTAATTAAAAACTTTACATGTTCTCTCATTAATCAGAACTTTACACGTTTCTTTCAATTATTTAAAAACTTACACATTTCTTTCATTAATTAAAACTTTACATGTTTCTTGCATTAATTAAAAACTTTGTATGTTCTCTCATTAATTAGGACTTTACACGTTTCTTTCGTTTATTTAAAAACTTACACATTTCTTTCATTAATTAAAACTTTACATGTTTCTTGCATTAATTAAAAAATTTACATGTTCTCCCATTAATTATGACTTTACATGTTTCTTTCATTAATTAAAAATTTACACTTTTCTTTCATTAATTAAAACTTTACATGTTTCTTGCATTAATTAAAACTTCACATGTTCTCTCATTAATTATGACTTTACACGTTTCTTCAATTTAAAATACCTTATTTTCTTAACTTAAAATCTCCATTTTGAAACCAATTTCCAATCATCAAGTTAAGTCTTATATATAAATTACATTTTGTACATTAACTTATACAACTTAACTTAGAAAATCACTGTAAACCTATTTATACAAACATATCCGCTTCATGGAATAAAATTCATTCCAACTACTAGGCTAGATATAGAATTCCACATTAAATCAAATTTCATTATTAAGTTGTTTATTGTATTCCAAATCTTTAAATTACAAATTTAAAACCAAATAAAGATTTTTTTTTTCATTACAATTAAAAACCAAAATCAACTTATAAAATCTTAACTTATAGAAAACCAATACCTCTTTATATTCTAAATCTTTAAATCAATTTTTTTTAAATTTCCATATATTTATAAATTCAAAATACTTAATAATTTTAGGAAACTATTATAAATTTTTTATCCATGGGCCTGTATAAAATTTTCTAACCTAGGTCAAGCGATACGGATATGTATCATTTCAATCTGTAATTTAAAAAGAAAAATCCAGGTTCTATCATTTCAAACCCGCAATCCCAAGTAAATAAATGCAATAAAAATCATTTCAGCCTATCATTTCAGCCCATAGTGATAGGGAACTTGCAGTGAGAGATACAGTATATAAAATGAATAGTATAACATATTAATACATATTAGATGATGCAACAAATATATAAATAGCATTTAACATCATATAACATATCACATGCATGTATGAATGACATATCAATTTATACAGATCCACTTGTCATTATTCCACAATAATATAAGAACATATGTCTAGAGTGATAAAAACTCACCTTTTAAAAGCTAGAATCAAATTCACAATACACAATTGAAACTCCGCAAAGAACGACAAGGCACGACCAAACTTTTGAGTAGATGGAGAGTCAAGATCCATATCTTGTATATAACAAATACACAAATCATAAGAATAAGATTCAACACAATAAAAGATGGATTAAACTATGCAATTACGAATCAAAGAACATAACCTTGCTTTCAACCACCAAGTGGGCTTGGCCATGGTCTAATAGTGAGGAGGAGGTGACGTTGTGGTGGCGGAGGCCGAGCTATGCAAGGAGAAAACAAAAAGAAAAGGAGAAAAAAAAAGTGGAAAAAGAAAAGAGAAGGAAGCCATGGATCTAGACTTTCTTTCCTCACTCAAATGATACAATGAGAAACCTTTTTTTATTTCATGTGAATGATAAGAGGCGGCTAGGTTTAAAAAGATTTGAATGGCTAAAGATTAGGAATAGTTAGAAAATAAAAAGGCAAGGAAATTTAAAAAGGCACAATTTAAGTAGAGAAAAGATCTTGTATATATTTATCTTAAACAAATGAAAAGAGGAGTTTGATAACTTTGTACGTGATTGAAAAGGAGAAAATCACGTCTATGCATTTATGAATAGATATGGTAGAAGATTAAAAGGTGTGAAATATATAAAGGCAAGAAATAAATTAAGAAACGTATGCCTACATTTAAAACATATCTTAATTGATTTGTTACTTATCCAATAAATATAGATGTATATACACAAAAGAAACTTTCACTAAATAAATAAAGTTTATACACACCATACAAGTAAATAAGAAGATGGAAATAAAATATAAAAAAATGAAACGCATAAATTAATTATAAATTTAAAAAGCCACAATTTAAGTAGGAAAAAATCTTGTATATATTTTTCTTAAACAAATGAAAAGAGGAGTTTGGTAACTTTGTACGTGATTGAAAAGGAGAAAATCACGTCTATGCATTTATGAATAGATATGGTAGAACATTAAAAGGTGGCAAAAATATGTAAAGGCAAGAAATAAATTAAGAAACGTGTGCCTATATTTAAAACATATCTTAATTAATTTGTTACTTATCCAATAAATATAGATGTATATACACAAAAGAAACCTTCACTAAATAAATAAAGTTTATACACACCATACAAGCAAATAAGAAGATAGATATAGAAGAAATGAAACGCAAAAATTAATTTTTTTTTTATGTTGTATGTTACCCAAATTTACAAAGCAAAGATCAGAATTAATTGAAACAAGGCTTAAAAATTTACACACAACCACTAGCTTTGGAAAAATTTCTACCACACTTTAAAACAAATAAAAAAAATCAATGAATAAAATAAAACAAACTGAAATAAAGTGAAAAAGAAAATAAATAATTATATTTTAGGAAAATAGAAAGATAAATAAAGATAATAGCGTAATTTATTAAAACTAGCTTAAGAAAATTGCGAACATAATCCACTTAACTTGGGAAATTATAACTCTTCTTAAAAATGGTTTAAAATAAATCTTTGAGAAACAAAATAAAGTGGGAATGATAATAAAATAAGTTCTTAAGAAAAAAATAAAAATAAATAAAGAATTTCTTAATTTAATTAAAGTTGGAAATTGGAAATTTTAAACAAAATACAACGGACACTGGAAAATGTCAGTTGCACTTTTAAAAATGTTTTAAAACCAAAATATATACAAAACAAGTTATTTTACCCCTGGAAACATAAATTAGAACATTCAATGACCAAAAAAAAATATTATTTATATAATTTAAAATAAACAATTTTTTTAAATACAGCAAATTACACACAATAGTTAAAAAGGCATAACTTTCACATTATGAATCAGACTTCAACGAAACGGAAAGCAGTATTCTTAGAATCTTATTTAGTTTCAAAATAAAAGATAAAATTCAAAATTTTAAACTTTTAAAATTTTAAAAGTCAAAGTTTGACCATATTGACAAAATTCACATTTCCGGAAAATATTCTATTAATTCATGTGTGGAATTCTAATCCACACCAAAATTTTATCAATTTAACAATTTTAATTATTAAAAATTTATGGGTCGTTACACTCTCCCCCACTCAAAACTTTTCGTCCTTGAAAAGGAAGAAGGTAGGGGAATAGAAACAACCTCATAGAAAACTAAATTGAAACTCAAAATAGGATCATTAATCTAAACCATACAAGTTTAATTTTAAATTAATAATTGATTTCATCTATTTAATTTCACTTAAGTTAAATTTAAATATTTCAAATTTCATTACTTCATCTTTCAATTATCTTAAAATAAAAATTTCTAAAATCATAAGTTTGAAAATCATTTGTTATTCTCAAAAACGTGTTCAATAAATTAATTTCTTCTTTATTCCTAATTATAGTTAAATTTATTTCTCTCAATATATTTTTATCATCTATGTTAAATATGTTTACACTTATTACAACTGCTTAAATTTATTCTTAGTTCCTTTAACATCACTTTATATTGTATATTATTCAATTAACTTTTTATTATATTTACCTTTATAATACTTTTATAACTAAAATTTAAGTGTATAACATTTATTATAAACACTCAAATTATATTTTAAAAAAATCCTTTTATATTGTATATTATCCAATTACATAGTTAACTTTTGAATAATTTAGGTAAGTTATAATGGAAATGCAATAGAATATTATACAAATAAAGTTTTCTAATTCAATTATTTCAACTTAAATATTTATTCAAAAATTTTGGTTCATTTTATAATTGAAAACATTCTTTAAGGTAAATTTAAGAATTACATTTCCGATTAACTTCAAATCATATAGAGGCAAATAAATATATATACAATATATATCGAATCAAATTTAAATCATATATCCATATATATTATAAACCAAGTCATATTTTTTAAATTCAAATCAATTAAATTTTCAAAGAAAAATAGTAGCAAAGCTACAGAATGGTCTCTTCACTTCGAAAATCGAAAATGAATGTCAATGATGCTGCAGTCATCACCGAAATTATTTTCCAGCGACAAGAGAAGAGCACTGATTTAAACATTAAAAATTATTTGAAAACAATCTCTATTTGGAAAACACTTTAAATGATATATCTTTTAGAACATTAAAACCCAAGTTTGAAACCATCGGAAATTAAATTATCAAGTTCTTGATTTAGATTCATTTTAATTTCCAAATTAGTTTATAACTATGTTTAATAGTTCAGTTTTTTATATAGGAGACAAAGCCAGTGGTTACAAGACATATATATAAAGTCAAATATTATTTCTTAATAACCTACTCAATTAATTATTAGAATTTAGAAAATCAAACTCATACATAATATAATTATACAAAATTTATCATTTACTAAATTTTGAAATCAATATGGTGTCAGTTTGCTCTGTTTAACTGTTTTGGAAATCCTATCGATAGCATTGATCAGACGAATCAATTGAAAATCCAAATCAACATCAACAACTCAAAAACACAATATATAAAACATTTTAAATATAGGTTTATAAAGCAAGAATAGGGATTTAAATTTCATTGACTCAAATCAAGAGAATTCTGATTCGAAGATAAGTTGGAAACAAAAGATAAGATGATTAAATTGACAGAATAAGGAATGGATAAGCTTACATAAATCACGGGCAACCTTAGCTGGGTCAACCGTGACTTCAAGAATTAGGTCAATGTGGAATTCAGAGGTAATTCTACATTCGATCTTAAGAAATAGAATTCAGGATAACAAGAAGCACTAGCATCTAAACCGAGGATATATACAAATCTCTGGTTAATCAATGCTAATTGCAAAGGAGTTTCACCTCTTTACAAGTCATCGGAATGTTGATAAGATCACCAATTCATTAAAGATCATCCGAAGTGGAGTTATGGGATACTCTAAAATCAAAGGAAGATCAATAGTGAGGGACAAGAATGGATTTCGGAACCGCAGGGAACGTTTCAAAAGGAAGAGATTCACACTCGAATGAAAGTGATTCTGTAAATAAATTTACCATATATGTTAGGTTTTGCCTAGAGCCAAAGCTCTGATACCAAATGTAACGACCCGTTATTTTCAACCATTCGCATCCACACATGTCGGACTTGAATTGCTCAAAATACCGAATTGTAAAATAAATTTGGCAAAACACAGCATAAACAGTAAACAAATAAATCACAGAGTAATAAATGCAGCGGAAATAAAGAAATAATAGTTCATGAAGCTAATATATAAATACATCAGAGTCAAACAAGATACAACAAAGATAACAAGATACAATGTCTCAAAATGATAACCAGGTATGAATCATAATACACCACTGGAACCAACCGGAAAACTGGAATCAACTGGATAACCAAAAGTGAAATAGATAGCTGGATCTTCAAGAAAAGCACCAACTTCGAAGGTGAGTCTCTAATGCTGTATCACTCAGTCTGACCCGAGCGCAAAATAAAAACATAAACACTCGAGTCAGGACATACATACTTATACAGTGTAAGCTAACTCAAGTGAACTGTAATATAAGGTACAAGTAACTTAAAGGATGCTTGGGACCGCCCATCCTCTAAGGATCCGTTAAACTATTTACTATGTAGTAATATTTCGCTATTATAATAATGCCTACAGTAAAATAAACTTACTTTTAAATAGCATTAAGGAGTGACCCAATATTCCCCTTAACACGTAATAGTCCCAACTGTCCATCCAATATCATAGTCCCTCCTGATCGGGAAGCCACCAAAGGATACCACATGAGCCACGGGAGAAAACCAAACTCGTACAAGGCGCGATAGGATAGGTGACATGGCACAACTAGGCAACGCCAGGGTTGATATACCAATTACGCTTCTGGGTCGGTGGTAATGCGTAGCGTGCAGCTACCGTCTACCTCGAGCCACAGCCCCAAATAAAAATCAAAAGTGGCCGCCGAATCAATCCAAAAGTCAAAGTATAATATCGAAAGGATGTGTCCGATCAAAGGTGCCGCCTTGTTAACCCGTCGATCGCACCTGTTTTTGTAGGATCGATTTCACCCTAGAGGGGGTGAATAGGGTGATACTATCAATTATAAAAATTAATTGCGGAAGCTTATAAAATTATTTCAACACAAATCACAGAATAAAAGCAGCATAGATAATAACATAATAATAAATGCAGAAATAGAACGACACAGAATTTACCCAGCTTCGGCAAAACCCTGCCTACGTGCTGCCCCAAGGTTTCTTCTAGAAATTAAGTAGTCACACGCTTACACACGTAAACTCGTGACACCCGCTACTGACTTACCCTACTCTACGCTCAAAACTCTGTCACAACTCAGCCACTGAGTTGCGAATTCTCAAACTACGCCACGTAGTTTGTCCCCTAGTCACACGACTAGAAATTTAAACGGTTTAAAAAGAAAATACAAATTAAAAACAATTTAAAATTAAAGACAACCCTAATTTAAAAAATAAAAGGCCCTTTATAAAAATAAAAGCTCTTAAAAAATAAGGCCGACCCCTTTTATTCGTTCCACTTTTATTTGCTCCGTTCCTTTTTGTGAAGATGGCGGCCGTTCCTCTTTGCAACTAAATTAGGGCTTCGTTCTTCTCTTCAGAAACTAGGGTTTTGTTATTTCGTTGATGGAGATTACAATTGCTAGATTCAACTTGACTTCCTTGCTTTGTAATTGATCGTCTCTTGAGATCGGCTGCTTAATTGACTTCGTTTCTACTTTGTATCGGGTACGTGATTTTTGCGTTTGATTTCAGGTTGTTAATGCTTGAACTCGATGTTTATTGCCGATGATCACGATTGTAATTTATAGGAGTCGAACTCCTAAATTTACGTCGTATATTTCTTATTTGAATTCGTCAAAACATTCGCTCTGCCGCTTGATAATGCTTGAACGTTTTATATTTCACTGACTTGTTCAATTCGAATATTTCCCTTACTTCACCGTTAGGGTTTTAGCTTGAGATCATTCAATCCTTCCTTGATCGTTACGGCAACTACTTTCTTATTTTATTTGGATTTTATTTTTGAATTTTTCAATTTGTTCCTGTGTTGATTTCTGACTTAGTCATAATTCGATTGCTTTATTTCCAAGGTTCTGACTTTACTCTCTGATTTTATTTTGACTTCTGCATTGACTGTCTTGTGTATGAAAATTCACGTCTTCGACCATTTTTTATTTCTTAAAAACTGATGATCACGTTCAAACTGTACCATCTGTTCTATGACATTGCTGGTTTGATCCTTGGCTTAGTTCACTGTATATTCATTCTCTTTTAGTCTGCATCAGCTTATACTTCGAGTTGCTTCTACTTGAGATTGTATTGTGAATGTTGCATTGAATCTGGACATGTCTTTAGTGCTTCGACATTAACTTGCTTATGTGAGTTTCTGACTTAGTTTGATGTTAACTTCGGCACTGATTAAATTCATTTCTGTAGCATATTTTGATCTGACATGTATTTCACAATTTAACTCTTGATATCAGTGTTGTTCCTTCACGGCTTTGGGTTGCACTGATTTTCATTGTGTAGCCTGGTTATTTGGTATGTTGTCTTGAACCATGTTCGTTGTGGCATTGCATTACTGTACATTGAGCATTGAGCATTGTATCACTGAGTCATTCATACATGTTGTCCATGCCTTGTTGAGTCCTTGGGTCTTCTGCATTGTATATGTTGTATGAACTGCTGTGCCATGCTTCTATTTTATTTGTCTTGCCTTGTATGTTTCATTTCGAGTCTGCACTGTATTTGAGTGCATGTATCATTTGCTTAACCCTTGTATTTCATTCATACTGTCGCTCCATTGTTTTGTCTAGCATTTGAATTTAAAGTTTTCTGATTAAACTTGGTTCATGCCATGGTTCTTCTGATGCATTTCCTTCTGGCTAGCACTTGAGTTGTTTGGATTTGTTCTACTAGTTGCTGTTAGCTTTGGCTTGTGGTCTTTGCTTGTTAAGGCTGCTGCTCGTATGCTCTAACTTGATGCATATTGCCTGACCATTCATATACATGTTGAGTCTTGTTTCTTTGAGTTTGGTTTATTTTGATTTTTGGTCGAGGCTTCATATATGAGTTTTGCTGAAGTGGTTGAGACTAGTTTGAAATTGCAGTTTGAATTATGATGAGTTACTAGCTTGCATTGCTTTGAGTATACATTCTGGTCTTGGTGCAGTTGCGATGCCTTTGTGCATTTCACTGTGTTCATTTGAGTTGGGCATTGTTGTATTATGATTTGTACATTGAGTTGAATCCAGCTTAAACGCTCGGGTTTGACCTTGTGCTCGTGTCGAGATTTTATTTATATTGCACCTGAGTTGAACCCGTCCTTTTATTTTGGGTTTGACCTTGTGCTCACCTGTCCCTGTAACATTATCAAGTGTATATCGGTGTGCATGGCCTTGTGGCATGTACAGTGATACACTGTGCATGTCACATTATTCATGTGTGATGAATTCAAATGTAAATGATGACGAACAACCCAAATAACTGAGGCAAATAATATTTTCAAAATCCATATTTTATTTTATATTGTAAAAATATTTCTTTTTCAATTTTACTGCGTTAGTGTATATTTTTGTAGATTGCTCAGATGTTGGATTCTAACTGGAATGAAGTTGAAGATGAACTACGAGTGTGAGTGATTTGTAGTGAGGAATTTATGTAAATTGAATTGTGATGTAATTAGAATCAAAATTGTATAGTGAATAATGAGAGCTTGAATTTGTACTATTCAAAAATTGTAATAAATATTTGTTTGAATAAAATTTCTGTTTGAATTTTGTGTTATTTAATTTTATTCAGCAAATACATATTTAACCTATGAAAAATAAAATAGTACATTAAAATATACATTTAAACGAATATATATATATATATGTTTATTATCATCAAACAAAAATCATATTCGCATATTCAACAATCTCCCCTTTTTGATGATAACAAACATATATTCAGGATTTTGAAACATATTAAATGTATTTGATAGTTCCACTTGCTCCCCCTATTTCAATGCTTCGTCTTTACTAAAACTCCCCCTTCTTATATCCTTGTAGTATAAAATTTATTTGCCAAAATCCAACATTTCTCTCCCCCTTTTGTTATCAGCAAAAGAGTGAAAGTGTCATGAAATAGAGATAAGATGATAGATAGTAATATAACATTAAAACTCAATCGACTATAACTATGTAATTTAAATAGAAAATCAAACAAAAAATCATGACTATTCTTATTAGGCGCATATTCCATTTTAGAGATGATGGAAATGATGTTATCATAAAATCATATAGTTATGTCGAGTTGCGATATATATCTATCAGGAATTTGAATTTCTACTAACCATGCATAACCGTTAGGAATTTTAAATGAGGTTAGTAGTGTTTCAATTTTATTTTTAAAAAATGAATTCAAGTATCTTTAACCATGCATAACCGTGAGGACTTTTAAATAGGATTAGAATCAACTTGTTTATTTAATAAATTAATTTTGAAATGCGTTCCATACATGCATAACCGTGATGACTTTTAAATGAGCATGGAAGCACATATCAAATTCCAAGTAATTCACCCATGCATAACCGTGAGGACTTTTAAATGAGAGTGAATACTTTGGATTTTATTTTATTTTATAAAAATGAAAAACGAATGATTCCTAATTATGATACCACATATCGACAAACTATATTGAACTTTTTTTGATAAATGATGGTCGATAGAATTATGATAGAATTAGAAATGGTCATGGAGTCTTTGTCAAACAATTTTTTTTATAACTCTTGCTTGAATTTCTAAAGAAATTTACTAAGTATACCGTCTTGAGAAAAATGAACGATTACTATCACCCCTTATCATTTTTTAGTCACTATTTACCTTTTTGATAATCATTAGAGGGAAAGATTTGTTAAATAGGCAATTAAATTTCTAAAACACCTAAACTGAGACGTAGTTTGCAGAAACTATTTTCTGGTAGGGGTTTTGTAAAGATGTCTGCCAATTGAGAATCGGTTGAAATAAAATTTATGCTGATATTTTCTTTGGGAATATGATCTCGAATAAAATGATGCCTAACATCTATATGTTTTGTCCGTGAGTGATGTACAGGGTTATTTGTGAGGTCAATTGCGCTTTTACTATCACACATTAGTGGTACACGTTTAAAATTTAGACCATAGTCTTGCAAAGTCTGTATCATCCATAAGATTTGAGCAGAGCAACCGCTTAGAGCAATATACTCTGCCTCTGTGGTGGATAATGCAATACAATTTTGTTTTCTGCTTGACCATGCAACTAATGAATGTCCTAACATAAAACATGCTCCACTAGTACTTTTTCTATCAACTAAATTTCCAACATAATCAGCATCTGAAAAACCTTTTAATTCAAAGTTATCGTTTGATGGATACCAAAGACCAAATCGTGAGGTGTGTAACAAATATCTTATAATTCTTTTAACGGCTTTTAAATGAGATTCTTTTGGGTAAGATTGAAAACGTGCACACAAGCAGACAGAAAACATGATGTCAGGTCTAGAAGCAGTAAGATACAGGAGTGATCCAATCATACCTCTGTACTGCTTTTGATCAACTATCTTACCTTTTACATCCTTGTCAAGTTTAATTGTTGTACTCATCGGGGTTCTTGCTGGTTTACATCTTTCAATCCAAATTTATTGACAAGTTCCCTAATATATTTTGTTTGAGAGATGAATGTGCCTTTATCGCTTTGTTTGATTTGAAATCCTAAAATGAATTTTAACTCTCCAACCAAGCTCATTTCAAACTTTACCTGCATGACCTTTTCAAATTTATCATACAATAACTTGTTAGTAGCACCATAATGATGTCATCAACATATATTTGAACAATCAAAAGATCATCGTTTTCATGCAACAGAAATAGTGTGGTGTCTACACATCCCTTTTTGAACCCATTTTCAAGGAGATAAGAACTAAGACATTCATACCAAGCTCTAGGAGCTTGTTTTAATCCATATAATGCCTTTTTTAGTTTATATACATGGTTTGGATATTCATGACTTTCAAAACCTTCTGGTTGTTCAACAAACACATCTTGTTTTAAAATTCCGTTAAGAAAAGCACTCTTGATGTCCATTTGTCTTAGTTTAAATCCTTTGTAGCAAGAAAAAGCTAATAATATTCTAATTGATTCTAGTCTAGCTACAGGTGCAAACATTTCATCAAAGTCACCTCCTTCAATTTGATTGTATCCCTTAGTGACTAGTCTAGCTTTATTTCTAATTACATTTCCAGATTCATCACATTTATTTTTAAAAATCCATTTTGTTCCTATAATTGGATAATCCTTAGGTCTAGGTGCTAGACTCCAAAAATTATTTCGTTCAA
This sequence comes from Allium cepa, assembly GCA_030765085.1. Taxonomy (NCBI): domain Eukaryota; kingdom Viridiplantae; phylum Streptophyta; class Magnoliopsida; order Asparagales; family Amaryllidaceae; genus Allium; species Allium cepa. Next base: position 1,042,800,402 of record CM060937.1, read on the forward strand.
ATTGATTTAGCTCTTCTTGCATGGCAATAAACCAGTTTTCATCATTAAGGGTTGAATCTATGTTATTTGGTTCTATTTCTGAAATAAATCCACTATATAAGCACAGATCACATAGATTTCTAAACGAGGAACGAGTCTGTATACCTGCTATAGGATTTCCAATTACCAATTCTGGAGGATGGTCTGCTTTGAATTTTAGTTTTTCTGGATCTAGATTCCTTCGGACTTCTGGAGTTATGGCAGTTTCTCTGATATCATCAGTTTCTTTTGGTTCTTCATGCTCATCTTTTTCCTTCTCCTCTTCAACATTGCTTTTGGATGTTTCCTGATCATCAATGCCTTCATCAAATTTCACATTGATTGACTCCACGATTGTTTTTGTCTTTTTGTTGAAGACTCTATAAGCTTTACTTCTCGAAGAGTATCCCATGAAGATGCCCTCATCAGCTTTTGCTTCAAATTTTCCTAATTGATCACCTGTATTGAGAATATAGCAAGAACATCCAAACACTTTGTAGTAAGAAGTGTTTGGTTTATTGTTGAACCATAGCTCATAGCGGGTTTTGTTAAGAATCGGTCTAATCATAACTCTATTCATTACATAACATGCTGTATTTACTGCTTCTGCCCAAAAATGCAAAGGTAGTTCATACTCATTTATCATAGACCTAGCTAACTCTTGCAAAGTTCGATTCTTTCTCTCAACTACCCCATTTTGTTGTGGAGTAGGTGGTACAGAGAATTCATGTTTGATTCTATTTTCGTCACAAAAAATTTCAAATTCATAATTTTTAAATTCTCCACCATGATCACTTCTTAGTGAAATAATAGAAACTTCCTTTTCACTTTGGACTAATTTTGTGAAATTCTTGAAGTATGAAAATGTTTCTGATTTCTTAGCTAAGAAATATACCCATGTATATCTTGAGTAATCATCAACTATTACAAAACAATATTTCTTACCTCCTAAGCTAGCAATGTCGTTAGGTCCGAACAAATCCATATGAACTAGTTCAAGTACTCTAGAAGTACTTACACTGTTTTTGGCATGAAATGATGATTTTTTTAGTTTTTCTAAAGTGCATGCTTTACAAATGTTTTCTGTTTCAAACTCATGTGAAGGCAACCCTCTTACCAAATTTTTCCTTTTTAATTTGTTTAGCAAGTTCATACCAGCATGCCCTAAACGTCGATGCCATAAATTTACTTCTATATCCTTAGCTACCAAACATTTAGAAAGGGTGAGATCATCAAAAGATAGAGAATATATATTACCTTTCCTCTTACCTGAAAATAAGATTTCTTTTGATGATTTGTCAACAATTTTGCACAAGTCAGAGTCAAAAATAACATTCATACCTTTATCACATAGCTGGCTGATTGATATCAAGTTGTGGTGCAGATTTTCAACATACAGTACATCATTCAGGGTAAATGTATTGTTACCTACTTTACCTTTGCCAACAATTTTACACTTGTCATTGTTACCCATTGTGACCCTTCCACCTTTGTACTTTTCTAGGCTAAGTAACTTTGACTTATCGCCTGTCATGTGTCTGGAACGGCCTGAATCCAGATACCATTGCTGTTGTTCCTTAGCCTGCCAGCAAACCTACACGAGAAAAGATTTTAGTGACCTATTTGTTTTTATAGGTCCAAAATTATTGGCGACAGAATATTTTGAAAGGTAATTCAGTGGAGACTCAAAACTATTTACATATGTTCCTTTTGGCACCCAAATTTGTTTTACTTTGAGAGATTTTATATTTGTGTCTTTTGGAATCCAAATCGGTATAGTCTTCACATGTTTGGGTTTGTACCAACAACTATTTTGATTGTGTCCAAATTTTCTAAAAATTGTGCACAATGAATCGACTTGATTAATTTGATTTCTATCATTCTTAAATTTGTTATATCCAAGTCCTTGCCTAGATGTATTGATAGTTTGTTTCCCTAATAGCATATTCAATGATTTTTCTCCTTTTGAAAATTTATCTAAAGTCGTTGATAGTTGTAGGACTTGGGTTTTGAGAGATTCATTTTCATTTAATAGTTGTGTGCACTTTTTAATAGAATTTTCTCTTCTCGTGCTTTCACTTTCTTTCAAAAACAAGATTCCATTTTCAAGCAATTTAATTTTTTTTTCTGATTTTTTAATCTCTTCTTCGAATGTTGGACACTTATCACACTTAGGGATTCTGCTTTGATAGGTTTTAACTAATTGGTCAAGTTGTTTATTTAAATCAATCAAAGAATCCTTTTGTGATTCAAGTTTGGCATACTTTTCCCTATGTCGTTCAAAACAGCCATTTACTTCGTGAAAATATATAAGTAATTCTGAATGTGAAAGTTTTGATACCACACTTGGCTCGTCATCATCACTGTCAGTTACTTCACCATGAAGACATAGATTGGCTCTTTCACTCTCACTTTCAGTGCTATCACTTTCATCTTCATCACTTTCGTCCCAGTAGCTGCAAAACTTCTCCTCTTCAGTTTCTTTCCTTGGTTTGATCGATTTTGAGGAAAATTTGGCTTGATATGGCCTGGTTTATTACATTTGTGACAGATGATCTCTTGTTTTTGTGAACTGTCTAGTACTTTGTTGATTCTGCTCTTAACTTGACGATTCTTGGTCGGATTGCCAAATTTGTGATTCCACTTTTTGAATCTCTTTATCAATAGTGCTAATTCAGCTTCACCATCTTCATCATCATCTTCGTTTTTAGTTGTTCCTTTGAGAGCAATTGATTTCTTTCGAGTATCGCCTCCTTCTCGCACTTCCTTGAATTTTATTTCTAGCTCATAAGCGGTGAGATTTCCAATGAGCTCTTCCACCTTGATTTGTTTCAAATCCTTTGATTCTTGAATAGCTGTGACTTTAGCTTCAAAGGTTCGTGGAAGGACTCTAAGGATTTTTCGGACTATCTCCAACTCTGTGTATGATTTTCCAAGAGCCTTTGATTTGTATACTATATTGGAAAGTCGTCCATACATCTCTTTGAAATTTTCTTCTTTTTCCATTATGAAATTTTCGTATTCGCTGCTTAACATGGCAAGACGGGATTCTTTGAATTGAGATGTTCCATCGTGGGTTACTTCGAGCGTGTGCCATATTTCCTGCGCAGTTAGACAATGTGAGACACGACTAAATTCAAATTGATCCAGTGAACAAATAATAGAATTCATAGCTTTAGCATTAGAATTTTGTAATTTATTTTCTAGCTCTGTCCATTGATCCATTGGTTTATCTATTTCCTGATTATCTACCATTATAGTTGGTGCTCTATAACCTGTCTCAATAATGTTCCAAGCATCAATGGTTTTCAGAAAAAATTTCATTCTATTTTTCCAGTAGGCATATTCACCATTGAACATTGGTGGTCTAACTATGGACTCACCCTCAGCAAAAGCATTATTAAAAGAAGCCATTTTTTTAAAAAATTCAACTTTTTGAGAAAATCAATTTTTTAAAACCAAAAAACCGACTTCTATTCCTAGCTCTGATACCACTTGTAGGATCGATTTCACCCTAGAAGGGGGTGAATAGGGTGATACTATCAATTATAAAAATTAATTGCGGAAGCTTATAAAATTATTTCAACACAGATCACAGAATAAAAGCAGCGCAAATAATAACAGAATAATAAATGCAGAAATTGAACGACACTGAATTACCCAACTTCAGCAAAACCCTGCCTACATGCTGCCCCCAAGGTTTGTACTAGAAACTAAGTAGTCACACGCTTACACACGTAAACTCGCGACACCCGCTACTAACTAACCTAACTCTACGCTCAAAACTCTGCCACAACTCAGCCACTGAGTTGCGAATTCTCAAACTACGCCACGTAGTTTGTCCCCAGTCACACGACTAGAAATTTAAATTGTTTGAAAAGAAAATACAAATTAAAAACAATTTAAAATTAAAGACAACCCTAATTTAAAAAATAAAAAGCCCTTTATAAAAATAAAAGCTCTTAAAAAATAAGGCCGGCCTCTTCTATTCGTTCCACTTTTATTTGCTCCGTTCCTTTTTGTGAAGATGGCTGTCGTTCCTCTTTGCAACTAAATTAGGGCTTCGTTCGTTTCTTCAAAAACTAGGGTTTTGTTATTTCGTTGATGTCGATTACAATTGCTAAATTCAACTTGACTTCCTTGCTTTGTAATTGATCGTCTCTTGAGATCGGCTGCTTGATTGACTTCGTTTCTACTTTGTATCGGGTACGTGATTTTTGCGTTTGATTTCAGGTTGTTAATGCTTGAACTCGATGTTTATTGTCGATGACGACGATTGCAATTTATAGGAGTCGAACTCCTAAATTTACGACGTATATTTCTTATTTGAATTCATCAAAACATTCGCTCTCCCGCTTGATAATGCTTGAACGTTTTAGATTTCACTGACTTGTTCAATTCGAATATTTCCCTTACTTCACTGTTACGGTTTTAGCTTGAGATCATTCGATCCTTCCTTGATCGTTACGACGGCTACTTTCATATTTTATTTGGATTTTATTTTTGACTTTTTCAATTTGTTCCTGCGTTGATTTTTGACTTGGTCATAATTCGATTGCTTTATTTCCAAGGTTCTGACTTTACTCTCTGATTTTATTTTGACTTCGGCATTGACTATCTTGTGTATGCAAATTCACGTCTTCGACCATTTTTTATTTCTTAAAAATTGATGATCGCGTTCGAACTATACCATCTGTTCTATGACATTGCTGGTTTGATCCTTGGCTTAGTTCACTGTATATTCATTCTCTTTTAGTTTGCATCAGCTTATACTTCGAGTTGCTTCTACTTGAGATTGTATTGTGAATGTTGCATTGAGTTTGGACATGTCTTTGGTGCTTCGGCATTAACTTTCTTATGTTAGTTTCTGACTTAGTTAGAAGTTAACTTCGGCATTGATTAAATTCATTTATGTAGCATATTTTGATCTGACATGTATTTCACAATTTAACTCTTGATATCACTGTTGTTCCTTCACGGCTTTGGGTTGCACTGATTTTCATTGTGTAGCCTGATTATTTGGTATGTTGTTTCGAACCATATTCGCTGTGGCATTGCATTACTGTGCATTGAGCATTGAGCATTTATCACTGAGTCATTCATACATGTTGTCCATGCCTTGTTGAGTCCTTGGGTCTTTTGCATTGTATATGTTGTATGAACTGCTGTGCCATGCTTCTGTTTTATTTGTCTTGCCTTGTATGTTTCATTTCGAGTCTGTACTGTATTTGAGTGCATGTATCATTTGCTTGACCCTTGTATTTCATTCATACCGTCGCTCCATTTTTTGTCTAGTATTTGAATTTAAAGTTTTCTGATTAAACTTGGTTCATGCCATGGTTCTTCTGATGCATTTCCTTCTGGCTAGCACTTGAGTTGTTTGGATTTGTTCTACTAGTTGCTGTTAGCTTTGGCATGTGGTTTTTGCTTGTTAAGGCTGCTGCTCGTATGCTCTAACCTGATGCATATTGCCTGACCATTCATATACATGTTGAGTCTTGTTTCTTTGAGTTTGGTTTATTTTGATTTTTAGTCGAGGCTGCATATATGAGTTTTGCTGAAGTGGTTGAGACTGGTTTGAAATTGCAGTTTGAATTATGATGAGTTACTAGCTTGCATTGCTTTGAGTATACATTCTGGTCTTGGTGCAGTTGCTATGCCTTTGTGCATTTCACTGTGTTCATTTGAGTTGGGCATTGTTTTATTATGATTTGTACATTGAGTTGAATCCAGCTTAAACGCTCGGGTTTGACCTTGTGCTCGTGTCGAGATTTTATTTATATTGCACCTGAGTTGAACCCGTCCTTTTATTTTGGGTTTGACCTTGTGCTCACCTGTCCCTGTAACATTATCAAGTGTATATCGGTGTGCACGGCCTTGTGGCATATACAGTGATACACTGTGCAAGTCACATTGTTCGTGTGTGATGAATTCAAATGTCTTCCAAAATCACTTTTTATCAAAAATTTCTTACTCCTAAGATTTTCATTTCAAAATCTTTTGAAAGGCACTTCCAAAATTTTCAAGGGGTTTATGAAGAAGTCTTTTTATCAAATTATGTCCTAAGGGGTAGGATTAAAATTTATTCTTTGTTTTAAACTTTTGTACTTTACCTTTTAAAAATCTAGTTTTGTTCTGGTGGTGTGCCTTCTTACGGAAGTTTGCTCCTTTCCTTACTTTCGTATTTTATTAACACGTTCATTTGTTACCTCCATAAATGTTAATTCGTCTATATTAATTGGCATCCTAACAAACGCTTCCTTAAGGTTATTTATTTCCTATCAACTTTTCCATCTACCATTCATATCTCTCTTTCCTTAATACTCATTAGGCCTGTAGTGATAAGGAAATCTAAGTCCTACAAAGAAATATAAATTTAACTCTATTTATTTTCCAACTCATAATTGCTTCGTCCACCCTTTTGGAACATGGTAGCAATAATTTCTATTGTTTCCACCAAAATTGGTCACAAATCCCGAAGGTAATGAAAGCACCAGTGTTTACACACAAATCCTTAGTATCCAGCCATAGATTATAGATCCAGCTAATGTAGAGATCAAAAAATAGAAATAATAAAATTAAAATGAAAGAAAGTAAGAGAAGACGCAAGATTTATAGTGGTTCGGCTATCTCCGGCCAACGTCCACTTTGAATTGATCCCTCTATTTCCTTTATACTGTAGTTACAGTTATAATCCATTGAGAACCATTAACCAAAGTGACAGAGTTTCGCCTAGAAAAGAAGAAAATAAGTCCCCTTTTAGTTTCCATAGAGGTGCTATTTATAGTAGTAGATCTGGAATTATCTGCTCCAAAACATGGAATATCTCATCTTATGCGTTGGTGGGCCCACATGATCGATGGGGTTGTTTGGGATCAATCTAAGATTGATCCATGTTGACTTCATAGCGATCCAAATTGGCTCCAATATAGCCGAGAACGATCATGGAGGTTGTTGTGATGATATACAAGCTTCTATGAAAGTTTCATGGCATTTGGACTTGTAGAATGAGAGTTATGATCGACCCAAGTTTGTATTTGTCAATGTTGGCTGGAACCTTCGTATCGATCCAAAGCTTCGTACCCATCAAACATGCATCCATCAGTCCCCATGTCCATAGCCGTAGCCTTCATACCCATCCAAGTTTCACATCTCCATCCACGCAACGCACTTCTTCCTTTGACTGGTTCCTTCATATCGATCGATACGAACGCGATGGATTCGAAATAGCCTATGAGCGCTTGCTGCTTTTCATATCCATCCCATGCACCTATCTTCGTATCTTTCCTAAGTGTGTCCTTCGTATCGATCAATATTTCATCGGTACGACAAATTCCTATAACCATTGCTTCATTCTTCGTATCGATCCCAGCCTTGATCGATATGTAGTGCATTGGCATACTTTGTCATCTAATCGATATGTGTATATCGACATAAACTCCACATCCATCAAAACGTTTCCTTCCTAGACTCTACTGATCGATGCAAAGTGCATCGATACGAAGACCGATCGATCCAAACCAGTGTAGTAGTGATCGATACGAATGTATTGAGGTGAACCCATTTCTGATTTATATTGATCCATCCATGATTTGAGCGTACAAACTACGATTGACCTGAAATTTGAAAGATAGCCTCATTTTGCCTTGTTTATCATTTCCTATCTATCCCACCTTGATTTGAGCTTGGTCCAGTTTTGATGGTATCGATCATAGCCTTGTTTCCAATCGATCTCTAATCTCGATATCCATCATTTTTAGCCAATTTGCCGATATCTTGGCCTTGATCAAAAGGTGGGGTAACATTTGCCACCCAAAACATGCTTGTGGTAAGAAGGAATGTTTTGAACAGCCTTAAATACGACATCCAAAGTCCATATTCCATCCATAGCCATATCCTTGTCCAAATCTACAACCGCTCTGAGTCGATAACTGATTTCGAATCCAGTAACCAAATCCTTAGCCAATTCCAAGTCCATATGAACTCGACAACCGAGTTCTAATCCATCCGTATCCAGTAACCGATAATCAAATCCATGACCTCTATAGGTCGATATCCAAATCCGGGATCGCTCCAGGCCCTTTTTTAATCCTTTGCGATTCAAAGCCGAAATCTGAATCCATAACTTCTTCGGGTTCTTAGTCGATACTCGACGACACGTGCGCCAAATCCTGCATAATAAAACCTGGCCTAAGTCTTAGGCCAAAAATGGTCATTACGTACCCTTATCGAGGATAGTCCATACTCGACGACTCAAAATGACAAATAATAGATAATATGAGGCTATAAGTCCTAGGCCAAATCCTGGTCTCTCCGGACCCTTGTCGAGTATAGTCCATACTCGACGACTTGAAACATCTAATAACAAATCCTATTTTTTTTTTAAACCATAGCCTAAGTCCTAGGCCGACCTTTGTCACAATGGACCCTTGCCGAGCATAGTCCATACTCGACGACCTTTTACCAAAAACCACACAAAAATCCAATTAAAATCCAGTCTGAAATCCAAATGGAATCAAAAAACCAAAAATATGTGTCAAAAAACCAAAAATATGTGTCAAAAATCCAAACCGAGATCCAACCAAAGGACAAGCATCCAAATGAAAATCAAAACCAAAAAATCAACAAAATCCAAAGTTCAATCCAAACTTCAGAACCAAACCAAAGAAAGGAAAATATCCAAAGCAAAACGAAAAGGCAAATTTCACCAACTGGAGCATCATGGTTTATCATCATTTCAGAGCATGCCTAGGGGCTATCTCCATCCCCGTACATGAGTAAGTGACTTAGCCGTCTACCTATTGTTTGCTAATTATTCCATACCATCCCGACTAGTCGATGACCAACCGACCATCATTCCTAGGTCTTGTGTCGTCGTCGTTTGAGGTAGACGGTGGGTGCTCCTATTCCACCACCTCATTTGGAGTCCTGACATATTGACAAAACTAGACATTCCTTACATGTTCCTTGATTATATCTTTTAGATGCCCACAACTATTAGTATCATGCTCGTCTAGGTCATGAAAGAGACAGTGCCTTCCTGATGCCCTCTCGTGTTCCGAGGGTTCCCTCCTTGTCGTCCTTCGATAAGGAAGGCAATCTCGATTTTCCACGTATATCCATTCAAATGTCTCATTCAATCCTATGTAGTGGAGAATTTTGGTTCTTCGCAGCGCTTCCTTGCCTTGCCAGAGTCATCATCTGACTTCCTCCTCCCTTTGTCATTATCCTTACCCGAGCTATCACCGGATGGTCCTCCATCCTTAACCACGTTTACTTCCATTGATTTCATATCCAAGCTTGCTTCCTCTTGTCGAAGAAATATCTCGGCCTCGTGAAAGAATTCCCTAAGATCCATTGGTGGATCCTATATCGATGATATCTTAAATTCTGAATTGTCCTTGACTACTAACACGGCTGCCATTAAAACCATCGATGGATCCGGTGGATCCACCGAAGCATCTACCATACTAAACTGGGTTAAGAAAGTCTTAAGAGACTCTCCTGTCCTTTATTCTACTGACGTCGGCATCATTACAATTTTCGGCCTCCTGATATGGGCCTGAAACTACTTCAGAAACCTGTCCACCAATTCTGTTTATGTCCTAGTGTTTCCATTTTCCAACTGCCTAAACCACATGGCAGCTATATCCATCAAGTATGGGGGGAAAGATTGAGCCATAACCTCCTTTGAAGCCCCCAGCACTTCCACGTGTCTTATATACCTCATCAACTGATCGGTAGAATCCATCCTACCATTGTACACTTCTAGAGTGGGTAGCCTGAACTCTAATGGATTCCTAGCCATCCTGTTGTTACGGGTGAATGAACTCCCGTTTACTCCTTCCAAGTCCCTATTTGTCTGACCTCCGCACATTGTTCGCCTGGTAATTTCATCCTAGTACATACTTCTCTCCACTTACTCCTATATTCCTGTAGGTGTCGGGTTATGCCGCATTAGCTGGCATCCTATATCTATCCAAATTGATCGTTGCATGGTGATTGGAGCTGCCCCTTGCTGAACTGCTCTATCTAGTTGCATGTTGAGTCCTTTTGATCCAGCCCCATGGATCCGACCTCCTCAGCTCTTGCTGCTCCTGCCTATCCAAACCATCTAAGAAGGTTCTACATCGTCTCCTCCTGAATTTTCATCAACTACTCCTGCATGGAATCCTTCATAATCCACATCTCATCCCTAGTGATGTAGATGGATGCCTTATCTGCTCAAGCTCTCGAGGAAGCCTCTTGACTTCCCTCTTGATGGCTCCTCTTTGTTACCCGCCTCCTTGCTGATTGCCTGACCATGGTTCCTACTAGATCTAATCCTTTAGCTTTCTAAATCTGAACTCCAAATCCGATGTAGCGGGTGCTAGTCTTCTCAGGGAAAGCACCAAAGTGTTTGCACCAAAATTGGTCACAAACCTCGAAGGTAATGAAAGCACAAGTGTTTACACACAAATCATTAGTATCTAGCCACAGATTATAGATCCAGATAACGTAGAGTGCAAAATTAAAGAAATAATAAAAATAAAATGAAAGAAAGTAAGAGAAGACACAAGATTTATAGTGGTTCGACTATGTCCGGCCTACGTCCACTTTGAATTGATCCTTTTATTTCCATTATACTGTAGTTACAATTACAATCCTTTGAGAACCATTAACCAAAGTGACAGAGTTTTCACCTAGAAAAGAAGAAGAAAAGTCCCTCCTTTAGTTTCCATAGGGGTGCTATTTATAGGATAGATCTGAAAATATCTGCCCCAAAAATTGGAATACCTCTTCTCATGCATAGGTGGGCCCACATGATCGATCTGGGGTCGATCTAAGATTGATCCATGTTGACTTCATATCGATCCAAATCGAATCCAATTAAGTTAAGATTGATCATGGAGGTTGTTGAGACAAAATACAAGCTACTATGAGAGTTTCATAGCATTTGGACTTGTAGAATGACAGTTATGATCGATCCAAGTTTGTATTTGTCAATGTAGGCTAGAACCTTCGTATTGATCCAAAGCTTCGTATCCATCAGTTCCCATGTCCATAGCCGTAGCCTTCATACCCATCCAAGTTTCATGCCTCCATTAACACAATGCACTTCTTTCCTTGACTAGTTCCTTCGCATCGATCGATATAAACGCAATCGATATGAAATAGCCTATGAGCGCTTGTTATTTTCGTATCCACCCCCTTCACTTATCTTCGTATCGATTCCAAGTGTGTCCTTTGTATTGATCAATATTTCATCGATACGAAGTGCTCATCAAAATCCTTGTAACCATTGCTTCATTCTTCATATCGATCCCAACCTTGATCGATACGAAGTGCATTGGCATACTTTTCCATCAAGTCGATATGCGTGTATCGACACGAACTCCATATCCATTGAACAATTTCCTTCTTAGAGTCAACTGATCGATGCAAAGTGCATCGATACGAGATGCATCGATTCGAAGACCGGTCGATCCAAACGAGTGTAGTAATGATCGATATGAATGTATCGAGATGAACCCATTTCTGATGAATATTGAACCATCCATAACTTGAGCATACGAAATTCAATTGACTTGAAATTTGAAAGTTAGCCTCACCTATCCTTGTTTATCATTCCCTATCGAACTCACCTTGATTAGAGATCGGTCCAATTTTGATGGTATCGATCATAGCCTTGTTTCCAATCGATCTCCAATCCCGATATCCTTCATTTTTAGCCTATTTGTTGATATCCCGGCCTTGACCAAAAGGCGCGGTAACATCTATAGTTGGAATTTATAGAGTTAAGCATAAATTCGAAATAAGCATATGTATATTGTATGATTTTTAGAAAAATCTCTTGAAAAACCTTTCAAAAATAAAAAGTACGCCACTCATACATATAGTATACTTCCCCGTTGATCGGGTAACCTAGACTCTGATACCAAATGTAATGAACCAAAGATCTCCCCATAAAGGGAATGGCTACAAACGGTAACCCAGGACTTCCTTGTTTTATAGCCAGCCTCTTGACTATCAACCAACCCACATTGTTGGGACGTGTAAGGGCAAGTGACAAATCTTCGTCACCGTTTACAGTGTAAGAACCACCTATTGCTTAAGCATAAACATGCCAACAATGACTTATGAATGAAAACCTCGATGCTTATCTTTTCAGTACTTGGGGGCAATATATTTCAAAATAGGAATATGTCTACGAACATAAAACCATTAAAAATCATTTAATACTTCTTTATAAGGAAAGGAGGCGGGTCCAACCACATAATACCTTCCATTCCAGAAGCAGTTTTTTAGAATCTCATGTCCTAATCATACGTCATAAATAGTTAATAACGAGTGGGACAGTACCCAAGCCACTTAATACCTTTTATTGGAAAATAGGATGATTCTACTCATTTAATACCTTAATTAAAGCAAATCCCATCATTTTACCGATTTCCAAGGTGTGCTCCTCAATGGTACTATCTAGCTGACATCATATGGAATCTTTTAGGTCGCTTAATACTTCCGGTTGGAAAATAGGCAGATTTTGATCATTTAATACCTATTTCCAAAAGCAGACCCCATTGAGATACCACCAAACGTAATCACTTGAGCATTTAATATGTCATCTTAGAAAATAGGCGGGTCCTTAAATAATCACTTAATACCTCAAGACCGCAAAGCAGGCCCTTCGTCTTATGACATATACTAATAATGACGTCTCACATTAGTTCAACTATTCATAGGAACTTGTAGCCAGATTAACTGGACAGATCTCCCCTATAGAATTTGGGACCGATATTTTCATTATAAACACTAAATATATGGATATCTCACATCAATCAAAGTGTACACAACTCCTGGCAGCCTCAAAGTGAACGGTAGACTTCCATCATGTAACTATATTAACCTTGCATCCTTGCGACTTAGCCATAAATCAAATACACTCCATATACATACAAATATATAAAATATATTACACACTTATGTCACCACTTCATGAACAAGGCCTTATAAGGAACCTTCCTTATTACACCTCAAAGTAATAACTAGGCTATAAGAGTTTGCTCTTATTTTTGCCTGACAATCAATTACCTTCCTAATGGGAAATAAATGAAAATAATTACCTAATTCTTTCATATATGCAATATTTAAATGTTAATTACGCTATAGAGTTAAATAAATATTCACTTCTAATAAATTCTAAACGCCCGGATTTGACGTAATAATCTAGCGTTAAATGTCAACTTTCCAAACCAAATATTATTACAAGTCCTTTTTCTTTAAATTTTCAAGATTTCAACATACCACAATGAAGGATTCTAATATCCAAAACATGGACTAAATATTCATAACCAAAATTGCAGTAACATACTTTGTAAATAAAATAGAAACTCAGTTTATTATACCAATCCAATGGAATATCCTAAACAATAGAATTAAAATTCCATGTTCAATTCAATACCTCTTTTACAAAGAAATCAGTAATAAAGCGGTGTAAAATACGAATAGAATTCATAATATAGACCCCTTATTTCATTGAAGAATCACAATTTGAACCAAAGAAGAAGGTGAAGTGGAATAGACTATAAACTTATCAAAAATTGCATAAACGAAACTATTCCACCAAATTAATGTAAATATTTGAGAATCTCAATACAGAATTGACATTTCAAAATCAAAAAGAATTTTGGGAGATTTTATCTATCATATTTTCACAATCCCAAAATCCTTTAAGCATATTAAAATCCAAAAGGAGATATACTATACAATTAATTAGAAAGAAATACCATGGTTTCCACTCACTAAATAACCTTAGGTTCACCTTTCTTGGATTTACATGCCTCACAATCTCTTCAAGAATCTCTCTCTTTGATGTATACACACATAATAGGGAAAATGTATATATATTTATTAGATTCGGAATAGTTTGAAGAGAATAGAATAAGAATGGGTTAGAGGAAGAAGAAATAAACAGAAATAGATTGGATGCTTACATGAATTCTCTATGGAGTTTTTGAATCTAATTTAGAGAGACAGCAATGGCATAATTTCGCTAAATTCTACAAATGTAAATAAAAAATGAGGGTCTAGGGTCTTATTTATGACTACCCCAATTTTCACAATCAAACGATCGACTGCCCCCATCCATCAGAAATAGTTTTAGAACGAAGAATTCAAGACCGCTCATATACACAAAACTCTAGTCGCCATACCAATTTTCACGACCAACCGATCGACTGCCCCCCATCTATCAGTCGTCCGCTAGGGTCGACCAATTCGTCCTTTTGGGGAATATTTTTATCCCGTTGCCTGTTATTTAATTTTATTCTCTGTTTAAATCCAAAATTAATTATTAATTAAACATTTCCTTAACACCCAATTAATCCTACGTTCATTTTTCAAATTCAGACCCAAAATTTATATTTAATTTGAATTCGAATTCGAACTGAATGAATTTAAATCTAAAACCTTCAAATGCTCATAGTTTCTTCATTTGAGCTCCATTTTTTACATATTATATATACAAATAGATCGGAATTTCGCCACAAACGCACTAAATAACTTTCATGATCAAAATTCAACTTCTATAAAATTCCCATTTTCAGCCCTATCATACTTAGTTATATTTCATCCATTTAATTATGGTTCATTTTACGGGGTGTTACAATGGAGTAGGACTAAGTTCAAACAAATGCGTTACTTCTTAGGTTACTCAAAACTAGTTTTCCTATTGGTCCTAATCCATGAGATCTCTAGTCGCTAGGACCGGTTTTCATATAGCTCCTTTTGGTTTAGTGTAACGAGCCGGAATTTCACAGCTTTAATTTGAGAATATTTAGTTACTTTAAAATATTCAAATAACAAATTTTATGACTGAAATAAAACTCTTTTAAATAATTAATAATGATGGTGAAACAGTTTTCAAAAATTTGTTTACATGAATAATTAGTTCGAAGAAAAATCGATAATGTGACTAAAATTCATTTTTCAAATTTTTGACTTTTATTCAACTAAAACTTATATGAAACATTGTGAAATCTATGGTGTAACTATACATTGTTATAAACAAGTTAGGATATATATATCTATATGTATATGTATATGTATTAGTGTGTTTATATGTATATATATTCATATGTATTTATATTTAGGTATATAGGGTTTATAATATAACTTAATAAAAGAAAATGTCACATCATAAGCCAACGTAAGTATGTTTAAGTACTAAAACATGTTTAAACATGTTGGCCAAGGTGTACATGAAGGGGACAAGGGGTGGATGTGAGGTATAAGGGTGGAGGCAAGCATGGTGAGGTGGCGTAAGGAGGTGGAGGGTAAAGTGCAAGAGGTAAATTGGTAATATAATTTATACACTTAATATATATGAAAATTTCCTAATTATTAACATCATTTCCTCATTTGTCCCAACTTTATAGAACCCCTCCAAGCTTTCATGAGTTCTCTAATGGCTACCAAACAATTTAAAGTTTTGAAAACCTTAGATTTGTCACTTTTAAATAGCTCTTTCACTTCTTCAATTTTTTCTCCTCTTCCTTCTACCATATCTTTCTCATATATTATCCAAATGGAAGTTTACCTTTTTTCAAACCGTAAAATTTTTCCAATGGCTACAACTTTCATGCATACTACTTCTTCATATTTTAAGCATAACCATATAGAAATCTCATTTCTTTGCAAAGCATTTTCGAATCCAGATTTTCAAGTCCGAAAATACCTCTTCTTCTTTTGATCCTATCAACCTCAGAATAGATTCGAATTGAGTGAAAGTTTTCTTGAAATTCTAGAGCAAAAAATTTACAAGAACTTTACCTTTGACAACTTTTCCAAATTATATTAAGAATTTATCCAAAAATCGATTGGAAGATGACCCATTTTCGAATTCGATTTTTGTGAATTCGATGATGATCCAAAGTCCCTCCAACTTTCAAGGCCGAGCTCCACCACTCTTGAGCCGCGTGCACCATACCCTATGTGAGGATACTTATGAATTCATTTAAAAGTTCCAACTTTAAATGTAATGCTTACTTTGATAATAAACTCATTGTTGATGGTTTTTACATTGATGTTGATTAAAATGTTTACAACTACCTTTGATGTCTTCATAGTGAGGATCTTTTGATGAAATATTAGCAAGATATTTGGACATTTATCCCTTTAAATACATGGACAATGCTTCATTCTAAGGATCTTTATGCTGCCATTACAAACAAACTCCATTGTACTGGGAACCCTGACGATCCTTCCTACTAGTAATCACAAAAAACTAGTGCAAAAGCAATAAAATCATTCAAGTGGACGTGAGCCAAGATTGCTGAACCGCTATAAAGTTATGTGTGGTTGATATTACTTGGTTTTCATTTACTTTCTTCTTTTAATCTCTACTCCCTTACTCTTTTAGATGTTTTTGCCATTTTCGATTCAAACACCTACCATATATTTTTCATTATTTACTACATCGTGAATGTTGTATTTCAGTCATATTTACTTTTCTACCACTTGAATGCATTATAAGTTTTGGATACTATTGATATAATCTTGATTTCATTTCTTAAATTTGAGCTCAAGATTTTTATCACAAATATGCTATTAATATTTGTTGATTGATAAAAAAACCATAGACTGATTTGCATGTTTAGTTATTGGAGTGATGTGAACAATTCCATTTGTGCTCATTGGATGTAGGCAGAAGGTATAGTTCAGAACCATGGGTTCTGAATGGATTGAAACACTACTTTTCTTTTAAATGAAAATGTGCCTGCTTGCTTTCGATTAAGTGAATTTCGACTTTGGTTTGCTTTTGACTAGGTCAATTGGTTTTAAAAGAATTGTATTGATTGGGTTGCAGTTTTATTTTAAATGACTGCTTTTGACTAGGTCGAAACCTTTACCTGCCGCTTTCTACCTTTCGACCCAAATGGTTTCGAAGGTGTTACATTGTTTTCCAAAATTTTCCCCAATGCTTTCAAAGGGATGGTTTCGACACCATTACTTCTTTACTTAGGAAAATTTTGAATGGAGTGCTTTCAACTTTATTGGGTTTCTGATCCTTTTGTTGTACTTGAAGGCATAATCCAAATGGTTTTGACCGAAACGGTTTTTAAAAGTTTTTGAAGGGGTAAATTTTTGAATGGTTTCGAAAGGTTTCCACATGTTTTAAATTGAATCCAAAGGCTTTTGAAAGGTTTAGTATTCTAATAATGCTTTCGCGAGGGTTTTAATGAAATGTTTCGAAAGTGTGGTTCTCCAGGGTTTCGAAAGGGTTGAAAGGTTTTTCGAAAGGCAATATTTAAAGGTTTTAAAGAGAATGTCTAACATTTTGAACCTTTCGAAGGAAAGGCTTTTAATAGTTACTAAAACAAGGGCGCTAATCCTACGTTTTTCAACAGGCTCTTAGTTGTAACTTCCTTCGGGTGCCTTCCCTACTTCTCTCACTTCAAAAAGATATTTCAGTATTTTAATGACCTGGTCGAGAGAGCACGAAACATTGGTCCTCCTTTCTTGTGTGTCGGAGATACAAAGCGAGTGCACAAAAAAAGGGAACAGGGTCGATCCCATGCCAAAGCATTCTAAGCATAACCACACAGTCACACGATCTTTGCCAAGAGATAGGAGCATTCGATGGAATTTTGAAAGGGGTACTTTCCATGGCTTTGAAAGGATTAATTTCAATGGTTTCAAAGGGCTTATCTTCAATGGTCTTGAAAGGATAATTTAAAGGTTTTAAACAAAGGTTTCGAATGTATTAACTAGGCAGTATAGCCTAATTGTTTTCTAGTTAAAAAGGGTTTTAACTTATTTTGCAGAATAGGTAATCCTTATTAAATTCCATCAATATTATTTTGAGTAAAGTATATATAACATAGAAAAATAGCATAGAGTAAAGCAGAGAACATATTTTCCTTCTATTAGTATGATTTAAAAGATTAAATCATTTTGCAAAGGTTTTCAAGGAAAAAGTTGAAGGGCAGTTAGCCCTAAGAAAATGATCCGGACAGATAGTCCATTTTGTTCGGATAGTTAATCCAGTTTGCAGACAGTTAGTCCAGTTTGAGGACCGTTAGTTTAGTTGGCAGGCAGATAGTCTAGTTTGCGAGCAGTCAGCCCAATTTTCGGATAGATAGTCCATTTATTACTCATGGACAGATTGTCCATTAGTTACTTGTTTATATCATAATGGATATTGCTTTTATTATTATCATCGGTCTGATTAACCAGTTGGTTGCTGGAAATGATCTGCAAAATATATGTTTTGAAAAGGGTATTATAGAGGGGAAACCCGTTTCATTAAGCAGCGTGGTCTTACCAAACATCAATAAATTAAGATGTAACAGTATTATTCATACCAAGCTTTATGTCTGACTCAAAGTTTTTGTTTTCTCTTAAACTCTCGGGTACTCGAAATTGATTTGAGCAGGCTGAGGGTTGACGTTTTCAGGTTTTTGTAATTTCAGCAAAAAAAGCTTCTGGAGACGAGCAAGTGGCTGACGGATTGCTATTTAGGAGTTGTAGTTTATTCTATTTGTTTCCACTGTGTATATTAAGTCAGTTATGACTATATTTCTTTGATCAACCAAAGGGGTATCATCATATGTCGCTCTTGGCGTATTATTGTAAATTATAATTGATCCAAAACCTGGGAAGCTTTCTGAGATTATGTAACTTGGGTATGAATTATTGTTTTTGAAATGTAGTAAGTAAAATGATATTTTGGAAATATATGATTTTGTTCATATTCAAGTGCTTTTGATATTATGGATACCCCTAGCATTACCAAATTTTTTCACCATAAGTTAATACTATGCATCTGTAGCGCTTAACTTTTGGCCTCCAGATACGGGATTTTACAACTTGATATCAGAGCATAGATTTATGAAAAAATTTAATTAAAAAATGATTTTTTGAAAGCATAATAACAAAAAATTCGAGTAAGATCGGGGTATGGGATAACGTTATAGTAATGTACTTGTATTTGCTATATGCAAGTATATGATTTATCTCCAGTCTCCAATCTTTGTTAGGTTTATTTTCTGTATCTCATGAGGTTTGAATACAGATATGGATGGTAGAAGAAGAAGAGTTAACCCAATAGGGGAAGGCACCGATAGGAATGCCAAACCTAATACGAGGAGAAGCAAGGTCAGGCACAAGTAGAGGAGGTGGGTGCTAGAGTCCCACAAATGGATATATGAGCTATGTATTAGTTTTTCATGAATATGATGCAAGCTGGAATTGCAGCTGGAGTGGTTGGCGGAAATTCTACAGGAGTGGGAGTTCTAGAGTTTCGGTAGTTAACCATTTTGCTAAGATGAGTGAACATTACGCCAAGCTTGAAGGGAAGCCATTTCTAGGAATGGAAGATGCCACTGAGGTAGAGAATTGGTTACTGCATAGTAAGTGAATCTTTGTAGATTTGGGGCTCGATGATGAGCAAAAGAGGAGGCTTTCTTTGAGACAACCTTAGGAAGCAGCTTTGTTTTGATGGAATAGTGTGACTGTAGCAGTGGATGAGGAAACCTTGATATGGGTAGATTTCAATGGGAGGTTTTAGGAGAGGTCCATGTCTGTGATAGCACAGTCAGCTTTGATAAGAAAGCTTGTTAAGTTAGAGCAAAGAGAGACGTCTGTTTTGGAATACGCTTGAAGTTTTGAGGAGTTGGCCAGGTATAGGTATGCTTCAGTGGACACAATGATGAAAAGGAATGAGAAGTTCATCAGGGAATTGAAACATGAGTTATCAAGGGATACATTACCTCATATTAGAGATCATTCTGAAGATGCCTTAAGGCATGAGGAGATGCTTGATTCTCTGAGGAAGAGTACGGCTAAGGAGGTCCAGGTTGGGCAGAGTTGGATGAGGAAGTTCTTTCCTAAGAAAGATGCATAGAAAGGTAGAGCAGCTAAGAAAGAGAAGTATGAGTTTGTCTGTTTTTAGTACGACGGGAAGGGCATTTTGCTAAAAGAGTATCGTGTTGGAAAGGAAAATGATGTGGCCAGGAAGAAGAATGTCATGTGCTTCAACTGTGACCAGATTAACGACTACAAGAACCAGCACAAGGAATCCTCCAAGGATGGAGAGGCCAAGGTGTATGCATTGGAGCCTGCTACTTCGAAACCAACAGCTCAGGAGAAGGGAAAGACAGTTTTGGAAGGTACGCTTCAGATTCATGGTGCATAGCATTCGTTTATATCTAGATGTTTGATAGACGAGCTTAACCTAGAACCCACGTATTTAGTTACTTCCTTATGGGTTGCAAATCTAGTGGGAGGATATGCAACTCGAGGGTTGAGATTTAACCAGTCAGAGTTTGACTTGTTAGGTCATATCTTTGTTTGCATGTATTTGATTTTGTGTGGTTCAGGATTATTCTTGGTATGGATTGGTTAAGTGAGTATGATGCTAAGGTATTTTGCCAGGACAGGAAAATATCGCTTAGACATCTCTACTAATAGCGATGGGATTGTTTATATTACAGAAAGCTTAAGTAGTGAGGTGAATGCTTTGTTGGGTGTTATGGAGTTGGAAGATGAGCTGAATCGAGTTTTTGTGGTTAGAGAACTCGTGGATATATTTAAGCCGTAGTAGGATTGCCATCAAAACGAGACATTGGATTTCGGATAGATTTGGTTCCAAGAGCAGAACCAGTGAGCAGGCCATCGAGCAGGATGACCCTTACAGAGATGAGGGAATTGAAGTTGCGGTTAGTAAAAGAGTTTTATTACGCTGAATTGTTCACCTTGGGGAGCAACCACAGTGTTTGCTAAAAAGTCAGATGAATCATTAAGGCTATGTATTGATTATCGTAAGTTGAATGAGAGGACGATAAAGAATCGATATACATTGCCGAGGATTGATGATTTGTTTGACTAGTATAGTGGAGCCAATGTATTTTCTCAGTTAAATTTGGAAACCGGTTTCCATCAGCTTGGAGTAGTAGATGATAGTAAATCTTTGACGGCGTTTAAGACCAGGTATTTATCGTACGAATGGTTAGTCATGCCGTTCAGACTAACTAATGCACCGGCTTTCTTTATGGATTTGATGAACTGGGTTTTCATTGAGCACTTGGATAGGTTCATGTTGGTTTTCACAGATGGTATCTTGATATATTCTAAGGACGAAAGAGAACATGAAGTTCATCTTAAAGTGATGCTTGAGACACTGAGGCAGCATCAGCTGAAGGCGAGGTTTTCGAACTGTCATTTCTAGAAGAAGAAAGTGAAGTTTCTTGGTCATGTAGTCTCAAAAAGAGAGTGTCAGTAGACCCGACTAAGATTGAAGCAGTAAATAGTTGGAAGAGACCCATGAGAGTGACTGAGATTAAGAGTATCCTTGGATTAGCTAGTTACTATCGGAGATTCATTAAGGATTTTTTGCAGATAACAGCACCGATGACCAAGCTAACGAGAAAGGAAGTGAAGTTTGTGTGAACCGATAAGTGTGAGGAAGCGTTCCAAAATTTGAAACACTTATTAACCTATGCACCTGTGTTGGTTGTTCTAAAAGGGAATCTAGATTTGGTGGTTTATACAAATGCATGTGGAACGGGATTAGGAGCTGTGCTGATGTAGAAAGACAAAGCGATTGCCCATGCTTCTAGATAGCATAGACTAAATGAGGTCAGGCACCCGATGCATGATTTGGAATAGGCTGCAGTAATATTTGCTTTAAAGGTGTGGAGACATTACCTTTGGAAAGTGAGCTTTGAGTTATATACAAATCATAAGTCGCTGAAGTATTTGTTCTCTCAGAAGGAGCTAAACATGAGACAACAAAGGTGGTTAGAGTTTGTAGCCGCTTATGATTTTGCGATTGAGTACACACCAAGGAAAGGCAATAAGGTTGCAGATGCACTTAGCAGGAAACATTAGAATGCAACATTGGCAATGATTGCTGAGTCGAAATATTTGGAACCATTCGAAGATTGCAAAGTGTAGTGGAGATCTAAGACTGGGACTAGCGGAGGTACCTTAATATTATCTTATGGAAGTTCGACTAGTGATAATCGAGAGGATTGCTTCTAACCAGGAGGAGGATCCAGTGTTAGCTGAACAGATTAGGAAGTTGAGAGATGGAACTAAGAGTGGTGATTTAAAGGATTTCAGTCCTAACCAAGATTGGCGGTTGAGAAAAAAAGGGAGATTATGTGTTCCTAGTGTAGGAAACATAAGGAGAGAAGTTTTGGAGGAATGCCATCGTTCGAAGTTCTCTATTCATCCGAAAAGAACTAAGATAACAAGGTATGAAGAGAAATTCCTTCTGGGAAGGTATGAAGCAGGATGTTGGCTTAAAGGTGAAGTAGTATTTGAACTGCCAATAGGTAAAAGCCGAACATCAGAAGTCGAGTGGATTGCTTCAGCCATTAGATATTCCGGTATGGCAATGGATTTTATTTCTATGGATTTTTATGGATCGGTTGCCAAGGTCGAATAGAGGAAATAAAAGTATCTGTGTCATAGTGGATAGATTGACCAAGCGTGCCTAATTCATTCCCATTAAGTCAACTAGAACGGCACCTATTTTAGTGAAGTTTTTTATGAAGAATGTGGTTAGACAGCTTGGAATTTCTAGTAGTATAGTAAGCGATAGGGATTCCTTAATCACTAGCGAGTTCTAGAAGAATCTACAGGAAGTTTTGGAAACCGAGCTCAAGATGAGCACCGCTTACCATCTGCAAAAAGATGGTAAAATAGAAAGGGTAACAAAATCTTATAAGATTTGTTAAGAGCTTATATTCTAGATTTCGGGGGATCATGGAAAGAACATCTGTATGGAAGGCCATGCAAATATCCCATTTGTTGGTTAAACCGGGGATAGATTGATTCTTGGCCCAGATTTGGTTAGGGAGGCTGTTGAAAAGATAATGACCATTCGAGCTAGAATAAATGAGGCTCGGTTTAGACAGAAGAGTTATGTAGATAAAAGATGGAAAGATTTAGAGTTCTCAGTTGAAGATTAGGTTTTCATCAATGGGTCATCGATGAAGGGTGTGATCAGAATTGGGAAATCAGGGAAGTTGGCACCAAGATTCGTTGGAACTTTTCCTATTGTTGAAAGGATCGGGATAATTTGCATATAGAGTTGATTTACCAAGCAGTTTGGCAGGAGTCCACGATATTTTCCATGTTCCTCATCTTAGAAAGTGTATTAGACCCAAAGACTGCTATTGCACCAACTGTGCTAGAGGACTTTATAGTGGAACCGGACTTGACTATAATGAGAAAGCCAGTTCACATTGTTGCGAGTGATGAGAAAAGGTAAGAACCAAGACAGTCAGATTAGTCAAAGTCCAATGGAGCGACGATAACCGGGACTGTACTTGGGAGGTTGAGAGCAGGATTAGAGATACTTATCCTGACTTGTTTGATGGTATGTTTTGCCTTTTTGATTGATTTATTGTGTACCTTATCATAATTCGAGGACGAAATTCTTTAAGGAGGGGAGTTTGTAACACCCTATATTTTTGGAATATTGTTTAGAGTATTTAGTTAAATAAATTAAATAAAATAATGTATTGATTAGAGGATTAAGATTTGATTTAACTAAGGGAGTAGCCATGCCATTTAAATAATGAATAAAATGAAGAGTTAGAATGAAATAGAGGAGGGGTAAAATAGGAAAGAGACCATTCCTATATCCATAACGCTTAGCCGTGTATTCTCATACATGTTCATTTCATTTTATGAAAAGCATCAACAAGAGAAAATGGAAGAAGATTAAGAAATCTATGGAAGAAGCTAATTCAAATCAAATCCATTCATATCTCAATCTCTTTAATCTCTAAAGCCAAGTTGAATGATGTTTACATCTCTTTTTTTTAAGTTTTAAGATGAAATCTCAAATATTTTGCATTGATTTGCCATGTTTTTGAATGATAGAATGATTATATATACTTGTTGATGATTTATACTTGATCATATAGATTTATGACATGTTTTGATATGAAACCCTAATAAGTGATATCCAAATGTCTTGCGAATTTTTATGTTGACCAAAAATGGTATTTTAGAGATGGGTTTAAATTTTTGGAATTTTTGTGGATTTTATGTAAATTTTCTAATGGAGAAAATGTTAATTTGGGTTATAAATTATTTACGATTAAATAATAAATGGTTTGGGTTTGAAATTTATATATGTTAGGAAACATATAAAAAGTGATTTTCTAGATTTTTGTATAATTTTCCTAAGTGTTTAATGGATGCATAAATTTGTTTAAGGTATGGGACATAAATGTTTTATATATTTATAAAGGGAGAAGGGACTTTTTGAAAGTAAATTCAAATTGTTATTTCTGGAAAATCGGTAGTACTTTTAGAAAGGAGAAACTTGCAACTAATAACAATTTGACAAACAAGGCAGGTTTGGTATAAAGAAATAATTTAAAAGGTCAAATTAACATGTTTTTCAATGTTTTTATGCTTTCGGCACTAGATTCCGCCTCCATACCTTCGCCTCTGACCTCACCGAAACCAGTGCGCTGAAAAATGGTATGTGGTGAATTGGATTTAAGCGGAGGTATAGGATCGAAACTAGAGGTTCTGAAGGGGTTGAAGCACTACTTTGCTTTTAAATAAAAATGTGCTTGCTTGATTTCGACTATGTAGCTTTCGACTTGGTTAGCTTTCGACTAAGTCAATTCATTTTAAAAGAATGGTTTCGATTGGGTTATTTTTTTGTTTTAAATGACGCTTTCAGCTAAGTCGAAACCTTTAGCTGCCGCTTTCTAACTTTCGACGCAGATGGTTTCGAAGGGGTTACTTTGTTTTCTAAAATTTAGCCACTTCTTTCCGAAGGAATAGTTTTGACACTATCACTTCTTTACTTAGGAATGATTTTGAAAGGAATGCTTTCAACTTTATTAGGCTTCTGATCCTATTGCTCTACTTGAAGGCATAATCCAAGTGGTTTTGACCGAAACGATTTTCAAAGGTTTCGAAGGGGTAAATTTTCGAATGGTTTCGAAAGTTTTAGTGTTTTAATACCGTCGAAAGGGTTTTTGAATGGTTTCGAAAGGGCGATTCCCCAGGTCCCAGGTTTTTGAAAGGGCTGAAAGGAAATGTTTTTCCTATGTTTTCGAAAGGCTATATTTAAAGGTTTTAAAGAAGGATGTGTAATGTTTTGAAGCTTTCGAAGGAAAGGCTTTCCATGGTTTCTAAAGGAACACTTTCAATGGTTTCGAAAGGGGTACATTCAATGGTTTCAAAGGGTTTACCTTTAAAGGTTTCGAAAGGGTTGTTTAAAGGTTTTAAATAAATGATTCGAATGTATTAACTAGGAAATATAGCGTAAGTGTATTCAAGTTAAAAAGGGTTTAACTTATTTTTGGGAATAGGCAATCCTCATTAAATTTCATCAATGTTATTTTGAGTAAAGTATATAAAACATGGCAAAAAATCTTAGAGTAAGGTTATGAATATATTTCCCTTGCATTAGTATGACTCAAAAGGTTAAATCATTTTGAAAAAAATTTCAAGCAAAAAGACGAAGGGTGGTTAGCCCTAAGAAAATGATTCGGATGGATAGTCCATTTTGATTTGGACAGTTTGTCCACTTTGCAGATAGTTAGTCCAGCTAGCAGATAGTTTGTCCTATTTGTGGGCAGTCACCCCAGTTTTCGAACAGATAGTCCATTTATTACTCATGGACAGACAGTCCATTAGTTACTTGTTTATAGCATAACAGATATTGCTATTATTATTATCATCAGTTTGATTGACCAGTTTGGTTGCAGGAAAAGATTTGAAAAATATATGTTTTGATAAGGATATTAGTGAGGGTAAACCCGTTAAGCTAAGCGGCATAGTCTCACTTAATATCAGTAAACTGAGATGTAATAGTATTATTCTTACCAGGCTTCATGTCTGATTTGAAGTTTTTGTTTCCCCATGAACTCTCGGGTGCTTAAAATTGATTTGAGTAAGTTGAGGGTTGAAGTTTTCAGGTTTTATCAATTTTGGCTATTAAAGCTTCTGTAGACGAACAGGTGGTTGACGCATACCTATTTAGGAGTTGCAATTTAGACTATTTATTTCCGCTGTGTTTAAGTCAGTCATGACTATATTGGTTTAACCAACCAAAGAGGCATCGTCATATGTCGCTCTTGGCGTATTATTGTAAATTATAATTGATACAAAACCTAGGAAGCGTTATGGAATTATGTAACTTGGATATGAACTGTTGTTTTGGGAATATGTGCTTTTGTTCATATACAAGTGTTTCTGATATTATGGATACCATTAGCATTAACGTATTTTGTCACTAAAAGTTAATACTATGGATGACTGCAGCATCTGTAATGCTTAGCTTTTGGCCTCCGGATATGGGATGTTACATTTATGGTCTCTATGGATTCACGATCTAAGACACTTAATATTCCTTTTGTTGAAATGGTCTTGTTGAAGCAAGACTATGGTATTTCTTTCTTCGAATAAATAATTTTAACAATAGAAGGTTGGTATTTATATGCAAAATCTAACTTTTGATTTTAATAGTAGAAAGATTTATGTCATGTGAGTTAATTTAGGATTGTTTTTTATCATTTTTGTTAACATCTAGGGACTTATATTTTGAACGTGATTTTGAAATCTTCTTTTATTGCTCACATATAGCCGTTTATATGATCTTTTTGCACGTTTTAAGACCTTGAATAATTAATTGTATTCTTTTTTTAAAATATAAATGAATTCCTTTCATTTTTCTCAAATAGTCCATTGTTATTGATAAGCACTGCAAGTGAAGTGCTATTATTATGTTCAGTTTAAGACTAGGCCAATGCTTATTATAAATATACATTGTAATGGACAATTAGCATTCAATGTAAATGTATATCTTACTATGTTCAATTTAAGAATCAATGTAATGATTCATCTTTATGACCCTCGGATGTCGACACTAAGTACATCCACAGTATTCGTATGCCAAAATCCAAAGTCTTGGAAAGGAAGAATTTAGGATAAAACAAAAAACATAGAAAAATAAAGAGAGAACACAACATCAGAATCTCATAACGATAATATTATGTAACGACCCCTTTTTTTTAGTAACATTATTTAGGATATTTAATTGGTTAAATGAAATAAAATATGTAATGATTAGGGGATTGAGATTTATGATTAATAGGGGTAGCCGTGTCTTGTTAAACAAATGGACTAAAATGAATTAGAATGAAATTGATAAGGGAAGTTAGATAAGGGGTAAAGTATGTATAAGACATAACCATATACCCTAAATCCTCATGCATCTCATTGTACAAGTTCATTTCATACGTTCGTAATAAAAAACAAAACATAGAGGCCTGCCACCGTTAGAAGAAACAAAAGGAAGATAAGCTAAAGGAAGAAGCAAATCAACTTAATCCATTCTCAAGTCTCAACTCCTTAATCACAAAGCTAAGGTAAATAATGACTATATGTTTTATTTTAAATTATTTTCGGTTCTTAGTTAAATCTGAACTATCTTGCAAAAGTTTTTCCAAGGTTTGATTGTTTAAAATGGAGATATATGCTTGCTGATGATATATGATATTTCATATGGATTTATGATATGTTTTAGTATGAAAACCCTATTTAATTACATCCAAATACCTTGAGAATTTAGAATAAGGTTAGAAATGATATTTTAGAGATAGGTTTCAATTTTCATAACTTTCTGAATTAATGTGGATTTAATATTATTTTTATAGTGAAGAAAATGATTATTTGGGTTTAAAATTTATTATGGATAATACATATATGTTTAGGGTTAGAAATTTATATATGTTAGAAAACATATAAAAAATGATTCATGCAAATTTTTACAGAATTTCCCTAAATGTTTTAATAATTATATTAAATTATTTAAGGTATGGGACTTAAATGTTTTATATATTTATAAAAGGAGAAGGGGCATTTTATACATAATTTAAAATTTTCATATTTGAAATTTCGATAGTACTATTAGGAAAGAAAATTAGCAACCAGTCATATTTTGGCAAACAAGGCAGGTAAGTTGAAAAGAATTACTTTAAAAAGTTAAAAATTAGTTTATATGCTTTTTACATGTTTCTCCACTTTCGGCACCATTCTTTCGATAAATTACTTCTGCATCTATTCAATCGAAACCAATATGGATGGTATCGGATAGTTGGTACATAGTGGTTTGGACACAGGCGAAAGGTACTGGATCGAAATAAGGGGTTCTGGAGGGTCAAAGCCTAACTTTTTTTAATGAAAATGTGATGCTTTGCTCTTAAAAGAAATGCTTTCGACTTGATTAGCTTTCGACTGGGTCTAATTGTTTTGAAGAATGGTTTCGATAAGGGTTGCGCCTTTTACTTTAAGCAAATGCTTTTGTTGGGGTCGAAACCCCTTTACTGCAGCTTTTTACCTTTTGAAGCAAATGGTTTCGAAAGGGTTACTTTATTTTTAAAACTTAGACGCTGGTTTAATGCTTTCGAAGGGTTGGTTTTGACACCATCACTCCCTTACTTGGGAAATTGCTATCGAAAGAATGCTTTTGAATTAGTTATTTTATGACCCTATTGTTTTGTTGGAAGTAAACCCCAAAGCTTTAGAAAGGAATGGTTTATAATGGTTTTGAAAGGTTATTCCACATGTTTTACTTCAACCCAAATGCTTTCGAAAGTTTTGATTTTATGAAAAGGATTTAAGTGCTTTCAAAAGGTTTAAGATGAAGGTTTCTAAGGAGTGATTTCCCAATGGTTTCGAAAGGTTTTAAATGGAAGGTTTCCAATGTTTTCAAAAGGCAATGTTTAAAGTGTTTTGATAAAAGGATGTCTAAGGTTTTAAAGTTTTCGAAGGAGATTCAATGTTTTCGAAAGGTTGGTTATGAATGGTTTCGAAAGGTAAGACATGGCCTTTGGCCTAACGTTATAAAGCAAAGTAGTTTACTTGGTTTCGAAAGGGATACTTTCAATGGTTTCGAAATGAGTACTTTTAGAGGTACAAAGATTTGCATAAATTATATATAACATGGTAAGGTGATCTGAGTAAAGTATAGAATATGTTTTCCTTTTTTAAGTACGATTTAAAGGTTCAAATCAATTTGAGAGAAGAGGTTTTTTAAGGGATGATTACACTAATAAAATAACTTTGATATTAGAATACCATATGGGGCTAGTATGGGGTCGTGCCCTACAATTTGGACCTATCTAACGTAAGTCCAAAATTACAGTCTATAGGGATTGGTCACAGGTAAGACTAAAATGATGTTCCATTGAGCCATTAGGATCAGTTGACCCTAGATAAGTATGTTAGGGACAAAACGTCCAGAAGAAGAGTATCTAATAGAATTAGATTATTCATTTATTTTGTTTGGTAGAATCTGTTAGTTCCTGAGATGAATGTTTTGATGACAACAACCTTTAGACTTGTTATAAAATATAAATACTAATATTCTTATCTAGATATGTATATATATATATATATAAACATGATATATATATATATATATGCAGGTACCGAGAATGAAGACTGTACAGTATAAAGATTCAAGACTGAGTATAAAGATTTAAGACTGAGTATAAAGATTCAAGACTGATGAATTCAAGATTAAAGAAATCAAGACAAAAGACTTGTAAGTATTAAGAGTTCAAGACTTCTAGATGTCAAGATAAGTAATAGAGCCCAGATTTATGTTAAAACTTCATAATAGCACTTAAATCTTTATTTGGATTTTAATTGTAGAATGGAGTCCACCTCCTCGCTTTTATCAGGGGATGGAACCCACAACCTTCTCTAGTGGAATGCAATCCACAAAAATGATTTATTATTTCAAAACTATCTTTTTAAAGTCATCTCTATCAATTTAAATATTTTAGACTTAATTCAAAAACTATATTTAATAATATTGATTTCAAAATCATTTCTTGCTTTTTAAACTATCTCTTGATTTTAATATTTTAGCTTTAATATATTTTAAAGAAATCTATACTTAGTTTTTAATATTACTTTTATATTGTAGATTATATATTTTAAGATTACTTTCTAAAACTCTTTTATAAGTTTAAACTATATTCAAAATGGTTTACAAAGTTTAGAAATTATTCTGACAAATTTTAGAACAGAAATCGTTCTAAAGCAAAATCTATTTTCAAAAATAACATAGGCATGTCGACACCCTCATCCCCCATGTCGACATGGTAGCCGTAGAATTCAAATTTCAAATTTTCAAAAGAGTGTCTATTCGTCATAACCTTTCATGAATGGACATGACCGTTGTTCTCCTATAAATACCAGTTGTTTTCAACAAATTTTAAGTTAGTTTTTCTTCATTTCTTCACTCCTTCTTCTCCACTCAAATATTCTCTTATACTTCAAATGCTTTACCAAAATTCTGCCGAAATCCTAAGTGAATCAAACTCGATCGTCTCTAGGTTGATTCTCTACCACTCTCTCTCTCAGAGATCTCGGTGCTATTCAGAGTTATAGGATCATATGTAATCAAAGAAGTGTATCGAGTCTCTCCCTATCAAGTGTGATTAGAAACGGTGTAGTTGTGGCCCGTAAATCAATTGGGTGTGATTGTAGCCCGTAAATCAATTGGGTGTGATTGTAGCCTGGTTAAATCAAGAGAGTTTGCCCTGGAATCGGAGAGAGGAGGGTGAATCTCATGGCCTTGAAATCAATATTGTAATATAGACATTATATTTGAAAAGAAATTTGTACAAGAAATTGTGTGGGACTGGATGTAGCGTAACCCCAAACCAGTATAAAATTCCAGTGTATTCTTTCCTTTACTGCTTTTATTTGCTATTTACACTTGTGTCTGATTATGTGATTGTTTCTATGTTTATGAATTGCATCTGTTTGGATTTAATTTGAAAAGATTACAAAAAGATTCATAAAATTAATTAACACTATTCACCACCCTCTAGTGTTAATTCTGCCTTAACATTCGCTATCCGCATTTCCTACATTGGGTATCAGAGCAATGGTTTTCAAAGTTATCATAATCTGAATTTTGAAAAAGTTTGAAATGGCAATTTTTGGAGATCCTGTTAATACTAGTTCAAAACTATCCAAATCATCATTATCTCATAAGTTTGCATATTGTTATTATAGAAAATCAAGTTATCTACTGAACTGATGGGTTGTGCAGGAACAGATGTGTTATATGGCTTTTAAAGAAACGTCACTAAATGGATAAGTGGTGCAAATCAAAAAAACAAATGGATACTTGATAATGGATGTTCAAGACACATGACTAGTAATCCAGAGATACTAAATGGAAAAATTTATGGACATGGAGAAATGGTTAACTTTGGAGACAGTTCAAAAGGATATGTGTGTGACTACCCATAATTCTGTAACCTTTGAGCCGACAATAAAACACTCGTGTCTGACCCAAGTTGCGCGGAAGTATGGATGATCAAGGGTAATAAAGAAAAATAGACAGAACAGAATCTCGTACGAATGGAATAACACATAATATTGAACAAATATCTTTACAGCGGTAAATTTTTAAATACATATATTAGAGTCTAATCTAAATTCAGCTTGGACAGTTATAAACATCTGTCCTCACAATTGCTGACAAACATCAACTAAAACAAACTGAGTACAACGGATAGTAGAATATGTCCATACATAGATGAGTATCTTCAGCTCTCCTCTGGAAACTTCACATATCTTCGACTAAACCTAAAACTACTCTTATCTGACCCGAGTATTGAAAATACCCAGATCTGGCTTGATAAACCAGCATGAGAAAACTCAGTAATAAATGACAGTGTCATATATCAGCCTTTGAATAAAAATCCTTTAAAAATAAAGAGTATACGCCCACACATAAACAGGATGGTTTTTTACCTTATGATAACTAAAACACTTTTATATCAAAACCTTTGATATTATTTCTATTGACATTCTTTGAAAATGTTTGCAAATAAACTTGTTGATCTTATCCAAAATGGTTACCCATATAGCATTTCGAGGCTATTCATTACGCCAATACAAACAAAACTGTAGGTTCTTATTGGAGAATGGATTTCCATACAAATGACCAGGTGAAGGATCTACCTTCCGAAATGGGTAAACCTCTAGATGGATACCCCAAGGACCATCATAAAGGATCCTCTGCCAACACAAGACCGGCCAACCTCTGTAACTAGGTAGTACCGAATATATCATCCTCCGGTCGTTACCAACCTTTAACCGAGCGCTCGTTTCCATACACTACATTAATTTATATCCCAAACGTCATAGCGGGAAGTAATATATCTAGAAGGGGATGATCATACCCTACTTGGGAATGACCCACTTAGCCTTGCTGCATCTAATCATGTTTCAGTCATTTCCGGTTTGATGAGGCTTAAGGTTACGATTACCTTTCCACGTAGCACTATCACATCTTTGAATGCGACATTGCCATCTCCGTTAACTACTATTTGCCTTTCACAAAAATACAACATTTGTAACGTCTCAAGGAGGGTGTTAAGCTAAGAGAAGTTGCCTTCCCTGCCACGACTGATGTGTGTTTGTAAAAAACAATGTACGTAATCTTTAGAAATGCAATGTCAGACAAACGTCCATATAAGTTGTCTAGGAACAGGACAAATCGAAGGCACTCTCCTACTATCACTAGTAGCGAATATTACTTGCAATCCGAAAAATCTCCACAACGAGGAGACCACTGCTATATATAAATCTATAAAGGGACCGACCAAAAGCAAGATAACAAGTGTTCCTCACGTTATGAAGATCCATGGTCTTCAATAATCATGATCTTCAATATGCCTTCACATTCGAACGTATACATTGGTTGGAAGTTGTTTTCTAATAGGAATCGCCGAAATTCGACCACGGTCCCTTCGAAATCCAATTATCGATAAAAAGTGAATATGAGTATGCATGATTTATTAAGTCTCTTTTCACTTTAATTCTTTTTGGATGATTTCAAAATCTCTTTCTTTTTGACTTAGAATAATTCTAAGTAATTCATTCTTTTACTTGGATAATATCTGAAATTTCCTCATTTAACTCTCGATCCAAATTCCTTAACTTTTAGGAGGGTCGAAAACAATGTTATTTAAGACATCGTTTAAGACAAAACCTAAAATAAATCTTAGCAAACATTTTTAAGTAAATAGAATCGTAGAAATCATTCATTTTGGAGATTGCTTAAAATTTGGATAATACCAATCTTCTTTTATTTTGGATAACTTAATACAATATTTTTAAAGAGCTTCCAAGCTTTCCTTTCGATCTGTTCCACCCCTCGCCTAAGAAAAGAAAATATAGACCAGGTAAGTTCAGGGCACTGGTTGCTCCATCCCTAACCTTAGTTAAACATCTTGTTTTATCTTCCCAAATCTCACAAGCGGGACAAATGTACTAGTCGTTTCCGCATACTCAGTTATCGACTGTATCTTAGAATTGATTATATATATTCCAAATTATCTTTTAAACACTTAGTTTTTCTTTTAAAAACATTCACAATTGATTCTGGAAAAAATTGTCACATTTAAACTTATATTCAAAAAGTTATAGAATTCGCAGCATAAAAGTGTTGCGGAAAGTGTTATATAAGTTTATTTGATTAAATCAACTTTTAAACATTCGATAATTCATATTTTCCAGTCCAAATCTCTTTTAAACCATTTAAATAGATTTATCAAATTTAGTCAATATTTTTCCATAATTAAAAATGTTCATTTAAACGGGTTTCCTTTTATGGTCACTTAAATGCCTAGTGAAATTTTTTCCTAGAAAATTGATGATATGGATATAATAGGCCGAAATTTTCTTATTTCAAAGAATTCCCAGTTGTATTCCTCTCTATACACTGATTTGAACTTTTTGACGCGAAACTGCGAACTATCATCGCATGACGCACCTAGTTTTAATTATTTTTCAATATTAGAAATAATTTATTCAAATTGAATTTTATCACTTATAAATCATTACAAATCATTTTAAATCAATATTTTCACTTTTTAAAGTATTTAAAATGAATTTTCACTATCATCATATTATAATATTATTT
This sequence comes from Allium cepa, assembly GCA_030765085.1. Taxonomy (NCBI): domain Eukaryota; kingdom Viridiplantae; phylum Streptophyta; class Magnoliopsida; order Asparagales; family Amaryllidaceae; genus Allium; species Allium cepa. Next base: position 1,042,834,402 of record CM060937.1, read on the forward strand.
TATTCCTATTATTTTAATATTTTAAATTCCAATTTCAATTCAATTTCAAACCTAACTTCAAATTAAACTCACTTAAAACTTAGATTTCAAATATAATTTAAATTTAAATTTCAATTTAACCTTAATCTCAATTTCAATTTTTCAAAATCGACTTCAATTTCAATTTCACTATTCATGTCAATTTCAATTTAACCATCCTTTTCAAACCCGTTTCATTCAAATTTTAATTTCTCTTTTATTTTTACTTTAATTTTTACTTTAATTTCACTTCTAACTGAAAAGAGACTTATTTTTTCAAAATATATCATATCACCAAAATATGGTCTTATTAACAAAGGGATTATTAAATCAAAATGAATATAACGAATATCCATATTTATCACTAACATAACATCCATTCAACCAATCACATAATATATGATTTCAAATCCAACATTCACTATTAATACCATAACGGGATACATTATCACAGTTCAATTTTCTAACCAAACTATCAATCATCCATATTAACAATCAATTTCGCATAAACATTCATATGTCATAAAGGTATATATGTGATTGTTTTAACATAATCAATATATGAATCCAAAAGCGATGAGAATTTCTCACCTTCATATCCACTACGTTAATCTTTTTGTTGGCTAACGTGCTTCTCGAACTAATGCGCTTTTTCCGAACGTCTTGAATTCTCGCCTTAATTGTTTTCCTTTCGAACTGCTTTTATTTTCCTCTCTCTTCTATTTTTCTTTCCTCTTCTATTTTTTATATTTTTTTATATGGCCATGAGCTTTTTGGAAGGGAATGGAGTGTACAGCCTAGGGTAGCTCGGGTACGGGGTTTTGGGTACGTGTAGGTGGGGGTAGTGTTTGGCCATGGGGTCTTGAGGGTGGGTAGGTGGTTCAGGGGCTCGGGTTGGAGTTTTGAGCTCGGGTGTGGGATGTATGTGGGGTGCATGTGTTATAGGAAGGGTGTAGGGCGTTTGGCCGAGAGTTAGGGTGGTTTAGGTGATGGTGTGGCTAAGTTTTGGTGATGTGGAGGTGATAGCTTGAAGGCAGATGAGATATGGAGGAAGTAGAGAAGGATTTTGCAAATTTTGTGAAATGAAAGTGAAGTAAAAAGGAATAGATTTGAGGTTGTATTTATAAGTGGAGATTTTTGTGGTAAATGACACAAATAGCCTTATTTACTTTTGAACTTTGATTAGCTTTGATTTGAGTTGCATTTAGTGTAGGAATGATGGTTATGGTAGAGTGCGTTAAGAGGTGAAGAGGTGTCACTTTCTTATGGTTTGTAATTGTTTAAACATAAATTTTTTCTCCCTCGTTAATGAGATGAGAAGTAAGGTAATGATGTTGTTTAAAAAGATTTAAAATAAAATTTAATTAGTCAAATCATCTCTTCTCACTTTTTATACATTTATTTAAACTTTTCAAAAGTAAAATTCTTTTGTCTTTTAGTGCTAAATGTAAAGTGTTTAAAAGTTTGTAATCCTGTATTTTTATGTCGGAAAATGTATCGAGTTACAAAAACTTGACGACAACTTGTTTTGGTTGACGGTGTTTTTGTTAACATATTTTTCAGTCAAAATTTGATGTTTTTGTTAAGCTATATATTGAAGTAAACCAAACTTTAAAATGAACATTTTTTACTTCTTTAAATAAATTAAAACAAGTCTCTTTATATTTAAAAGTCATATTTAATTAATATCAAAATCTCTAATTTTACAGTGTATGTAAAACTGACAAAATGCGATAAATTTTGATTATTTTTGCAAAACTATTATTAACATATTTTTAAATATCTTAATATAGTTTTATTATCTTTATCGGATGTTTTAAATAAGATTTATCTTTTTAAATAAATATTTAAATCCATTTATTTAAGCCTTTATTTTTATTTTTAACAGAACTTAGCTTTTATTGATTTGTTCTAAAATCCAAATTTATACTTTTTAATTTATTAACTATAAGAATAGATAATTATTTATTATGTACAACATATTTATTTAAGTTTTAGATTCCTTTTAAATATAAAATGAATGAAATCTCCCATTTTCGAAGTAGCAAAATTACGGGTTGTTACAATGTGATTGGCATCGGCAATGTCAGTAACTCTAAAACCCCTATTATTTCAAATGTTCTATTAGTTAGAAATCTAAAACACAACTTACTTAGCATTAGTCAATATGTGACAAGGGCTACAAAATTAAATTTGAAAAGTATAAGTGTCACATCGAAGATAATAAATCAAATATTATCTTTGAAGGAATTAGGAAAAAAATATTTATATTCTCAGTATGAAAACCTCAAATGATAACCTATGTCTTTTGGCTAATACAAGTTACCCTTAGATTTGGCATAAAAGATTTGGGCATTTGAATTTCAAACTCTTATCTAGACTTTCAAAACTTGATCTAGTAAGAGGTCTTCCTAAAATGGATTTTAAAGTAGATAGTATATATGATGCTTTTCTATCAGGGAAACTTAGAAAGAGTTCATTTAAATTGAAAGATATGATTTAAACTTCAAAACCTCTTGAGTTACTTCATTTGGATCTGTTTGGTCCTACTCAAATTTAGTCAATAAATCATAGTAAATATGTTTTGGTAATTGAGATGATTATTCTAGATTTACATGGACAATGTTTCTAAAACATAAAAGTAATGCTATTGATTTATTTAAAACTTTTGCAAAAAGAATTCAAAATCAACTTTCTTTAAAAATCAAAACTATTCGTAGTGATCACAGTGTAGAATATGAAAACGAAAATTTTGAGAATTTCTGTAATAAAAAAGGAATTACTCGTAATTTTTCTTTTTCAAGAATTCCACAAGTAAATGAAGTGGTGGAGCATAAAAATAGGACGATCCAAGAATGCATAAGAACTATGCTTTCAGATGGTAAATTACCAAGAAATTTTGGGCTGAAGCAGTGACTACAGCTTGTTACATTTTGAATGGGATTTTAATTAGACCTCTAACTAATAAAACACCATATGAACTTCATTTCAACAAGAAACCGAAGGTATATTATTTTAAAGTTTTGGAAGTAAATGCTTTATTTTTAATACAAAGGACAATCTGGATAAATTTGATCCTGAATTCGATATAAGGAATCTTTATCGGATATTCTAATAGAAGTAAAACATATAGAGTTTTTAATTTAAAAAAAACACCATTGAAGAAACAATGCATGTATCTTTTTTTGAAAATTTCAAAGATTTTATTCAAATAAATGACGAAGATGATTTTGTTACTTTAAATAATGAATACAATGAAACAAATTGTGAAACTGTTCATCCTAATAAAAGGATCAGGCTTTTAAAAGATCATCCTATAGAAAATATACTAGGAAATATTGAATCTGTTGTTAGAACTAGAAATCAACTAAATAGGATGGGTAATGTAGCTTTTATATCAACTATTGAACACAAAAATCCAAGGAAGCATCATCTAATGATTCATTGATTCTTACTATGCTAGAAGAACTGAATCAATTCACTAGAAACGATATATGGGAACTTATTCCTAGACCTAAGATAAAACTATAATAGGAACTAAATGGGTTTACAAAAATAAAATGAATGAACAAGGTGAGATCGTTAGAAATAACGCTCGGTTGGTTGTGCAAGGTTATTGTTAAGAAGAAGAAATACACCATAATGAAACCTTTGCACCCATAGCAAGATGAGAAGCCATTAGAATTCTACTTGCTTTCGCAAATCACAACAATTTCAAATTATTTTAAATGGATGTCAAAAGTTCCCTTTTAAATGGTTTTTTAAAGAGGATATTTATGTTGAATAACCTCCACTTTTTGATGAAGAAAAGTTTCCAAATCATGTTTACAAATTAAAGAAAGCTTTATATGGTATGAAACAATCTCTTAGAGCCTGGTATGATAGACTAAGATCTTACCTATTATAATCAAATTTTGAAATTGGTAAAGTAAGTGATACTCTTTTATTAAAAGAGACAAAATATGACATCCAAATAGTATAGATTTATATAGATATAATTTTTGGCTCAATAAATAATGAAACAAACAAAGAGTTTTCGGAAATAACGACAAAAGTGTTTGAGATGAGTCATATGGGTGAACTTACTTTCTTTTTAGGATTGCAAATAAAACAATTAGATGGTGGTATTTTCACTAGTCAAGAAAAGTATGCTAGGGATCTAGTTAGTAAGTTTAGTATGACCACCGCGAGTGGACAACCCACTCCTATGGCAACCAATGAAGCCTTAAAGAAGACATGTCAAATGATGTTGATCAAAAACGATAAAGGGGAATGATTGGATCGCTGCTCTATATAACTGGAAGTAGGCCTAATATCATGCATAGTGTCTATCTCTGTGCAAGGTATCAATCTCAACCCAAAGAAACCCATTTAAAATCTATTAAATGTATCCTAAGATATGTTAAACACACTTTAGACTATGGCCTATTTTACCTTAAATATGATTCATTTGATTTAATCTCATATTGTGATGCTGACTATGCTGGTTGTAAATCAGACTGAAAAAGTACAAGTGGACTTGTCACTTTTTGGGACATTCTTTGGTTTCTTGATTTAGTAAAAAATAAAAATACTGTCTCACTATTAACAACTAAAGCAGAATATATCTCTGCTGTTTTGGCTTGTTCTCAAGTTATATATATGCAACAGACCCTAAAGGAAATTTGATTCAATATTTCAAAATCACCAATTTATTATGACAATACATGTGCGATAAATTTATCTAAAATTCCTACTCATCATGCCAAAACAAAACATATTGATATCAAACAACATTTTTCAAAAATAATATAAGTAAAGAGATTATTTCTCTTGAATTTATCATCCCTGAGAATCAAATAGCCGATATTCTGACCAAATCCTTAAACAATGAACCTTTATTGACTAAGAAAAGAACTAGGTATTTGTTCTACAACTCAGATATAGAATATAGGTATAGTAACATATATATTTAAATAAATAAAGAAAAACAAATTTGCCAAAATTTTGAAAGGGATATCGACATTCCCCTACCCCCCATGTCGACAACGGTAAAATTTAAAATTTTGAATTTCCCTCTAAAATTATTTTGGTGGTTATATAATCACAACATTTTAAATTCTTTTGCCTTCTTACTTTATTTTCTTTGTAATAAACTTATGAAAATATAAAATAATGGCCTTCTCTTCTAAATCAAAACAAAATGCAACCATTTCCTTTTCTCCTAATTCTGGTCCATTCTAACGTACTACTTGGCTCGAGTAATGAAGATCGAGGAAATTATGAAGGATTCTCTGCAAATGCTGACTAAACTAGAAGTCATGCAAATAAGGATGGTAAAAGAACAAGAGAAACAAGGTAAGATCTTAGAAATTTGCAAAAGTTTCTAATGAATAATCATGCAGACCCTATTATGATTGAAGATGATTCCTCTAGCATACGTTTAATCCATTGGAGGACGATGAAGAAGTAGAAGTAGAGGAAGAAGCGCAAATGGATGAAGATGATAAACTTATTTGTGTTGGAGAAGTCTGTTTTGACAAAAAAGGTAATTTGGTCGAATAATATGGAAACTTTTGTCTTCATTACCCTAATTGTTCGATTCATAAGTCACCAATTCTCAAGGACTCTCATTAGATTGTTATTATATTAATGTTTTTATATTTTGTGTACTCTTATATATTTGTGTACTTAGATTTATGTTTCGCTTATTATACTTTGTTATTAGCACTTAGTACCATATTATTAGTTTAAAGGGGAGTTATGTAGTTTAGGCTTAGTTTTTTATTGATGACAAAAGGGGACAATTAGAAAATAGGTTAGATAGGCTCAAATTAAGCGGGAGTTAGTTGATTAAGGGGGAGTTGTTGGAATAAGGGGGAGTCGGAGTAGAATCGAAGTTTGTTGGAGTAGATTTTATAAACATAGGTTGTCATCATCAAAAGGTGGGATATTGTTAGTTCCTGAGATGATAGTTTTGATGACAACAACCTTAGGACTTGTTATAAAATATAAATACTAATATTCTTGTCTATATATATATATATATATATATGCAGGTACTAACAATGAAGATTGTACAGTATAAAGATTCAAGACTGAGTATAAAGATTCAAGACTGGGTACAGAGATTCAAGACCGACGAATTCAGAAGAAATCAAGACTAAAGACTTATGGTTATCAAGAGTTCAAGATATCATGATAAGTAATAGAGTCTAGATGTGATGACCTACATTTCAGAAGATTTAAATTGATAATAATCCACATATGTCCAACTTAAGCAATTCGGGATATAGATAATCAACAGGGTTAATTAAGAAAATAAGAAAAGGAAAAGAAAACAAACACAGAATCTCGCGGGAACGATAAAATATAATATCAAATACATAGTTCATGAAGCTGTTTGCTATACTGTTGATTATAATTTATACGACATTTATCAGAGTTATACATATACAACAGAAAAAAATGCAGCAGACAACATGATGTAGGAATACTAATAGTAGTAATATACCAAATCTTCGTCTTCATCCTCAAGAATAAATCTTCAATAAGTTGAAGAACTCAGGACTAGCCCAAGCATAAAGAAAAGACAAAACATTCGAGTCAGGACTAAAATATCCTTATGTAAGTCAAATCGATATCACCGATAACATGAGTGTAACGGTGTTAGAGATGTTTATGGGATTTCACATCTCCTATCCAGTGTACAACGTGTATGCAATAACTCAAGAAATGTTATGCGATTTTCCATCTCTTAAGGGTCCATCAAAATATTTATATGCAGTAGAATACACTATACATATAATGTCTAGTCAATAAAATAAATATCAAAAAAGCATTAAGGCTTTACATACCTCTTAATGCTTTTTTAAGCATTGTCGTATAGTTTGCATATAAAACACCAGTAAACCATCGGTGGATAGGGATGCGCCGTGACACGACAACACTAAACCAAGATCTTATGGGTCTCATATAGGGATAAAAGTAAGACAAGGCACGTGAGGCAACGCCCAAGGTTGGATACTACCAGTTCGAGTCGTAGGGTTGGTGGTAACGCATCATAGCCATGACCGCTCGCCGTGTCCATCCATCCCATATCGAGTCAAAAGAAGGCTATCCCAAATCAAGGTGAACCAATCGAAACCAACAACAAGAGTAATAATATGGAGTGAGTCAAAGAAAATCGAAGAACGGATGTCCGCTTAGGGTAATTAGTTGACTTGGCCCTGTCAATCCATCATGTATTGGTCATTTCAAATAGGCACAAGTGCCGGGGTCTATACATCATCGTTCTCTTTCTTCAAATCTAGCAAAAGAAGCCAATCCAACCACTTCATCCTAGAATCTCCTCCACATATGCAGTTGCTAAAGTGGTTCCAATTTTGACAAAGAGTATGCCAATGAGAGGCCCTGATCTCTTTAACAACCAAACGTCATTTACACACTGGTTGGTTCTTTTACATTTCGAAAACAGTTCATACCTGATATCAAAATATCATATTCGCTTCAAAATCAAATCCATTTCGAAATCATCATATTTACTCAAAATATATTATTTTGATTCAAAATCATGTTCGTCTTAATATTTTGGTTTCAGTTTCAAAATTCTTTGGAATTCCAATTTAGGTTATAACTTCATTTAACCAAATTCGTATTTAAATCCATGATTTAAAATAAACATTCCACCCTTGACCAGTTTGAATTTTTTGAAAAATAGTTTGAATAGCTTTAAAATAGTTTAAATAATTAAAATAGTTTAAACAGTTAAAAATAGTTTAAATGGTTAAAATGGTTAGAAATAGTTTAAATGGTTAAAACAGTTTAATATAAATTAGTTTAAATATCAAAATGGTTTATATAGCAAAATTATTTGGAAAATCCAAAATAATTGGAATATTTAAAAAATAGATTTAAGTAGTTTATATCAAAATAATTTATTTGAAAATGGTTTCAAAGTCAAACTGATTCAATTTCCAAATTTCCCAATTCAAATCACATTTAGTTTCAATTCAATCGATTCAATTTCGATTTCAATTCAAATCAATCTCAACTTTGATTTTAAATTAGTTCAATTCCACTTTCAAATCCAATTAATTCAATTTCAGTTTCAATTTATATCGATTTCGAGCTCGATATTCAAAATATGGATTCAAAACACTTAAATAAGATTCACCTTCAATATGTAGTTTAAAATCCCAATATTCAAATATAATTCAATTCCGAGCTCAACTTCGAAATATCGTTTTTATATCACTTTTACTTAGTAATATTCAAAGTTCGGATAAAGTTTTGAAATCCTTTAAAACAATCAATTTATGAAATTCAAATCATTTAAATAATTTCAAATCAAAATTTTAAAATCATTTAATTTAACCAATCCGGTGTCCCTATATAATTTTCTATCCTATGGCCAAGTGATCGGTTATTTTAATTTAATTTCAGGGATGGATATATATTATTTCAATCCAAATCAAAGTGTCTTAGGTATATATCATTTCAACCTGTTTCTAAATTTATTCGAAATGATTCAAATTACCTTTTTATATGCTGTAAATAATATACAGGGCGATAACATGATATATATATATATATATAATAATAATAATAATAATAAATAAACATACAATCATCCAAATATCAATCAATTGGCATCTATCACAATCAATCATCCAAACAGTTGATATAATTCACAACAATTTCCTAGTTGTTAATATTGGTTATTTTATTGGTAATTAAATTCCAATTTCAAACATAACTGTTAATTTTAATTTTTAATAGTTATTTCGAATGACAATTTTGACGACAATTGAATTTATCAAACAACGATCAATAAATTTATATCACTTCATAATTTCAAATTTAACTAGCATAAAATATTCTAATACTTGTGAGCGTTATAAAAACACTCACCTTTTATTCTGTTGTTGCTTTCACGTTTTGGTTTTAATTAAATTCGATTAAATTCGAACGCGTTTGAATTTAACTGAAAATTCCCGAAGCTCCAAATTCAATCAAACGGATTCCATAGCACAGACCTTGTTAATACGGACCCAACGCGACTGACTGCGTTGGATTTCGACCTAAAACGAATGAGGTATGAAATTTATAAGATTTCAATTACAAAATATAATTAGTTTCATAAATAAAATCTCTATTTCTTTTCTTAATACTACCCACAAAGCTCGACCCAAACACGTACACACCTAGCATCTATCTTCTTCTTCCTCAATGTTGCATGTACACAAAACACAGCCCACCCAAAACGACCGTGCAGGCTTGCAAGTGATACGGAACTAGGAGCTTCTAACCGACATTCCGACATCGCCGATGAATTTCCCACCTCGAGCCGAACCACACGTCAACTCCTCGCCACGCTCGGATCACCTTCTCGTGACGCGTCCTGCAGCTCGATACCGCCTGCACAAATGTCGCTTTCCTCCCTAAGCAGCCACGACCTTCCAAAACCCTCCCCGAGATGAAAAACCTCGCTACAAACCCGAATACGGCTTCCAATTCACGAATTGATGTCTAAAATCGAAGAAAAGCTCAACCATAGATCAAACCCACTAGCGTCTCTCACTATCGCACGTCAATTCGCGCATACCAGAGGGAAGCTCTTGCTAAACTAGGATTTTTATAGGTGGTTTCGTATTTTTAGATGAGTAGGATAAGAGAAATATTTTTTTTGAAGTTTTTCTCTTCATTTCCTTTAATGTTGCTCGGCTATTACTTAAAGTGAAGAGAGGGAAGCATGTAAAAGAAGGAGTAGGCACTAGGGTGGCTGATGGGAATATGTAAACAGCTGAAAGGTAGGATAGAGTAAGCAAAGTTAAATCAAATAAATAAATATATTAATTATATTTTCAAAATATCTCGCTGTAATTTTTGGATCGCTATCGAGGCATGCCGTCAGGCATACTTAATGTTATACCCCTATTCTGAAGGCATTGGAACAAGTTTCAAGTCCCAATTCGATCGTATGGAGAAGATAGTTTTTTGGACCACATTATTACATTGAATTTTCAATATTAAATTCAACGCGTTTCTATCCCATACGACCGAACAATAGCTCCAAACACTATAAAATTTGAAATTCGATAATAATACACTATTACGGATCCAATAAAACTGGTTTCGTCAAATTCTGAGACTGTCCCTGCATTGCTACTTTTATATGTTAATTTAAACGAGTTATTTTTAAAATCGAGTAAATCATCTTTAAAGTCGATTTAAAATTTTATTATCTTCATTCTTATTTAAATAGAAATTAAGTAAGCCTTTAAATTATATTTTTCAAATAAAAATCCAAGATTTAAATTATTTTCATCATTTCAATTATTTAATTCAATAATTAAATTATCAATAAATCATTATATTTGAAATTCAACCTATTAAATCGGTAAAACTTTTCTTTCCAATATTTAAAATCAATTAAATGAATAATTTTAAATAACCAAAAATTCTGGGTCGTTACACCAGACTTATGTTTAAACTTCATAATAGCACTTAAATCTTTATTCGGATTTTAATTGTGTAATGGAATCCACCTTCTTGCTTTAATTGTGGGATGGAACCCACGACCTTCTCTAGTGGAATGGAATCCACTGAATTTTAAAAATTACTCATGTTTTCAAAACTATCTTTTTAAATTCATCTCTATCAATTTAAATATTTTAGCCTTAATTCAAAAACTATTTTTTATCATATTAATCTCAAAATCATCACCTGTTTTTAAAACTATATCTTGATTTTAATATTTTAGCTTTAATATATTTTAAGAAAATCTATACTTAGTTTTTAATATTACTTTTATATTATAGATTATATATTTTAAGATTACTTTCTAAAATTCTTTTATAAGTTTAAACTATATTCAAAACGGTTTACAAAGTTTAGAAATTATTATGACAAGTTTAGAATAGAAACCATTTAAAAGAAAAATCTATTTTCAAAAATAACATAGGCATGTCGATGCCCCCATCCCTATATCGACATGGTAGCCATAGAATTCAGATTTCAAATTTTCAAAATAACTGTCTATTTGTCGTAACCTTTACGAATGGACATGACCGTTGTTCTCTTATAAATACCAGTTTTTTTCAATGAATTTTAAGTTAGTTTTTCTTCATTTCTTCACTCCTTCTCCACTCAAATATTCTCTTATATTTCAAATGCTTTGCTAAAGTTCTACCGAAATCCTAAGTGAATCAAACTTGATCATCTCTAGTTTGATTCTTTCCATTCTCTCTCAAAGATCACTATGTTATTTAGAGTTATAGGATCATTTATAATCAAAGAAGTGCATTGAGTCTGTCTATCAAGTGTGATTGGAAATGGTATGATTGTGCCTTGTAAATCAATTTGGTGTGATTGTAGCCCGTAAATCAATTTGGTGATCTTGTAGCATGGTTAAATCAAGAGATTATGCCTTGGACTCGGAGACAGGAGGGTGTATCTCATGGCCTTGAAATCGAGGTTGTAATATCGATATTATATTTGAAAAGAAATATGCCCAAGAAATTGTGTGGGACTAGATGTATGGTAACTCCAAACCAGTATAAAATTCCGAGTGTTCTTTCCTTTATTTCTTTTATTTACTATTTGCATCTATGTCTAATTCTATGATTGTTTATGTGCTTGTGAATTGCATCTGTTTGGATTTAATTTGAAAATATTTCAAAAGGATTTACAAAATTAATTAAACACTGTGCACCCTTCCTCTAGAGTTAATTCTGCTTCAAGGTCCATAATCCGCATTTCCTACAGACCCAAGTCAGCTAAAGGTTAGTAGTCAGCTAAACAAAACTATAGCGTTAGGGCAGATAGTCCATTTGTTACCAGATTTGTATGCATACATGATATTGCTTTATTGTTATAACCAGTTTTAGTTGCAAGATTTAATGCAAAGGATAAGTTTTTAAAAGTATATTAGTGAGGGAAAACCTATTCCAATAAGCGGCGTTGTCCCATTTAATATCAGATAACCAAGATGTATAGTATTATTCACACCAGGGTTTATGTCTGACTCAAAGTTTGTGTTTTACTCCTTAAACTCTTTGGTACTTAAAATTGATTTGAGTAGGCTGAGGGTTGAGGATTTTCAGGTTTTAGTAAGTTAGCAAATAAAACTTTCGGAGATGAATAGGAGGTTGATAGATAGCTGTTTAGGAGTTCCTGCATTATTTTGTTATATTTCGCTATGTTGTATTAAGTCAGTTATGACTATTTAATACTCTGGTCAACCAATGAGGCATCTTTATATGTCGCACTTGGCATATTTATGTAATAATTGTATTTGATCTGAATCTAGAAAATGATATGGGATAATGTAATTTGGATACGAAACATCTTTTGAAATGTAATCGAAAATGTTTTTTTGAAATTTGTGGTTTTGTTTCATATTTATGTGCTTTTGATATTATGATTACCATCAGCATTACCGTATTTTGTCGACGGAATTTAACTGTAAATGACTACAGCATCTGTAGTGCTTAGCTTTGGGCCTCAAGATATGGCATGTGTAGCGCTTTGTCATAGGTAAGCACACAGAAAGGAATCTATAGAGAAGTGATAGGTTATTGGTGAGGCTGCAAAACCATTAGGATAAGTTCACCCTAAGAGAAGTAAGTTAGGGACACATCGTTCAGAAGAGCAGTATCTAACAGAAGTTCGATTTTTTGTTTATTATTGTCTAGTAGGCTCGAGTCAGCAAAAAGTTTAGTAGTTTCCCAAACGAAGCTATTGTGTTCGGACAAATAGTCCATTTGTTACCTGATTTGTATGCATACATGATATTTATTTATCGTTTTAACCAGTTTCGGTTGCAAGATAAAGATTTTCAAAAGGTATGTTTTAAAAGGGTATTAGTAAGGGGAAACACGTTATGCTAAGCAGCATGATCTCGCTTAATATCAAATAACCGGGATGTATTGTATTATTCGCACCAGGCTTTATGTCTGACTCGAAGTTTATGATTTACCCCATAAACTCTCGGTGGCTCAAAATTGATTTGAGTAGGCTGAGGGTTGAGGATTTTCAGGTTTTAGTACGTTGGTGGTAATGCTTCCAAAGATCAGTAGAGGCTGGTGATTTGTTATTTAGGAGTTGCTGTTTATTTTGTCTTATTCCTTGTGTTGTACTAAGTTAGTTATGACTATATAGTACACTAGTCAACTAAAGGGGCATCTTCACATGTTGCTCTTGGTGTATTTATGTAATAATTATATTTTATCTAAACCAAAAAAACGATACGGGATTATGTAATTCAGATATGAAACAGATTTTGTGAAATGTAATCAGAAATGTTGTTTTTTGAAATTGTGATTTTGTTTCATATTTTTGTGCTTTTGATATTATGGATATCATTAGCATTACCATATTTTACCGTTGGAAGTTAGTACTAAAGATGATTACAGCTTCTGTAGCACTTAGCTTTAGGCCTCAAGATAGGGGATGTTACAACTTGGAATCAAAGCATAGGTTTATGAAAAAATTTAAACTAAAATGACTTTTTTAAAACATAATCCTATGGAATTAGAGATAAGATTGGGGTATGGGATAATGCTATAGTAACATACTTATATTTTCTATATACAAATGTACGCTTTAACTCTATTCTTCTATCTTTCTTAGGCTACTCTTCTATATCTTACGAAGCTTGATTACAGATATGGATGCTAGAAGTGGAAGAGTTAACCTTGGAGGAAGCACTATAACAAATGGAAATGCTAGACTGAATACAAGAAGGAACCAAGGTCAAGCACAAGCTGGAAATGTGGGTGCTGGGGTCCTGCCAGTTGACATGGGAACAATGTATCAGTTCTTTGTCAATATATGCAGGTGGGTGTTAAAGCTGAAGTGGTTGGAGGAAATGCTGGAGGAGGAGTTCAAGAAGCTCCAGCAGGCAACAATTATGCTGTTTTGAGTATGGGTTACGCTTAGTTGGGAAGAAAGTCATTCAGCGGACTGAAGACATTGTTGAAGTAGAGAATTGGTAACTGCACTATTGGAGAATCTTGCATATTTGGGGCTCAATGATAAATAGAAGAGAAGGCTTGCTTCTAGACTGGTCAAGAGAGCATCGTTGTACTAGTGGAATAGTGTGATGATTGGAGTTAATATGATATGGGCTGAGTTTAAGAGGAGGTTAGAGGAGAGATTTATGTTTGAGATTGAGAAGTCTACTCTGCTTAGAAAGTTTGCTGAGTTAGAGCAGTGTGAGATGACTGTGTTGGAGTATGTGATGAGGTTTGAGGAGCTGGCACGGTATGGTTATTCCACTGTGGATACCGTGATTAAGAGAAATGAGCAGTTCGTTAGGGGGTTGAAGCCTAAGTTGGGAAAGGCTACGTTACCTCATATCAGGGAACCTCATGATGTTGTAGAAATGGCTTTGAGACATGAAGAAATTCTTTCTTTTCTGGAGAGAAGTAAGGCTAAGGAGGTCTAGGTGGGGCATGGTAAGAAAAAAAAGTTCTTTCGTAAAAAGGGAGCTTAGAAGGAAGGAGCTGCCAAGAAAGGAAAGTCGAAGATTGTTTGCTTTATGTGTGACAAGAAAGGCCATTTTGCGAACGAATATCACTTAGGAAATGGGAATAAAGTGATCAGAAGAAGAAGATCAGATGCTTGAACTGCAATCAAATTGGACATTACAAGAACCAATGCAAGGAGCCTGCTAAGGATGGGAAGGGCAAAGAATATGCATTAAATCCAGCTACATCAAGGCCAACGATAGAGGAAAAAGGAAAAGTTATGTTGGTAAGTACGCTTCCGACTCATGGTATGTCAGTTAGCATTCTGTTTGATACTAGTGCAATACATTCTTTTGTTTCTCGTTGTTTGGTAGATAATCTTATCCTAGAACCCTCATACCTAGTTATTTTCTTATGGGTTGCAAATCCAATAGGAGTGTATGTGACACTTGGGATGAAGTGTGACCACCTAGAGTTCGATTTGTTAGGTCATACATTTGTTTGCAGTTTGCATGTATTTGACTTCATAGGATTCGGAATTATTTTGGGTATGAATTTGTTAAGTAAGTACAATGCTAGTATATTTTTCCATGATAGGAAAATATCACTTAGACACCCTGATTGTAGTGATAGGAATGTATACACCGTAGAAAGCCCTAGCTGTGAGGTGAATGCTTTGTAGGGTGTTATGGAGGTAGAAGACAAGTTGAATCGAGTTTTCATGGTCAGTGAAATTGCGGATGTCTTTGAATCGGTGGTAGGATTGCCACCGAAACGAGCTATTGAATTTCAGATAGAATTGGTACTGGGAGCTGAACCAGTGAGTAGATCACTAAGCAGGATGACATGTACCGAGATGAAGGAGTGGAAAGAGCGGTGTTTACAAAGAAACTGAATGGATCATTAAGGTCATGTATCGATTATCATAAGTTGAATGAAAAGACGATAAAGAATCGAAATCTGTTGCCTAGAATTGATGATTTGTTCGATCAGTTGAGTGGAGCCAAGGTACTTTCTCGTTGGATTTAACAACAGGGTTTCATCAACTTAGAGTAGCAGAGGACTAGTATAACATTGACGGTGTTAAGAACCAGATATGGATCATACGAATGGTTAATGATGTCGTTCGGACTAACTAATGCGCCAGCATTCTTTGTAGACTTGATGAACCGAGTTTTTCGAAAGCACTTGGATAGGTTCGTGTTGGTATTTATAGATGATATTTTGATATACTCTAAGGATGAAGGGGAGCATGAAGTTCATCTTAGAGTGGTACTTGAGATGCTTAGACACATCAATGAAAGGTGAAGTTTTTGAAGTGTCATTTCTGGAAGAAGGAATTGAATTTCTTGGTCATATAGTCCCCGAGAAAGGGTTGTTTGTAGATTCGACTAATATTGAAGTGGTGAATAATTAGAAGAGACCCAAGACAGTGACTTACATAAAGAGTTTTCTTGGATTAGCTGGGTATTTTCAAAGGTTCGTAAAAGATTTTTTGTGGACAGTAGCATCGATGACCAAGCTAATGCGAAATGATGAAATTTTGATTGGACCGTTAAGTGTAAAGGAGCATTCCAGAGCTTGAAATACTTATTGACTAATGCACCTGTGTTGGTTGTTCCGAAGGGGAATTAGTATTTGGTAGTATATAAAGATGTGTGTGGAACTAGGTTAGGAGCCGTGTTGATGCAGAGAGGTAAAGTGATTTCCTATGCTTCACGACTGCTTAGGCCACATGAGGTGAGATATCCAATGCATGATTTGGAATTGGCTGCGGTGATTTTTGCATTAAAAGTATGGAGACATTATCTTTTGGGAGAAAGATTTGAGTATATACAGATCATAAATCATTGAAATATTTATTCTCTCAAAAGGAGCTAAATATGGGACAGTAGACATGGTTGGAGTTTATAGCTGCTTATGATTTTAGAATTGGGTACACATCAGGAAAAGGAAACATGGTGGCAGATGCACTTATCTGGAAATATCAGAATGCGGTTTTGGCAATGATAGCTAAATGGAAAGTTTTGAAACCTTTGACGGTATGGAGATTATAGTGGAGATATAAAGTTGGATCCAGTAAGGAAACTATTGTCTTGGTTAGAAGTTCGACTGATGATGATCGAAAAGATTGCTTCTAAAAAAATGGAGGAACCAGTATTAGTTGAACAGATCAGGAAGTTAAGTGATGGAACAGAGAACGACAAGTTGAAGGATTTTAGTCTATACCAGAATGGGTGGTTAAGGAAGAAAGGAAGATTGTGTGTTCCGAATGTGGCGGACATACGAAAGAAGTTCTGGAGGAATTCCATCGTTTGAAGTTCACTATTCATCCAGGAGGAACTAAGATGTATCAGGACATGTAGAGAAGTTTCTTTTGGGAAGGAATGAAGTAGGATGTAGGCTTATGGGTAAAGCAGTATCAGAACTGCCAACGGGTAGAAGCCGAACATCAAAAGCCAAGTGGGTTGCTCCAGCCATTAGATATTCCAGTATGGAAATGGGATTCTATTTCTATGGATTTTATAGACAGGTTGCTAGGATATAATATAGGAAATGAAAGCATATTGGTCATAGTGGATAGATTGACCAAGAGTGTCCATGTCACTCCAGTTAAGTCAACAAGAACAGCACTTATTTTGGCTAAGTTATTTATGAAGAATGTATTTAGACTGCATGGAATCCTAGTATTATCGTAAGTGATAGAGATTCCTTATTCACCAGTGAGTTCTGTAGAAGTCTACAGGAGATTTTAGGAACCAATCTAAATTTGAGTATCACTTACCATCCATAAACCAATGGGCAAAAGGAAATAGTTAATAAAGCCTTGGAATATTTGTTAAAAGCTTGTGTATTTGATTTTAGGGGATCGTGGGAAGACCATCTACACTTAGTTGAGTTTAAGTATAACAATAGTTATTAGGAAAGTATAGGGATGGCACCGTTTGAAGCTTTGTATGGATGCAAATCTCTCGTTTGTTGGTTAGAGATCGGAGATAGGTTAGTTCTTGGTCCAGATTTAGTTAGAGAAGCTGCAGAGAAGATTGAGTTGATTCAAGCTAGGATGAAGGAGGCTTAGTCTAAGCAGAAGAGTTACGCAAATAGAGGATAGAAAGACCTAGAGTTCTCGGTTGGAGATCATGTTTTCGTCAAGGTACCACCGATGAATGGTGTAATTAGATTTAGTAGATCAAGGAGGTTGACACCTAGATTCGTATGACCAATTCCTATTGCAGAGAAGATCGGGAAACTCGCATATATAGTTGAGTTACCGACGAGTCCACGATGTTTTACGTATTTCTCATCTAAGCAGGTGTGTTAGAGATCCAGAGACTATTATAACACTGATTGTGTAAGAGAACTTAGTAGTAGAGTGGAAGTTGATTATAATTAGAACTCAGTTTCGATAGTCATAAGAGATGAGAAGAGGCTAAGGAACAAGACTGTCAAATTAGTTAAAGTCCAATGGAGCAACGATGACAGAGACTATACTTGGGAGACTAAGAGCAAGACTAGAGATGGTTAACCTGATTTATTTGATGGTATGCTTTACCTCTTTGTACCTTATCGTCATTTCGAGGATGAAATTCTTTAAGGAGGTGAGTCTGTAACGATCTTGTTTTTGAGTAACATTATTTAGAATATTTAGTTAGTTAAATAAAATAAAATAATGTAATGATTGGAGGATTGAGATTTTTGATTAATAAGGGTAGTCGTGCCTTGTTAAACAAATGGACTAAAATGAATTAGAATGAAATAGAAAAGGGAAGTTAGATACGGGGCAAAGTAGGAATAAGACATGACCATATACCCTAAACCCAAATGCATCTCATTCTGCACGTTCATTTCATATGTTCATAATAAAAAAAGGAAACATAGAGGTCGGCCACCATTAGAAGAAACAAGAGGAAGATAAGCTAAAGAAAGAAGTAAATCAGCTTAATTCATTCTCAAGTCTCAAATCCTTAATCACAAAGCTAAGGTGAATAATGACTACATCTTCTTTTTTTTATTGTTTTCGGTTCTTAGATTAAATCCAAACTATCTTGTAAAAGATTTCCCATGTTTTGATAGTTTAAAACGAAGATATATGCTTGTTGATGTTTTATGATATTTCATATGGATTTATTATATGTTTTAATGTGAAAACCCTATTTAGTGAAATCCAAAAGACTTGCGAATATAGAATAAGATCAAAAAAGACATTTTAGAGATGGGTTTCGATTTTTATAATTTTATGAATTAATGTCGATTTATTATTAATTTTCTAGTGAAGAAAATAATTATTTGGGTTTAAAAATTAACTATGGATAATACGTATATGTTTTGGATCAGAAATTTATATATGTTAGAAAACATATTTAAAATGATTTATAGGAATTTTTGTAGAATTTTTCTAAGTGTTTTAATAATTATATAAAATTATTTAAGGTATAGGGCTTAAATGTTTTATATATTTATAAAAGGATCAGGAGCATTTTGTAAATAATTTAAATTGTTTATTTCTTAAATTTTGGCAATATTTTTAGAAAAGAAAATTAGCAACCAATCATATTTTGATAAACAAAGCAGGTTAATTGAAAAGAATTAGTTTAAAAAGTTAAAAATTAGTTTATAAATATTTTTACATGTTTTGCCACTTTCGGCACCATGCATTCGACATAGTACTTACGCTTCCATTCATTCGAAACCAATACACTTGGTATTAGATACTCGGTATATAGAAAATTGGACACAGACTAAAGGTACTAGGTCGAAACAAGGGGTCGAAGCCTTACTTTGTTTTTAAATGAATATACACCTCCTTTTTTCAAAAGGAATACTTTCAACTTTGTTAGCATTCAACTGGGTCTAATTATTTTAAAGAATGGTTTTGACAGTGGTTGCGCCTTTTGTTTTTAGCAAATGCTTTCGTAGGGGTCGAAACCCCTTGCTTCCACTTTATACCTTTCGAAGCAAATGGTTTCAAAAGGGTTACTTTGTTTTTAATCTTAGCCCCTTCTCCAATGCTTTCAAAGGGTTAGTTTCAATACCATCACTTCTTTACTTAGGAAATTGCTTTCGAAAGAGTGCTTTCGACTTAGTTATTTTATGATCCTTTTATTCTGTTGGAAGT
Source organism: Allium cepa (assembly GCA_030765085.1). Lineage (NCBI taxonomy): Eukaryota > Viridiplantae > Streptophyta > Magnoliopsida > Asparagales > Amaryllidaceae > Allium > Allium cepa. Next base: position 1,042,853,989 of record CM060937.1, read on the forward strand.
AAAATCTAATGGTTTCGAAAGGAAATGTTTTTAATGGTTTCGAAAGGTTACTCCACATGTTTTACTAGAACCCAAATGCTTTCGAAAGGTTTGATTTTATGAAAAGGATTTTAGTGCTTTCGAAAGATTTAAGACGTAGGTTTCTAAGGGGTAGTTCCCTAGTGGTTTCGAAAGGCAATGTTTATAGTGTTTTGATAAGAGAATATCTAAGGTTTTAAAGCTTTCGAAGGAGACATTTTTAAATGTTTTCAAAAGGTTGATTATGAATGGCTTCGAAAGGTGAGATTTGGCCTTCGGCATAAGGTTATAAAGCAAAGTAGTTTATTTGGTTTCAAAAGGGGTACTTTCAATGGTTTCGAAATGGATACTTTCAAAGGTTTAAATGTTTCCATCAACAAAGGTTTCTGTAGAGTATATATAACATGGAAAGGTGATTTGAGTAAAGCATAGAATATATTTTCCTTGGTTACGTATGATTTAAAGGTTTAAATCAATCTGAGAGAAAATGTTTTTCAAGGAAAATTTTAAGGGAAGATTACCCTAAGTAAAATGACTCGGATACTAGAATTCCAAAAGGGACTGGTATGGAATCGCGCCCTATACTTTAACTAGTTGCCCCTAGCTAATAGTGTGTAGAGCTTTATCACAGGTAAGACTAAAATGATGTTACACACAAAAACGAATCTATAGAGAAGAGATTGGTTATTGGTGAGCCCGCAAAATCATTAGTATCAACTGACCCTGGGAGAAGTAAATTAAAGACGGACCGTCCAGAAGAGGAGTGTCTAATGAAAGTTAGATTGTTTGTTTATTATTGTCCAGTAAGCCCGAGTCAGCCAAAGATTAGTTGTTAGCCAAACAAAACTATAGTTTCCGGACATATAGTCCATTTGTTACCTGATTTGTGTGCATACATGATATTGCTTTACTGTTTTAACCAATTTTGATTTTAGGATTAGGATTTACAAAATATATTTTTTTTAAAGGATATTGGTGAGGAGAAACCTATTCCACTAAGCGATGTTGTCTCACTTATTATTAGATAACCAAGATGTACAGTATTATTCACAATAGGATTTATGTCTGACTCGAAATTTATGTTTTTCCACTTAAATTCTTGGGTGCTCAAAACTGATTTGCGTAGGCCGAGGGTTAAGGATTTTTAAGTTTTAGTAGGTTAGTGAATAAAGCTTTCAAAGACGAGTAGGAAGCTGATGATTAGTTATTTAGGAGTTGTTGTTTTACTTCGCTGTGTTGTATTAAGTCGGTTATGATTATATTTCTCTGGTCAACCAAGGGGCCATCTTCATATGTCTCTCTTGGAGTATTTATGTAATAATTATATTTGATCCGAACTTGGAAAACGATACTGGATTCTGTAATTTGGATATGAAACATGTTTTGTGAAATGCAATCAGAAATGTTTTTTATTTGAAATTGTGATTTTGTTTCATATTCATGTGCTTCAGATATTATGGATACCATTAGCATTACCGTATTTTGCCATCAGAATTTAATATTATATATGACTGTAGCATCTGTATCGCTTAGCTTTAGACCTCAAGATAGAGGATGTTATAATATAATATCAGAAGAATGGTATAAAGAGTTATTCTAAATATAGAAATTTCAGAGTTATAAAACCTAAGTACTATCATCACTCTGGATAATTATAGCTTCCTATCTTCACAATGCTGATATGTACACTACTGCATCGAAAATAAGAATACTATGGTAGGTAAACATCCGGCTCGTCTGCATAAGCTCCAAACCATCCAAACCTAAATCTAGAAATATACACGAGTTGACCCGAGCACTATAGAAAAAATAACATATGGATCGGTCTGGTAAACTAGCATGACAACTTAGGAAATATGCAACAAGTTACAGTAACCATTGAGACTGTATGGATTACCGTAACGGTTTTCCCTTTAATGAAACCAGCCATCTGATGAGTGAATATATTGGTATTATAGATAATGTTTAGGGTGTAGAACATATATCATAAATTAGATGTTGTGTATATGACATAACAGTAATAGGTAAACTAGAAATAGTTCTTAGGTACATGTTCATAATGGACATTTCCCTATGGAGATGCTTTCAGTAAACTGAAGCGGATTTCCATGACAAGAACCAGAAACTACCTTCCAAGCGACGTATATCTCTAGATAAAATATACCATAAGGTAAACGCAACTGGTCCATTGCCAGAACATAGTATGAACTACATGGAACTAATTATCAACAACTCCCACTAGCATCATCTATAAGAATCTCTAAATAATGGAGTTGATATACCCTCAATGGTTAGCTAACCCAATATTGTAGCCATTCCTAATGTCGAGGTCACGTTCGGCATCTCACATACGAGTCTTCATCACTGCAACATAACACGAATCCCCAATTGGATTTCGTCATCTCAAACGAATCACAAATCGCTACATGGATTTGAGAATCATGATCAGATCTCAAATCTCGATACAGATTCCCATATATGGCTTTCAAAGAATGCTAATTTTGTCCTCTCTCTTGGAATACTCCTCAAGATAGACAATCCCACATGATAGCATCTTTTGAAATGTTAACGTTGACATCTTCCTTGGGCTTAACCTCAGGATAGACAGTTCAACTCTATAACATTTCACTTCACAACCACTCCCTAAACATAGAACTCGTATACTAGCTTTGAAGTGCTATTCGATAAGTAAAACACTTACCGATCCTGGTCTGTTCAAAACCTATTCGAGGAATTTCTGATTAACTCAATTCTGGTTCTTTCAGAAGTCAACGAAAGCTAGAGACATTTCATCCAAATGCTCCTCCATGGGGGTTCTTATTGGTATGAAATCATGAAGCTTTTAGATACGTCTTAAGTTAATATTAGGTTAAGTTCTATAGTCAATTAATTTACTATCTAGTCAAAAACATGGCTTATACAAATAAATATTGATATGCTTAACTCATTTCCGACATTCCAACTAAACAATTCCGCATTCAGTAGTGAAGCCATGTAAGTTAAAGCATAGGTTGCATCAGAGCCTTACCTAGACACTTTATTCTTGAATATCAAAAATAGGTAAGTCTACATTGTCATCTTTTAATGTTGAGTATAGTATAAATGATTTTCATAAACAAGTAAGAAAACAACACGATTAACACTTTTCGATATTCCCGACTTAACTATTCCTCGGCCAATAGAGAAATTGGTAGGTTAGAGCTTATTGCTTATATCCCTACTCAAACATCGATCTATACTCTCACAAATAGGACAAGCCCACTTCGTCGACTTTTAGTGTTAAGAATAGTTAATTTCTTTTCAAATAATTAACTGAAATTTAACCATTTGGTCTTAAGCAATTCCTAACCCCTTTCTAAACCTTTTTTGTACTTTTAAAACATTTTTTATTTAATATATGTACGGTAATTTATTTATAAAACTAGATATTAGATAAAACACTTTAAATATAATATTACATAAGATTTTTACACCTTAATAAAATAACCAACTAATCTTATAAAAAGTTTATACACATAAAAATGATCTTAAAAAACATTAAAATACTTATAATGGGTTTTAAAACATTTATCCAAAATATTATTTGTAAATCACAAGTTTGTAAAAAACTTAGAACAACACGTTTTCATTATGAAAAACTCTTCTTTAAAAATTGACAACTAATTCTTAAAATGTCATAAATATCCCAAATCACTTTTGAATCCTCTAATACGAGTTAGTAAACGCTTGTAAAAATAACAAAACAAAATAGTTAAGTTTAAGTATATTTTCAAGCATTTAAAGTCCAAAAACCAAAGGCTAAGCGGGGCATTTTTGCACAAGTGAAATCTTGGCCACTTTTCTAAACTTTGCTTAACTTTCACCATTCATGCTTTTCATGGAAGCAAGAGTACATATAAAGCATCGTAAATATTCGAGAAACTCTTAAGGATATATGTGTAAAGTTCCATAGAAATTGTAATGACCCATAATTTTACCACTTTGAAAATGAAATACTAAAACTTAAATAATCATATTTTACATAATAGATAAAAATGGTAAAGTTATTTTTAGAATTTAATAAAGATTTTGGACTTTTATCGTAACATTGACAAAATTGACAAAAGCAAATTTTGGTTAAAATTGGACATACAGTCAAATAATTGTTTTAAAGGATAAATAACTCCATTTAAAATCATTATGTAAGGATAATAACAGGTTGATAAAAATTTTATAATTATATATACTCATGTTATAGTGATTGACAAATTTCGTCGCATTAACAAAATCAATATCATATTTTGCAAATGAATTCCGATATTGTTTTATATTATATTATAAGCCAAATACACTTTTTTTAATTATTTAAAAATGATAAGAAATTTATTTTCAAGTTTGGTTTACATGAATAAATAGTTTAATAAAAATGTCAAATTGTGACTGTAAACCCTTTTGTCAAAAATCAACGTTTTGCGAATAAAAGTTGTCGCAACGTTGTTGTACCTTTATTTACATATACATGTACATGTATTTAAATATAGTAAGTTATAATTAAGTTACTAAGCAAGTTTACTTTTACTAAACAAGATTAGAAAATTCTAGGAAACAATTAGCAAAAAGTAAGTCCAAAAAGATAAAACATATCACATCAAATCCAACTAAATCTTTACTTTTCTTTAATTAAACATTAAGTGATTAAAACATAAAGTGGTGATGTGATAAGGTGATGGTAAGTGTAGAAAAAGTAAGGATATTTTTTTAGTTTGGTAAGAGGTGAATTTTGTAGTTTACCGCCTCTTTATTTTTCTATAAATAGCAAGACATACCTCTTCCATTCTCACACTAATCATTCTCTTCTTCTTCATTTAAACTATTTTAATGGCTTCTCTCTTTAAGAGAGCAGGAGGGTTAAAAATTGTATGGTGCTTAAGCACAAATCCACTTGTTACACTCTAACCTCTTCTTAAACAAATTCTTAATCCACTTCTTCCTCTTCTCTTCTTAAAAATGGCCTTAGGCCACAAGTTTGGGTGTTGATAGGGGGAGGCATGAGCAATATGGAAGGGGGAGGTTATGGCCAGGAGCAAGAAGGAATGTGGGGTGGTGGCCGAGCACTTGGAAAAGATGAAAGAGTGTTTAGGTGGTAGTTTAGTGAAGTGTTGGTTGATATGAATGTTGGTAGGAAGTTAATCAATTTGGTTAAAGATGAGTACTCAAATCTTAGTTTTATTTTAATAGAACTTAAGTTGATAATACACATGTTAAATTAGAAATTAACATGTTGAATATTGATTGATATTGGATGATAACTTGGTTGATACTACGGTTGATTATATGGTTGTGAAATGGTTGATAACATGGTTTGATAAATAATAAGAGAAAAGGTTAAGTTGATAATACACATGTTAAATTAGAAATTAACATGTTGAATATTGATTGATATTGGATGATAACTTGGTTGATACTACGGTTGATTATATGGTTGTGAAATGGTTGATAAAATGGTTTGATAAATAATAAGAGAAAATGTTAGTAATTAACCAAATTAAATTTAATGGAAATTAAATCCATAATAATATGTGTATAAAGCTATTTAGCCTTTAAATGATTTTAAAAAGGTCAAAAATGATATTATGATAATATAATACTGTAATATGAAATGAAATGGAAAATGAGCTTGAAATATGGAAATATTGTTTAAATTGATTTTGAAATGTTTTAGAATTTTTTTATAAACATTTAAAAGTATTTTAACGAAGTTTAAAACAAGTCAAAACCAGGTGCGACGCGTAGCGGTAGTTTACGATTTCGCGCCAAAAAAGTTAAATAAGTATACAAAGTGAATTATAGCTCAGAATCCTTCGAGATAAGAGTTTTCTAGACTATTTAATCCAAGTTTTTCCAACAAAGAAAGAAAAACAAAATTTTATTAAGTAGATTTTGAAATATGTCCAAAAAAATCTTTTCAAGTATTTTAAAAGTAATTTAAGTTGAAAGGATGGATTTCTAAACGATAAAAGTCGTTTTGAAGAACATGGCTTTTTGCAACACTTTTTAGTAACTTATGAATTATGGATTTAAACTCAACGATCCTTTTTCAAATCTTTTATAGATATTTTTAAAAGAATAATTAAGCGTTTTGAATAATGATTTGAAAGATTAATGAACCATTTATAAAATGAAGATTAATAACTAAGTATGCGGAAACGACTAGTACATTTGTTCTACCTGTGAGATCTAAACTGTAAAACAAGGTGTGTAATTAAGGTTATAGATGGACCAACCAGTGCCCTAAACTTACCTGGCCTTCATTTTATCTTTTAGATGAGGGGTGGAACAGATCGAAGGGAAAGATTGGATACTCTAAAATTTATATTAAAATTTTCCTAAATAAAAGGCAAATAAAATAGAATTATTCCTAGTTCAAAAAGGTTTAAATAAACCAATTGATTCGATAAATTTTAAAGAAAGGATATAATGATTCCATATTCAATAGAGGAATATTTTACAAAAATTTATATCTATCGAAGATAGTTGATAAAAGGAAATGCATAAATCAATCATCAAATCTTCCAATAATCATTTTTTTGATCGATGATTGGAACGAAGGAACCGGGATCGAATTTGGGTGATTCCTATCTGAAAAACTGGGATTGGATTTGGCTGGTTCCTATCTAAAAATCCCTTCAAACTAATTTTCAAAATAAAATATATTGAAGAAAATGACCATTGATGACGAAGATCTTCATTATGTAGGACTGCATGTCCTTAGTCCCTTGAGGTGAAATTTACCATATCTAAGGTTGCAGTAGTGCTCTGTTACGAAAATCTTCGATTTGCAGAATATAATTTGAAGTTAAGAAAGAAATCTTTGATTAAGATTTAATGAATAATTTGGAAATGTTTTTCTAAGAATAATATGAAATGATTTGGAATCATTCCAAGATCAAAAAGGTTTTAATTAACCAAATGATTTGATAAATGGGGCTTAATGATTCCATGTACTCTGAAAAAGCTAAAGGAATGATTTAATGCATATATCTCTAAGAGAGATCTGATTTAGATAAAAAGGTTAATAAATTGAATGATGCGTGATAATCACCTACATACCTAACTGCCTTTTTATCGATGATTGGTTTGAAGGAGCCGGGGTTGGATTTGGGTGATTCGTATTCAAAAACTACTTTGAACTAATGTATACATTCAAAAGTGAAGACATGTTGACGATGATGATTATTGAAGACCGAAGATCTTCACTAGCCGAAGGACTGCTTGATGATATTTTTTGGGAAGATACCAATATAGAGGCATTTATTATAGTGGTTTATCTATCATATTTCGAAATCTTCGAATTTTTAGGACTACTCGCTACTAATGGTAGTAGGAGGAGTGCCTTAGGTTTCGTTTAGCCCCAGAATGAACTTGTATGGATGAGCGTCTAACAGTGCATTTATGATCACATAAATTGATCTCTATCAACACATTATCTGCTAGGTGGCGGAGAAGGCAACTTCTCTTAGCTTAACACCCTTCTCTGAGACATATGAGCTCAAAGTTTGTATGTTTGTGGAAGTCAAATAGTGATCGAAGGAATGGCAATGTGGCACTCAAAGCGGAACCTATTATGATCAAAGCATGGTTTTGTATGAAAAGCGTGGCTTTGTTTAAGTTGAGCGTAACCGCACTCCCAAGCTTCAAATCTCGGAAATGATACGGGACCTATGTTACATATTTCAGGCTTTGTATGACGTGGGTAGCGTATGATCCCTCAAGGTGACTGGTGACGTATGATCTAGGTCACTATGTGTCCACATGGGACCCTTATTGTATGATAAAGTGGTGTGTGAGTCTTTCATGAGAAGCCACCGAATATCAAGAAGTGTGGCAATATAAGAAATAGTGGTGTGTGAGTCCTTGCATGAAAAACCACCGAGTTTCGGTTCCTATGCGTGGTATTGAGGTTCCCTATCATGTTGGAAAACCCAATTCCAATACAAGCTTTACGGTTTTGATTGTAGTCTCAAAATAGCTGTAATAACTTGAAAACATTTCAGCTACCCCTTTTGGTATCATATATTCCGTCCGGTATATTCCGTTGACCCAGTCCAAATATATTCCCTTAGACTTAATCTGGGTGTTGATACCTTATTCGAATAAGTTTATTTGAAAGACGTTTTCCAAAAGAATGTCATTAAAGATAATATCAAATTGTTTTGGTAATAAAAGTGTTTTGGTTATCATAAGGTAATAACCCGTCCGTATTTATGTGTGGGTGTGGTCTTATGAGATACCCTTCTTTTCAAAGGTTTTGATAGCATCGTCATGATCTATACATTTAAAATTTCGAGTATCTAACGTTGGTTTATCTAGCCTGATCCAGGTAATTTTTGATACTCGGGTCAGATCTGAGAAGTTTCAGGATTAGCTAAAGATGCTTGGCGTTTACAGACGAGAGCTAGAGATCTTCATCATTGAATAGACGCATTCTATTATCTGATGCATCTATTGCATTTGTTTGTTGTTTTCAGCATTTCTAAGGATAGAGGTTTATATCTATTCAGGCTGAATCTAGGTTAGCCTCTGATATCGCATTTTAAATTTTTCCGCTGTAAAGACTATTATTAAAATAATATATATCATTCCATTCATGTGAGATTCTGTTCAGTTTTTATTTTCTTTCTACCCTTAATGATCCACTTGTTCGTTCAATTTGAGTTGGACATGTGTGATTTATTGTCGATTCAAATGGTACGGAAAAATGGGTCATTACAGAAATAGCCAAAAACGAAGTAATTCCTTAGTGCATCCACAACGACTATCATTATAAGTGCGCTTTTAGATAAAATTCCAACCTAAACTAGAGTTCAACTATAACCTATGTGCTTTGTTTCAAGGTTATGCCAGATGCTATAAGTCCATTCAAGACCCTTCAAGTCTGTTTAAGTTAATATATATTCCACCTTCTTTCAAAGCATGAATCAAAACCAATATTTCAACATATGTCAACAATAATTCAAACAACTTAAAAGCATTAAATACAAACATATATACCCAATATTTTCCATTCAATTGATGAGTTAACTAATCTTTTACACAAAAAAACAGCCAAGCCTAACCTCTTCCTGGCAACTACCTTTCCTTCCTTTTTCATCTCGCTTTCTCTTGCTTTTGCTCTCCACCCCTTATTATTTGCTCACGGCTATTGAGTTTGGTGAGGGATTGGCTTCACTTCTTCAATTTTTAAACGAGTAGGATGTATTATAATGTTGCCTTAAGGCTTTTCTACAAATTTGAGTTGATCTAGATGTGTTTTGCAATTATTTTGCTCCAGTAAATTAGAGAAGAAGAAAAGGAAGACATGAAAATGACTCGGTTTTGCTTCATGAATATGTGATTATTTAACAAAAGTATGCCTTTCCATATATAGGCTCAAAAATGATACTCTTTAACCTTGATCTCACCCCTAAACCATGTCATGGAAGTTTCAACTTCCATCACTTCTCCTTAAGGTAAATTTATCTTATACTCTTACATGATAACATCACTCATCCACTTAGAAGCTTCTAGAACCTTCCATTAATTTATGAAAATAGATGTGTTAGTTATTCGCTAGTATGTTCATTTGATCATTAGACAAGTATAAAAGAGTTCGAACAACTTATATCGATTGAAATGTTGTTTATCGATAAACCTATATTCAGTCATATTGTATATTTTTCATCGAAGAATATATTTTTGTACAAATTTTTAAACAAGTTTTTTATCGTTATTCACTAATTAAATGATGTTTAACATTGGTATAAAATCAAATTTATAATAGTTAACTATATTTCAAAATGTTTCAATATTCGAAGACGAGGTGTTCGAATTTTTATGTCGCTACATTCAACCCTACTTAGAGTGTTTCATTCTTGAAATTCAAACAAGAACGATAATCAAAAGAGATAGAAGTAAGTGATTTGTCATAGCGTACTGTTTGAATTATATACATGCTAAAATGTAATCCAAAATGCATAGTAAGTGACTTCACATCAAGAGGTTAGTACGATACAAAAGATGTACGATACTAAGATAGGAATAAGTCCTATTCCATAAGAAACGCGGGACAAAACTTCCTCAAACTATCCTTTATCTTCTTGGTACCACCTAAGCATCCCCGCTCTATGGCACTTTTAACCTTAGTAAAGGAATAAGCATACAAATACCCAATTAGCATTCATAATCACTAGCAACCAAGCTCACGGTTTTCTTAGGTTCAAAACACCCCCATCGCTTAAGGACAATAAACAATCTACTAAGCATACCTTACGCTCAACAGCCTTAGATTATTACCTGGGCAATTATTCATGCTACCTCATAACCAATTGGGGAGTCATTACCAAACTCTTTATAAGTTAACATAACTAATCACACAAATATACTAAATCTCGTACGATGCACATCGATCATCCGTATGCAACATCAATTTCGATCATTTGCTCGATCACATAAATTTCACTTTCCTACTAATATATGTCACATAACCTCTCTAGTATGGACTCCGATCAGGTACCTTAATTAGAAACTTCCATTTTTCTTACATTCATGTATATAATGATAGAAAGCTTTGGGATCATATCAAGAAACCTTATCAAGTGTTCACGGTCAATAATCTAGTGAAAATTCCTTGGTTGGACCGATGTAAACCCCCTTGAAAGTATGTCCTCTAATACTGGATAAAGAACATTCATGCGAATAAAATGAACTATATACAACTTACGTATTTATCATATTAGTTTCTCAACTATACCATTTTCTTTTTATTCACATTCATTTACACAAATATTATGTATTTAATACTAAAACCATTTATGAAACATTTCATAAAATACCCAACTTCAAGTTTATAAACATTTTATAAGTTAAGTTCGTACACATATAATACTCCGCTACATCCTAAGAGCACATACAAAACATCATTTTGTTTTATTTAACAAGTATGGTTAGCAATTTGAACATGTTTTAATTTGCTATCTTTTCAAAATTCTAGCGTTATAAACTCAACTTTATATTTTTTAAAATACATAACTATAAGCACTATAATGTTTTAGAAATTTGTCTGTCCGAAATTACCAAAAAAAATACATTACATTTAACAAACGAGAACTGCCAAATAACATATCATACACGATTCACATATTATACTTTCCTAATATAAAGGCCATATATGTACATGAAATAGCTTAATATGAAAACCATAGAACTAAACACCGATTTTCATGTAAACCATTTTAAATTTATGTATACATAAAACTTTTGCATATCAAATCATACATTCATGATTAAATCAAAATCTATTTTACGAAACAAATTTGTAGCATCTCCTACTCAGAAACCTGAAATAAATTCCAATGTTGCTGTAGTCATCACCGAAATTATTTTTAGGTGACAGAAGTGAGTTTGGTACACTTAAACCATACTTTTGGTACTCAATCAAAATCATTCCAAAGCAGCATCAAATACTTCGTATAATAATACTAAGTATCATTATCTCACTTTCTCAAATCAATTTACCAATATTTACTTTCAAATATTTCTTTTATTATTTTTACCAGTTTCTTAAAAAATATTTTTAAAGAGACAGGGATTAAGTTCTCAAAATCTTCTGTTCAAATCCATTTTCGTTTATAAACTATATTTTTATAGCAGGCAATTAGGTAGAAGGAAGAAGTTGCAAAAAAAATTAGTCTCAAGGACAGCAAGTTTACTTTTTAGTCCGAAGGACACTTTTTAGTGTAAACTGTAAATGATAGTTACAACTATCATTCTGTGATTTACACTAAAAAGTGTCCTTCAGCCTAAAAAACAAACTTCTTGTCCCTGAAACTAAATTTTTCTCTAACTTTTTCCTTGAGCCTAAAAACCCCTTTTTATAAACCATATTGATATAAAATCACTTTCTTATACAAATTTTTTCACAAATATTTATTTCCAAAATACTCTATCTTTCCTTTTGAATATAGTAAACATCTTTTTACTAAATTTAACTTCTAACCTAACATTATCATCGAACACCTTATGGTCAAACCATAAAACCCAATTCACAAAGTTTTCGTTTCAGTTTACCCACAATTACTATCTACCCATCCTATAATTGTAACGACCCCGAATTTTATAAAATATTTAAATTAATAATTAATTGAATTTTTGAATTTAAAATTGTTAAGTAATTTCATTTTGAATAAAATTCGTGAAATTAATCGATTAAGTGATGCGAGTTTCCCCGGATCCAAGTATATTTTGTATAAATCATTTACATTTAAAATACTGTAAATATGTGTATATATTGAATGTATATATATATATATATTTGGGTATATATGAGCAAATTTTATATAATATATATGTATATATTGAACTTGAGTTAAAATCTCAAGTAAATGGTTTAAAAATAATCATAAAATACAGATATTTGACATGAGTATAAAATAAATAAATAAGTAATAATAAATATTTGAATTGATGGTTAATAATGATTTGAGTTTATAAAATAACATAAGATAATAAATTTGAAGTAAAATAATAATAATTATTATTTATTCTAGAAATAGAAATTAATATAAGATAGATTTTTATAAAAATAGAAAGTAGAACATTTGCTAAATTTAAACAACAATTTTAAAATAAAAGTTTATTTGTAAAGTAATATTATAAATACAAGTTAAAAGAAAGAAAACAAAAGAAAGAAATAAAATAAAATATACGTTGTAAATTTAATACGTATGTTAGAAAATATGATTAGAGGATTAAATTACAAAAGAAAAGCAAAGACAAGTGAAAGAATAAAACAAGTATATAAACAAACAAAGTAACAAAACAAATGCAAGATATCTCAGCCTGGAAATAACACTGCAAGAAGTACTCAATAATAAATACTAGTATCTCTAGCATAAAAGGGAAGGTATCAGGCAATGAATGCAACATGCTTCATGCATTTAATGCAAGCATATCAACCATGCTTATTAAACAAAATAGTATCACTTTGTACAAAATAAACAATACCCTGTACAAACAAAACAATATAACTTGTATAAACAATATACAACACCCTGTACGACAAAAATATTACCCTCTGCAAATTTTTCTTTTTTATATATTGAGCTTCTCATCACCATTTCGTTCACCATTCAAAGCTAAAGAAAAAAAATATGCTGAAGCAAATATTATTAAACAAATCAAAACCACTGATGCAAGCCTGAGTGAAAGTTCCAGTAGAAAAATTAAAAGCCTATTGTTTTTCAAATTAGGAGCTCTGTTATTTTTGTTCTCTGCCCACTGTTTAACCATACCAGGTGAGTAAACTTCTGTTTAATCAAATTACTTCTTGTTATATGTATGCCGGAAAAATGTTGAGAACTTTTGCATGAGGGAAATATTTGTGTATTTGTGTACATGTATGTTAGTGCCTGGAAATGTTCATATACAGGGTTATTCATCCCTGTTCTTTCTTATCTTCAGGTTTACAGAGTAAACCTATGATTGAATCCAACTCCCCCTTTCTTTGCTTTCTGTAAGAATTGAAATCGAAACAAAATAATTGTATTAAGTACGAGTTAAAATCTAAATATGATTTCATGAAGGAAAAAATGCATGTAAAGGAAAGATCAAAGTTTTACAGTGAGAACTTTAAAATGGTCAAATTTCGAAATTCTTAATTTGTAAATCCAGGGTTACAAACTGAATCCTTATACTAAAATATGATTTTTAAAGTAAAAATTTTGATTTTTAGATAATGGGTTTAAGTGCAATTCGACAGTGAACGGAAATTGGTTTTTGAGCAATTGCCAGTGGTCGGAGACGTTAGGGGGTTTGGATTTTCTCGTGATGATAGTGGAGGCTATGGTGGTGATGGGAAAATTGGTCGGAGGTGAGCACTGTCACTGTGGTGACGGCGGCGCAGGGTATAAGATTTTAAACCTAGTTTTGGAGGGTCGAAAATTTTCAATTCGTTCGTGCTCTTCGTTCGATCGAGTGTAGTGAGCTTCGGGGTGATGGAAGCTGGGTTGATGACGAAGGCGTGGCCGGTGGTGGAGGGTTTCTGGTGGTCGGTGGAGGGAGAAATTGCCGTTGACAGGTTTGCGATATTGGGAGTGTGCGTGTTTCCAGGTTTTGACCTGATGCTAGTGTTCACTTCCAGGTTTTGTTTATTTGCTCAATTTCGATTTCACGATCGAACCAATTCTCGGGCGATCGAGATCAATGGAGGAGGCCAAAGACGACTTGCTGGAGGTCTCGCCGATGAACGGAGCGCCGCCGCGTCCATGTGCACGTGCACGAGTTTGGGTTGCCTGAGTGTTGTGTTGAAGAACCAGGTTGCTGAAGTAAAAGTGTTACAGGCTTTTGCTAAAACACTGTTTTCTTGTTTAAAGAATTTTAAACAAATTTGAATTTGTAAATCAAGGGTTTTAAAGCTGAAGTTAAACGAAAATGTAAATAAGATTTAAGTTTTTTTTGATTGGAACTTAGTTTGTAAATAAACAAAATTTAGATTAGTTTTAAGCAATCAAGTGGGTTTAAAAAAGGATTTGAATTTAAAACGTATTCCAAGTTGAAAAGGAAGAAATTAAACAAAGTTAAATCAAATCTTGAAAAAAACCTGGACTTAAATTTAAAGTTGAAATTAAGATTTTGGGAATGAAATAAATTTATAACTTTAAATGTTTACCTAAGTTAAATGTTAAAGTAAACTTTTAAATATGTTGAATTTAAAAAGGAATTTGATTTTAAACTCTTTTAAATTTCTTTATAACACAAGTAATACTTTAACACGTAAATTTAAAAGCAAGTTGAGAATCAACGTTTCAATATATTTGTGAGTGTTAATGAAATCATTAATAAAGAAATTTATTACCTTATAAAGAATGATTTATAAAATAAATAATTTAGATCAATTTATAATTAGAAATAATTAATAATGAATTAATCTAAGAAAATTTCTTAAGAAAGTGATTAAGAAATGTTGTTAGTTAATGAAGATAATTAACTAAGGATATTTTTTTAGTATTCATTAGGGTGATTTAATTTTAATAATAAATTGGATTAACTAATTTAGAAAATCAATTATAAATTGTTTAAAATATAATTACTTAATGAGAATAATTAAGGATTAATCACTTATTGTAATTAATTTAAAATATATTGATTAATTAAGGTTAATTAATTTAGTTTAATTAATCTAGAAAATCATTAGATAAATTGGTAATCGATGATTAATTGTTGTGAGATGATTGCTTAAAGGGTAAATAATTAAAGGTTAATTATTTAAAGAATTGAAGGTTGATTTATTTAATTAATAAATGATTATAGGATAATGAATCAAATGATTTGGAATCAATTATAGTTAAGTAGCCATGGTCTATGACCCATCTGATTTAAATTGACCAGGTAATTATTGAGTTCACTTATGGATGATTGAATCCTATTGATTGCTGAACTGTTTGTTATTTCTGATATGCTATGCTTCGTGCTATAATTTGTTTCAGTATGATCTGAGATGAATGTAATTTATTTATTTATAATGCATTCATAATTTCTATCTGTGAATCTGTGTATATATATAAGCGCTATTAGGATATACCGCTTATCAATATTATGTGATTGCAAATCTGTGATGATTTATGATGTTGCACTATTGTGTTAAACCCCTGGACCACACCATACACACACAAATATGGATTTTACGAGGAAATCAATTAAGTCGCAGATTTTTGAAACAGTTAAATTTGAATCTTTTAATTCAAATGTTTTGGAAATGGAATCGGAATAAATGTGAAAAGCTTTTGGAATGGAATTTCAAAATAAAATTTATTATTTTTAAATTACTTGATTAAGTTTTGGAATTTAAATAATTTAAATTAAATTTAAATTCAATACTTGAAATTGAATTCTATGATTTGAAATTAGGATTAAAAATGTTATATTGGTTATATAGGGATTAAACCACTTTTAAGTATTGTTTTTTGGGAATTTGAATTTAACCCAAGGGTTTCAACTCGTATAAATAAATCAGATTTCCAAAATGAAAACTGTTGTTTTCAAATGATAAACACTTTTAGATAAAAACTGAGATTCCAGTTAATTAGGGGAATTTCAAGATTGAATAGAGAAGGATTTTCCTAAGTTATAGATGATTCTTTTTAAAAGCTATGAATTAAATCTGTTTATTTTTAACAGATTTAAATGATGATTTGTTTAAATCAAATTGAAATGAAATTGTTTTGAAGGCTATAAGTTAAATCTTTGATTTAAAGATTTAACGAGTTAATCAAATTGAAATGGAAATTGATTTGGAAAATCTGTGAATGAATCTTTTGTTTAAAAGATTAAAATGTGAAAATTGTTTAAACCGTTAAAGGTTGTGAAAATGAATCTTTTTGTTTAAAGATTTAAATGGTAATTGGATTAAACCATTTGAAAGAAAGTTTTGAATTATTAAGTTGTGACTTAATTGAAATCCCATTATCCATTTGTTTTTGAAATATTGCGCTCACTATTCGGTTTAGCCGGGAGAGGACCTTTGTGTCATATATCCCATTCCGAATATGTGATATGTCGTTATGGATAGCATTGAAGACCGGTGTTGAAGACCGGGTATTTGCGAGAGCGATAGGATGACCTATCGATTGTTTCTGCACCGAGTCGCGCCGGTATAGAAACTCCATATGTGATGGGAAGTCCGAACGTGATTAGTGAATATTCGGATTGCAAGGACTTCTTTGGAAGTGCCTTCGGTTCTGTTCGAACCCAGAACAGACTTGTATGGATTGTATGCCTGACATTACAAGTTGAGATATAAAGCCGATTTCTTTCAAATATATTTCTGTTGGTGGCGGAGAATTTATTCTTTGCTTAACACCCTTCTTTGAGACGTATGTGCTCAAAGGTTATATAGTTGAAGTTATCAGCGATATATCCCATTTTGGTAATGTGACATGCTGAGTGATGCTGAAATGATCATTGTGTTGATTATTGTGATAGGATCATTTATTTGATCGTCTATCTTAGTGATCATTGTGTTGATCATTTGTTGACCCAAAGCATGGCTTTTGTATAAAGTATGTTTTGTGGACGTGACTTCGTCGAGCCTCACATCCCGGAAATGGTCAAAACAGGAAAGATGCGGCAAGGTTATTAGGGGTTGCTGTAGCTCCCCTTAGGGTATGTGCATTTCCTTCTGGAAAGGGGTGGTATCATGGTATGGAGCCCAGATACTTACTCATGTTGAAAACACTCTATTTATTATGGTGTGATGTTGGATATCGAGCGCTCGGTTGAAAAGGTCCTAGAGGACCGGGGAATGGCGTGCTCGTGTCAGTAGTTACCCAGTTAAGGGGTAACCCGGCCTTGTGTTGGCAGAGTTCCGGTTTGGTTCTCGGGGGTGTCTTTCCAGAGGCATTCTCAGTGGCAATGGGAAGTTCCTTGGCCTGATCATTTGTTGGAAATCCAAAGAAACAATACGAAACTTGTACGGTATTAGTTGTAGAACCTGCTATTCACTTATGGTGGTCACCACTGTTTGGATAGTAGCTATAGTAGGCATACGATAATGGTCGTATGTTGGCTAAGATTTATATTCTACTTTCGAAATGATTTTTCCTACACTATGCACTAGTAATAATATCAAATGTTATTTTAAATGCGTATCAAGCATCTTTGACTATCATAAGGAGAAATCTCCTCCGATTCTGCGTTTGCATGTGTGTGTGTGCGGGAGGCCTTATGGTAGTCTCATTTTTCAAAAGCATTGCGAATTGACTCAGAAAATCTTTTGTTGAATGTTTTTAAAAGATAAACTGTTTTTGTTGCTCATACCAGTCCCACGACTGATCCGGAGTTTATTGTTTTCTTTCCTAAACTCTGGGTGCTCATTATTTCCTACACGAGCAGTCTAGAGTTGGGTTTTTTTCCAGATAGCTAGATTTAACAGATTATCTGGAGTTAGTTCAGTCTTTGGATCGCACCAGTCTTGGTTATCTTGGTGCATCGTTATTGGGAGTTCGAGCTATTGCTGGGTTGACTCTTGGAAATGGAGTTGCAGTTCTGGAGTTCTTCCTTGAAGACTATCTTAGAGTTATTTGTTTCGCTGCTAGATGTTATCTATTTTTCTTTTCCGCTGCTATTTTATTGTATCATATCTCTGATGTATATTGATATCTATTGGATCATCTGTTGTATCAGATATTGTATCAAAGCTGTATATCAATGTATTATTTTTTTTTTATTCCGCTGTGTTATTTACTTAATGTTGTTATAAGCTCCGGCGAATCGGATTTGAACAATCGAATCTATGGCATTCGAGTACGATTTGAAGTATGGATGTCGATTTTCGAGCGGGCAAAATTCGACTCGTCACATTTGGTATCAGAGCTAAGGGTTGAAACTTTAGCTCAGGAGTGTAACACATTAAGTAGCTCATTAGAGATGGGGTGAAGTAGCCTTAGAATGAGTAATCCCTAAGATATCCGTTCGAATGTCTCAGTAAATTCTCTTACTATCCACCAATAGTAAGTATGAGTGCAAGAAGAGAACGAGATAGGGGATAGGGGAATACGACTATAAATGGTCAATTTCTTGCAACAGTGGAAATAATCTTTTCTCTATCAGTTTCTTTTATTTAGCGTCTCTTCTCTGATAGTTCCTGGTAGATCCAGGAAGAAGATTCGATATATTAATATGGGACATAAACTCCAATTTGGCCAGAATTGTTTATTTGGATGTATTGGTTGTTTTGTTTGCTTTGGTTGCTATGGTTGATAGGTATAGATTGGTTTTTAAACTTAACATTTCGAAATTGTATCCATATATCTTTCAATATTTGGGTCCAGATATATAATACGAATGGTTGGTTATCCTTTCGAACTAACCAATGCCACTGCATATTTCGTAGATCTGGATAACCCGAATATCTTATGAAGTGTTAAATAGATTCGTTCTTGTATTTATTATTGACATTCTGATTTGGTAAGCCAAATGCAGAATAAATATGTCTAGTTGATCTCGAAGGATATTTCTCTTTCATCTATCTTCGTTTTCCCTCTCTAGCGAATTTCGAGGACGAAATTCTTTTAAGGGGGGAAGTCTGTAACGACCCCGAATTTTATAAAATATTTAAATTAATAATTAATTGAATTTTTGAATTTAAAATTGTTAAGTAATTTCATTTTGAATAAAATTCGTGAAATTAATCGATTAAGTGATGCGAGTTTCCCCGGATCCAAGTATATTTTGTATAAATCATTTACATTTAAAATACTATAAATATGTGTATATATTGAATGTATATATATATATATATATTTGGGTATATATGAGCAAATTTTATATAATATATATGTATATATTGAACTTGAGTTAAAATCTCAAGTAAATGGTTTAAAAATAATCATAAAATACAGATATTTGACATGAGTATAAAATAAATAAATAAGTAATAATAAATATTTGAATTGATGGTTAATAATGATTTGAGTTTATAAAATAACATAAGATAATAAATTTGAAGTAAAATAATAATAATTATTATTTATTCTAGAAATAGAAATTAATATAAGATAGATTTTTATAAAAATAGAAAGTAGAACATTTGCTAAATTTAAACAACAATTTTAAAATAAAAGTTTATTTGTAAAGTAATATTATAAATACAAGTTAAAAGAAAGAAAACAAAAGAAAGAAATAAAATAAAATATACGTTGTAAATTTAATACGTATGTTAGAAAATATGATTAGAGGATTAAATTACAAAAGAAAAGCAAAGACAAGTGAAAGAATAAAACAAGTATATAAACAAACAAAGTAACAAAACAAATGCAAGATATCTCAGCCTGGAAATAACACTGCAAGAAGTACTCAATAATAAATACTAGTATCTCTAGCATAAAAGGGAAGGTATCAGGCAATGAATGCAACATGCTTCATGCATTTAATGCAAGCATATCAACCATGCTTATTAAACAAAATAGTATCACTTTGTACAAAATAAACAATACCCTGTACAAACAAAACAATATAACTTGTATAAACAATATACAACACCCTGTACGACAAAAATATTACCCTCTGCAAATTTTTCTTTTTTATATATTGAGCTTCTCATCACCATTTCGTTCACCATTCAAAGCTAAAGAAAAAAAATATGCTGAAGCAAATATTATTAAACAAATCAAAACCACTGATGCAAGCCTGAGTGAAAGTTCCAGTAGAAAAATTAAAAGCCTATTGTTTTTCAAATTAGGAGCTCTGTTATTTTTGTTCTCTGCCCACTGTTTAACCATACCAGGTGAGTAAACTTCTGTTTAATCAAATTACTTCTTGTTATATGTATGCCGGAAAAATGTTGAGAACTTTTGCATGAGGGAAATATTTGTGTATTTGTGTACATGTATGTTAGTGCCTGGAAATGTTCATATACAGGGTTATTCATCCCTGTTCTTTCTTATCTTCAGGTTTACAGAGTAAACCTATGATTGAATCCAACTCCCCCTTTCTTTGCTTTCTGTAAGAATTGAAATCGAAACAAAATAATTGTATTAAGTACGAGTTAAAATCTAAATATGATTTCATGAAGGAAAAAATGCATGTAAAGGAAAGATCAAAGTTTTACAGTGAGAAATTTAAAATGGTCAAATTTCGAAATTCTTAATTTGTAAATCCAGGGTTACAAACTGAATCCTTATACTAAAATATGATTTTTAAAGTAAAAATTTTGATTTTTAGATAATGGGTTTAAGTGCAATTCGACAGTGAACGGAAATTGGTTTTTGAGCAATTGCCAGTGGTCGGAGACGTTAGGGGGTTTGGATTTTCTCGTGATGATAGTGGAGGCTATGGTGGTGATGGGAAAATTGGTCGGAGGTGAGCACTGTCACTGTGGTGACGGCGGCGCAGGGTATAAGATTTTAAACCTAGTTTTGGAGGGTCGAAAATTTTCAATTCGTTCGTGCTCTTCGTTCGATCGAGTGTAGTGAGCTTCGGGGTGATGGAAGCTGGGTTGATGACGAAGGCGTGGCCGGTGGTGGAGGGTTTCTGGTGGTCGGTGGAGGGAGAAATTGCCGTTGACAGGTTTGCGATATTGGGAGTGTGCGTGTTTCCAGGTTTTGACCTGATGCTAGTGTTCACTTCCAGGTTTTGTTTATTTGCTCAATTTCGATTTCACGATCGAACCAATTCTCGGGCGATCGAGATCAATGGAGGAGGCCAAAGACGACTTGCTGGAGGTCTCGCCGATGAACGGAGCGCCGCCGCGTCCATGTGCACGTGCACGAGTTTGGGTTGCCTGAGTGTTGTGTTGAAGAACCAGGTTGCTGAAGTAAAAGTGTTACAGGCTTTTGCTAAAACACTGTTTTCTTGTTTAAAGAATTTTAAACAAATTTGAATTTGTAAATCAAGGGTTTTAAAGCTGAAGTTAAACGAAAATGTAAATAAGATTTAAGTTTTTTTTGATTGGAACTTAGTTTGTAAATAAACAAAATTTAGATTAGTTTTAAGCAATCAAGTGGGTTTAAAAAAGGATTTGAATTTAAAACGTATTCCAAGTTGAAAAGGAAGAAATTAAACAAAGTTAAATCAAATCTTGAAAAAAACCTGGACTTAAATTTAAAGTTGAAATTAAGATTTTGGGAATGAAATAAATTTATAACTTTAAATGTTTACCTAAGTTAAATGTTAAAGTAAACTTTTAAATATGTTGAATTTAAAAAGGAATTTGATTTTAAACTCTTTTAAATTTCTTTATAACACAAGTAATACTTTAACACGTAAATTTAAAAGCAAGTTGAGAATCAACGTTTCAATATATTTGTGAGTGTTAATGAAATCATTAATAAAGAAATTTATTACCTTATAAAGAATGATTTATAAAATAAATAATTTAGATCAATTTATAATTAGAAATAATTAATAATGAATTAATCTAAGAAAATTTCTTAAGAAAGTGATTAAGAAATGTTGTTAGTTAATGAAGATAATTAACTAAGGATATTTTTTTAGTATTCATTAGGGTGATTTAATTTTAATAATAAATTGGATTAACTAATTTAGAAAATCAATTATAAATTGTTTAAAATATAATTACTTAATGAGAATAATTAAGGATTAATCACTTATTGTAATTAATTTAAAATATATTGATTAATTAAGGTTAATTAATTTAGTTTAATTAATCTAGAAAATCATTAGATAAATTGGTAATCGATGATTAATTGTTGTGAGATGATTGCTTAAAGGGTAAATAATTAAAGGTTAATTATTTAAAGAATTGAAGGTTGATTTATTTAATTAATAAATGATTATAGGATAATGAATCAAATGATTTGGAATCAATTATAGTTAAGTAGCCATGGTCTATGACCCATCTGATTTAAATTGACCAGGTAATTATTGAGTTCACTTATGGATGATTGAATCCTATTGATTGCTGAACTGTTTGTTATTTCTGATATGCTATGCTTCGTGCTATAATTTGTTTCAGTATGATCTGAGATGAATGTAATTTATTTATTTATAATGCATTCATAATTTCTATCTGTGAATCTGTGTATATATATAAGCGCTATTAGGATATACCGCTTATCAATATTATGTGATTGCAAATCTGTGATGATTTATGATGTTGCACTATTGTGTTAAACCCCTGGACCACACCATACACACACAAATATGGATTTTACGAGGAAATCAATTAAGTCGCAGATTTTTGAAACAGTTAAATTTGAATCTTTTAATTCAAATGTTTTGGAAATGGAATCGGAATAAATGTGAAAAGCTTTTGGAATGGAATTTCAAAATAAAATTTATTATTTTTAAATTACTTGATTAAGTTTTGGAATTTAAATAATTTAAATTAAATTTAAATTCAATACTTGAAATTGAATTCTATGATTTGAAATTAGGATTAAAAATGTTATATTGGTTATATAGGGATTAAACCACTTTTAAGTATTGTTTTTTGGGAATTTGAATTTAACCCAAGGGTTTCAACTCGTATAAATAAATCAGATTTCCAAAATGAAAACTGTTGTTTTCAAATGATAAACACTTTTAGATAAAAACTGAGATTCCAGTTAATTAGGGGAATTTCAAGATTGAATAGAGAAGGATTTTCCTAAGTTATAGATGATTCTTTTTAAAAGCTATGAATTAAATCTGTTTATTTTTAACAGATTTAAATGATGATTTGTTTAAATCAAATTGAAATGAAATTGTTTTGAAGGCTATAAGTTAAATATTTGATTTAAAGATTTAACGAGTTAATCAAATTGAAATGGAAATTGATTTGGAAAATCTGTGAATGAATCTTTTGTTTAAAAGATTAAAATGTGAAAATTGTTTAAACCGTTAAAGGTTGTGAAAATGAATCTTTTTGTTTAAAGATTTAAATGGTAATTGGATTAAACCATTTGAAAGAAAGTTTTGAATTATTAAGTTGTGACTTAATTGAAATCCCATTATCCATTTGTTTTTGAAATATTGCGCTCACTATTCGGTTTAGCCGGGAGAGGACCTTTGTGTCATATATCCCATTCCGAATATGTGATATGTCGTTATGGATAGCATTGAAGACCGGTGTTGAAGACCGGGTATTTGCGAGAGCGATAGGATGACCTATCGATTGTTTCTGCACCGAGTCGCGCCGGTATAGAAACTCCATATGTGATGGGAAGTCCGAACGTGATTAGTGAATATTCGGATTGCAAGGACTTCTTTGGAAGTGCCTTCGGTTCTGTTCGAACCCAGAACAGACTTGTATGGATTGTATGCCTGACATTACAAGTTGAGATATAAAGCCGATTTCTTTCAAATATATTTCTGTTGGTGGCGGAGAATTTATTCTTTGCTTAACACCCTTCTTTGAGACGTATGTGCTCAAAGGTTATATAGTTGAAGTTATCAGCGATATATCCCATTTTGGTAATGTGACATGCTGAGTGATGCTGAAATGATCATTGTGTTGATTATTGTGATAGGATCATTTATTTGATCGTCTATCTTAGTGATCATTGTGTTGATCATTTGTTGACCCAAAGCATGGCTTTTGTATAAAGTATGTTTTATGGACGTGACTTCGTCGAGCCTCACATCCCGGAAATGGTCAAAACAGGAAAGATGCGGCAAGGTTATTAGGGGTTGCTGTAGCTCCCCTTAGGGTATGTGCATTTCCTTCTGGAAAGGGGTGGTATCATGGTATGGAGCCCAGATACTTACTCATGTTGAAAACACTCTATTTATTATGGTGTGATGTTGGATATCGAGCGCTCGGTTGAAAAGGTCCTAAAGGACCGGGGAATGGCGTGCTCGTGTCAGTAGTTACCCAGTTAAGGGGTAACCCGGCCTTGTGTTGGCAGAGTTCCGGTTTGGTTCTCGGGGGTGTCTTTCCAGAGGCATTCTCAGTGGCAATGGGAAGTTCCTTGGCCTGATCATTTGTTGGAAATCCAAAGAAACAATACGAAACTTGTACGGTATTAGTTGTAGAACCTGCTATTCACTTATGGTGGTCACCACTGTTTGGATAGTAGCTATAGTAGGCATACGATAATGGTCGTATGTTGGCTAAGATTTATATTCTACTTTCGAAATGATTTTTCCTACACTATGCACTAGTAATAATATCAAATGTTATTTTAAATGCGTATCAAGCATCTTTGACTATCATAAGGAGAAATCTCCTCCGATTCTGCGTTTGCATGTGTGTGTGTGCGGGAGGCCTTATGGTAGTCTCATTTTTCAAAAGCATTGCGAATTGACTCAGAAAATCTTTTGTTGAATGTTTTTAAAAGATAAACTGTTTTTGTTGCTCATACCAGTCCCACGACTGATCCGGAGTTTATTGTTTTCTTTCCTAAACTCTGGGTGCTCATTATTTCCTACACGAGCAGTCTAGAGTTGGGTTTTTTTCCAGATAGCTAGATTTAACAGATTATCTGGAGTTAGTTCAGTCTTTGGATCGCACCAGTCTTGGTTATCTTGGTGCATCGTTATTGGGAGTTCGAGCTATTGCTGGGTTGACTCTTGGAAATGGAGTTGCAGTTCTGGAGTTCTTCCTTGAAGACTATCTTAGAGTTATTTGTTTCGCTGCTAGATGTTATCTATTTTTCTTTTCCGCTGCTATTTTATTGTATCATATCTCTGATTTATATTGATATCTATTGGATCATCTGTTGTATCAGATATTGTATCAAAGCTGTATATCAATGTATTATTTTTTTTTATTCCGCTGTGTTATTTACTTAATGTTGTTATAAGCTCCGGCGAATCGGATTTGAACAATCGAATCTATGGCATTCGAGTACGATTTGAAGTATGGATGTCGATTTTCGAGCGGGCAAAATTCGACTCGTCACAATAATGTAGAAAGATAAAACTGCTCATAAACCTGTTAAGCACAAATTAACAAGAAACAATGGTCAATGTTCCTAAATTGGCCGAGCATGATTAAAAAAATCACCAAGGTTATGAGGTATGGAATTATGAGAAGCAATAGAGTCAAACAAACAAAAATAGGAAATTCATAATCGAAAGTATACCCTCAAGAATCTACATACCTCTCTCAATTGCAGAAATAGCAAAGGCCCTATGTTTCTCCTCTTTCTTGAGCATGGGATAGTCTCTAACAAAATGGGCAGGATGATGACAACGATACTCTTCATCGGTGCCTTAACTCTCGGCCCTCCTCTTCTAACCTACAATTATTAGAAAATTAACCCCTCTTCACACATTTGTACCAGAAAAGGTTAGAACTATTCGACTGAATTTTGCTCTTCTTATCCCCCAGCTAGGGTAGAAATAATCAGCCTTAGTGCCAAACTCTCAAACCTCAAACCCATATCCATCAAATTCACAAAAGTCTCCATAAGGTGATTAGTCATGTCTCTTCAAAACTCGAACACATACCTACTACAAACATCTCATTCTTCTTCAGTAGCATGTCAACTAATCCTAAGACAAACCGAGACAAAGTAATGAACCGGTTCTTACACTCCGCTACTGTCATGACCTCTTGCTTCAGACCAAGAAGCTCCTACATAACAAAGTTTTTCGGCTTTTGGAACAAACTTCATCCCAGACTCATATTAAAACTGGGCCTAAAGAAGTCATTCTCTTTATCAACAACTATAATAGAACTCCACTAATTAATGGCTGCAACTGTCAAACGTCTTGATGCCAACCAACACTTCATTGCTTCATCTACTCCATATGTCCAAATAATTGACCACATAATTTAATCCAAGTATGGAATTATATGATCGTCTCTACACCACAAAACCTCTTACCTCATAGCCTCTTATAATCTCGACTGTCACATATAGAGTAACTTTCCATATTGTCACCTATTCAATCTTATCTAGAAAATATGGGTGAATCTTAGTAGGGAAACTACCCAGACGAGAGTCCTGCCTGCCATTGATAGAGCCGCCCTTAGGAAGATGGGAATTCCTTTTCCACCAGCCACAACAACGGAGCCAGCAGTGGAGAAGCAGCTGCAGCAGAAGGCAAAGCAGGGATATGGCATCTAGGGATATAAAAGTACCGAGCTAGTTTCCATTTGGTAGGTCTAGCCAAGGCTCTAGGAGTGTGCACCGACCAGCAAGAGATCGGGACTGGGCTACAGCACCAGGGTCATGATATTAGGTGCTTAGCCGCTTTGCATCGCCATTTTCGAGGCCGTGACTACGACTCGAGTTCCCCACGAGGATCGGGACGGTCCCATAGTCTGTAGGAATTGTTTTAGGTTCTGTTGTATGTTGTTGTATCTTTTCTTCCAGCATTTGTGTTTTTCGTTTTGAGTTGTTGGGTTGTAACTATTAGTTTTCAATGTATTTCTAATTATTTACTATGTTGCTATTTCCCGATTTGAATCGCTCTTATATGTATATTTGAAAGAAACAGTATAAATATGAAAATCTCATAATGATATTTTACTAACAATAAAATGCAACCTGAGACTGGAAGTTTCAAATAGATATAAATTTTAGCATGCGAAGGACAGATTAAATTACTTTGGAATCACGAGTCATTGTTCTTGTTCCTTAAAAGCTAAATTTTTTGGATAACTGAGTATGATGACATTTATAAATAAAATGTCAAGTTTTATGGTTTAAGATTAGTCGTATAATGCTAGAATTGAACTTATGCGTTTAGCGCATAACAGACTTCCAACTACGTTGAAATATGGCCTGAATTGTCAAAATTTTAGAAAAGGAAAATATTTTGAAAAGTTTCTCTTAATTTAAAAAGTTTAGCTCAAAAAGAAAAGTTTCTATTTTTCTAAATTATTTTTGGTGCCCAAATAATTTTTAGAATTTTAGCCCAAATTTTATTCCAAGGGAAATTTTGGGTCCAAATATTTTGAAATTTTATTTTTCAAGCGGCCTACAAATTTGAAAAGAGAAAAGTGATTTTAAAAGATTTTGATTTTGAAATCCATATGCTAAGCAAAGGGAAGGAAAATGGATTAAAAATTTGAATTTAGTTGTGCATTAGGATCGACGATACAATCGAATGCAAGCGATAGTAAGAGAAAAGCTATTTTAGCCTTAGAATTTCTATTTCCATACATTATTGCAAATGCATATGGACCTACATTTGGACTCACTTCCATTTTAAAGCTTGAAAACAAGCCTCATTGTGTGTTTTGTTGGAGGAAAATTTGAATTCAATCCCGGACAGCGAGGAAATTTCCACTGTATAACGGGTAATGAATAGCTTATAGAGTGGTAAGAATGTAAAATTCTCCACCTAAATTCCATTTTTCGGCATGGGATTGACGTTTAGGAAGCTGGATTATTCAAATTAGATTTGATTGGTAGGAATTGGATGCAAATTGTTTGCTCCATACTTCTATTCGTAGGAGTATGGGTATTTTGGTGAAAAGATTTTTCAAAATCTACATACATATAGAACCACGTGTGTGTGTGTGTATAGGTTTTTTGCACCATATTTTCAAAAATATTTTCAAGAAAAGCATTGGTATAGGAAGGGTCGATTTAGAGTCATTCTGCATACATGTTTCTATGTTGAGATTCACTATGCACTTGTGCACGTTGGTTGGAAAATTTGGTCGTACACTAATTTTTGTGTAGTTTAGGATTCGCGAGATAGAACCATGTCTTAGTTATTAGTATAATTCCAGGGGTGAAGTTCTTTTAGGGGGAAAATGTAATATGCTATAAATTTGGTGTTAGTTGTTTAGTCAGTTGGTTGGTTAAATTGGCTCCAAAAGGGAATTTGTTCAAATGATAGAATTTTACTACGAAACTTGCAATATTGCATTTGTGGCGAAATTCTGAGCAACTTTCATATTTGGGGTTTGTGATCGGATTCCAAATAAAGAAATTACGGAGGAAAAACAAATTCGAAACAAAAAATTAGATCATAAAAATTAATGTTTATATATTAGTACCGGGACCCATCGGTCAACCTGCTTTTTTGGGCAGGTCAATATGGAGCAATCGACCGACCCTACTAGTGACAGCCAAGGTTTGCCTTGGCCAAATGGATCATATTTTTATATTTTAATTTAACGATTGTGCTTAATTCGAGTGCCTAAAATTCAGGCCTACTATCTGTTCTCTTCTCATATTGTTCTGAAAGCAGCTGCGAAGCTATACCATTTTCTCTTCCCAATTATTATATAAATTATGAAATTTAATATTTTTATTTGTATATATACAAATTGGAGAAGCTAGGAATCGAATGAGAGAAGAAGAGAAGCAAACCAACACTATGCGATAACGAGATCATACACACACACGTTTCTTTTCAACACCAAATCTCTTCTTAGAAATGTAGCTCAAATATATGTATATATCTTTTTTTATACATATTTCTTAGAATAAGAAGGCAATGAAGTTGTATTAAAGGGTTTACTTAAGATATGAAGATTTAGAACGCTTTTAGAAGGTGAGTGGGAAAATTTATATATTATTTATGGTTTTCAATCTATTCCATTGGTATACGTTTGATTTTTACGCTTAAATAAATATATGTTAATTGTAGGCTAAATTGAATGTAATAAACGTCGCCTACATATTCTTATGAGATCTAATAGGAATTATTATTACACCTTGATCTAGAAATTAGTCCCAAAAGTTATAGATATGAATATTGATAAGATATGAAATTTATTCTAGCTCTGAAATTGGGTTGTAGATTATTAGTATAATTTTGATTATTAACATAATTATGTTGAGTTGGAGATTTCCCGTGGTTTAATTTATAGGATGAACATCCGTTGATTTTCCGTAGTTTAATTTATGGAAAGAACATCTATTGATTTTTCGTAGTTGGAGATTTTTCGTAGTTGGAGATTTTCCGTAGTTTAACCCTTGAATATCAACACTAAATACATCCACGGTATTCGTGTTCCGACCATCTAAGCGCCGAAAAGGCAAAAAGTTAGGGTAAATTAAAAAAGAATAGAACAAGAAAGAGAGAACATAGCATCAGAATCTCGTAATGGAACGAAAATATATACTACCAAAAAAAGTACAAAGGATTACCCTAAATTCAAAAATATCAAAGTTATAAAACCTAAGTACTATCATTAGCCTGGAGAGTTATAACTGTCCGTCCTCACAATGTTGATATACATAATATAGTAATGCAGCGGAAAGA
Source organism: Allium cepa (assembly GCA_030765085.1). NCBI lineage: Eukaryota > Viridiplantae > Streptophyta > Magnoliopsida > Asparagales > Amaryllidaceae > Allium > Allium cepa. Next base: position 1,042,883,635 of record CM060937.1, read on the forward strand.
AGAATGCTATGGTAGATAAACATCTAGCTCATCTCCATAATGTAATGGCCCATTTTTCCGTACCCTTTGAATCGACAATAAACCACACATGTCCAACTCAAATTGCATGAATAAGTGGATCATTAAGGGTAGAAAGAAAATAAAGACAGAACAGAATCTCACACAAGTGGAATAACATATATTATTTCAATAATAATCTTTACAGCGGAAAATTTTAAAATACAATATTAGAGCCTAACCTATATTCAGCCTGGACAGTTATAACACCTGCCCTTACGAATGCCGACAAAAAAACAAATATAATAGATGCAAAGGATAATAGAATACGTCCATACGATGTTGAGGATCTCTAGATCTCCTCTGGAAACTCCAACCATCTTCAACTCAACCTAAAACTACTCGGATCTGACCCGAGTATTAAAAATGTCTGGATCAGGCTTGATAAACCAGTGTGAGATAGTCGAAATTTAAAATGTAAAGATCATGACAATGTTACCAAACCCTTGAAAAGAAGGGTATCTCATAAGACCACGCCCATACATAAACACGGACGGGTTTTTACCTTATGATAACCAAAACACTTCATACCAAAATTCACTTGATATTATTTTTAATGACATTCTTCTGAAAACACTTTTCAAATAACTTATTCAAATAAGGTATCAATACCCGAACTAAGCCTAAAGGAATATATCTGGACTGGGTCAACGGAATATACCGAACGAAACATATGATACCAGAAAGGGGGTAGCTGAAATGTTTGCAAGTCATTACAGTTATTTTGGGAATACACTCAAAACTGTAAATCTCGTATTGGGATAGGATTTCCAACATGATAGGGAATAGTGACCTTTTTCTCCGATCCACGCATAACAAACACAGTTCCCACGGTGCCATAATTGCTTTTGTCAAACTAGTCACTTGGAACTGTACTTGCTACGCTACAACAAATAACCGGTAGTTCCTTGCTTTTCTCAAGCCAATAACTTTATCCAAATGGAGCAATAAATAGCTTGATGGGTGTATCCCCCTAAGGGCCAAACGTATTTGATACCATCATACATACTCACTTACTCCGAATTTGCGTTTGTTAGACCATATAGTATCCCATCATAATCGGGGTGTGAGGCTCGCGAGGCTACACTCAAATTCTTCAAAGCCATGCTTTTCATACAAAACCATGCTTTGATCATAAAAGGTTCCACTTTGAATGTCGCATTGCCATTCCTTTGATCACTATTTTCCTTCCACAAAAATACAACCCTTGAGCTCGTACGTCTCAAGGAGCGTGTTAAGCTAAGAGAAGTTGCCATCTCCGCCACCATTGATGTACATTTGTAAAAGTCAAATGTTGTGTCTTAGAAATGCAATGTCAAACATTCGTCCATACAAGTTCGTTCTGGGACTGAACGAAATCGAAGGCACTTTCCTCGGCCATAACTAGGCGATAAGTTGCAATTCGAAAAAATCTCCACAACGAGGAGACCACTACTATAAATAACTCTATAATGGAAGCAACCTAGAGCATGTTCAACAAGCAGCCCTCATGCTATGAAGATCCACGGTCATCAATGATCATCATCTTCGACATGTCTTCACTTTCGAACATACACATTGGTTCGAAGTGGTTTTCGAATAGGAATTACCTAAATCCGACTCCGGTTCTGTCGAAGCCAATCATCGCTTTAAAAGATGTTAAGTTCATATGTGGATATCAATCATCAATCAATTACTTCATCTTTTATCTAATCAAATATATTTCTTAGATATATTATTTTCAGGTTATTCTATTTTCTTTTCAAATGTATATGGAATCATTAAGCCTCATTTATCAAATCATTTGTTTTATTTAAACCTTTCTTAAATCCTAGAATAATTACAAATCGTTTTCTCTTTTACTTAGGAAAACATTTCCAAATCATTCATTAAATCTTAATCAAAGATTTCTTATATTCAAGTTATAACTTTTAACTTAGGGAAACTATTCATGTTCTACTGCCACTTTAAATATGGAAAATTTCACCTCTAGGGACTAATGGCAAGTTTCACTTCCAGAGACTAATGGCAAATTTCACCACCAGGGACTAATGGCAAGTAATCCTACATCATGAATATCTTTGTCTTTAACGATCTTTGTCTTCATTATATTTTATTTCGAAAATTAGTTTGAAGGGTTCTGAGATGGGAATCACCAAAATCCGATCCTGGTTCCTTCGTGCTAATCATCGATAAAAAGATGTTAAGTGGTTAAATAACATTCAAAGAATTTGTTTCTTTTCTTTTACCTTGGAAAAACTTAAATATGATCTTTTAAAGCATCTGAGCTTTCCTTTCGATCTATTCCACCACTCCCCAAAAAAGAGAAAACATAGGCCAGGTAATTTCGGGGCACTGGTTGGTCCATTCTAACATTAGTTAAACACCTTGTTTTATCATTCTAGATTTCACAGGCGGGACAAATGTACTAGTCGTTTCAGCATACTCACTTTGTTATATATTCAATCTTCTTCAATTTTTTGTTTAAGTAGTATAAACAATTTGTCTTAACCATTTATTCAAACTCTTATTAAAACTTCCAACTCATCTTTACGTTACTTAATTATCCCTTAAAAATCATTCACAAAATATTTAGGAAAGAATTGCTAAGTTTAAACCTTCTTTTAAAAAGTCGTAGCAACGGCAGCATAAAAGTGCTGCGGAAAGTACTTTATAAGCTTATTTGGTTTAAAAAACTTTTTAATATTCGAAAATTCATATTTTCCATTCCAAATATCTTTTAAACCATTTTAATAGATTTATCAAATTTATTTATATTTTAAAAAAAAATTAAATATTATTTATAAAGAAATCATTTTCTGGATTTCAAACTGCAAAACCGTGATGTTTTCAGAAAATTATTTTGGACATATTTCAAAATCTACTTGATGAAAACTTGATTTTCTTTCTTCATGGGAAAACTAGTATCATTATGGACCAAATAATTTTTATTTCTAAGAAATCTGACTTATAAATCATTCTCTACACTAGTTTCAAGTTACAGATCGAAATTTATGAACTACTACTACGCGATGAGTTCGATTTTGACCAATTTTATGAATTGTTTCGGAACTTCTCCGAAACACTTCAAGTTTATTTTAAACCATATTTAAACTATTTTAATTTATTTAAAATCATTAAGAGGCTAAATAACTTCCATACACATATTTATATTGATTTAATTCTCATTTAATTAACTATGCTTACTAACCATTTCTCTTATCATTTATCAAACTAAGTTATCATCCATATCACAAACATATAATCAACCATAATATTAACCAAGTTATCATTCAATATATACTAAACTTTTAAATCATTATACTTGAAATAATTTATGGATTAGTTAGTAAATATGAGTACTCACCTTTAACCAAATTGTTCGCTTCCTACCAACATTCATATCATCCAACACTTCACTAAATACTTTTATCTTCACCAAATCTTTTCCCTAGACTTTCCTATTGATCCTTGCAGCACTTCCTTCTCTTTTTCTCACTTTGAAGCTTCGCGACTTGCTCCTTCTCTTATATATGTTCGTCCTTGCCTTGATCACCCCATTCCTCCATCATTTCTTTACTTCTTAGATGATAAACCATGTTCTAATGGTATCATAAGGTCCTTGGCAAAGTTTGGTGGTGTTTTGATTTTGTTTGATATGGTTTTGAAAAAGTTAGTAAGGAAAGAGAAGAGAAGAAGCCATTAATGCTCTAAAGAAGAAGAACAAGAGAGCTTAGAAAAGGAAGAAGAAGAAGAAGAATGAAAAGTGTGAAAAAATTGAGAAAGCGGTTGGTATTTATAGAAAAGGAAATGAAGTGGCAAGTTACCAAAATATCCCTTTACCAAATAACCAAAATAACCTTACTTAATTCTAAAGAAATCTTATTTTTTTTTAACACTTAACATCATATTTCAAATCATTACTTTATGTCATTTTCACTTAGATATTAAGTAAAGTAAGTAATAATTATGTTTTTTTGATTTGACGTTTTACGTTTGCTTTGAAATGACATTTTTGTCTTTTTGTGCTTACTTTTTCTAAAATTGTTTTCTAAAAGTTTCTAAGCATGTTTAGTAAAAGTAAACTTGATTAGTAAATTAATAATACTTATACTATTTGAATACATATTCCTATATAAGAAAATAAGGGTGCGACGACGTTGCGACAACTTTTAATCGACAAAATATTGTTTTTCGACAAAATATTTTACGGTCACATTTTGATATTTTAGTTAAATTATTTATTTATGTAAACCAAATTTAAAAATGAACTTTTTACTTCTTTAAATAAATTAAAACATGTCTATTTATATTTTAAAATCATATTTACATAATATTAAAATCTCTAATTTTATAATGTATGTAAACCTGACAAAATGTGACAAAATTTGGTTATTTTTGTTAATCGATTATTAACATACTTTTAAATCTTTTATTATACATTTATTATCTTTACTAAATGTTTTCAATAAGATTTATCTTTTTAAATAAATATTTAAACCTATTTATTTAAGTATTTATTTATTTTTAACAAAACTTAACTTTTGTTGTTAAATTTATACTTTTTAAATTGTAAACTATAAAAATAAATAATTTCTCTATTATTACTATTACATTTAACTTATTTATTTAAGTTTTAAATCTTTTTAAATTTAAAACAAATGAAATCTCTCATTTTCGAAGTAGCGAACATACAGGTCGTTACATTCTCCCCTACTTAAAAGAATTTCGTCCTCGAAATTACCCAAAACAAAAGTTTGCCCAAAACCTTTATCTTCAAACTTAATTCCATATAATATACACAGGTCATCCATATGAAATATCTTATTCGATCTCCTATTCGAATACATAATTTTATTACCGAACTAGTATCGATCCCCTGATTCTCTAGTGCGGACTTTACTCAGGCTCTTTGCTCAGAAACCTTTGCTTTTCTTGCATAGCTCTCGAGTATGATAGAAAACTCAAGTGCCCAATCATAAACCCTAATCAATGTTCGCCGTCAAGAATCGAGTGATAAATCTTTTTTCGGATCGATGTAAACACCTTAAAGTTCCGAACTCGAATATTAGATCAACATTTGTGTGATGAAATGATCTACATATAACATATGTATTTATTAACTTTCAAAAAAAACTTTCATAAAAACTTTATCTTAAGTTTAAACATTTTATAAAGGTACTTCTTTATATAATCCATTTAATTATTTATTTCTAAATATTTTTATTAAAGGAATATTCTAAAGAAACCATTTTTCACTAAAAAGATAATTATATTTATCATAATTTTTTTTCCCAAAATCTTTTAACTCAGTATATTTCCTTTAACATTAATATTATTGATGAATCATTTCGTAAAACTATCACTTAAGTTTATTATATCTTATGTAGAAAGAAAGATGGCTTGATATCATTTCATAAATCCATTGAACAGAGTCAATTAGAATCTTTCTCAGAATCCAAGTCTAGTAGCGGTGCAGAGCTACCGAAGAGAGGCCATCCTCCTTAGGGTCCCGGCTCATTTTAAAGTAAGTTACATATTGATTTCATTCTAGTTCAACTGTTTATTAACTTATGCAAATCAATCACATTCTAAAGACTTAAGTCAAATCCTTAATTAATGCTAGAATTCATTAATAAAACATTTTCCAAGTTTATAATTACCTTTTTCTTTTATAATCACTTTATAAATTATACATATCCAATTTCATTTACTCATATTATTTCACAATCTTTTACCAAAAGTTTTCACAAATTTCTTATCGCTGAGTTTGGTATGATTCGGAAATTTTCGACTATTCAAAATCGTCGAGAATACCGCTTTATATTATCAATTAGCGATCCCAATTTATCTTTGGTTTAAACACTTGTATAAAGATTACTAATCAATTTATCAGTTAATGATTCACATTATCTCTTTAACTTAAGAAAATTATATTGATTGAGTAACTCCAAAACAATTCAAGGAACTAGGTACTACCAATACTATCATATATCCTCTTAACAAGAAGAGTAATACTTAAGAGAAGTGTTTACCATCCGAACACATCTCTTGCCCATTTTTAGTTTATCTTCGAGCCAAACGAATTAGTTACCAAAAAATACCTCTTTTTATTTGAAATAATATCATTTTCAAAATCCTTTAGAGATTACTTTTGTTTATAAAACCTATTTTATAAATTCGTTTTATCTTATATTAATTAACTTCATTTAAATTACCACAACTCTTTAAATTACTCGAATTTAAATTTTCGTTCCTTTTATATTATCATTTTACCCAATCATTTAAATACATTTTTATATTATGTCTTCAATTCTTAAACAAATATTATTATCAAGCACCTTATAGTCAAATCGTGAAACTTAATTCATAAGGAATTTGTACTTAAACTTTTAAATCAAACAATTGATCACTTTATGATAGTAACTTAACATTATTATTTCTTAATTTATTATTTTGGAATAAGTATTAAAGATTTTAATTACCATATCAGATTTCTTACTTATCGATTATCTTTTTGAAATATCTTATAGTTAAATTGTGAAATTCTAATCACAAGATGTTCATATTTAAATTTCACTAATCCTGATTTATAACTATACAACTTTTCAAAATATAAATTTTATATTCAAAATATAATCCTAGGTAAAATTATTTCGTTTACTAATTTTTTCAAAATCAGTGTGTTGGTTCGTCTTGTTTAAATATTTAGGAACCCTTATCAATAATGGTGATAAGGCGCATCGATTAGGATCCATAAATCATTCAACAAATAAATCAACACCAAACAATTTATTACACCAACAAATACGCGCTCATATATAATACACTAAAACTCATTCTAAGGTGTTACTAACCCTATATCTAATGAGTTACTCATCCTAGGTATTACTAACCCTATCTCTGATGAGTCTTTACCCAACCAAAGCCAAGGTTCTCGCTTAACTTTCAGCTCTGATACCAAATGTAATGATCTAGGCTTTTCAACCATCGACAACGGCCACTTTCTGTTGTAGCTTACACTGGTACCTCACGCTTTGCTTTCACAACCAGCCTCTCGACTGAAACCAACCCTTCGATACTCCATCTTAGAGACATATAGGAATAAGAGTCATCCGTTCACTACCTAACAAGAAGCGAGAACCCCCTATCATGTACGAACCTCATTAAGCAAAGAGGATAATAGAATACGTCCATATGATGATGAAGATCTCCAGCTCTCATTTGCAAACTCCAACCGTCTTCAACTCAACCTAAAACTACTCAGATCTGACCCGAGTATTAAAAATGCCCGGATCAGGCTTGATAAACCAGCGTGAGATACTCAAAATTTGAAATGTAAAGATCATGACGATGTTATCAAAACCTTTGAAAAGAAGGGTATCTCATAAGACCACGCCCACATATAAACATGGACGGGTTTTAACCTTGTGATAACGAAAACACTTCATACCAAAATTCACTTGATATTATTTTTAATGATATTCTTTTGAAAACACTTTTCAAATAAACTTATTCAAATAAAGTATCAATACCCGAGCTAAGTCTAAAGGAATATATCTGGACTGGGTCAATGGAATATACCGAACAAAATATATGATACCTGAAAGGAGGTAGCTGAAATGTTTGCAAGTCATTGCAGTTATTTCGAGAATACAATTAAAACCGTAAAATCTCGTATTGGGATTGGATTTCCAACATGATAGGGAACTAGTGACTTTTTTCTCGGATTCACGCATAACAAACATAGTTCCCACGATGCCTTAATCGCTTTTCTCAAACTAGTCATTTGGAACTATACTTGCTATATTACAACTGATAACCGATACTTCCCTGCTTTTCTTAATCTAACCACTTTATCCAAATGGGGCAATAAATGCCTTAAGGGACGTATCCCCCAAAGGTCCAGATGTATTTGACAACACCATACATACTCACTTATTCCGAATTTGCGTTTGTTAGTCCAGTAGTATGCCATCATAACCGGGGTGTGAGGCATGCGAGGCTACGCTTAATTTCTTCAAAGCCATGCTTTTTATACGAAACCACGCTTTGATTATAATAGGTTCCACTTTGAATGCCGCATTTCCATTCCTTTGATCACTATTTGCCTTCCACAAAAATACAACCCTTGAGCTCGTACTTTTCAAGTAGTGTGTTAAGCTAAGAGAAGTTTCCTTCTCTGCCACCGCCGATATTCATTTGTAAAAGTCAAACGTTGTGTCTTAGAAATGCAATGTCAGACATTCGTCCATACAAGTTCGTTCTAGGACTGAACGAAACCGAATGCACTTTCCTCGAGCATTACTATGCGAGAAGCCCTTGCAATCCGAAAAAATCTCCACAACGAGGAGACCACTGCTATAAATAACTCTATAATGGAAGCTACCCAGCATATTCAACAAGCAGTCCTCACGCTACGAAGATCCACGATCTTCAATAATCATCATCTTCAACATGTCTTCACTTTCGAACATATACACTGGTTCGAAGTGGTTTTCGGATAGGAATTACCCAAATCCGACTCTGGTTCCTTCGAAGCCAATAATCGCAATAAAAGATGTTAAGTTCGTATGTGGATATCAATCATCAATCAATTACTTCATCTTTTATCTAATCAAATATCTTTCTTAGATATATTCTTTTCAGGTTATTCTATTTTCTTTTCAAATGTATGTGGAATCATTAAGCCTCATTTATCAAATCATTTGTTTTATTTAAACCTTTCTTAAATCCTAGAATAATTCCAAATCATTTTCTCTTTTACGTAGGAAAACATTTCCAAATCATTCATCAAATCTTAATCAAAGATTTCTTATATTCAAGTTATAACTTTTAACTTAGGGAATATATTCCCAAATCATTCATTAAACCTTAATCAAAGATTTTTTTCTAAACTTCAAATCATATTCTTGCAAATCAAAGATTTTCATAATAGAGTTCTGCTGCCACTTTAAATATGGTAAATTTCACCTCTAGGGACTAATGGCAAGTATCACTTCCAGGCACTAATGGCAAGTTTCACCTCCAGGGACTAATGGCAAGTAACCCTACATCATGAATATCTTTGTCTTTAATGATCTTTGTCTTAATTATATTTTATTTCGAAAATTAGTTTGAAGGGTTCTGAGATGGGAATCACCAAAATCCGATCCTGGTTCCTTCGTGCTAATCATCGATAAAAAGATGTTAAATGATTAAATAACATTCAAAGAATTTATTTCTTTTCTTTTATCTTGGAAAAACTTAAATATGATCTTTTAAAGCATCCAAGCTTTCTTTTCGATCTATTCCTCCCCTCGCCTAAAAAGAGAAAACATAGACCAAGTAAGTTCAAGGCACTGGTTGCTCCATCTCTAACCTTAGTTAAACACCTTATTTTATCTTTCCAGATCTCACAGGCGGGACAAATGTACTAGTCGTTTCTGCATGCTCAGTTTGTTATTATATTCAATCTTCTTCACTTTTTTGTTTAAGTGGTATAAACAATTTGTCTTAACCATTTATTCAAACTCCTATTAAAACTTTCAAATCATCTTTACATTACTTAATTATTCCTTAAAAATCATTCACAAAAGATTTAGGAAAGAATTGTTAAATTTAAACCTTCTTTTAAAAAGTCATAGCAATGGCAGCAGAAAAGTGCTGCGGAAAGTACTTTATAAGCTTATTTGATTTAAACAACTTTTTAACATTTGAAAATTCATACTTTCCATTCCAAATATTTTTAAACAATTTTAATAGATTTATCAAATTTATTTTGTAATTTTAAAACATTTTAAAAAATCATTTATAAAGAAATCCTTTTCAGGATTTCGAACTATAAAACTTCGATGTTTTTAGAAAATTGTTTTGGACATATTTCAAAATCTACTTGATGAAATGTTGTTTTCTTTGTTCATTGGAAAACTATTATCATTTGGACCAAAGAATTTTTATTTTCGAAGAAATACAACTTATAAATCATTCTCTACACTAGTTTGAAGTTACAGGTCGAAATTTACGAACTACCGCTACGCGACGAGCTCGATTTTGACTAATTTTATGAATTGCTTCGGAACTTGTCCTTATTTTAAACCATATTTAAACTATTTTAATTTATTTAAAATCATTAAGAGGCTAAATAATTTATGTACACACACTTATATGGATTTAATTCTCATTTAATTAACTATGCTTGCTAACCGTTTCTCTTATCATTTATCAAACCAAGTTATCATCCATATCACAAACATATAATCAACCATAATATCAACCAAGTTATCATCCAATAAATCATCCAATATATACTAAACTTTTAAATCATTATACTTAAAATAATTTATGGATTAATTGGTAAATATGAGTACTCACCTTTAACCAAATTGTTCATTTCCTACCAATATTCATATCATCTAACACTTCACTAAATCCTTTTATCTTCACCAAATCTTTTTCTTAGACTTTCCTTTTGATCCCGGTAGCACTTCCTTCTCTTTTTCCCGCTTTGAATCTTCACGACTTGCTCCTTCTCCTACATATGTTCGGCCTTCCCTTGATCATCCCCTTCCTCCATCATTTCTTCATTTCTTAGATGCTAAACCATGTTCAAATGGTATCCTAATGTCTTTGTCAAAGTTTGGTGGTGCTTTGACTTTGTTTGATATGGTTTTAAAAAAGTTAGTAAGAAAAGAGAAGAGAAGAGAAGAAGCCATTAAAGCTTTAAAGAAGAGGAAGAAGAAGAAAGCTTTGAAAAGGAAGAAAAAAAGAATGAAAAGTTTTAAAACAAAGTGAGAAAGTGGTTGGTATTTATAGAAAAAGAAATGAAGTGGTAACTTACCAAAATATCCCTTTACCAAATTACCAAAATAACCTTACTTGCTTCTAAAGCAATTTTATTTTTTTCAACACTTAACATCATATTTCAAATCATTACTTTATGTCATTTTCACTTAGATATTTAGTAAAGTAAGTAATAATTATATTTCTTTGATTTGATGTTTCACTTTTTGCTTTGAAATGACATTTTTTTCTTTTTATGCTTACTTTTTCTAAATTGTTTTCCATAAGTTTCTAAGTATGTTTAGAAAAGCAAACTTGATTAGTAAATTTATAATACTTATACTATTTGAATATATGTTCCTATATAAGAAAATAAAGGTGCGACGACGTTGCGACAACTTTTAATCAACAAAACATTGTTTTTCGACAAAATGTTTTACCGTTACATTTTGACGTTTTAGTTAAACTATTTATTTATGTAAACCAAATTTAAAAATGAACTTTTTACTTCTTTAAATAAATTAAAATATGCCTCTTTATATTTTAAAATTATATTTACATAATATCAAAATCTCTACTTTTACAGTGTATGTAAAACTGACATAATGCGATAAAATTTGGTTATTTTTGTTAAACGATTATTAACATACTTTTAAATCTTTTATTATACTTTATTATCTTTATTATATGTTTTCTATAAGATTTATCCTTCTAAATAAATATTTAAACCTATTAATTTAAGTATTTATTTATTTTTAACAAAACTTAACTTTTATTGTTAAATTGATACTTTTTAAATTGTCAACTATAAGAATAAATGATTTCTCTATTATTATCTATTATATTTAAATTATTTATTTAAGTTTTAAACCTTTTTAAATTTAAAACAAATGAAATCTCTCATTTTCGAAGGAGCGAAATTACGGGTCGTTACACATAAGCTCCAAAACATACAAAGGTAAATCTGGAAATATACACGGACTACTAGGGCATTAGAAGAAAATAGAAAATGGTCGGTTTGGTAAACCAGCATGAGAAACTCAAGTAATTTTAACAAGTTACGGTATTAAGACCGTACACATTACTGTAACGGTTTTCCCCTTAAATGAAATCAAACATCTGATGGATGAATATATTGGTATAATAGGTAATGTCTAGGATGTAAACATATATCATAAAATTACTGTTGTGCGTACAACACAAGAATAATAGGTATACAATCAATAAAGTTAAGTTACATTCATATAATGGATTTTTTCCCATGGAAATGCTTCGAGTAAACTAAAGCAGATCTTCATGACAATGGCCAAAAACTACCTTCCAAGCGTTGTATATCTCTAGTAAAAATATACCATAAGGTAAGCACAACTGGCACATTGCCAGAACATAGGGTGAACTGCGTGGAATGAAGTACCAACAACTCTCATAAGCACCATCTACAAGCATCTCTAGATAATGAGTCGATATATTCTCAAAGGTTAGCTAAACCTAAGATTGTGCATCCCACTCCATGTTTAGCCATTCCCGATGTTAAAGTCACGTTCGACATCTCTCATATGAGCCCTTATCACTCTAACGGAACACGAATCCCTAATTGGATTCCATCTTCTCAAACGTATAACAAACCATGACATGGATTCGAGCATCCCAATCAGATCTCAGATCTCTACATCGATTCCTCTATAAAAGTCTTCCGACAAATGCAAACGATGTCCTCTCTCCTAGAATACTCAAGATAGAAAGTGGCACATGATAGACTCATTTGAAATGTTACCACTGGCCTCTCCTTTGGGCATACATTAAGATAAATAGTTTAACTCTATAGCATTTCACTTTATAATCGCTCCTAAAATAGAGAACTCGTATACTAATTTTGAAGTTGTATTCGATAAGTAAAACACTTACAAACCCCAATCTCTTCAAAACCAATTCGATGAATTTACGATTAACTCAATTTCGATTCTTTCATAATTATGCAAAAGCTAGAGACGTCTCATACCAATGCTCCTCCCCGAGGGTTCTTATTGGTATGAATCGTAAAGCTTTTAGATACTTCCTAAGTTAATATTAAGTTAAGTTCGATAGTCAACTAATCAATAATCTAGTCAAAAATAATTGCTTATACAAATCAATATTCATATACTTAACTCATTTCTGACATTCCAACTTTTTCATATTCAAGAGTGAAGCCAAGTAATCTAGAGCACTGGTTGAATCAAGGACTTGCCTAGACACTTCATTCTTGAATCTCACAAATAGATAAGTCAACCTCATTGGCTTCTAGTGTTAAGTGTAGTATCAAGGAACTCTATAAACAAGAAATCAACACAATTAACATGTTTTTGACATTCCCAACTTAAATCTTCCTCGTTTAATAGGAAAGCCAGTAGGTTAGAGCTCAATTTCTCATATCCTTACTCGAACATCAATTTTAACTCTCATAAACAATTAAGCCTACTTCATCGGCTTTTAATGTAAAGAATAGTTAACTAATTTTCAAACGAGTAATTAAAAAATTAACCAATTGGCCTTACGCAATTCTTAACCCCTTTGTAAACCTTTTGTTTATATTTTTAAACCCCTTTTTTAAAATGATATATATGTATAGTAATTTATTTGTAAAACTGGATATTAAATAAAACACTTTAAAAGATAATAATACATAAGATTTTTATACTTTAATAACTAACCAACTACTATTTTAGAAACAATATATACTTAAAATTTCTTTTAAAATACCTTAAAAGACTTATAGTAGGTTTTAAAAAAATTCCAAACTATTACTTGAAAATAAAAGGTTTATTAAATCCTTTAAAACTTGAAAAAACAAGTTTTCATTATAAAAACCTCTTTCTCAAAAATTCACAACTTATTCTTAAAAATTCATAAATACTTCAAACCGCTTGTGAAATACTAGAGTTAGTAAAAAATTGTAAAAGGAACGAAAAAAAACTTAAATTTAGATATCTTTTCAAACCTGTAAAATCCATAAATCAATGCTAAACGGGGAAGTTTTACCCAAGTGATGTTTTGGCAACTTTTCGAAATGTTACTTAACTTATTACTACCCAAACTTTTCATGGAAGCAAAAATGTATATAAAGAATCAAAAATATGATAATAAACACCTAAAGATATCTCTACAATGTTCCATGGAAATAGCCAAGAACAAGGCGTTTCCTAAGTACATGCACATCGGCTATCGCAATATGAGCACATTCAAATCCAAGTCCAATCTAAATCGATGTTCAAATAAAAACCTATGTACTTTGTTTCAAGGTTATGACACATGTTATACAAGTCATTTCAAGTCCATTTAATTCCATTCAATTCCATACATAAGCTACTTGCTTTTAAAGCAAGAATCAAAGCCAACGTTTCAACATATGTGTGATGACCCACCTTTTCGGTTCTCGAAGATCCGGACTAAAACATCCTCGGTTTTCACATGCCACAAATTAAAGTGTTGGAAAGGCAGAAAATTAGGAGTTCATAAGAAATAAAGTTAGAAAATAGAATAATAACATAATCTTACATCGTATTAAACAACATAATTATACAGGTGGAAAGAACATATAATCACTCCAAGTGATTCTTCTAAGTTACGATAAGTACTAACCCAGCCTAGGATATTTATAATTGCATATCCTTATATGGGCTGGTAGATACAAAATACACAATACGATATAATGGAAAGTAGAGAATAGATAACTATAGACAATGTACCCTCTGGTCTTTATACTCCAGGCTAAAACTAGAGCAGCATACAAGGAAATGGATATGAAACTTGAAGAAACTAGTATCGGTTCTGTACATATGAAACAGAGCACTCAAAAATACAATAGTGGCCAGAAGCATAACAATTGTGAACATGGATATAACATACATTTTAAGACCAGACTCCAAATTCAACTCAATGCAAAGACTATTCAACATAACAGATATTAGTTCAGGCATGAACATGATGAACAACAGTTCAATTCGAACAAGTACAAGGATAGCAATGTGATAGTGTGTGTGACAGTAAGTATGAATCAAAAAGAATACAAGACTACAGTGGCATCAAATGACATAAAAAATGAACAAGGTAGTAGTTTGGTTGAAGTCATCAAGTCAAAGCCAGAAAAGAATGGAATTTGCAGATGAAACACGAATTAACCAAGTCAATTGTCTCAAAGAATTCTAAGAACCAAAGTCATAGGAGAGAGAACAGAACCGACTTAGAGAAAATCAAACAACGTCAAGTAATAAACAAGTTAACTTCCATCACATCGTTCGATCAAGAATCAATGGCCAAACAAAATTATTTAAAATCGAAAATACGAACGTATATTTAGGGGTTTTCATCCCTATATAACCCAATTACATCATCGGCAGTAAACTCATTCGAGTTCAAGAAAATACTGGAGCAAGCCATTGAAGTAAATCACAAACCAATAACTCAAATCGAAGTCAAGCATAATCGTAATCGAAAAAAGAAAATCATGTACCAATTTAATCCAAGCATTCGAGCTTGACAAAATTGAAGATACCGCAAGCTATCAAGGATAGAGTGTTGATTGACAAAGCAATTCGAGGAAAAATCATCACTTTAATCAAACGATTTCAAGCGGCGCTTCAAATTTCACAAAACCCTAATTTTTGAAGAGGAACAAAATTCGGCCAAAGCCATTTTACAAAGGAAAAAAGAAAAGGGGGAATGAACTTCCCATTTTACAGCACTATTATTTTTTGGGCCGGCCTTCTGCTATTATATTGGGCTTCAAACTTAAAAAATAAGGTTGTGTTTGTTTTAATTTTTTATTCGTAATTTCATTTTAAAATTGTATAACTTTCTAGTTGTGTGATTAGGTAAAAACTACGGGCCATAGTTTGAGAATTCGCAACTCAGTGGCTGAGTTGTGGCAGGGTTTAGAGCGCAGAGTTAGGTTAGTCATTAACGGGTGTCGCAAGTTTACGTGTGTAAGCGTTTGACTACTTAATTTCTAGTAGAAACCTTGAGTGTAGCACGTAGGCAGGGTTTTGCCGAACCTGGGTAAATTTGTGTGTGATCTGTACTACATTATTATTTGTGATTTTTTTTATTCCCCACTTATTTTCATTCTTATTAGTATCACCCTATTCATCCCCGTCTAGGGTGAAAACGATCCTACAGGTGGTATCAGAGCTTGGAACAAAAACCATTTTATATTAAAATTTGACTTTTTATCTTTCTAAAAATTAGATTTTTTTTTAAATGGCATCATTAATAATGCTTTTGATGAGAGTCAGTCCATAGTTAGACCACCCATGTTCAATGGTGAATATGCTTATTGGAAAAATAGAATGAAATTTTTTCAAAAAACCATAGATGCATGGAATATTGTTGAGATGGGATATAGGACACCGACTGTAGTGGTAGATAATAAAGAAGTTAAAAAACCTATGGATCAATGGACAAATCTTGAAAATAAACTACAAAATGCTAATGCTAAAGCTATGAATTCTACTATTTATTCATTAGATCGAATTGAATTTAATCCTGTCTCACATTGTCTAACTGCGCAGAAAATTTGGCACACACTCGAAGTGACTCATAAAGGAGCCACTCAAATCAAAGAATCTCGCCTTGCCATGCTCAGTAGCGAATACGAAAACTTCACAATGGCAAAGGATGAAAATGTTAAAGAAATGTGTGGATGACTATCAGATCTCGTATACAAATCAAAATCCCTTGGAAAACCATACACAGGCTGGATTGTTCGAAAAATCCTCAAAATTCTTCCATGAAAATTTGAAGCAAAAGTGAACGCCATTCAAAAATCAAAGGATCTAAAACAAATTAAAGTTAAAGAACTCATCGGAAATCTCACCACTTATGAGCCAGAAATCAAATTCAAGGAAGAAAGTGAAGGAGGTGATACACGAAATAAATCAATAGCTCTGAAAGGTACAACAGAAAGTGAAGATGATGGTGATAATGGAGGAGCAGCTGAATTGACACTGATAATAAAGAGATTCAAAAAGTGGAACAACAAATATGGAAATCCTACCCTAAATCAACAACTGAAGAATAGAATAGTCAAAGTTCCAGATGATAGCAAAGGAAAAAAATCATAAAGGGGGAGTTTTGTAGCCACTCGAGATGAAAGTGATGAAGATAAAGATAAAAGCACTGGCGGTGAAAATGAAAAAGAAAAACTCTGTCTTCGAGGGGAAATAAGTGGTAGCGATGATGACGAGCCAAGCGAGGTATCAAAACTTAGTCACTTAGAATTAATTATATATTTTCACAAAGTAAATGGTTGTTTTGAACGACTTAGGGAGAAGTAGGCTAAAATTGAACCACAAAGAGATAGTTTGATAGAAATAAATAAACAGCTTGATCAATTGGTCAAAAACTATCGAATAAGAGCCCTAAGTGTGATAAGTGTCCATCATTTGAAGAAGGGATTAAAATATTATAAATTATAGTTAAATCACTTGAAAATGAAATTCTGATTTTGAAAGAAATTGAAAATACTAGGAGAGAAAGTTCTATTAAAAAGGGCACTCTTTAATTGAATGAAAATAAATCTCTTAAAACACAAGTCCAACAATTATCTACAACTTTAGGAAAATTCTCCAAAGGAGAAAGATCACTAAATGCTATTAGGGAAACAAACTATTAATACTGTTAGACAAGGACTTAGGTATACTCAATCCGAAAGGGTTAGAAATGAAACTAATCATGTAAACTCCAAGTGCACGATTTGTAGAAAAATCGGACAAAATCACAATAATTGCTGGTATAGACCCAAACACACAAAAAACATAATAATTTGTGTCCCTAAAGGCACAAATTTAAAATCCCTTAAAGTCAAACAAATCTGGGTGCCAAAAGGAACAAACATATATTGTCTAGGTTCTACCCAAACTTATTTTTCAAAATCTTTGGTTACTAACAATCATGGACCTACGAAAACAAATAGGTCACAAAAATCTTTTCTCGTGTTGGTAAGTTAAGGAACAGCAATAGTGGTATATGGATGTTGGCTGTTCTAGGCATATGACGGGCAACAAATCAAAGTTCCTTAGCCTAGAGAAGTACAGAGGTGGCAGAGTCAAAATGGGTAACAAACAATGTATTAAATGTTGAAAATCTGCACCATAATTTGATCTGCCAGTAAGAGGAAAGGTGATTAAATGGGAAATTTTTTAAAATTGTTTTTTCATGCACTGTGGTAAGAGATATTGTTCTGTATTGGTTGATGATTACTCTTGATACACGTGGGTATAGTTTTTTATCTTACTGCTTCTAAACAAGACACTACGTTCTCTGTTTGTTTATGTGCACGGTTTCAGTAAAATCCAAAGGAATCGCATTTTAAAAGCTGTAAAAGGATTATAAGGTATTTGTTGCATATCTCATGGCATGGTCTTTATATGATAACTTTGAGCTAAAGGGGTTTTTTAGATGTAGATTGTGATGGTTCTCTAGTTGATAGAAAAAGTTCCAGTGAAATGTGTTTTATGTTGAGACATTCATTAGTTGCATCACGTTTTTAAGGAAAATATCTGCATAAATTTCATTTCAACTAATTTTCAATTGGCAGATATTTTTTCAAAACCCCTTCCGGAAAATAGCTTTTGTTGACTTCGTTTCATATTAGGCATTTTAGAAACTTTATTCTATATTTTTGGATTTGGTCTTAAATGACTACATTAACTAATCTGACTCCCTACTGATTATCAAAAAAATACAATAGTGACTAAAAAGTGATGAGTGTTGATATTAATCATATATTATGACTTGAGACAATATATATAGTAAATTTCTCTAAAAATTTAAACAAAATTTGTAACAACTTGGGTTGGTAAAAATTCCATGACCATCTCTATTTCTATCATATTTCTAACGGTCATCACTCATCAAAATTCAATATAGAATGTAAAAATGTGGTATTTTAAACGGGAAATTATTCATTTGCTTATTTAACTAGCAAAAAAAAACATCCAAAGTATTCACTCTCGTTTAGAAGTCCTCATGGTTATGCATGGATGAATTACTTGGAATCTTTGATTATGTGCTTTCATGCTTATTTAAAAGTCCCCACGGTTATGAATGTAAAGAACACATATCAATATTGATTGTTAATTACGTGAGTTGATTCTAACCTCATTTAAAAGTCCTCATGGTTATGCATGGTTAGAAGATGATGGAAATTCATTTTTTTTTTAAAATTAGGAAACTACTAATCTCGTTTAAAAGTCCTAACGGTTATGCATGGCTAGTAAGTATTCAAATTTCTGTTATAAATATACCACAAATGAACATGACTATATTGTTTTCTATGCCAACATCACCCCTATCACTCTAAAATGGAATATGAACCTAACAGGGTATTTATGATTTTTTATTGAAATTCAATATTTATACTCGATTAGGTATTAATGTTGTATTAATGTGTATCACTTTGTTTCTATTTTTCTAATACTATTATTCTTTTGTTGATAACAAAAAGGGGAGAAAGTAGTTAAGATTTTGTGGTAAATAAGTTCAAATTTTTTAATTTCATATTCTCATTTATACTCATTGCATTTTTTCATTTTTTTTCTTTATTTTCATGCATATGTGAAGGGGGAGCTTTGGTATGGGGGGCATTCAAAAAGGGGGAGCAAATAGAATTCATCAAAACCAAATACATGTAATAAAGTCAAAAACTAAATATATGTCTGTTATCATCAAAAGGGGAAGATTGTAGAATATGCTAGTATATGATTTTTGTTTGATGATAATGAACATACATATATTCGTTTAAATGTATTTGTTATTATACTATTTTACTTTTCACATATTTAAATAAAGGGACATTTCACCAGAAGGACCAACTTTGTTGTCCAATTAGATTCTAGGACACACATCCACATAAATTAATTTCAAAGCCAAAGTTAGTAGAATAATTACTTTTATGGACAAAGTCGGCAGTCCAATTACTTTCAAGAATATAATTTCATAAGTTTTAGGCCTTAGAAACTAATTATTTTGCATTTTGTCCTTAAAAGTAATTATTTCAGTTGTGTGTCCTAGAAACTAATTGCAGTTGCTAAAGTGGCCCTTGTGGCAAATTTCCACAAAATAAATATTTGTTGAATAAAGTGAATAACTAGGAATTTATATTCAAACAAATATTTTATTCAAAAAATATTTTATTACAAATTCAAATAGTACAAATTAGTGCTCTCGCTACATTTACACATTTTGAATTACAAAACAATTTCATACTATAATACAATTTTCACTATACAATTTTTACATACACTTTCACCTCACAGCATTCATTCATCACTCGTATTTGATCTTTAATTCTATTCCAGCTTGTATCCTGCATCTGAATTATCTACAAAATAAATACTGACGTAGTAAAATTGAAAAAGTAATAATTTTGCAGTGTACAATGAAGTGTGTATTCCAAAATATCATTTGCTTCAGTTATTTGGGTTGTTTATCATCATTTTTCTTTTGAATTCATCTTACACGAACAGCTTATAACATGCACAGTGTATCATTGTATAGGTCACAAGGCATGTATATCGATATACATTTTCGTGTGAAAACTACAATGACGGGTGAGCACAAGATCAAATGTGAGCCATAAGCTGGATTCGACACAGGTGCAAATTCAAAACACAAATCAAAAACCAATTTCATGTGCATGTGAACAAAGTAAGGAGACTCAACAATGAAAATGGTCATGAGCAATACACAAGAAAGCATAGCCATCACACACTTGTACAAACATGTACGTATATATGTGTATACGTGGAGAGACATGTTAAATGGATGCAAGTGCAACATGACAGCAAGTGGACATTCAAATCAAAGTGAAAAAGACTAGACTAATGCAACTAGGTCCACTAGATCACAAAACAATGTACACATGAACTCAACAAAGCTTCAAATCAAACATTAATGTTCAAGATAGCACAAAGACTCCATCAACATATGTACAAAGTCTGGCTTCAAACATACTCGAACCAGAATGGACTCAACCACAACACAGACATCGTGGTGACACATAACAGTTACAAAATGAAAAGTAAAGAGTCAAGTGAAATAAGCCAGTGCAACATGAACCACTCGAACACACATATAACACAATGCAACATGAAGTGCCAAATCAAAGTCAACATGAATGCAACTATCCAGATGAACGAAAACTAGAGCAGCATACAAGGAAATGGATATGAAACTCGAAGAAACCTACATTAGTTCTATACATATGAAACAGAGCACTCAAAAATACAACAGTGGACATAAGCATAACAATTGTGAACATGGATACAACATATATTTGAAGACCAGACTACAAATTTAACTCAATGCAAAGACCATGTCAACATAACAGATATTTTTTTAGGCATGAACACGATAAACAATAGTTTAGTTCGAACAAGTACAAGGATAACAATGTGTGTGACAGCAAGTATGAATCAAAAAGAATGCAAGACTACAGTGGCATCAAATGACACAAACAAATAAACAAGGTAGCAGTTTGATTGAAGTCATCAAGTCAAAGCCCAAAAAGAATGGAACTTGTAGATGAAACACAAATTAACCAAGTCAATTATCTCAAAAATTCAAAGAACCAAAGTCATAGGAGAAAGAACGAAACCGACTTAGAGAAAATCAAACAACATCAAGTAATGGACAAGTCAACTTCCATCACATCGTCCGATCAAGAATCAGTGGCCAAACAAAATTATTTGAAAAATTCAAATCAAAAATACGAACGTATATTTAGGAGTTTTCATCCCTATATAACCCAATGACATCATCGCAGTAAACTCATTCAAGTTCAAGCTAATACCAGAGCAAGCCATTGAAGTAAATCACAAACCAGTAACTCGAATCAAAGTCGAGCATAATCAAAATCGAAAGAGGAAAATCACATACCAATTAGCATTCAAGCTTGAAAAAATTAAAGATACCGCAAGCTATAAAGGCCAGAGAGTTGATTGACCCAACAATTCGAGGAAAAATCATCACATTAATTAAACGATTTCAAGCGGCACTTCAATTTTGACAAAACCCTAATTTTTGAAGAGGAACAAAATTCAGCCGAAGCCATTTTACAAAGGGAAAGTAAAGGGGGGAAGAACTTCTCATTTTATAGCACTATTATTTTTTGGGCCTGCCTTCTACTATTATATTGGGCTTCAAACTTAAAAAATATGGTTTTTGTTTTAATTTTTTATTTGTAATTTCTTTTTAAAATTGCGTAACTTTCTAGTCGTGTGACTAGGTACAAACTACAGGGAATAGTTTGAGAATTCGCTACTCGTTGGCTGAGTTGTAGTAGGGTTTTGAGCATAGAGTTAGGTTAGTCATTAGCGGGTGTCGCAATTTTACGTGTGTAAGCGTCTCACTGCTTAATTTCTAATAGAAACCTTGGGGGAAGCACGTAGGCAGGATTTTGCCGAAGCTGGGTAAATTTGTGCGTGGTCCCTACTACATTATTATCTGTGATTGTTTTATTTTCACATTTATTTTCATTCTTATTAATATCACCCTATTCACCCTCTCTAGAGTGAAAGCAATCCTACAAGTGGTATCAGAGCTAGGAACAAAACCCCTTTTTTTATTAAAAATTTGATTTTTTTTCTTTTAAAAAATTTTATTTTTTTTAAATGGCTTCTTTTAATAATGCTTTTTTGAGAGTCAGTCCACAGTTAGACCACTCATGTTCAATGGTGAATATGCTTATTGGAAAAATAGAATGAATTTTTTTTTTAAACCATAGATGCATGGAATATTGTTGAGACAGGATATAAGATACCAACTGTAGTGGTAGATAATAAAGAAGTTGAAAAACCTATGGATTAAAGGACGGATCCTGAAAATAAACTGCATAATGCTAATGCTAAAGCTATGAATTCTATTATTTGTTCATTAGATCAAATTGAATTTAATCGTGTCTCACATTGTCTAACTGCGCAGGAAATTTGGCACACACCCGAGTGACTCATGAAGGAACCACCCAAGTCAAAGAATCTCACCTTGCCATGCTCAGTAGCGAATACGAAAACTTCACAATGGCAAAGAATGAAAGTGTCAAAGAAATGTATGGACGTCTATCTGATTTCGTATACAAATCCAAATCCCTTAGAAAACCATATGCAGAGTTGGAAATTGTTCGAAAAATCATCAACATTCTTCCACGAAAATTTGAAGAAAAAGTGACTACCATTCAAGAATCAGAGGATCTGAAACAAATTAAAGTTTAAGAACCCATCGAAAATTTCACCACTTATGAGCTAGAAATCAAATTTAAGGAAGAACGTGAAGGAGGTGATATAAGAAATAAATCAATAGCTCTGAAAGGTACGACAAAAAGTGAAGACGATGGTGATGATGAAGGAGCAGCTGAATTGGCACTGATAATAAAGAGATTCAAAAGGTGGAACGGAAAATATGGAAATCCTGTCCTGAATCAACAGTTGAAGAATAGAATAGTCAAAGTTCAAGACGATTCGGAAGAGCAGGAGATCATTTTTCACAACTGTAGTAAACCCGATCATATCAAGCCAAATTATCCTCAGAATCGACTCAACAAAGGAAAGAAATCGAAAAGGAAAAGTTTTGTAGCCACTTGGGATGAAAGCTATGTAGTTAAAGCAGTCGGCGAATTCAATACGACGGAGGTGTAAAAAGCCATGGCGGGGATACAGCGAGGATATAGCGAGATATAGCGGATGCCTCTAAAATAGCATATAAAACTCATACTTAATGTTTTTGCAAATACATAAATGGTAATTAAATGAAAAATTAACATTTAGTTGAATTACAATTAATACATAATAATTTTAAATAAAAACATGTGCGAATATACTGTAAATAAACGTAAAACTTTTATATAACATGATTGAATTCAGTAGAATATTAGAGCATTTTCATCTCTGAAAATATATTAAAAATTCAATTAAACAAAATTAATATCATAATTTTTATAATATATAAATGTCATTTTTCAATTCATTTCTTTTACAGAAGATATAGCAGAAATATCGAAATATAGAGGGAATAACGAGACATAGCGGAAATAGTGGGGCTTAAAGTGGAAAGGCTATATTTGGGGCTATATGGAAAATCGTAGCGGTAAAAATCCGCTATGAGATATAACGAGGTTATAGCGGGGTAATAGCAGGGTATTAACTACATAGGATGAAAGTAATGAAGATAAAGATGAAAGCACTGGTAGTGAAAATGAAAAGGCAAAACTGTGCCTTCGAGGAGAAATAAGCGATAGCGATGATGACTAGCCAAGCAAGGCATCAAAACTTACTCACTTAGAATTACTTATATATTTTCACGAAGTAAATGGATGTTTTGAACGACTTAGGGAGAAGTACGGTAAAATTGAATCACAAAGAGATAGTTTGATAGAACCAAATAAACAACTTGATCAATTGGTTAAAAACTATCGAAATAAGAGCCCTAAGTGTGATAAGTGTTCATCGTTTGAAGAAGAGATTAAAAAATTATAAATTATAATTAAATCACTTGAAAATGAAATTCTAATTTTGAAATAAAGTGAAAATACTAGGAGAGAAAATTCTACTAAAAAGTACACTCTGTTATTGAATGAAAGTGAATCTCTCAAAACATATGTCCAACAATTGTCTACAACTTTAGAAAAATTATCCAGAGAAGAAAGATCACTAAATATGCTATTAGGGAACCAAATTATTAATACTGTTAGATAAGGACTTGGGTATACTCAATATGAAAGGGTTAGAAGTGAAACTAATCATGTAAACTCCAAGTGCACGATTTGTAGAAAAATTGGACATGATCACAACAATTGTTGGTATAGACCCAAACATACAAAAACCATACCAATTTAGGTTCCTAAAGGCACAAATGTAAAATCCTTTAAAGTCAAACAAATCTGGGTGCCAAAAAGAACAAACATAGACTGTCTTAGTTCTACACAAACTTATTTTTCAAAATCTTTTGTCACTAACAATGATGGACCAATAAAAATGAATAGGTCACAAAAATCTTTCCTCGTGTAATTGTGTCGGCAGGCTAAGGAACCGCAATAGTGGTACCTTGATGCTGGATGTCCCATGCACATGACGGGCGACAAATCAAAGTTCTTTAGCCTAGAGAAGTACAGATGTGGCAGGGTCAAAATGGGCAACAAACGATGTATTAAACGTTGAAAATCTACACCATAATTTAATCAGCCAGTAAGAGGAAAGGTAATTAAATGGGAAAAATTTTAAAATTGTCTTTTCATGCACTGTGGTAAGAGATATTGTCTATATTGGTAGATGATTACTCTAGATACACATGGGTATACTTCTTTATCTTACTGCTTTTAAACCAGACACTATTTTCGTTGTTTGTTTATGTGCACGGTTTCGGTAAAATCCAAAGGAATCACATTTTAAAAGCTGTAAAAGGGTTATAAGGTATTTGTTGCACAACAACGGTTCAGTCTCCATCTGATAACTTTGAGCTGAAGGGGTTTTTCAGACGTAGATCATGTTGGTTGTCTAGTTGGTAGAAAATTACTAGTGAAACATGTTTTATGTTGAGACATTCATTAGTTGCATCACGTTTTTAAAGAAAACATCTGCATAATTTTCATTTCAACTGGTTTTCGATTGGCGGACATTTTTTTCAAAACCCCTTCCAGAAAATAGTTTTTGTTGACTTCGTTTCAGATTAGACAATTTAGAAATTTGATTTTCTATTTTTGGATTTGATCATAAATGACTACATTAACTAATCTGACTCCCCACAGATTATCGAAAAGATAAAATTATGACTGAAAAAGTGACAAGTGTTGATATTAATCGTATATTTTGACTTGAGACAGTATATATCGTAAATTTCTCAAAAAATTTAAGCAAAATTTGTAATAACTTTGAATGGTAAAAATTTCATGACCATCTCTATTTTTGTCATATTTCTAACGACTATTACTCATCAAAATTCAATATAGTATGTCAAAATGTGGTATTTCAAAAGGGAATATTCATTTTTTTAATTTAATTGGCAATAAAAACATCCAAAGTTTTCACTCTCGTTTAAAGTCCTCATGGTTATGCATGGATGAATTACTTAGAATCTTTAATTATGTGCTTACATGCTTATTTAAAAGTTCTCACGGTTATGCATGTATGAAATACATATCAAAATTTATCATAATTAGGCGAGTTGATTCTAACCCATTTAAAAGTCCTCATGGTTATGCGTGGTTAGAAGATGCTTGAAATTAAGTTTTTAATAAAAATTGAGAATACTAACAATCTCATTTAAAAATCCCAACGGTTATGCATGCTTAGTAAGTATTCAAATTCCTGTTATAAATACACCATAAGTGAACACGACTATATGGTTTTCTATGCTGACTTCACCCCAATCATTCTAAAATGGAATATGCACCTAATAGAGTATTTATGATTTTTGTTCGATTTTTTATTGAAATTCGATATTTATACTCGATTAGGTATTAATATTGTATTAATGTCTATCACTTTATCTCTATTATTCTAACACTATTACTCTTTTGCTGATAACAAAATGGGGAGAGAGTAGTTAAGATTTTGTGGTAAATAAGTTCAAATTTTTTAATTGCATATTCTCATTTAGGCTCGTTGCATTTTATTTGCATATTTTTTATTTATTTTCATGCATATGTGAAGGGAGAAGGGAGGGCATGGAAATAGGGGGAGCAAATAGAATTCATCAAGACCAAATACATTTAATAAAGTCAAAATCTTGATATATGTTTGTTATCATCAAAAGGGGGAGATTGTAGAATATGCTAGTATATGATTTTTGTTTGATGATAACAAACATATATATATATATTCATGTAAATGTATTTGTTATTGTACTATTTTCTTTTTCACATAATTAAATAAATATTCGTTGAATAAAATAAATAACTCAGAATTTATATTCAAAGAAATATTTTATTAAACAAATATTTTATTACAAATTCAAATAGTGCAAATTTGAGCTCTCACTACGTTTACATATTTTCAATTACAATACAATTTTATATTACAATACAATTTTCACTATGTGATTTTTCATACGTTATCACCTCACTACATTCACTCATCACTAGTATTTGACCTTCAACTATATTCCAGCTTGTATCCGCATCTTAATTATCTGCAAAATAAACGCCGACGCAGTAAAATTGAAAAAGAAATATTTTTGCAGTGTACAATGAAGTGTGTGATGAAATTATCATTTGCCTCAGTTATTTGGGTTGTTCATCATCATTTTTCTTTTGAAATCATCTTACACAAACTGCTTGTAACATGCACAGTGTATCACTGTACATGTCATAAGACCGTACACACCGATATACACTTACGTGTGAAAACTACAGGGATAGGTGGGCACAAGATCAAAGCCGAGCCATAAGCTAGATTCAACACAGGTGCAAATCCAAAATACGAATCAAAACTAAACTCAAAGAAATCAGACCAATCAACTAAGTTCATGTGCATATGAACAAAGTGAGGAGAATCAACAATGAAAGTGGTCATGAGCAACAAACAAGAAAGCATAGCCATCACACACATATGTGCATACATGTATGTATATATGTGTATACGTGGAGAGACATGTTAAATGGATGCAAGTTCAACATGACAACAACTGGACATTCAAATCAAAGTGAACCAAGACCGGACTCATGCAACCAGGTCCATCCGATCATAAAACAATGTAAACATGAACTCAACAAAGCTTCAGGATCAAACATCAATGTTCAAGACAGCACAAAGACTCCATCAACATATGTACAAAGTTTGGCTTCAAACATGCTCGAACCAGAATGGACTCAACCACAACACATACATCATGGTGACACATAACAGCTACAAAATGAACAGTAAAGAATCAAGTGAAACAAGCCAGTGCAACATGAACCACTCAAACACACATACAACATAATGCAACATGAAGCGCTGAATCAAAGTCAACATGAATGCAACTATCTAGATGAACAGAAACTAGAGCAGCATATAAGGAAATGGATATGAAACTCGAAGCAACCAGCATCAGTTCTATACATATGAAACAGAGCACTCAAAAATACAACAGTGGACAGAAGCATAACAATTGTGAACATGGATACAACATACATTTGAAGACCAGACTCCAAATTAAACTCAATGCAAAGACAATGTCAACATAACAGATATTATTTCAAGCATGAACAAGGTAGCAGTTTGGTTAAAGTCATCAAGTCAAAGCTAGAAAAAATGGAACTTGCAGATGAAACGCGAATTAACTAAGTCAATTATCTTAAAAAACTCAAAGAACCGAAGTCATAGGAGAAAGAACGAAACCGACTCAGAGAAAATCAAAAAATGTCAAGTAATGAACAAATCAACTTCCATCACATCGTTCGATTAAGAATCAGTGGCCAAACAAAATTGTTTGAAAAAATCGAATCAAAAATATGAATGTATATTTAGGGGTTTTCATTCCTATATAACCCAATTACATCATCAGCAATAAACTCATTCGAGTTCAAGAAAATACTAGAGCAAGCCACTGAAGTAAATCACAAACCAATAACTCGAATAGAAGTCAAGCATAATCGAAATCGAAAAAGGAAAATCACGTACCAATTTAATCCAAGCATTCGAGCTCGACAAAATTGAAGATACCGCAAGCTATCAAGGCCAGAGAGTTGATTGATAAAGCAATTCGAGGTAAAATCATCACCTTAATCAAAAGATTTCAAGTGGTGCTTCAATTTTCACAAAACCCTAATTTTTGAAGAGGAATAAAATTCGGCCGAAGCCATTTTACAAAGGAAAAGGAAAGTGGGGAATGAACTTTTCATTTTACAACACTATTATTTTTTGGGCCGACCTTCTACTATTATATCGGGCTTCAAACTTAAAAAATAGGGTTTTGTTTGTTTTAGTTTTTTATTTGTAATTTGTTTTAAAATTGCATAACTTTCTAATCGTGTGACTAGATACAAACATCGGGGCGAAGTTGGAGAATTCGCAACTCGGTGGCTGAGTTGTGGTGGGGTTTTGAGCGTAGAGTTAGGTTAGTCATTAGCGGGTGTCTAAAATTTACGTGTGTAAGCATCTGACTACTTAATTTCTTGTAGAAACCTTGGGGGCAGCACGTAGGCAGGGTTTTGCCGAAGTTGGATAAATTTGTGTGTGATCTCTACTGCATTATTATCTGTGAATGTTTTTGTTTCCACATTTATTTTCATTTTTATTAGTATCATTCTACTCACCCCCCTCCCCCATCTAGGGTGAAAACGATCCTACATTAAAAACAAGTGCATTGGGATTTGAAACACATGTAGTTAAGTTCGGTCTTTCGACGCGAGTAAAATGAGCATAAACTTGACTATGGTTGGAGTCAATAAATTTTGTAGTGAACATTGATTTTTAGAAAAGAGTGATGTAACGACCCGTATTTTTCGAAAAGAAGAAAATTCAAATTTTAGAATTTAATACAGTAAGAAATTAAAATTTTATGATTTTAAATAAAATTTACTTTGAATTATAACATTTGATTTTGATTTAATAAAGTGACAACTATTTTAGGTGATTTCAAACGTATGGTTTAATAAAAGTTTAATTGGATAGATTTAATATTATGTAAAGAATAAAATCAATTTATAATTAACTAGAATTGGGTTTTAATTGTAAATTAATTTCTAATCTATTTGTAAACAATAAATGTATAATTATGTATTCAAACTTATTTAAATTTTAGTCTTGATTTTCGCTCATCTTACATATCAACCTATTGAAATTAATTTGTTAATAAAATTTAGTATAATTGGATTTTACATAAAAGGAAAGAAGTATAAATTTTAATTTAATAAGACTTAATTAGTTGAACGATTCAGGAATTGAGAAGATAAAGTTGAATTAATTGAAATTGGATTTAATTAAGAACTCTACTAAATTTAATCGAATTTAAACTATTGAAGTTTGGTGAAATTATCAATAATAATAAAATATAAATATAAATTTTGTTGTTTATATGTCATTGATACTATTTAAGCAAGTTAATTTATAACTCTTATATATAAACAACAATTCTACAAATGTATTTAAGTTACTGTAAAAAAAGATTTCAATTGTTTTAATTATCTTATGTAAACAACAATTCTATAAATGTATTTAAGTTACTGTAAAAAAATCCAATTGTTTAATTATCTTATGTGTAAACAACAATTCTATAAATGTATTTAAGTTACTGTAAAAAGATTTCAATTGTTTTAATTATCTATCCATTAATTATGTTCTATTTTAAAATCTAATGTTGAAATTTATTGTCGTTAATTTAACTTGGAACCTTTGAATAAAAGGGAAAGAGAATTTAACTGAAATTAATGATGTTTAATGAAAGAAATGTATGTTTGTTAGGATCCTCTTTAAGGTGTAATTTTCAAATTAATTACAATTATGTCGATTTGGAATCTTTCAATATTAAAAAGGCAAAAAAAAGAAATACATTAATTGTAATTAATGGATTTAACGAAAGAAACATACGTTATTGAGGATGTTTTAATTAAAACAAAATGAATGTTATTGTTTTTAAAGTAAGCGTAATTTTATAAAAGAGAAAAATTGAATATTGAAGCACATTTTATGGTCGTTAAATAGTAGTCTTTGATAGTATAGAGATATAATGCTAATCGTAAAATTTAGAATAAATTAAAAAAAATTATGTTCATGATTGTGCACTTAGAAAAACACCGACTTTGATTTGAATTTAGAATCTTGGTTCATCTTTTATTTTATGTAGCGGTGGTCCCCGTTACCTTGGTTAGTGTGTTTAAATTTTTTTATTGTATGTTATAAAACTTTTAAATAGGCGTAAATTTGAGTTGACTTGGGATTAACGAAATTAACTGAATTGAAATATATTTCCATATTGGATTAAAGTGGCACTATATTCCTTTTGAAGTATGAAAGGTGATGTTCACCACAAATTCATATTCATGCACATTTCATATTCTATTGCTTTTTTTCTAACTACTATCCTGTTCATTTTTTTGCCTTGTTCACTTTCACATTTCAAATATTCAAAAAAAAACCTCTCTCTTTATTTCATAAAACTTTCATTTATCCTCTGTATATTCACTTTACATTCTTATTATTAGATATACATTCTCCCACCTACTTTTATTAGGCCTAATTCTTATATACCTCTTGTATTTGCATCTAAGCATTTATTATCGCATGCTACAACTTTTAGTATTCATTCTTTTTCATAACTTCTGCCTGCACTAATTCATCTATTAACAATTCATATTTAATGCACATGCATCATTCATGCTAGCATGTTCATGTTTATATTTATTAAACACATAACCACATCATTTCTTTGAAAATCTTACTGTATTTTTATATTCTTTTGTCACCTCCTCTTTTCAAAAACTATGTTGCTCCTCCAAATTTATTTCTTCTCATTCTCATTATTTTGTCTCTTTCTTCCAACATTTATACCTTCTGCATGCTTTAAACAAAAAGAATACGCACGAGTGCCTAATTTAGTGTTTTTCCAATCCTTCCCCTAGTAATTTGGTAATATGAGCCAATAAATGTTTTATTTCATATATTTTCTTATGAAATTTGTGTATATATATATACACACTATTTTATTAATGTTTTGTATAACTTGAATTTGAGTTTCAGATCATCTTTTATTTTGTGTAACGTTTTATTAGTTGTTATATTCAAATTTATTTATTATATGTTAATTTGTTTAAAACGGGTGTATAAAAAGTATATTTGGTGCTATTATATTTAATTGAGTGGAACATGAAATTAATTAAATCCTAAGTGTTCCCTTCTTTTCCTTATTATTCAATATACCTGCCACTATTTTCATATTTTGGTTTTATTGCTTTCTTTTATTAAATACATGCCTCTTTTTGTTTTTCACTAGAGAACAAAACCAAAGTACGTAGAGATTATTTCTCATTACTCTATCTGAAGCTTTCTGCTCACACTTTCTCCTTCTTCCTCAAAATATAGAAACTTCAAAATTCCTAAATCCACAAATCCACAAATTCCCAAACTTCAAACTCCATCCCTTCTCTTTTTAAACGCCAAACTGCATCACTCCTCTCTTGCTTCATCTCTCTAAAAAAAAAAAAAAACTCAGTTTGTTCGACTTGCGTTGTCGTGATTTGCTTTGCTATTGGATTGTTGCTATGGATAGGATTGGTTAGCTTGTCGTGTTTGAATTTCATCTAGAACCTATCAATTTGTGTTGTCAAAAACTCTCTAACCTCAAAAAGTGAGCAATCACTCACGAGTACCATTTTTATTGTTAGGTAAATAACATTGATTGAAATGTTTGCTTTAGATATGAATATGTGATATATGTTGTTATGTTCTCTTGAACTTGTGTTATAACATTCACATGCACATGTTGTTTTATATGTCACAAATAGTATATTATGTTGATTTGATTGATTTCCACATATGTATGTTAAATATGTCACATATGAGATGTAAAAAAAATGTGTTATGTTAGAAATATTTTATATGCCTTGTATTGAAATAAGTCACATATGCTTGTTAAAAAATGAGTTGGTTAATAAAATCATATGTTATACATACTATGTTAATAATATGCTACTTATGCTATGTGTAAATAATGTGTTATGTTTGGAAACAATGAGATGCCATGTTATTTCACCTTGCAAGTTCCTTGTATATATGTCGTGTTATATGTTTATATGTTATGTTAGTGCATGGCATGTCAGATTTTGAAATATTCACTTATGTTGTTTACGATATGTGACACATGTGATATGTTAGTTATGCATGTGTATATATTAAGTTGTTAATTATGCACGGATGTTGATCAGTGACATGTAATGTTATGTATGTTATTATTGTTCTCACACTTCAAGTTCTCTTTAACAAAATCACTTTGGATTGAAATGATGTATACCCGATATAAAACAACTTCGGGTTTAAATAAATTGATTTAGAAATAAAATTGGAATATTGTAAATTTGAATTTATGTTTGAACTTAAAATTATGAAATTGAAATTTAATCAATTTTTTTATTGGATTTAAACTTGTTTGATTTATAACTTAATAGCTTTAAGAGAAAAATTGAAATCTGAAGTTAGATTTAATATTAAATCGATTGGAAAGAACATAAAGTCGGTATTTGAACTGAACCGATTTATAGTGTGAAAGATGAAGTTTATTTAAACCTAAGTATTTCACTTACTGAGTTATCTGTACTTTTCACTTGAGTTTACCTACTTACATAAGAATGTTAGTCCTGACTCGAGTGTTTTTGTTTTACTTTACGCTCGGGTCAAACCGAGTATTTCAGTTTAGCGAAGACACTTATTCCTGAAGACGAAGACGGAGTCGAGGACCGTATCTACTATTATTATAGCAATTGTTTATTCTGCTTGAAAAAAGTGTAAATTCTGATTTTATTGAAAATAGTTTCATGAACTATTTATTATTTATTTTTTGTATTATATTTCATCCTTCTGCTGCGAGATTCTGTGTTTTATTTTTCCTCCTTTTCTTTTATTTTCTTATTTACCCTATTAACAATCCTCCATTTTGAATGGTTTGAATTAGACATGTGTAGTTTATTGTCGATTTAAACCGTCCAAAAAGATGGGTTGTTACAAGTGAAAATTGACTTTGGGCTAAGGCCCATGAAGCTAGCTTATGAGTTAGCCTAACCTTCATATTTTCACTTCATTCTCAGTTCACGTCTCATTTCTTCCTCTTTTTTAATCACTTTTCCTAATTACTCCTTAATTCCCTAACCCTAAGTCTTTTAATCCAAGCTTAAATAAATTCTAATAAATCCTAATAAAATCACTACGGTTCCTCTCTACTTATTCCTCACATATCAAGGAATTAGCTTGACTTGAAATTTGGAAGTTCATATCAAATTTCAAGGGAACTAAGAATGAGTTTTGGTGATTTAGAGTTAGATTTGGTGAAGGAGAAGGTGAGTGGGATGATTCTCCACCTATATTTGCTTGTTTATCTTCAAAAATTTGTTTGTTTATAATTGTGGAACTGTATGATGAGATATGGAGATTGTTTAGGTTAAATTAGGCTTGTATTCATATCAGGAACATGTCTATATTAACTCATTACTTGTTTAAGACCTTAATCACTATTTTTGAAATAGTTAGTAAGCTTAGAATTGGGTTTGGGGTTAATTGGATGATTTGGTGTGATGTTATGGTTTGATTGTGATTAATTGTGAAATATAAGGATGCATGTCATTAGAGAACGTTAATTAAACTATTTGAATCAGTTTGAGAAAAGTTAGTAAGCTAATTAAGTGACTAATGAAGCTTGATTAGTACTTATAAATGTTATTTAAAGTAAAGGGATGATTTTTATAAGTGAATGGTTTATTTATAAATATTATTTGTGTAAAGGAATAATTTTATAAAAAAAGTTGATATCTTATAACTAAATGATTTTATAAAATAGTATAAAAGTGATATTTTATAAAAGAAGCTACTTTACAAAGTAGTATAAAAGTGGTATTTTATAAAATAAGTGACTTTATTAAATAGTATAGAAGTGATATTTTATAAATTATAGATTTTATAAAATAATATGAAGAAGATGTTTTATAAAATGATTTATAAGATTTTATAAAAAATTTATGAATGGATTTATAGGCCAGCATGGTATTTTATAAAATGATATGAGATTTTATAAAATAATAAAAAAATGATGTTTAGCTTCTATTGAAAACATTAATAAATAAAATTAATTTTTGATTTAAGTAATAATTGAATTACTTACTCGAATCTATGTGTACACATATATGCATGAGCGGGTATTCATATACGTGTATTTGAAGTTATATATATTAATCAAGACGATTATTATATTGTAGTTAGAATTGTCATGTGTTGTTGAGTGTGTGTGCGTGCGCGTGTGCACGTGCATGTATTTCTATTTGTTTATAAACATGCAGTGGGCGTCTAATGTAACCATAGTGACTATCGTGTGTGCTAAGTTGTATAAGAAGACACCAGGTCAAATAATCGTTTCGGTGGAGTCCGAACATGACTTATATATGGGAAGTGTGTTTGCATATGCATGTGTGTATCAATGTGCACAAATAAGCGTATAGGTACATGCGTAGACGTCATATGAAGAAATTTGGTTGGTTGAGTTCAATTTGGCGTGTAAGAGGAGATCGAGTCAAAAGACATACCGCAGAACTCTACTCGTAAAAGAGTGGTCTTTGTATCGATATCGGTTTTCGGGTACTTAAGAAACCATTTCCAAGGTATCAAACCAATGGACTCTGAAAGTGGCCCGATGCGGCAAACACATGCTACAAGAGTTAGGAAACACATACGGTGAGGCAACGGAAGTGATGGAGCTTGAATTGGTGACTAACGGTGCACCTTTGTAGCTGACCTAGGCTTTACTACACAGACATTGCCACCGCCAGTTGACTGGTGGTGCACCACCGGACGACCGGTGGTAAACTAGCCTAGGCAGCAAAGCCCAGGTCAGGTGTAGTTTTGAGTGAGTTTTTCCTCGATTTGGGATGCCATCTTGGCGTGTGACTTAGTAGTCTTCTTTTTATTTGTAGTCTTCTATTTATCCCCGGCTAGGGCCGGCTGTGATTTAGTAGTCTTCAGTTTATTTGTATATAGTTTTTATATACAATATTTTGAGATAATTTCCCTTACATTAGGCTTTATGTCTGATCCGCATTTTTTCTTTGTTTATTTATGTCATGAGAATTCTCATGTACTCAATTGAGTAGTTTGGAAAATGGGTTCTTTAGGGATATGCTTTAAAGGCAGTTGGAATATCCATGGAGGCGATGTCGAAATTCATATTTATACTTGATATAGCAGTAGTTTATGGAATATATGTGTTTGCATATTAGACCTGTTGTATTGGACATTTATTCAGAACTTCGTATTGTTAGGAGTTGATGTACTTTTTATATTGATAGTCATTTACCAGTTACTTCCGCTAGTGTGATATATGTGTGTGTGTGGGTATTGTTCATTCTGCTTTGTTCACGTATATTTATTATACCATATGTTTCATTCCATCGTGAGGTCTTATTGTTGTCTTGGCTTAGTGTTTTGCTCTAATTTTACCTTGACAATCTACCTTTTATGATATTTGAAAGTCAAGTGATGTTATAAGGTGCTGATTTTTGGATATTACGAAGGGAGGGTTTTTAAATCGGGTCCTCCTCCAAAACCCCAAAATCTAATGCAAAACTCCATCACCAATAGTGACTGATACTGACCACCGAAGAGTGGTCATCATCAATCACTTTGGTTGTGCACTCAGCTAATTTGGCTAAGAACAAACCAAAGTGTTGACTGTATTTTTCATTAACTTTAGAATTGCATCGCAAAAAATAATGATTACTAGCTAATTATCCTGTTTATGAGCTAAATTGAGCATTCAATCGGTAAATGACACAAGATATAGAGTAATTTGCAGGGCTGCCTTCATCCATTTTGAGTTCCTCTTATTATACAGCTCACTTACCATTACAAGGAATTATAAAGATATATAACAAGGTACAATGGGTAGCCCAAGACTAAGACTACTGCTACTCTTGAGGGCTTGCTGAGCTAAGAACTGTAGATGGGGAGCTGCTGTGAGAATCTGAGCCGAGGACATGGGATCGTGAGTGACTAATGGATCCTTTAGATAAACCAACCATTGCGGATGGCAGCTAACAACCAAATGGTCGACCCTAAGCGAGTGGCGATCAACAATCAAATGGTCGACCCTAAGTGGGTGGTGACCAACAACCTTTTTGAAGTTGTCAGGCATGAGGTATTTATGGTGGTTGAAATTGATGTTGGGATAGCTGAGATGATGCCGTAAAATTGGTTGGAAAGGTGCTGCGCTATAGATCTGATTAATATGGGATAATTGGCGAAGCGAAGCGAACAAATGGTGGAGGTTAACATCAATAGGAAAAACCATACCTTGCCCTTACTATTCAGTAATGTTCATGCATAGTGGAAGCATGTTGCATGGCATGCTCAATGTCAGAAGAGGACACACTTGGTTGTACTTCTTTGTCGGTCTTGCTCACTTGCTGATGTCGCGAGATGGACCAGGTTGGCCAGCCTTTTCTCCAAGATATGGAAAGAGGTGGAAAACTGCCAAGGTTATGCTGAAGGAGTAGGTCGAGCCGGCCAGGTTCGACACACCACTCAAAATGAAACGAGGACCAACTATAAGGTTTCTTATGGAGGCTACATTGAAGCCGGGTTTGTAGGTCATGCCCGAGGCAATCTAGAGTGTGCTAATTGACAGACGGGTCGAGGGAGGTGCTCGAGTAGAAGGGTTGTTCGAGAGAAGGTTGATCGTAAGAGAGGGTCGAACGATGGGGATCGGTTCAAGTAGTATGGATCCCTTGCTTTGCTTACCGAGCTGCTCGTTAGTCGTTGCCTCAGGGTGCACAGGTCAGGTGGCCGACCAAAATTGCCATAGGGAGGATGGGCTGATAGAGGTCCAACCCGGACGATGGTCGACGGTTACTTGTTGGCCCACTTTTAATTCTCGAGTGGCTTGAGGTACGTTGGCCTAGGCTCGGGCCAAAATGAGTGAAGGGGATCAAGTTAAGAACCTTGGTTAGTCTATCTTCGTATTTTTGAAAAAAATTGAGTAACACAAAGCAAAATCTCTCGTTGTAATTTGCTAGTCCCGAAGTGATTGTCGCATCATCCTGAAGTAACCATGTCGCAAACCCAAAGTCAAATGCCCATGCTCCAAAACCTCTCTTCCTAAATCAGTCAGTGCCAACCAAACCTCTCGTTGACCACCCTTCCCCAATGCTTTCCACCTAAGTCCTAGTGTAAACTTTTCCTCGTCCGAAGTCCCGGTCGCCAAACCCAAAAGCTCATGCCCTTAAAACCTCTTGAGATACACCACCAACCGCTTTTTGATACTACCCAAAGCTTCCTCTCATTTTGCCTCCAATTTCCATCAGCCAAAATTATAGCCTTCTCGGACCTTCACGAACTCTCCACAATCAATTTCGTCGTATTTCAACCAAATTTACTACTCGATCCACTCAAATAATGACTACTCTTATACTACACTCAAACGAACTATAATGAGATCAAACAACCATATACAAGCAATATACAACATCCAAACATCATATATAAACAATTCGAATACACTTGAAACATTCATATCTTCTTAGATCTGACAGCATATCAAATGATGACCAATATGGTCAAACATCCAAAAACAAACTAAAATAAATTTTAATCTTTTTAATACATTTTAAAACCATTATAAGATATAGACCTACCATAAAAACGTGTTTAAAGTTCGAAATTACTTAAAAAATCACACTTTTGGTGCTATATGACAATTAAAGTAAAATATGGGACATAAATCACTCACCAATCACATAAATACACATAAATCGATACAATCCCATGTTGATTAGCTATCTTCACGAATCCTAATGCACCCTAAACCGTAATCAAATTAATCCTCTCCTTAATTATCTTCTGATGATAAGTTTTGGCTAATTAAAGTAATGGAAAAAGGTTGTTTGTGGTTAAGGATGATTAATGGAGGTTATAACTATTTTTAGGAAGATGGAAAATGATATGGGGCCGTCCCATCAGCTCTAATGGACACGAATTTTGAAATGGGGTAGCGGGCCTAGTTCGGGCTTAAGCTAATTATCCACAAAGTTATTCCAAAAACCGTCTAACTTCAAAAGATCGTATTTCCAAAATGGTAAGTTCATGCAGCTATTATGACCACTCTCTGCAAAGTGAAACCATAGTATCTTTCATCTTGAAGTGATTTCAAACTCTAATTCGACTCTATCAAAAGTTATACGTCCTTTAGGTTTTCAGGATCAAAACCATCAAATAAAATTACTAGGGACCGAAAAATGACAACATTCAACATCAACCAATGTTGCAACATCAAACGATCTTGTTTGGATTTAAAAAATAATATTTTACGATGATTCGATACATAAAATGCGAGTCATTACAAGATTGTAAATATTTGCAATGTAGACTTCAAATATTCGCGGAAAATATTATGAGGTTTATAGTGAAACTTGATTTTATGAAGGGACGAAAGTGAATTTTGAAACTCATATAGGGTGTTCCTACGTTCCTTGTTGATTTTCATTTGGATATTGACTTTCATGCATGAGGGGTTGTATATATAGACACACACATACATACATGATTGTTTAGTATACTAATATTTTACATGGTTGTTTAATGTATTGATGATTTAAAGATTGACTTTCATTTAAATTTAAGCTAAAATGGATCTTAAATGATAGGACTTACTCCGACTGTAGCTGCCACTGTTGGATAAATATATCTAGAAATATCTAAGTAGGTATACTTTTTACATGTAGAATATGTGTGTGTACATTTGCCCCTGCACGTACATGATTGTATATCTACATGCGTTGCTCTATATGGTTTTTAATGCATATATCTATTTTGATATTATTTGCATATCAAACTTTTGTTTAATCTTATATTGTTTGCACTGCTTCTTATCATTTTGGGTATTTCTAAACGAGTACATTGAAGGACATATATGAGATAGCACATGGAGTTATGCGAAGGACATGCATGGGACCGACAGTTTCTCA
Organism: Allium cepa; assembly: GCA_030765085.1. Taxonomy (NCBI): domain Eukaryota; kingdom Viridiplantae; phylum Streptophyta; class Magnoliopsida; order Asparagales; family Amaryllidaceae; genus Allium; species Allium cepa. The sequence continues at coordinate 1,042,923,092 of CM060937.1, forward strand.
TAAATGTCTATATTGTAGCCGTCATCACTTATATTTCGCCTTGCCGTGTCGTGAAGTTATACAGGCACTTATCTATTATCTAAAGACAATTATTTAAAGTTTATTTGTTCAAATATATAAACTCTACTACCATTATACTTTGTATATAACCTGATGAAGCTGTTTCACTCCAATATGATATTTATCTATAATGCATTTTGATTATATTACCGTCTCGTCTGTTTTACATCTGCGGTACTGTTATATTTTGTTTATTGGTTGTGCAAATGTTTTACAGGTTCTTATGTGCTTGATATCGTACTTTGTTTTTTAACGTTCCCTCCATCAGCTGGGTATTGATGTACCCGATATTTGTATATTGGATACGAGCTAGAGGTGAAGGAAGCTTGTCACATTTGTCAACTAGTAAGGTTTTTATTGTATGTTACCAAAATTTTAGGAGGGTTATTTTGTGTACCACTCTTTTATCAGAGAACGAATTCAAAAAGAGCTTTTTTTTATTGTGGGAACGATTAATTTGAAAATTGATTTATATTTGTAAAACTAAAAAATTGTTTTCCACATTTAATAAAATAACCATAACAGAAAAAAAAAATCTCTTCTTCAGAGTAATGATGTGGATTTTTCAAAGCTGCTTCTCGTTTTTCCTTCGTTTTTGGAAACATAAAAAAACAAGAATTAAAGTTCAAACCGAACTGATCCTTCCTAATGTAAATATGAATTCAAACTAGCTGCTAACAGACAGAAGCCGCAAAAATTGAATTAAAAATGGACAATTTGTACACAAAATTATAGTTTGACGCAAATAAATTATTATGTGTTGTCTTCCAAAATATTTTTCAAAATCGTTGTAAACTAAAAAATGCGTAGATAAACCAAAAAATGATATTCTGTGTATGAGTGCAACACAAATAAAGTATTCATTGAATACAGGTTAGAAATATGCACTAATTCCACTTGGGATACTTCGTACGTGATACATTAATTGCGATTAAAACCTAACAATGTAAGAGTGTTGCATAACGTATCACTTCAGGAGCTATCTAAAATATTTTAGTGAAGCTGAGGAGAGCTGTCCGCAGGTCCGACGTAGTGAAAAAGAAGCTTGGATTCTGCTAAAAGGATCCAAGTTCGATTCTTACAATGCCTGTTCTATATAAATCCATACCAATGGTATGAAAATTTAGATTAGCGGACGGCTTTACTGTACTCTTATTGAGAGCTTACCGACCTGTCCGGTTCGCTGTATGCTTTAATTAAAAATACTATTTGAGCGTTAGTCTTGTCATTTTTGTTGATTTTTCCTCCAGGTTGACTAGTGCTAACGTTTAAGTTCGGATACTTGGATTTCTCTTAGATCGATTAAACTTCCAGAGAAAATGAATTACCATACGAACTTAATTTTTTTTTTAAAACCATCTCAATTTTTCATACTCATGTATATCCGACATTATCCGATATTTTTTGCATGTGCTACGAAGTGTTTGCTTCGAAACTAATTAAAGAGTATTACGCGGTTGTAAAATGCAAGCATCTTATTAATTATTATTATTTTAATACTCGGAACAGATAGATCAGCGTTGAGGAACCAAACTTGATGTACCAGAAAAAGATAGTGTTTACTTAAAAAAATATGGACGTCGACACCCAATGAAATCTCGTAGAAATTAAAATGAGGAATGAAATTAAAACGTAGCAAAATCCATAAATGAACATACAGATTTTTATAACGATTCGACAATCATAACGTATGTCCATTTCATATTTTTATTGACCTTACACTTGATTATGATTACAAGAATGTTTGGATCAGTTGGGATCCATTAGTACAAAAATAAAGAATAAAAGTGGAAGAACCATTCAGCAGAAAGAAGAATCCCTTTTCTAACGTCGTACATGTTGTATTAAAGGAGAAGATGTATACGAATTGAGCTGAAATTTTGGAGAATAACCTCTAGGCCAAAACCATGCCACGCAAGAATTTTGATGCTTATTGGGGTCCACAATAGGGATCGGCCATGTTTACAGTTTTGTTGTCCAAACAGAATGCAATCCATTTGGAGGGTACCCTATGATGTTAGCTATCCGCTCTTCAAATTTCGTGACATTCCGACTTACGTTTTGTGAGATATTGCATTTTCCGTACAGTGTTGTTGCATGTATTCTATTTTCAGTCGATTCCTTTAGAGGGATATGGGACGATCCCTCCAAAGCATCGTATTTGATGTGCGATCTCTATTGGGTGTTTCATATATTGTAGCAAGCTCGTTCTCTAAATTTCATGTCAATTTGATTAGTAGAACTTGAGTTATTACTCAATCCTTGGTGCAATGTGAGTTGTCTTCTAATCCTAGCAGATCCCTATTAAGGCAAGAGGCTGATTCGTTTCTCTTCGTCCTTTTAAGATGTGATCCCTATGGTAGGCTCCCAAGGTCCCCACTTCTTGTTTTCAAAATTTCATATGCATTGGACTTATAAATCTTGAAATATTGATTGTTTTCCATTGACTTGCACCTGATTGGCTGAAACATACCGATCACTTTTGTATGATCCCTTTTATATTGATCTCTTTTCATAGATGAAATAATTTATGTATAACTTAAATATACGAACTTCAAACGACTTAAAACTTGAAATGTAAACTTATGTGGTCTTTTTATCACTCCATATCGATCTCACTCAGTTTGAAACAAAAATCGAGGATTTGTATCATCTCATAGAGAAACGGATAGACAGTTGATTTCTCGCATGGAGGATGCATTATTCCATACTTGGAATAATCTGTTAAGTTTATCTTTTGATCTTGTTTGATCGTCGCTTCATATTGTTGTCTGCGCTTGATTTCTGAGTCTAGTTATCATCTTCCCGGACCGTCTTTATTGATGATCGTCCAGTCTAACTTATTCAGTTAGTCTAAATATAACCGGATCAAAATGCCGGATAACAGTAACGTTAGAACATTTCAAGCTATCATGGGAAAAGCGTTATTTATTACAGAATTTGTCTTCATAAAAGAGTCAATTTGTCAAAGTCCAATTGTAAGGTCAAAAAGCAACTTTAGACTACACCAATATATGTGATGGGCACGGATAACCACCGTTAAATAAATAAACGAAGTTTAGCGCAGACCTTCCTCCACAAAATATTTGTGAGGATTTCACAGTGCAAAACCAACTACAATGAGTTCCAAATCAGAAATTAACGACCTATTAATATTAAATTTGTATTTTGGATCAAAAATTTAACATACGAGCAAATGTATGTTTGAAGAAACAAAAATTAAAAAAATGAAACTAACATATTAAACATAAAACAACTTATTTTCTTCATGTTTTGAGAAATAACAAAAAAATAAAAAACAATTTACTCTCTTCGTTGTCCCGTCAGTATCGTCGTAATGATTTAAAATTTAATTTTTCTCCTGCGATGTGCTCATGTTTTATTCTGAATATGGAAAATGTAAAACACAAAGTAAAACCAAACATGTCCGAGAATTTTTAAACATTATTATTATTATTTTGAAACCTGCTAACCACCACATGTTTTATGTTATGTTATATACACAAGACAAATCTAAATATGTCCCAAATTAGGGTCCACTGCGCAAAATTCAAATTGCTGATCTCAAAAGCAATGTCTAACGTTTTAACACCGTGAGGTTGCCTTGAATTATTATAATTACATGATGATTACACATATCGACAACAAGTACATTGTTGAGTTGGCTCAAAATTTTTTTACAAAAGATATTAATAGGTTCGTAATCAAATTCCAGAAAGGCCGAATCCATCATTTTTGTTTCCACTGTACTATTGCATATACATCCACTACACCCTCCAACTTGCATCCCTTCCATGCCATGGGTCCAGCGTGCATGTACTTTCTTACTCGGTTTGTAACTGGATCAAAAGAAATACATAGATCTGAAGTGCAAAAATTTTAAATTGTTTTGACATAGGTTTGGATTTAAAAATAAATAAATAAATAAGAAAATACACAACGCATGTGCCCTAAGAAAACAATCAATTTTAAAAACTAAATTTATATAGAAAATAGAAATCTATTTTATTTTATTTTCGTGTTTCAAAAAAATAATATGAGCATGAAAATAATTCATTCCCTCCATTGTTCCACCATCATCATAATTGTTTAGATTTTTAAACTTTTCTCTCCGCTCTCCTTATATTTTATAATGCATATTGAAAACGAAAAACACAATATTCAAAATAATTTCAACGATTTTCAATAACAAATATTGGTAATATAACGTTAGAAAATTATAAAGATCTAAATTTGTCAATATATTTATTTTTATTACTAATAACAATTCAACTAATGAGCATATTTTTGTAAAAATTAAAAAATTATTAATATTGACTTTATGTTATAATATATATGTGTAAATTATAAAAATGAATATGCTAAATGTTAGAAGTGGTATTAGAGTCGTTCATCATTAGTTTCGTTTAGGATTTTTAATATTTTATATATGAGTAAGTTCTAAATGGACTTTGTTTATAAGTTAGTGAATTCATGCAGTATCTTATTCAAATTACATATCTACTTGATCTATCTATGTAGGATTTTTTATGTGATGATTTTGGATTTGGTCTGGTACTAAAATTATTTTTCCTAACTAAAGGTTGAAATACTATTTATGTAGAAAGATAGATCTGAATGATCTTTATATCGTTTATGAAATTAAAAAAAAAAATCGAAATGATTTTATTTCTGGAAATTAATCTTAGTTTTCTAAATTTTGGAAATAACTTGTGTTGATTTGAAGATCTGCACGTTTATTTTGTATATTTGGTATAGAATCATGAAATTAAATATAGTTTTTATGAGAGAAATAATTTGAATTTGAATGTATAATTTGAATATAGGATCAGACTCAAGGTGGAGCTCATTCAGAGACTAGGCTGTCAGACAGAGAAGAAAGCTTAAGTGGCTTGATGAGTTTGTTAGACTGAAAATCAAAGACATTGGCTTCGATGACATAGCAACATATGCATTGAATATTGTCCATGATGAGCTCAATGATTATAGAGATGCTATTGCATCATTTGACGGTTCCAGTTGCCATGGAGGAGGAGATTGAATCTTTGCAGAAAAATCATATTTGAAATTTGATGCCTCCTCCTATCGATGAGAGAGCTATTGGTGTAAGTGGTTCTATATATGAAGGTGTAAATATATGAAATTACTGAAACACACATAATGTCATCAACATATTAAGTGCCATTGGCATGATGTTTTAGAAAAATTGAATTGTTTGAAGTAGTGAAAGTGCTTGAAATGCTTAAAATATACAAAAGTGTAAATATTGGTTAAATCATACTAAATGATGATAGATACAAGTTCAACATACATAGCTTTGCTAGTTTTAAAGATTGCAAAGCAACAAGAAGCATAGATTACAACCTTCTTTTAAGTAATATTGTAATGGAAATCTTGATATAATTCATGACAAGTAGATTACTTCATGCTTTTAAGTATTATTATGATGAAAGTATTAATATCCATCGAATATGTAATTATAGTATGCAAAACTGATTTGAAACACCAAAATGAAAACGCATGAAGTGTTTTTCATAAAAGTAGCATAAGTAGTGCATAAAATGCAAATCATATTTAAAAGAAATGATCTTAGAAAAATCGACTATATCAAAGCCAACTATTTATAGAAGATGAACCTCTGAATGAGGGAAAGTAGATTATTGTCTTCTGATTTTAATTTTCACAAAGCTTGTCTAAGCAAGATGTATTTGTAGCTGATTTGAAGTATCAAGACATGTATTCAAACTTAAAAGAAAAACATAAAATTAGTGGGAGAATACATAAGTACATCATAATGTACTTTTTTTCTTCATTAATATTTTTCCCACTGCATTTTCTTAATAAGGTTTTAAACAAGGCATTACATTGATCCAAAAATATCAAGCTTCCTATGGTGCAATAAGATATTAAAATATGTCATACTATATTGCACTTCTTTCCTTCGTTGAAAATTTTCCTACTAGGTTTTTCTTAGTAAGGTTTTAACGATACGTTACATCGATCTAGAAGTATAACTTTCATTTGATGCAATAAGATATTAAAATGTCATACTATGTTGTACTCTTTTTCCTTCACTCCTGCTATCTTTTTCTTTGTGAGGTTTTAATGAGCCACTATTTTGATCCAGAAGTATCAAACTTCTTAAAAGAAAATATCATTTTTAATATGATATATCTATAATTTTACAAGTTGCACTCTTTTTCATATTCAAGATTTTTCCTATTAGGTTTTCTAATATAGGTTTTTAATGAGGCAATAGACAATATCTATATCGACTGAATAGATATCTATAGCAAGATAGTAATAAGGGGAGCAATCATCATATATTTTTCAAGAGAGACAACTTCAAGTTACTATACGAGAATACAATATTTCGAAGACGTAAATTCAGAAGGGGTGTTATAATGTATGTATATATATGTGTGTGTGTGTGTGTAAAGTATAGTGAATATTAGGCATAAATCCCTAAAATCAAACTTAATTCAAACAGCATCTTTGTGCAAATTGCATATGTAAAGTTAATCCCTATGGTTATTTTACCATAGCGAATCTGTTTTGTATTTTTTGTTCCACTGCCTAAAATTATTTTCATAAAATTGTAAATATTAAAACTAGGCTACTGGATAAAAACACAGAATAAGTACAGAAATATCTGCACTTATTGAGAAATATTGCAGACATATAAGCAAATATTCACTTAATAAATGCAGACATATCTGTAAATATTCACTGAACTAGCCAATATTTGCAGACATAAAAAAACTGTACAAATGTCTGCGCAATTGTTCTGTAATAGTGCACACATATCTCGATTTTTCACTCGAAGCGGTCTATTTTGTTTTCGTTTTTCATCAAGTTTTTCTTACTTTTTGTGCGATAAATATGATGTTGGATATAATTTGAAATATTGAAATATACATCAAATAATTACATAATAGCATGCAATTATTGGCTATAATTGCTTGTATATCATCAATATTTTGAATAATTGCATATATTTCTGCAAGTTTTCCTGAAGCTTACTTTTTTCGTTTTTTCGGTTTTCCATCTACTTTTTAATTTTATTTTTCTGACATAAATATGAAGAGAAATATAAATTGAAATAAGTTTTGAAATTTAGAAGTTTTTTTTCGTTGTTTTTTGATGATTTTCCAAAAAGTGAGACCTAATTTACATCTTTTATTGGCAAGGATGTTTTGTGTATTTTGAAATTTAATAGGGATCTTAGTTAAACTGTCCTTAAACTATAAAGGTGGATATGCTAAATGTTATATAGGCATTACTGTAATCTTCATTTTCTATCACAATTTTACAAATAGAACTTCATTTTATTGTATGTATATACTTAACCACTCTCTCTTTCTCTAATGGCTTCTTATTTTCTTATAATTTGCAACACTTTATGCTTTTTAAATTAATAAATAATGACAATAATAACACATGTACTGTAGTTATTGACGGGACACTATCCATTAACCGCTACGATTTGACCGCCAAGTCAAACGTCGTTGATAGGGGCGTTCTCACTTCCACCCTTGTTAAATCTTCATTGTTTAATAAACATTTTTTGAAAAAGTTAACACTCACTTTCTAATATATAATAAGTTAAGCAACTAAATATGATATAACACGTATGAAATAATATTAATAATGTTAAGTTTCTCTTCTAAAGTATTTTTTTTATTTTGCAATTTTCGCACGTTCTATTTGATATCATATAATAAGATTATTTAAAATCATTCAAAACTAGTGAAAACTAATAAAAATACAACTAAATATAAACAATCATTTTTTTTTCATTTTTTTCCGAATACGTGCTCTACGGGATAAAAGAGCCAAAATTAGTAAGACAAAATGTTGGAAGTTCAAAGGAGACGCTTCATGGGATTTTAAGGATAAGATGATGAGAGAAGGGGCAAGGAATTTGGAAGGAGAAGCAACCACTTGTTGGATGAGGTAGCAATGCACATTTGAAAAGTGGCTACTGAGGTGATGGGAGTAGCGAAAGGAAATAAACGCGAACCTAAAAATTCATGGTGGTGGAACAGTGATGTGCAAAAAGCTATCAAAGAGGAAGAAGGAATGCTATAAATGCTTGCATCGTCACAGGAGAGAGGACAACAGGCAAGTGTACAAAGTGGTAAAGAAGAACGCAAAGAGAGCGGTGAGCGAAGCACAAGGTTGGACGTATGAAGACTTGTATCACAAGCTAAGAACGAAGGAGGGTGAAAAAACGTTCATGGGATAGCTAAGCTCCGTGAGAGAAAGACAAGAGACTTCAACCTGCATCAAAAATGACAATAATATACTTTTGGTGAAGGACGATGAAAAAAAATAGATGGAGAGATTACTTCGACGAAACAACCACTATTGTTTACATTTGTAAATTTCCCTTTTAGCGTTATTTCCATTTTGGAAAAAATACACATTTAGTTTACCCACAATATATTATTACTATATTCATCTATAATAACCGTAAAATATCCATAAAGATTTGATCTTTAACTACAGTGGTCCGAACGTATCCTTATCAACGATGCTGGTTAGAATATATACGTTTCTGCACATGTTCATGTATTTTTAAAATTAAACACAACGTTAGAATATGCACGTTTGCACACCTATTCATATATGCCTAGAATTAAACACAACGTGCATATTGAACGTGTTCACAGAAGGTTCGATTTTCAAAATATAATGGAGTGACCAAGTATGAATTGTTGAATGTCAAACGTAAGGTAAAGTAAAACGCATTAATGATGGACTGGACAGTTGAGCCCTCTTGCATCCTCAACTTGCAACTCTCCCTGTCTTGGAGCCCGACGTACATCGAACTCCTAATATCCTATTGCCCACTGCACGACAACGAAACATCCGTCCCTTTTCTTTTGTTAGTCTCAACCATTAAAGGTTGAGTGCAGGGTTCATTTTCTGATAAGACAAATCTAAACAACGTATTTTCCATTGAATTTGAATCTCAAATATTCCTATTATATTTCATGTTTACAGATACATAGCCACTGGATAATGTTGTGGAACTGAACGTTCAAATAGCTTATTATGACAAATAGATTCTTCCCCACTATTTAACTTTTAACCTTTGGAAATTTTGACGGCCTCTTTGAAATATGAAAGCCCACCTCTTTCACATAATCAACATACAATTATTTTAATCTATATTCCACTTTAATTTTCTACGTTTCAACGTTACATAAACAGCGCAAACGCTCATCCACTTTCCTCCTTTCTTCCTCAATCAATATCCAAACCATCTATAAATCCTGCCTCACTCACTCCACTCACCCTCCAAATCAAAAATTCAGACATTTCCTTCTCCTTCTTCAACGATGTCTTCCATAAACGAAGATTTAGCGACTCTAGACCTGATCTGCGCCCAACTCCTAAGCGAAGACTCCACCTCCTTGGACTCTCTCCTAGCTCAAATATCCGATCATTCAAACAGAAAACCTTCGTTAACCATACAAGTAAAAGTTCCCCCGAAATTCGAATTTTCCGAATCAACCACTTCTGATCTCGAACAAGTTCCACGAAAGTACCGCGGAGTGAGACAGCGGCCATGGGGGAAATTCGCGGCGGAGATCCGCGACCCGAGCAAAAGGGGATCTAGGGTTTGGTTGGGGACTTTCGAAAGCGCGATTGATGCCGCTAGGGCGTACGATAGGGCTGCCTTTAAAATGAGGGGGAGGAAGGCAATTTTGAATTTCCCGAACGAGGTTGGGTGTGGGGAAGGCGTGACGGAGTCGGGGAAGAGAGGGAGGGAGGAGACGGCGGTGGATGAGAGGGAGGTTGTGGTTAAGAAGGAGAGGGTGAGTGAGGAGACGGAGATGGAGTGTCCGTTGACGCCGTCGAGTTGGACGGCGTTTTTGGACGGAGGTGGGATATTTAACTTGCCGTTGCTTTCGCCGTTAGGGTTGATTAGGACTTGATACTGTTGAGGTGGGAAGGATTTGAGTCTGCAGTTAATGTATGTTTGATTTGGTCAGGATTGGAGTGGATCGTGTGTGAGTATAGTATACGAATTGCTTTGTTCTTTGGATCAATAGATAAATTTATTGGTCATCAGTACATATATATTACTATTAAGTGATATTAAAATGAAAATTTTGTCTAATTAAAATAATTAGCTTTATTCTTATTAGTTTTACTAGGTTTTCCTTCCATGCATTTGATCGACTTAAACATGTCTACTATTCATTGTTCTTCAACATATGTTGATATTACAGATGTTGGCGGATACATGTCAAAACTGTATATATATCTTTATTTTATTAATAGTTAGAATAAAAATGCAAACTTTTGCCTAGACGGGTGAAGTTCCAAAATAGTTGGTTTATTAATCTTTATTGGTAGTTGGTTTGCAATCCCAATCTTTAGATTCGACCGCGAAGTTTCAAAATTGCCTTTTATATACAATTCTTTAAAAAATATATTCACTAATCGATGTTGAATTACTAGTTTTGATTCATGACAAAACAATTTAGAAGAAAAAAAGAATACACGATTAATCTCGACAAAAAGAGACAATCAAAGGACTATGCTGATATCGAGACTTTGAATCTATATTTTCACTGTCTATTACTTATGGTTGAGTCTTAGAAGTTTGTTAAAATCTATTGTCAAGTAGTCTGCACTTCATTATTCTCAGTTTTTAATTAAAACAGAGCTAATTTTGTGAAAAACACTACAGCCATTTGTCTGGATATAAACTAGTCGACTGACTGGTTTACATACACGAGTATGGACTGCTTACTTTTTTAAACTTGTTGCATAGTCAGTCGACTGACCAAGAACGACCAGTCGACTGACCTAAGCCCAACTGTCAATTTTTGAATAGACATCTCCATTCTGTAAAAGGTTGCGATCCTTCTCTAAACGGAAATGGATGCTCCTTTTGGTCAGAACTCTTCACCAATGGTAGTAACTCTCTGTCTACTATATATACATGTTCTCAAACACTTCACATTTACCGAAAATCATTCTAACTATCTTATATTCTTCTTGTGCTCTCATACTTGCATTCAAACCGCAAACAAGCATTTTATTACTTTGAATCTTCAAATAAACTTTCATAATATTCGATTCTTAGCATTACATTCTCTTCGTATATTCATATACACTTCATATACTTGAGGATTTGATTATAGAAGGTCTGTACTATCAGAGACAAATCAGTTTATCAAGAACACACAGTGTCAAATATTCTTTTGTATTAGTGAAGTCCTCTTTTGCTACTGAGGCGAAAATCCTGTTCTGCTACTCAGGTGTCTGTTCGGCTGCTCAGACTGTGTATACATGTTCCTTCGGGTTAAGTGATGATTGTTGTTTTAGTGAAATTTCAGAAGGAGTTTGGGACTGGACGTAGGATGGTGCTCCGAACCAGTATAAAAATCTCCGGTGTTATTTTTATTATTATACTGTTTTTATATTCCGCACTATTTACTACGTTGCTATTATCTCTATATTCTGTATTATCATATATCCATATTACACAATCCTAAGTGATAACTAGCCACACGGTAGTCGCTAGATAGAAATGAATTTAATCGTATTAGCATGTGTCAAACTGCTTATGAAATATGGAGAACACTTAAAAATATGGAGAACACTTAAAATCACACATGAAGGAACTAACAAAGTGAAACAAAGCAAAATCTCCATGCTCAAAAATCAGTTTCAAAATTTTAGAATGAAGCAAGATGAATCCATCAATGACATGTACTCCAGATTACAGGATATCTATCATTCACTACTAGGATTAGGTGAAAAGTTTACTGATTTTGATATTGTATCGAAAATCCTAAACTCTTTTAACGGATGAATGGGAAAGAAAAGTCTTGGCTATTGAAGAAGCTAATGACCCCTCTACCATAAAACCAGAAGAGTTGATGGGAAATCTAATGTGACGCCCCACCTCTATACCCACTCTAGCCAAGGACACTACGGTGTAATGCCGTCAACTAGCACAGAGAATAAGGCTATTGAGGAGCGATCATCCGTGTAATTGCTTTGTGCGAGCAACGATATGTCAGATAGTATAACATGCATTTGGTTTCAGGAGGAAATCCGACATACCGATACAAACTCAAAGCTACTACACAGTGACTATATATATATATTCTTCGGAAACAAATATAGAAATAAACAGAACACAAATCAGTCACAGACATCCATATGACAAAGACGGAAATAGATATGAATATATAACACAAGAAAGTGTACATCAGAGTAGTGGTCAAACAAGATCCACAATATCACAAAAGAATAGCTACAAGTGCTAGACAAAAGAATATGGATACATCAATGAGTCTATATCTCAAATGTATACAACAAAAAACTACTAATCTAAGTAGTTAGCCAAAAGTCAGGGTGATAATCCCAGATGTGAAGTCAAGCAGAAGCACCTGTAACATCTCGGTCTGACCCGAGTATTATTTAATAAGAAAATAATGAACTGATCAGTCTAGCTATAAATATAAGATAAAATGATATAAAATAAGAGATATGACGTAAACATACGATAACCATAAAGCCATACTGTGATAAGTATGCAATTGAAAATCAACTAGGGATTAATCAGTATCACAAGAATCTTCTCAAAGATCAAAAGGAATGTCATATTCTTTATTTACCAAATCACCAAACTATAAATATTGACAATAATACCAATGTCAATCACAAAAGTTAATGACACACAAATTCACCAATGCACAAATATTGATAAAACTTATCGATGTAAATTACGAAAATTGGTGAAAACATAAATTCCAGAAATCATCAATGGAAATCCAGAAATCACAAAAAGGGGGAGGCCTATCACAAAACGGGAGCCTGAAAACTCACCAACACGTGTATCACAAAATGGAACGCTATTTCATGGTTGCTAACCATTAATTTTGAGCTGAAACTCCACAAAACGGCCCGAAGACCATGGGTCGCTACCCCACCAAATTGAGCCGAAGCTCCACAGAAACGGGGTTTAGTCTCCCTCATAGACAAAGAGACATCGCACATTTGCTAGTCTAAATCACCAAAATGATCATCAACGATCATCAAGAAGTGTCAATTACAGTAAGCTAGTAAATATATAAGCTTAGCTTCATGTCCCATAACCACTAGCTTAACTTAAATATTTACGAACAAACTGTAGATCTCCACTCAAAAATTGTCACAAGAGATTCAATCGAACAAGTCCAAGAATTAACCGACGAAGTAAATGCAAGCGTTTCATACCATTTGTTTTACTAAGCCGTTTAATTAGATTTCTCGTACGAGTGAGATAAAGTGACAAATCACAAAAATGATTGTAGAAACAATAAATCACAAAAATTCACATTCGAAGACGTGAATAAAAATCCAAAGAATTCGATTCCAAATCCATCAAAATGGAAATACCATTGCGACTTAACAGCCACGACTTACGACTTAACATAAGTCAACACAAGAAATCAACGGCTCAAGAAATAGCATACGGCCTAACAAAGCAGCTTAATATGGCGCGACCTATAGCCTGGCGCGACCTAACAGTGCAATGCAGGCCGAGCGACCTAAGGAGGTCAGCGACCTAAGGCAGGCCGACTCATTGCAAGGCGAGCGACCTAGGGGTTGCGACCTAAAGCAGGCCGACCTAACAGCAAGGCAAGCAGCCTATGGGGTTGCGACCTAAGGCATAAGAGAAGGCCGAGCGACTTAAGTGGGGAACGACCTAACCATGGCCCGACCAAACATGGCTGAGCGACCTATGTGGCCAACGACCTAAGGCGAGCGACTTAAGTAAGAAGGCCGAGCAACTTAAGTGGGGAACGACCTATCTTGTCGCGACCTAAGGGGTTGCGTGATATAGCAGGTGAGACAATTGGCGCGACCTAAGAAAGCAAGCAACCTAGGGGTGGAACGACCTAATGGCCGAGCGACCTAAGTTGGCGCGACCTATATGTAGGCCGAGCAATTCGAATTGTGCAGGCCGAACGACCTAGGGGATTGAAGTGCAAAACTCTCTCAATTTGCAACCAATCGAGCATGGACGCTAGGGGATTATGTCCATCGGCTACCCGGTCCTATTGGCTCCTCGATGCATCACCAAAAACGTGTTCAATCATCAAAGTTAGGATTTTTAAAGATTTGAACCCAATACACTAAAAATTGGGATTTTCACCAATTCAATCCAAACCAAGAGAAAATGCATATGAAAAAGTGCAAGAAATTCATACCCAACAATCAAAGATAGTTATAGACAAAGATGTGAGATAAAAATCTCAGCTTTTCACAAAATCAATGAAGGAGAAGCTTGAAAGCAAAGGAAGAATCAACCACACTTGAATCTCTGCACAGGAAGCTTGAATCAATGGCTTCTCTTTGAATTTGGAGTTAGATGTTGGATTTGCAAATGAACTAGGGCTTGGAGTTTTAATTTCTCATTCCTCCCTCCATTTTTGATGAAGCTTGAGTGTTAGGAAATGAAAGTAAAGTTATGAAGGGAAGAGGGGGTTGAGTTAGAGTTAATAGTTTAGGCTAATGGGCTAAACCAAACCCAAAGCCCAAAGTGAAAAAGTGGCAAAATTCCACTAACTCTAAACATATCAAATTTTATAGTCAAAAAGATCACAAACGGTGTTTTGGACCGAATGGAAGTGGTTCGGAGTCCTAATTCGATCGTATGCAAAAAGTAACTTTTCGGACAAAAATCCGACTAACGATAAAATATTAAAATAAAAAATTTAAATATTCAATCTTAAAATATGCGGTTTGTTACAGACTCCCCTTCTTAAAGAAATTGCGTCCTTGCAATATCTAAGAAGAAAATATAAGGCAACAACCATGAAAGCATATCAATACAAAAGAAATTTGAAATAAGAAATTCACCTCATAGAGCACGGGAAAGTAAGTCCGGATGTGTTCGCTCGATGAACTCTCTAGATTCCCAAGAGAAATCCTTAGGATTTGAGGACCATTGAACTTTAACAAGCAGAACATCTTTATTTCGAAGGCGTTTGACCTCCGAAGCAATAATACGAATAGGATGTTGCTCATAAGTTAAATTAGGAGAAACTTCAATTTCTTCCACAACACCGGACTCAAGAATAGAATCAAAATCTCGAAGGCGTTTCCGCAATTGAGAAACGTGAAACACATCATGAATAGCAGAAAACTGAGCCGGTAATAATATGCGATAAGCCAAGGAACCAATACGTTCGGTGATGGAAAATGAACCAATATATTGAGGTGCTAACTTTCCCGATCGGCTGAAACGTACAACACCCTTCCTAGGTGAAACACGAATAAACACAAGATCTCCCACAGAAAATTCTAATTTCCTTCTCCGTTTATCGGCATAGGAATTTTTGTCTACTCTGGGCTTCTTTCATCCTATAACGAATAAGGTCGATCTTTTCTGTAGAATCACGAATAAAATCTAGACGTAAAACCAGCTTCTCACCGGCCTCAAGCCAACAAGAAGGAGATCGGCATGGCCTTCCATAGAGTGCCTCGAAAGGTGCCATACCAATACTAGATTGGAAGCTATTATTATAGGAAAACTCAACAAGAGAAATATGATCTTCCCAACTTCCACCAAAATCAAGAACACATGCACGAAGAAGATCTTCAAGAGTTTGATTCACATGCTCGGTTTGTCCATCGGACTGAGGATGATAAGCGGTGCTAAAATTAAGCTTCGTTCCCAAAGCTTTTTGAAGACTCTTCCAAAATCCACTAGTAAACAATGGATCACGATCACTAACAATAGAAGAAGGAACTCCATGCAATTTTACAATTTATTTGATAAAGAGTTTGGCCAAAAGAGGAACGGTTCGATTGGACCGAACGGGAATAAAATAGGCGGATTTAGTAAGTCTATCAACTATCACCCATATGCTATCATGACCCGAACGAGAACGGGGAAGGCCGTCTATAAAATCCATGGAAATTTGGTCCCACTTCCAAATTGGAATTTCTAAAGGTTGCAATAACCCACCGGGCCTTTGATGTTCGGCCTTAATGAGTTGGCAAGTCATGCAACACTTAACAAAGTTAGCAATATTGAAAGTGCGGTGTGTATACAATTATATGTGCTATTATAGTATACACGGATCATGTAATATGGACTATAATATAAATGCGGAAAATAGATGATAGTAGCAAAGCAAAAATAAAAATAGAAAAATCACACCAGAGATTTTTATACTGGTTCGGAGCACCGTCCTACGTCCAGTCCCAGACTCCTATCTGGATTTTCACTATTTACTACCTCGCTTCACCCGGAGGAACAGGTTTACAATACCCGAACAGCCGAACGGGATTTCACGCCTCTAATACACTGAGGACTTCAACACTTGCCTCTTACAACACCGAGGACTTCAACACTTGCCTCTTACAACACGAGGACTTCAACAAAAACAAATACAATTGTTGTTGACAACTTGTGTTCTTGAAAACACGGATTTGTCACTAGTAGTACACCCTTCCTATAATCTTATCCTCAAAGAATATGAATGATGTTTTGTAAAGATTAAAGAAGGTATTTACTTATTGAATCAAAAGATATGAAATAATTTCAATGATTCAATAAGCTAAATTAATTTTTAGAATGCAGGAGTGTTAGAGATTAGATTAGAGAGCATATATGATCGTGTAAAAACTTGTGTTTGAATCAATGATTTAGATGAGTATATATAGAGAAAAATAGTTGTAACTCTTTGTGAACAGTTGCCATTAAGAGTTATGATCATTGATGAAAGATAGGAGATGCAACCTTTGGAGAAGAGAAGTGTCTTTTGGAAAAGTTGTTTTCTGTTTAAAAACGGTCGACAGGTCAAAAATGGACCGGTAGACAGGAATTCAAATATATATACGTTATGTGCATGTGTGCATGTTATCTGTGCATTCTGGGCAAAAACGGTCGACCACCTTATTTTCAACCGGTCGACCGGTTTAGTCCAATTTGCACAGTTAATGTGCATATGTATATATATTGAAAGATTGAAGTTATATGATTATTTGAGGATATATTTTTAACATAAATTACTAACATACCAAATAATCAACCTCTAATATATGGAGCTCTTTGTGTTTCTTCAATGAATAACTTCTTTTTGTCGATCACGGCTTATTCCTTTGTCAGAAATCAAAACTCTATAAAAATCTTGACTCAACATTCTCCCCCTTTTTGATTGATGACAAAAATCTTGACTCAACATTCTCCCCCTTTTTGATTGATGACAACATATATCTGAAGTTCTGAATCTCCCCTTGAATATGTGATCTCCCCCTGATATTTTGTCTATATATATATATTCCTGCAAATAATTGTTAGCACTTTCTCCCCCTTTGTCATCGACAAAAAGGAATAATAGATAATGGAATAATATAGGAGTATATCAACCAGAATATCCATTTTCCTCTTTTCTTTAGTAGGTCCTGCAAAAAATAGAATTAAGTCCATGGTACCCACTTTTTATAGGGTCCTAAGAGTTAGGTCTTAGGAGTCCAAACCCATACGGGTCTGGTATCCCCTTTATATACATAATTAGTATTATGATGCACAGTATTCATAAAATTCTGAATATATTTGTTCCCAATCAAATTGTTATTTGTTTTAGGAACCCATATTTTGATAGTCTTCTTTTGAAATTTCACAACTGGTTTTGGTTTGGAATATAATAAACTAAGATTTTTCTTAGCTTCAGTTTTTTGTACTTTCTTTTTCCTTTTATTTCTAAGATGTTTCTTAGTTTTATGTTTGTTATATCCCAAACCTTGTTTATCTGAAATAGATTGTGAACTTTCAATGATTTTAGTCAAATTTTCTCGACCTTTGTTAAAGTTAGAAACATTTTGAGTAATGTCATCAAACTTTGTTTGTAAACTAGCTTTTTCTAGGTCTAGAATTTTGACTTTTGCTTTAAGTTCATGATTTTCAGTAGTGAGAGCATTATTTTTCTCTTTTTGAGCTTCTATTTCTTGACTCAAAAGAGATATTTGAGAGTCAACATTAGATGATGATTCTTGAATATTTTCAAGTTCTTCTTCTAATATTTTCTTCTCATCTTTTAACATATCTCGTTCAAACTCTGCTCTACTTAAATCTGCTTTGACTACTTTTAATTGACGTTTTATGTCTTTATATTTGACTATCAATTCAGCGTTAATATCAAGTAATTCATCAAATGTAGGAATTTGTACCTCATCTTCTGTTGCCATAAAACAAACATTAGCTTGTTCATTCTCCGAATCACTTTCACTTTCTGATGAAGATGACTCTGAATCATCCCATGTTACTGAGAAGGCTCGTTTCTTTGATTTGTCCTTCTTATATTTGAATTTGTCATTTTCTGACTTTTTCTTTTGTTCTGGACAATCCTTCTGCATGTGTCCCTTTTTATGGCAGTTGAAACATTCTATAGCAGATGAAGATGGTTTATTTGATCCAGGTTTCCTTTTATTGTAGCGACTGGCTTTTCGATATTTTAGGAATTTTTTGAAACCTTTAGCAATGAAAGCCAAATCTTCATCTTCAGAATCTGATTCATTTTCATCTTTCTCAACATGAAATGCTACATTTTTCTTTTCTTCTTTCTGTTCTTTTCTAGCCTGCAAATTTGCTTCATAGGACATTAAATTTCCTATCAATTCATCTGGCTTCATGACGGAAAGATCATTAGCTTCTTCAATTGCTAATACTTTTCCTTCCCATTCATTAGTTAGAGAATGTAGGACTGTTGAAACAACATCAAAATCAGAATACTTTTGTCCTAACCCAATAAGTGCATGGTGAATAGTTTGAAACCGTGAATACATGTCATTGATTGTTTCATTTGGTTTCATTTTGAAATTTTGAAATTGACTTTTCAGCATGGCTATTTTGGCTTGTTTAACCTTGTTAGTACCTTCATGAGTGATTTTTAGCATTTGCCAAATTTGATATGCAGTAGTGCAGATACTAACACGGTTATATTCATTTTGGTCTAATGCACAGAATAACATATTTATTGCTCTTGCATTTACGGCTGCTGCCGTTTTCTCAGCCACAGTCCATTCTGAATAATCAGTTGTTGGATTCACTATTTCTCTTTGAGTAGCATTCCAAGCATCATAGCTACTTGATTGCATAAAGAATGACATACGTGTTGCCCAATAACTATAGTTAAGACCATTGAAAAATGGAGGTCTTTGTGTCGATTGCCCTTCTGTGTAAGTGGTGTTTTGAGTGCTAGTACTTGCGTTATTTGCCATATTACAAGAATATATCAAATAACTGTGTTACGGTTATATGATGACCGTGCTCTGATACCAATTGAAAGTCCGGTTTAGTCCAATTTGCACAGTTAATGTGCATATGTATATATATTGAAAGATTGAAGTTATATGATTATTTGAGGATAGATTTTTAACATAAATTACCAACATACCAAATAATCAACCTCTAATATATGGAGCTCTTTGTGTTTCTTCAATGAATAACTTCTTTTTGTCGATCACAGCTTATTCCTTTGTCAGAAATCAAAACTCTATAAAAATCTTGACTCAACAAATATCGGATTTCATTCCCTCCCAATAATAAAGTCTCTTCATATCTACGTACATTTTACTACGACAGGGATGAATGGTAAATTTAGAACGATGAGAATCTTCTAAAATGTCTTTATGAAGATTACTAATATTTGGCACGATAAGTCTACCAAATTTTCGAATACCACCACGAGAATCAATATCAAAGTCTTTCAAACATTCAATATCAATTTTATCCCTAAAATTTTGGCCAAGAAGAGCCAATTTGGGGTCTAGCTTTTGAGTTTTAAGAATGCGCTCTAAAAGAGAAGGATGAGCCTCAAGGCTACATAAAACAAGAGATGAACATAATTCGGAAACACGATCTCGAATCTCACAAGTGGATAGAATTCCGAGATCATTCCATTCGGATATCATCGTAGAAACAACCGCTTGTTGCTTACGACTAAGTGCATCGGCACCACGATTTCCCTTTCCGGGAGTATAAAGAATATCAAGATCATAAGTTGCAAGAAATTCGAGCCAACGTTGTTGACGCAAATTAAGTTCCTTTTGAGAAAATAAATACTTCAAAGATTTATGATCGGTGTAAAGAATAAACTTTTCTCCCAAAAGATAATGACGCCAAATACGAAGGGCGAAAACAATAACCGCGAGCTCTAAATCACGAGTGGCATATCTAGTCTCGGCTGGCTTCAATTGTCTAGAAGTATAAGCAATAACACGTTCTCTTTGCATAAGAATGACACCCAAACCAACGCGAATAGCATCGGTATAAACAATAAAATCTTGATTTCCCTCGGGAATAACAAGAATAGGAGCATCGGAAAGGAGTTTTTTTAATTTCTGAAAAGAAGCTTCACATTTGTCCGACCAAATGTATTTAACTCCCTTCTTTGTCAAGTTGGTAAGAGGCACGAAAATTTTAGAAAAGTCCTTTATGAAACGTCGGTAATGACCTGCCAATCCAAGAAAACTACGTATTTCGGTCACACTCTCCGGTCTCTTCCAATTTTGAATCGCTTCAATCTTTGAAGGATCCACGGAAATTCCGGATTCAGAAATAATATGACCGAGAAACTTCACACGAGATTGCCAAAAGTGGCATTTATAAAATTTTGCTTTTAATTGATTGCTCCTAAGAGTTTCCAACACAATCTGAAGATGTTTTTCATGCTCCTCCTCAGTTTTTGAATACACAAGAATATCATCAATAAAGATGAGAACAAACCGATCGAGGAAGTCTTTGAAAACTCTATTCATAAGGTCAACGAAATAAGCCGGAGCATTCGTTAAGCCAAATGGCATAACAAGCCATTCTATGATCCATAACGGGTACGGAACGATGTCAAAGGAATGCTATCCACTACAATACGAAGCTGATGAAAACCGGTAGCTAAGTCTAATTGTGAAAAGACTGTAGCACCACTATGTTGATCGAATAGATCATCAATCCGAGGTAAAAGATATTTATTCTTGATAGTAAGATCATTAAGCTTGCGGTAGTCAACGCAAAGCCTAAGTGTACCATCAGATTTCTTCACAAAAATAGCCGAAGCTCCCCGAGGCGAGGAACTAGAGCGAATAAATTGCTTCGTCTCCAATTCGGATAATTGTTTACGTATCTCCTCATTTTCTTTATTGGACATACGATAAGGAGGACGAGTGATAGGTTGGGCTCCAGGAATGAGATTAATTTTGAACTCAATTGCTCGCTTAGGTGGTAATCCTAAAACAGGCTCAAATATGTCGGAAAATTCACGAACAACGTGAATAAGAGAAATAATATCTTCCTCATCATCATTATCGTCATCACGAGGATTTAAAGAATATAAAGATGCATCCAAGCTGGAATCCGAATCTTTAAGGTCAATAGAAATCTACTTAACAGATTGAGGATGTCGAAGATGAATAGTCCGCTCAGGACATAGGATTTGGGCTTCATAGCGGTTAAGCCAATCCATTCCCAAAATCATTCCAAAGCCTAAGTAGCGCATAACATGCAAATCGGCTCGGAAAGAAAAATTACACAAAATAATCTCGATATCTTTACACAATAAACTGATTGTTGCGGATCCACCAACATGATTCACAAATTTCAAAGAAGTCATTAAACACAAAACATCCAAAGAAAAAGTATTAACAAGTTCTTTTGATATAAAAGAATGGACGCACCCGCATCAAAAAGAACTCGAATAGGATGATCACAAAATAAAATAATGCCATCAAGGATAGAATGAGAAATACCTTGACCACGAGATGTGTTGCCAAGGGCTTGAGCAACATTAAGCTTTCCCTCCTTTCAGTTTTGAAGTTTGGGACACGAAGATATATAATGGTCCGGGCTTTTACAATAGCGACAAGCTCGGGGCTTTGAACACTTATTCGCATAATGGTCCTTAGAACCACAGTTGTAGCGTTGCCCACTACTAGAGGTAGAAGTCTTTGCCACCGAAGTTGCTTTCTTCCCTTTCTTATTGGGATAAGGACCTCTGAACTTATTAGGCCTTTTCTTGTTGGTGAAGTTCGGTTTAGCACTCCCAACCTCAACATCACTTACTCTATCAGCCTCTTCAAGTCGAAGAGCGATATCAATGAGCTGATCAAAAGAAACTTTTAATTTTAGAAGTAATGGCTTCTTGAGATTTTTATTCAAGCCATAGACAAATCTTTGGTTTTTCTTCAATGGGGTGTTTATGTACTCGACCCCGTATTTAGAAAGTGACTCGAATGGTGCGACATGGTCTGTCACGGAAGATTCACCTTGAACAAGGTCTATGAAACGACGGGCCAAAGTCACCTTCTCAGCTTCTGGCACAAATTTTAATTCGAAGCATTTTCGGAATTTCTCCCAAGTAAGATCCGCTTCATTTATTTCAGAAATCAGAAGCTCATACCAATCTAATGCTCTTCCTTGGAGCATACTAGAGGCCACCTGAACACGGTGAAGATCAATAAGATTCATGCGAGAAAAGATTCGATCGCACATTCTCATCCAAGCCTGGACTTCAATAATTGTTTCAGAACCTTTGAATGGCTTCCCACCCAAATTGGTATAATCGTTTCACAAACGTGCAAATCCAGACTTAGGGTAAGTAGACTCCGAATTAGATCCGGCTGCTTGAGCATTCCTTACTAGATCAAGAAGCTGCTGGGCAAACATAAATACTCCATCTTGGGGAGTAGCATGAGATTGACCGGCGCTGGGACGGCCAGGTCTAACCATTTCTCTTCCTTTTGAAAGAAAGAAAGAAGAGGGATAAGGTTATTCACCAAATGAATATCAAGCAATCTTGAGAGATAAACAAGAAATCATAAAGAAAACAGGATGAATCGATACGAAAACACGAATTAAATCCTAAAGCACGACTTCTAAGATGGACTTAGGACGATGATCCTTGCTAGATTATTCTACATTGTTCCGAAGATTCGCTCTGATACCAACCTGTGACGCCCCACCTCTATACCCACTCTAGCCAAGGATACTACGGTGTAGTGCCTTCAACTAGCTCGAAGAATAAGGCTGTTGAGGAGCGACCGTCCGTGTAATTGCTTTGTGCGAGCAACGATATGTCAGATAGTACAACATGCATTTGGTTTCAGGAGGAAATCCAACATACCGATACAAACTCAAAGCTACTACACAGTGGATATATATATATATATTCTTCGGAAACAAATATAGAAATAAACATAACACAAATCAGTCACAGACATCCATATCACAAAGGCGGAAATAGATATGAATATATAACACATGAAAGTGTACATCATAGTAGCGGTCAAAGAAGATCCACGATATCACAAAAGAATAGCTACAAGTGCTAGACAAAAGAATATGGATACATCAATGAGTCTATATCTCAAATGTATACAACAAAAAACTACTAATCTAAGTAGTTAGCCAAAAGTCAGGGTGATAATCCCAGATGTGAAGTCAAGCAGAAGCACCTGTAACATCTCGGTCTGACCTGAGTATTATTTAATAAGAAAATAATGAACGGATTAGTCTAGCTATAAATATCAGATAAAATGATATAGAATAAGAGATATGACGTAAACATACGATAACCATAAAGCCATACTGTGATAAGTATGCAATTGAAAGTCAACTAGGGATTAATCAATATCACAAGAATCTTCTCAAAGATCAAAAGGAATGTCATATTCTTTATTTACCAAATCACCAAACTATAAATATTGACAATAATACCAATGCCAATCACAAAAGTTAATGACACACAAATTCACCAATGCACAAATATTGATAAAACTTATCGATGTAAATCACGAAAATTGGTGAAAACACAAATTCCAGAAATCATCAATGGAAATCCAGAAATCACAAAAAGGGGGAGGCCTATCACAAAACGGGAGCCGAAAACTCACCAACACGTGTATCACAAAATGGAATGCTATTTCATGGTTGCTAACCATTAATTTTGAGCCGAATCTCCACAGAATGGCCCGAAGACCATTGGTCGCTACCCCACCAAATTGAGCCGAAGCTCCACAGAAACGGGGTTTAGTCTCCGTCGTAGACAAAGAGACATCGCACATTTGCTAGTCTAAATCACAAAAATGATCATCAACGATCATCAAAAAGTTTGAATTACAGTAAGCTAGTAAATATATAAACTTAGCTTCATGTCCCATAACCACTAGCTTAACTGAAATATTTACGAACAAATTGTAGATCTCCACTCGAAAATTGTCACAAGAGATTCAATCGAACAAGTCCAAGAATTAACCGGCGAAGTAAATGCAAACGTTTCATACCATTTGTTTTACTAAGTCGTTTAATTTGATTTCTCGTACGAGTGAGATAATGTGACTAATCACAAAAATGATTGTAGAAACAATAAATCGCAAAAATTCACATTCGAAGACGTGAATAAAAATCCAAAGAATTCGATTCCAAATCCATCAGAGTGGAAATACCCTTGCGACTTAACAGCCATGACTTATGACTTAACATAAGTCAACACAAGAAATCAGCGGCTCAAGAAATAGCATACGGCCTAACAGAGCAGTTTCATATGGCACGACCTATAGCCTGGCGCGACCTAACAGTGCAATGCAGGCCGAGTGACCTAAGGAGGTCAGCGACCTAAGGCAGGCCGACTCATTGCAAGGCGAGCAACCTAGGGGTTGCGACCTAAGGCAGGCCGACCTAACAGCAAGGAAAGAGGCCTATGGGGTTGCAACCTAAGGCATAAGAGAAGGCCGAGCGACTTAAGTGAGAAATGACCTAACCATGGCCTGACCAAACATGGCCGAGTGACCCATGTGGCCAGCGACCCAAGGCGAGCGACTTAAGTAAGAAGGCCGAGCGACTTAAGTGGGGAACGACCTATCTTGTCGCGACCTAAGGGGTTGCGTGATATAGCAGGTGAGACAATTGGCGCTACCTAAGAGAGCAAGCGACCTAGGGGTGGAACGACCTGATGGCCGAGCAACCTAAGTTGGCGCGACCTATATGCAGGCCGAGCAATTCGAATTGTGCAAGCTGAACGACCTAGGGGATTGAAGTGCAAAACTCTCTCAATTTGCAACCAATCGAGCTTGGACGCTAGGGGATTATGCCCATCGGCTACCCGGCCCTATTGGCTCCTCGATGCATCACGAAAAGCGTGTTCAATCATCAAAGTTAGTATTTTTAAAGATTTGAACCCAATACACTAAAAATTGGGATTTTCACCAATTCAATCCAAACCAAGAGCAAACGCATATGAAAAAGTTTTAGGAATTCATACCCAACAATCAAAGATAGTTATAGACAAAGATGTGAGATAAAAATCTCACCTTTTCACAAAATCAATGAAGGAGAAGCTTGAAAGCGAAGAAAGAATCAACCACACTTGAATCTCTACAAAAGAAGCTTGAATCAATGGCTTCTCTTTGAATTTGGAGTTAGATGTTGGATTTACAAATGAACTAGGGCTTGGAGTTTTAGTTTCCCATTCCTCCCTCCATTTTTGATGAAGCTTGAGTGTTAGGAAATGAAAGTAAAGTTATGAAGGGAAGAGGGGGTTGAGTTAGAGTTAATAGTTTAGGCTAATGGGCAAAACCAAACCCAAAGCCCAAAGTGAAAAAGTGGCAAAATTCCACTAACTCCAAACATATCAAAGTTTATACTAAAAAAGATTGCAAACGTTGCTTCAGACCGAATGGAAGTGGTTCAGAGTCCTAATTCGACCGTATGCAAAAAGTAAATTTTCGGACAAAAATCCGACTAACGATAAAATATTAAAATAAAATATTTGAATATTCAATCGTAAAATATGCGAGTTGTTACATCTAATGTCCTATGAAGTGAATTTGCAGGCAAAATGAGTATAAGTACAGGACAAAAAGAACATGGCTTTCTACGCTGAAGAAGAAAAGGATGAAGATTCAGATGAAGAAGATCTAGCATTTATTGCCAAAAATTTCAAAAAGTTCTTCAAATTCCGAAAAAACAATAGAAATAATGGAAAAAGGAACTTTCCAAGCAAACCATCATCTTTAGTTCTAGAATGTTTTAATTGTCATAAGAAAGGTCATATCCAGAAAGAATGTCCAGAACTAAAGAAAAAATACTTCAACAAGGGCATAAAAGATAAGAAAAAGAAAGCATTCTCCGTAACATGGGATGATTCAGATACCTCTTCATCAGATAACAGCAGTGACAGCTAATGTCTGCTTCATGGTTACCGAAAACGAGGTTAGTGATTTTACCATTGATGATATGATAGAGATAAATTCAAAGCTAGTTAACACTCTCGAAATCTCAAAAGAAAATATAAGGAGATTCGTGAACATTAGAACAAAGCAAAATTCGAAAGATATTTGCTTAAAGACGAAAAGAAAAATACTAGAGAAAGAACTTGAAAAATTACAAGAATCATTCTCTAATATTAATTCTCAACTCACTCTTTTGAGTCAAGAAATTGAAAGTCAAAAAGAGAAGAATGATGCTCTTGTTTTTTAAAATCATGAACTAAAGACAAAAGTAAAATTGATAGAATTAGATAATACTAGTCTCTAAACTACGAAAGCATCACTAAAAATGTTTCGAACTTTAATAAAGGAAGAGAAACTCTATATAAAATTATTGATAACTCTCAATCTGTTTCAAGTAGGAAAGGATTAGGATATGTTAAGAAAACAAAAGCTCCACCTAAAAAGGAAATTAGGAGAAATATTAATCCTACTACAAAACAGACAAAAAGGAATTCTTACAAAAAAACATAAAAATTTGGGTTCCCAAAACAAACAATAGTTTGATTAATAAAAAAATGTATTAACAACTTTTTGGAAACAGTTCATAAAAATAAAAATTATATTTTCAAATGGGACACTGAATCCTCTTGGGTTTGGTTTCCTAAGATCTAACTCTTAGGACCCTAACAAAAGGTGGGTACCGATATAATTTTTTTTTTGCAGGTCCCACTTAAAAAGAGAGGAAAATGGATACTCAACAGTGGTTGCTCAAAACATATGACAGGAAAAAAGATATGCTATCAAACATTACTTGCTTAGATGGAGGCTCTATCACATTTGGAGATAATTCCAAAGGCTATATTATCGGCAAAGGCGATGTGAGCAACAACGGTATTTCAAATTCACCTCTTATTTCAAATGTTTTACTAGTAAAAAATTTAAAACATAATTTACTTAGTATCAGCCAATTATGTGACAAGGATTCAAAATCACATTTTTGAAAATAAGTGTAGTATTTTTGATCAAAATAAAAATATTATCTTTGAAGGAAATAGAGACAGAAATATCTATGTTCTGAATATGAAAATAAACCATAATTCAGATATGTGTTTAATAGCCAAATAAAATGATCCTTGGCTATGGCACAAACGATTCTGTCATATTAACTTCAAAGGAATAAATAAGCTTTCCAAAAAAGATTTAGTAAAAGGTCTACCATAAATGAATTTTAAAATTGATCATATTTGTAATGCATGTCAATTAGGAAAATTAACTAAGTCATCTTTTAAATCTAAAAAGGTTATTTCAACTTTACAACCACTTGAATTACTGCATATGGATTTATTTGGACCAACACAAATACAATCCGTTAATCATAGTAGATATGTGTTTGTAATTGTTGATGATTTTTCTAGATATACTTGGACTATTTTTAGAAAAATAAAAGCGATACTTTTGATAATTTCAAAACTTTTGTCAAAAGAATTCAAAATTTTAAAGGATTGAAAGTCAAAAACATTAGGAGTGATCATGGAGGTGAATTCGAAAACGAAGCCTTTGAACATTTTTGTAAAAAGAAGGGAATATTCCTTAATTTTTCGTTTCCTAGAACTCCACAACAAAATGGAGTTGTAGAACGTAAAAATAAAACCTTACAAGAATGTGCAAGGACTTTGTTAAATGGAAGTACATTACCAAAACATTTCTGGGCTGAAGCAGTTGCAACAGCTTGTTATGTTTTGAATCGTGTTTCTATTCGACCACTAACTAAGAATACTCCTTATGAACTTCTTAATGGTTGAAAATCAAATATTTCTTATTCTAAAGTTTTTGGTTCAAAATGTTTCGTTTTAAACACAGAAGATCAGCTTGACAAATTCGATCCAAAATCCGATGAAGGAATCTTTGTAGGATATTCAGATCGAAGCAAAGCTTATCGAATTTATAATAAAAGAACCAATATCATCGAAGAAACACTTCATGTATCCTTCGATGAAAATTTTAAACAAATCCCAAGTATAAGAGATGATGAAGAATTCCCTGATAAAATCACAAATACAGAAATTTCAAATTTTGAAAATAATGAAAACATGGTTCACAATAACAGTGAATTAAGATCTCCATTTAGATTAAGCGATCATCCTTCCGTTAATGTCATTGGAGAACTCAATTCATCTGTTAGAACAAGAAGTCAATTAAATCAAATGGGTCATGTAGCTTTCCTTTCTCATATTGAACCTAAGAATATTAAAGAAGCATCCACCGATGAAAATTGGTCAATCGCTATGCAAGAAGAGCTAAACCAATTCAAAAGAAATGACGTTTGGGATTTAGTTCCAAGGCCCAGTGGTCAATCAGTTATTGGTACAAAGTGGGTCTTGAAAAATAAAGCAGACGAACAAGAAAATATTACTAGGAATAAAGCTAGATTACTTGCACAGGGATATAGTCAAGAAGAAGGAATTGGCTATGAAGGAACGTTTGCTCCAGTCGCTGGACTAAAAGCAATAAGAATTTTACTAAGTTATGCATGTTTTCATAACTTTAAATTATATCAAATGGATGTTAAACGTGCATTTTTAAATGACTTTATAAAAGAAAAAGTTTATGTTGAACAACCTCCTTTATTCGTATACGAACAATTTCCTGACCATGTCTATAAACTTAAAAAAGCCTTATACGGTTTGAAACAAGCACCTTGTGCTTGGTGCGATTGTCTTAAAAGATATTTAATAGATTCTGGTTTCGAAATTGGTAAGGTTGATCAAAATCTTTTTATTAAAAGAACCAAGCAAGATATTTTAATTGTTCAAATTTATGTTGTTGATATTATTTTTGGATCTACAAATGAAAAATTATGTCAAGAATTTTCTAAAATAATGACCAAAGAATTTGAAATGTCACGTATGGGCGAGTTAAATTATTTTCTTGGTTTACAAATAAAACAATTAGAAAATGGTATTTTTACAAATCAAGAAAAATATTGTAACAATCTAATTAAATGCTATGGTATGAAAAATACTTCTACCAAACCAACTCCTGTGAGTACAACTATACATCTTGATAAAGATGAAAGTGGCAAAAGTATTGACCGAAATTATTTCGAAGTATGATCGGATCGTTACTATATTTAACTGCTAGTAGACCTGACATAATGATGAGTGTTTGCTTGTGTGCACGATTTCAAGCAGATACCAAAGAATCACATTTACGAGCAGTGAAACGCATACTACGGTATCTTAATAAAACCAAGGACTTTGGACTATTCTATCCAAAGGAATGTCCTTTTGAATTAGTGTCCTATAGTGACACTGATTTTGGAGGAAGCCGAAAAGATAGAAAAAGTACAAGTGGGACTTGTCACTTCACTGGACGGTCTCTTGTATCTTGGTTTAGCAAGAAACGAAACTGTGTTTCATTATCGATATGTGAAGCGGAATATATTTTTGCAGCTCTGGCATGTGCTCAAGTTATCTATATGCAACAAACACTACAAGATTTTGGTTTTAATTTATCCAAGTCAACTGTTTACTATGATAATTCTAGTGCTATAAATTTATCCAAAAATCCTGTCAATTACTCATGAACAAAACATATTGACATTCGTCATCATTTTCTTCGTGATAATATTGAACAGGATTTGATAAATCTAGAATTTGTTTCCTCTGACAAACAACTGGCAGATATTTTTACAAAACCTTTAAATGAAAATACTTTCATCAATTTAAGACGAGAACTTGGGATTGTTCTTTTAAAGATTTATAAATTTTTCATAAATTTTTTTTATATACTATTTGTATTTGTGCAGATTTCATAGTACAATTTGATAAAATATACAAAAACTTTCACGCAAATTTTTGACAAAAATAAAATTTTATGACTGTAGAGAGACTTGAACACATGATCTCTTGGTTATAGAATTACAATTGTTTCTTTCCATTTGAGCTATGTATGTTTCTTGTCACAACTAGAAGCTTGATTATAATTATTCTTGAAAATTTCGGTTAACAAAAAACAATGTAGCTGTTGGAGCTCGAACTCTGGTCTCATGGCTGGTAAGTGTATGCTTTACCAGTTATGCTATATTCTTTTTCTTGCTGAGCTACATATTTTGCTTTACCTTATACTTTATCAGTCCATAACCATTAATCTTTAAAAAATTTCTCATCCATTCCCTACATACTTTTTTTTCCTCCAGTTATTAGTTCATTGCAATTTCTGTCCATTAAATCCTGGTCCATCTCCTCTATAAATATATATTTTTCATATTATAGCTATCATCTTTATCATTCCATACTCCAACTTCTCAATATTTTTCAATGGCTTCTCATGATTTGTATGACTCATTTAACACTAAGTTGTCATATACCACACCAACATCTTCTAGTAGCTACCATTCTTCAAGTAGCTCAACTCCTTCTTTGGTCACTCCTACTCATAAAAATGAGCTAGTTCATGATTGCGGACAATATCACACTGGATATACACCAAAAAGCAAGAAGTCAAGGAGATCACATTTTATTTCTCCAAAAACCAAAGAAAAAATATATGACATCCACCAATATCAAAGGGAGCAAATCAACTTGGAAAGAGAGATGTACTATGAACAACGAATGAATTCCAAACGTCTTAGCCTTATAGAATCGATTGCCCTCAAATTCTATGGCAAATCAGCAAAGAATGACGTTATTGAACCCTCAACATCTCATCAACCACATACATCTAGCTGGAATCAATGGGTGCAAACTCCACAGCAACCTTCGGTATCTCCAAACTCTTGGGAATGCCAAAACTATTGGTCTCCTCTATGACCTCATGTTGAAATCACCAAGGTTGAACCAGATGAATGCTCCCCTAAGACTCCAAAATAATCAATCTCCTTGTATTTTATTGTTCCATATTCATGTTTACTTTATTCATGTATGTGTTTGTTTCATTAATCTTTGAATAAAATTAACAGAAAACCGTTTATAATTCACTGAATTTCTTGACTATAGCTAGTCGATTGAGATATATAGGTCAGTCGACTGTTTATAGGAGTAAAAAACTCTTGGGTTGGTAACCAGTCGACTGAAACATATAGGTCAGTCGACTGTTTACAGAGATAAAAACTCTCGGGTTGGTAACTAGTCGACTAACCTATCCCGACCAGTCGACTGGCTGTACAAAATAACTGTTATCTCCTCTTTTTAATCCCTTTAACCCTTCTTTTCACTTTACCTTCTTCATAATTTTTTATCCTCCAGAAACCTAGCCCATTTTTTTCTTCAAAAAACTCTCAAAAACATCAAATTAATGGCTCCTCCAAGATCAAAATGATCAAAACAAGCTTCTTCATCTTTGTTGATACTCATGTTGCTCATTGGCTATACGATGCAACCGCAATAGAAAGATGAGAGAAGATGAAAAATTCTAGAATCTTTGAAGGTTCATTCATGGTATACTCTGATTTCGGAGCTTATTCTCTTCAAGAATTAATGTGGAGATGTGGGTTAGAGTCACTACTCGACTACAATTCAAATCGCCACAACATTAACCATCTCATGGTAAAACTTTTCTTTGCAAATCTTAATCTTGGCCACCAATAACCGTCTAATCCAAATAATTGTGTATTGAGTTTGGTCTATGGACAACAAGTTTTCTTTTCACTTGATCGAATGACACATATCCTTCAATTTCCAAATGAAGTTATTGATTTAAATGATGTCAAGTGAAATACAAGACAAAGAGATAGAATTATCACATCTTCATGAGTGACGACATGACTGCATTTCGTTCTTAGCTTCTATGGCCTAAAGCAAGAATCTTGCACAAGGCTCTTATGCGATCTATTCTCCCACGAACCGGATCATATGAATTAATATATCCGGAAAATTTCAAAGCTCTCTATGCGATATGGGGAAATATACGCGTAAATTGGTTACGTCGTATTTTGGATGAATTTCTCACCTTCCCCTATGGGAAGATGAATGTTATTTACTTTGGAGAATATATAATGAGACTTCTTCTAGATGCTGGTGTTTGTCAACCTGATTTCGAATTCTCTACTATCGGAATGATAAATATAAGGACCATCAATCTTATGAAGCTACCAACAAGACCTCCACCTATTACTGCATATGAAGATTGGAAGGATCAACAAGCTCCACAACAATCTGGAGGACCTATAATTAGAGAGCCGGAAGCACATCAAGAAGAGGGCGAAATTCGTTTAGCTACCTCCTCCAGCACCCGTGAATCTATTGAAATCCTTTCTCGAAATCAACTTATACTGGATTCAAGGCTAAAGAAAATGGATAAGAAGCTTTATAAAATCAAAGGCTTCTTCTCTACTTTATGAGATACCTTATCATGTTCTTCCTCCACTTCTACCACATCTGTCGCCCAAGGCAAGCGTCCAGCACCTCGATTTACATGGTCTACATCAGAGGAGCATACTAGTAGCGACACTAGTGGAGCAGGCAGTGGTGCTCAAGGCATTTCTAGACGCGAAAAGAAGACTGCACCAAAAGGAGAATATAATTGGGATCTTGATGAATAAGTTCTTTTTTTTGGTTGGTAAGTTTGGTACGTACTATTGTTATTTGCTTATTGGAACCTCTATTTTTCAGTTTGAACATTTGGATGTTTGTTTTCTTATTGATTATCTTTGAGACTTGTGCTAATTAGTCTCACTTTGGATTTTCTTTCTGCACTTTGTATTGAAACTATTTTGATAAATCTCCTTTTTGTCGATGAGAAAAGGGGAGAAAAATTATACTAACCATTTTGATGCAGGTACAAGAAGTGTCATATATTCAGGGGGAGTTTTTATATGTGTTCTCTAGGATTATTATATACAGGTTTGTCATCAATCAAAAAGGGGGAGAATGTTGAATCACTAGTTTTGATTCATGACAAAGCAATTTAGAAGAAAAAGAGAATACACGATTAATCTCGACAAAAAGAGACAATCAAAGGACTATGGTGATATCGAGACTTTGAATCTATGTTTTCACTGTCTATTACTTATGGTTGAGTCTTAGAAGTTTGTTAAAATCTATCCTCAAGTAGTCCGCACTTCTTCGTTCTCAGTTTTTCATCAAAACAGAGCTAATTTTGTAAAAAACACTACAGCTAGTCGACTGGATATAAATAACCAGTCGACTGGCTGATGTACATACACGAGTATGCACTACTTACTTTTTTAAACTTGTTACATAGTCAGTCGACTGACCAATAACGACCAATCGACTGATCTGAGCCCAAATGTCATTTTTTGAATAGTCATCTCCATTCTGCGAAAGGTTGCGATCGTTCTCTGAATGGAAATGGATGCTCCTTTTGGTCAGAAATCTTCACCAATGGCAGTAACTCTCTGTCTGCTATATATACATATTCCCAAACACTTAACATTTACCGAAAATCATTCTAACTGTCTTATATTCTTCTTGTGCTCTCATACTTGCATTCGAACAGAAAACAAGCATTTTATTGCTTTGAATCTTCAAATAAACTTTCATAATCTTCGATTCTTAGCATTACCTTATCTTCATATCTTCACATACACTTCATATACTTAAGGATTTGATTATAGGAGGTCTATACTATCAGAGACAAATCAGTGTTATCAAGAACACACGGTGTCAGATATTCTTTTGTATTAGTGAAGTCCTCTTCCGCTGCTGAGGCAAAAATCCTGTTCTGCTGCTCAGACTGTGTATACCCGTTCCTCCGTGTTAAGTGAGGATTGTTGTTTTAGTGAAATTCCAAAAGGAGTCTGCGACTGGACGTAGGATGGTGCTCCGGACTAGTATAAAAATCTCTGGTGTTATTTTTATTATTATACTGCTTTTATATTCCGCACTATCTACTACATTTCTATTATCTCTATACTCTGCATTATTGTATATCCATATTGCACGGTCCTAGCACACTTTTCAATCAATCCTAAAAAATAGCATTTGTATATTTGTTTCTAACTATCGGTGCATCTATTAATTGATCCTAAAAAAATAGCATTTACATACTTGATCCTAAACTCATGCATATAGCACAACATTTATATTAATGAAAATAAGAGACACATTTCTAAAATCAAACTTAATGCACAAAACATCCTCCTTGTAAAAATGATATAAATTATATCCCTATTTGTAAATATTACATTTTCCCCCCTACAATGCCCCTCTTCTCCGTTGTAGTAATGTTGAATCTTCATATATATGCATGTTATTCTCACATCCGTAATTAAAATTTGCACATCATTAATTATCAATTTTTAAAATGCAATAACTTTCTTGTAGAAATGACAGATTAACAAACCGTTTTCACCTTTAAATCATAAATTCTGTTATCTTTCTAACGAGTGGCATTGTGCGTATGTAAAAACAATGGTAGAACAAGCTATTTGCAGACAACTCAGCAATTATATGCAATAATTGCAGAAATGTCTGCAATTATACCATATAATTGCTAAATTGTCTACAAATAGCTTGTCCTACCATTGTTTTTACATATGCACTATAATTGCAGACATTTCTGCAATTATGCCATATATAAGTGTAGAAATGTCTATAATTATATACAATAGTTGCAAACATTTCTGCAACTTTATGCAATAATTGCAGACATATCTGCAATTGTACCATATAATTGCAGAAATGTCTGCAATTGTATGCAATAGTTGCAACTATATGCAATAATTGCAAACATGCCATATAATTGCAGAAATGTCTGCAATTATATGCAATAGTTGCAACTGTATGCAACTATATGCAATAATTGCAGACATGTCTGTAATTATACCATATAATTGCAGAAATATCTACAATTATATGTAATAGTTGCAACTGTATGTAATAATTGCAGACACGTCCGTAATTATACCATATAATTATAGAAATATCTGTAATTATATGTAATAGCTGCAGACGATTCAGCAACTATATGAAATAATTGCAAACATGTCTGCAATAATTCCATATAATTGCATAAATGTCCGCAATTATGTTCAATAGTTGCAGATTTAAAGAAAAATCGAAGATGTTTAAAATTTGCAAAGTTGTCTGCAAATATATGAAATAATGCACCTTTATGGCAAATATGATTTTTTTTTGTATCAACAATGGATCTCATTTTAAAGATCATAATTTTTTTGATTTTTTGGTGAAAACGGTATGTTGATTTGAGGTTTCTACAAAAGTTATACACATTTGAAATGTTACAAACATAAATGCTATTTGGGTCTTTATGGGCATGTGAATTTGAAAACAGAGACCGGAAACTTATTTAAAAAACGAAGGGATGCTTTGTGTATTTTCAAACCTTATCAGGGATGTATGACAAAAGCACCCTTTATATTACGTGTAATATTATTGTAAATTGCATACTATGGCGAGTAGCGTTAAGAAGCGCAATCTTTTATTATACGTTACATTCGAAACATGTTGAAAAATGGAGTAAATAAACTATTATTATAATTTTTTGTTTCTGAGTTTAAGTGAAAGCATGATATTTGTTTGGTATCAACGTCAACTTACAAAAACGTCTCTTTATAGATATTAACTTAATATCACTTAAAAATATGATCTATCAAATATATTTTGTTGCAATTTCATAACGCTCTTTTACATATATTATCAAACTTAATATCACTTAAAAATATGATCTAACAAATAAACTTTCCATACATTTTTGCTTTTTATTAATTGATAACGGAAAAAAAAAATTCAAACTAACAAAAAAATAAACGACGCAACTTAGAAATAAAAATTCAAACTGACTACACATGATTCCAATGTAAATTCATACCTAAATATTTATGAATATCATTTTTTTGAATATTTTAAGCATATATAATTTGTAAAAAATCAATTTATTCGCGAATGGTGTACCAATGTGACGCGCGAATCGTGTTCCGTAACACTCGTAGTTATAATACATTTACTGTCATATTTTTTTGACATCAGCGTGAATTACCAAAAATATCTCTCTAAACATATTATCAAAAATTAGTATCACTTAAAAATAAAATAGAATCTGAAAATTAAGCTTTCTTTACAACTTCCAAATTTCATCTATAAATGTTTACAAAGTCTTAAAAATATAATCTAACAAATAAACTACTTTACGATTTTTTTTTACTAATTAATAATATAAATAAAATTTTAAACTAACAAAAAATTAGATATTGAAATTTAAAAATAAAAATCCAAATTAACTGCATATGATTCAACACAAAAATATCTAAATATTTATGGAAATCATTTTCTTTTGATCATATTAAACAAATATAATTTATGGAAAAACAATTGAGGTTCTTTTATCATGCGCGAAGCGCATGCCCTTACGCTCGTATGCAATAAAGGAGTTAAGAATGAAAATCACTATTTTGTAGATTTCAACAAAAATCACGCAGAAGTATTGCCAAGTACTTTACTTTTCTTTTTATTACTGGAAGTTAAAAAATAATAGAGTGTCATCTGCGGAAACAGATTTACAGCTCATCATTTACACCTGTCATCCATCGATAGCAAATTAACAAGCATAATAAACTATTAACTAAATATAATAAACTATGAACTTAAAGATTAAGCGCTTAAGAACTTCTATAGTTATCGTCTCCCCTCAAACGAAAGGGTGTTGACACGGCTTTGAGTTTGGATTTCAAATACAAAAATCTATCTATAGAAAGAGACTTGTGAGTTTGTCAGCCATTTGATCAAAGAAACGTAGCGCATTGAAAGTTCATTAGTGAGGAACCAATCTCAAACAAAGTGGAGATCGATTTCCATATGTTTGCAGTGAGCATGAAAAATAGGATTAGCTGCTAAGGCAACGACTCCTTGATTGTACACCCACAGTAGGGAGACTCTGTTAAACAAACTTGCAATTTAGTGAGTAAGGAAACCATCCATTTGACTTCAGAAGAAGCATTAATTAAAGCCTGGAATTCAGTCTCGGTACTTGATCTAGCAACCACGTGTTACTTTTTGGCTAACCAAGAAATGAGATTACCACCTAAAAACATAGCATAACCACATGTAGATCGTTTATCATCAGGAAAACTCATCCAATCTGCATCAGAGTATTCTTGAAGGGTCATGTAAGGTGTTGGTTTGATCAATAAGCCCTTCGAAATATTTCCTTTCAAGTATCTAAGAATACTTTTGCATGCCTCCTAATGTACAACAGCTGGAACATGAATAAATTGACTCAACATATTCAAAATGAAGGCAACTTCTAGTCTAATAAGAATACGGTACTGTAGAGCTCTAAGGGTGCTACTGATAGAGTTAAGGGTATAACATAGGGATAATTCTATAATTTATTATAAATTAATTAACTCTGTAATCAATTCTCATTCGCAATAATGGTGTTTTCTTCCTGTTATATATATGTTATAATATGTTATAAACAATTAAATGTTTAATTAAATATATTCAATAGAAAATCCATAAATGGTATGTTTGTGATAGTAATTATATACAATTGTAATCATGAGTTATTGTATCACAACATTATAAAATACATCATTTTAAATGTTCCTAGTCAAGATACATCGAGACTGGATATCGATATATCCGTTGAAACTAGAGTATGTAAGCTCTCCAAATGTTGGATAGTAAATTACTCATGACTATTGGGTGCACCTAAGGGTTACATACCGATAGTTATTGGATAACTGTGGAACAACTTACTCGATAGTTTTCTGTTGGTCAATATAACTAAAGTGAAACCGAAAATATTGATATAACTAATTTATATAGTTCTTTCGACTTGAGAATATTGTACTTCTTTTGTATGAAAGCTCTGCTATGATAATAGTCAAATCATGGCATGATGTCCATCGATTGACTATAATTGGTTCGAGTGGAAGTATTGGAAGTGAAGCACTATTCGAGAGATGATTCATCTCTTTAGTTATATATGTTTAGTATCATGGTAAATTCAAGTCAACAAAAGTCAAAATTTTTGGTCGGAATAATTTGGTTAATAATTATTTTTATTATTAAACCAAGGACTTTGAATTTGGACTACAGAGTTGAATATGGACGATATTGGAATTTTGAACGTTACCAAATTCCTTAAGTCCAAAATGATATAGTTTTGACGAAGAGAATTGGTGTAAATAAATATCACGGCCATGTAACATTTAATAATGCAAAATTGGATTTTACTAAAACTAAGTAAGAGATAAATTTGGGCAAAATGTCACACCACCTGCTAAATGACACGTGGACATTAACATTTGAATAGTTCGATGTTAATTGCGAACCAAATTTACAACTGTCGAGTCACACAACTGAAATGATTAATTCTCTCTACACCAAACGATTTAAATAGTTTATAATCGTTATAAATTAATTAAATTAATTAATATTTATGAAATACTAATTATAAAATTTTGAATATGGTTTGAGAAATAAATAATATTTTATATCTTTATAATAGTTATAAATATATTAATCGATATGCGACATCAATAAGCAATTAAATTAGATTTAATTAATAATATTTATTTTGGCTCAAATGAGACATTGGCCCATGATAATAAGACGATAATTTTGGTAGCAATAAGGTTTATGCTGTGGGCTAAAAAGGATAGAGGTGATTTGAGATGGATGGCTTAGATTTAGTGCGAAACTATTTGAGATATTATCCATATCTTTCTCTCTTTCATCCTTGATAAAAGGACCTGTAACCTTAATTGTTTTAGAACTTTCTTTGGCTGTCAATATTCTTCCATTATTGGACGATCTCATCATCAAGGAGTTGCAACAAATTCAACTCAAATTAATTCAAAATACAACAACTATTGGATAGCTAAAGGTCTATTGTTCAAGGATTGGTAGTCTGCCGAAATGAGAAGGTTTCATAGGAGAGAGAAGTCATCATTTCTAGGTGTGCTTCAAGGCATTAGTTTTAGGTATGTACTGCTATACTATATGGTTTATAATTTATGAATAACATTCTATTATTCACACACACACACACAAATACATATGTGTATGTATCAATGTTTTTACATACTAGATTGGTTACATGTATACGATTATTTAACAAAAAATAATTTTTTATGCAAATCTGATATGCACAGTCGAATAAAAAAATTATTTTAATTATTATCATTTATGAATTAATACATGCATACATACATACATACATAGTAATATGTCACTCATTTTAATTACATAACTTGTATTTAATTGTATCATTATATCATGTTAATAATTAACCTTATTTTTATAGATGCATATTTACATTGATTATAATTTTCGCTGACTACAAATTAATTTTGTACAATTATTTAATATTATTCAAATCTATATGCCAATTAAATAATTCATGTAAATAAAAAAGCTTTGAAAATTAAATTTTAAATTTTATAAAATTAGTGTATCAATTTATAAAATCTTCGCCAAAAAATTAGAATCTAAAAATTAGTTTATATATGTTTTTAGTTATCATTTTAATATTCGACCGAAATCAATTAGTTAATAAAAATAATTATTTGATCGAAAAAATAGTAGAATACTATTCTTGATTTTTTGAAAAATTAAAATTTGAATAATACATTGCGAATATAATTTTTATTATTATTTTATTTTATTTTGACTATTTGATTCATATAAATATTTTTTAATACAATTATATTAAAAAAATTATTTTGCTGTGCATACAATTTGGAAAATTTTCTAATTATTTTTATTTAATTTCATAATACACAAACACACACATGCATGTATATACATATACATACATATACATATACATATACATTGATATACATATATATATATATAATATATATACATACTTACATATATATAGATATACATATACTTATATATATATTTATATTTATTAAAAAAATCTGTTATTGTGATACATACATACATACAACATACATACATACATAAATACATACATACATGCATACATATATCTGTGTGTGTAACGATTTAAAATTTAATGCAATAATGCTATATATATGTATGTATGTGTTTAATATTTTTTACATTAATATATATGTATACAAATCATTAATAATTTTACATAAAAGTAATACACACACAAAGTTTTAGTATTTATATAATAGCAAGTTTACATACATGTATTTGGACAATATATAATATATAGGATGAGCTAACATGTCCGTTACGATGTAAATATCAACATCTATATACATGCATGTTGTACCTTGCATGGATTATCATGTTACCCATGCATACACATACATAAACGTGTACGATATAGATGTGTATGTACTTATATATTTAACTGAATATAAATTAAATAAAATTCTATAATTTATAAATTTAAATGAAATAAGATATTTTATTTAAATTAAGTTTAGAAAAGTTATAAATAAATTAGACTTCATAGGCCCAATATAGATCTAATAAGAACTTTTTTTTGAAATTCACCTATATTTTCCTCCACGGGTTAGCCCAATTCCAACAATAGTATCAGAGCCTAATAACATATGCAGTCTAAATTAGTCATATTATGATTTACTATTAAGTCCACAGTCCAAAAGTTATCCCTAATAGCAAATGCACACATTTGAATTGGGCTTTGGCTAATTTTCCAAATTGTTTGAAAATTAAAAATATAAGATTTAAATTTAAGCGTTAAGTTTAAAATAAGATATAAAATAATGTAAAAGTTATAATATA
Source organism: Allium cepa (assembly GCA_030765085.1). Lineage (NCBI taxonomy): Eukaryota > Viridiplantae > Streptophyta > Magnoliopsida > Asparagales > Amaryllidaceae > Allium > Allium cepa. Next base: position 1,042,964,044 of record CM060937.1, read on the forward strand.
ATAAAGTTTTCCAAAACCTTTAAGAAACAATATAAAATAATTCCAAAAATTATAAATTATTAATAAGATTAATAAATTAAATTAAATTAATTAATAAGATGTATATGCATGTATTATATATTATGATATATGTTATGGTATTTTAAGATATTATAAATGTACATGTATGTATAAATAATGATTCTCGAAATCAAATTTTTTTAATTAAAATAGTTAAATTAAATTAACTAAAAGGTTAATTAATCAAATAATATGCACATGTATATGATATATATGTTATACTGTAAAGGTTATAGTATATAATAAATATTAAATATAAATGTTATATTAGTACAAAATTAATTAAGATCCTAATTAGTTAAAATTAGTTAAATAATGTTTAATTAATGTAAATTCATTAAAATTAGTTATATAATATTTAATTAATACAATATTACACATAATACTATTATATAAGTAATATGAAATATAATAGCTATTCAATAATAAAACTTATATAATATGATGGCTAAACTAAAAGTGAAACATTAAAGAAACCGAAAATAGACTTAAGAAATAAATACATACGTAAACATACGTATCCTATGATTTCTGATGTATCCGACACTTGAATCAGGAGGGTGATTTATAAGAATTACATTATTCCATAGGTCGATATCACTCAATTTAATATATTAGAGATTATGGACCTTTAATATAATATTGTCCTCTACCATTTATATATTAATAGATTAATTGCATACCCTTTAGTTGTTAAAATTTCCTTATGCTAAGGATGTTATATGCCGTACTGTTAAAATACTGAATAGACGAGGTAAGATAACTGCCCATATTTTTTGACCTTTTCTCAAGATATGTGCATTATACTTTGGTCATCGTGAAATGGTAGATCCAAGTGAATAATCCAACTTTATTTGTTGAGCTTTGCTCAAGATAAAGGTAGATTAAGACAAGGTACCAATGGTTGGGAGTTATATATGATACAACTGGTAAGGAGTTATCCATCATATGTAGAAGTATGATTTGTTGAGCTTTCCTCAAGGACATAATTCCAAGATATACGATTTCTAACCCCACTAATATTATATGAACATACACTATGATTTGTCTTAATAATATACTACTTAAACTTGTAGAAAATGACAACTCCAAAATTGTTTATTGAAAAACGGAAAGCTTACCGGACCGAACTATGCCGACGTTTAAGAGCATTTGAAATAACATTGACTTATGAGCGCCTTTGGACTACTATCACATGCGAACCCAAAGTGGAACGTGCTGATGATGTAGACCCCGAACTATGACTTTCTTATGAAAAATGGGTGTCAAACCTATCGGTCACCCAAGTTTTTGTGTTGTCAACATTAGATAAGCCGTTGTAGAGGCAGCACGAAAATATGTTTGTTCATGAGATGTTTGATAGTCTCACGCTTTTTTTGGTGAACAGTCACGTTTCGCAAGTTACGAACTTACGACGAAGCTATTCAATACCAAGATTACTGAAGTGCAAAAGTAGACATCATGTGTTAATGATGAAGGGCTATATTGATAGGTTTTCGTAATTGGACGTACACATAAGCAACGAATTGTAAGTGGATTTGATCCTTGTTTCAATTACCCCTTAGTACGAACCATTCATACTGAATTATAACATAAACCGGTTGAATGTTAATCTTATGGAGCTCCTCAATATGTTAAGATCGGCTGAATCACAATCTAAGGATTAAGGGGATATACTTGTTGTCAAGGGTAATGCATCATCTTTGAAGAGTTTGAAGAAGCTGAAAAGAGAAGGTAAAAGGAAGAAGAAAAGTAAGAAGATTGATGACAATGGTGAATGTCACCACTGCCATAAGAAAGGTCAGTGGAAAAGGAACTATCCCGACTACTTAAAAATTGTTAGGGAAAGAAAGCAGAGCGATTTTGCACCTCGATCAGGTACATTTATGATTCAAATTTTTTTGTAACCAATAAATTGTTGTGGGTTTTAGATACTGGATATGGTACTCATATATGTAATTCGTTATAGGGCTTAGGAATTGGTGTCACCTAACAAAAGGAGAGACGAGGCTCTGAGTTGCCGATAGATCTATGGTAGACGCAATAGTACTAAGAGACTATCATTTAGTTTTGCCTAGTAGACTAGTATTAGCATAAAATAATTGTTATTTTGTTAAAAACCTTATTTGTAGGATTATTCCTGTTTCTAGATTGTCCAAGACTAGATATATATTTCATTGTGCAAATAATATTATGAACATTAGTTTGGATAGAAACAAAGTCTGCGAAGGTGTTCTTAAAAATGACATTTATGTTACTAATAATAATTATGTGTCTTCTATGAATAATGCTTATAAAATTATAAATTATGGTTATATTTGGCATTGTAGGCTAGGTCATATTAGTGAGAAATGACTACACAAATTAAAACTGAAGGTTTTCTACCGTCAATTGATTATGAATCATTTGACAAGTGTGAATCGCGTCTCAAAGGTAAAATGACTAAGCATCCCTTCAGTGGGAGCAATGGAAGAGTTGATGAACTCTTAAGGTTAATTCTAATGACCCACTATTTTGGAACATTCAAATCGACAATAAACCACACATGTCAGACTTGAATAATTCAAAATAACAGATTGTAATAAAATTTGGAGCAAATAAAATCATTCACAGAATCACAGACACAGAAATATCAGAATACTCGCAGCGAAAATAAAATACCATAATAGTTTATGAAGCTACTATATACATACTATCAAAACATATACAAAATCTCATAGTAAAATAGATACAATAGAAGTCAGGATACATAAACAACAATACATAGACAAATACCGAATAGGAACTAACTGCAAGAAGTAGACGAATAGATAGACAGATAAGCTCCAGCAAAACTCTAGCTCTAGAAGGTGAATCCAAAGCCGTGATTCTCAGGCTGACCCGAGCGTAAAGTAAAACAAACACTCGAGTTAGGACATACATACTTATACAATGTAAACCAACTCAAGTGAACCGTAATAGCAATGCACAATAACTCAAAGGATGCTTGGGATCGCCTGTCCTTTAAGGATCAGTCAAACCATCAATTAAGCAGTAATAAACACTATCCTAGAACTATCCATATTAAAGTAAACAATGCAAATAACCATGTTATTGTGACTAGGGTAGCATAGAGCTGCAGTAGCCGCTCACCTCTAGCCATACTCTTAAAATCAAAGGTGTACATCAAACAATCATAAGGAAATCACATGACACACAAAGCGGTGTACCCGTGGTTATAAATTTCAAAATGGTATTTTATACTTCAAAAATAAAATATCATTTCAAATTCAAATCTAAATCAAAATAGGGATCAAATCATTTCCAAACCATTTCAATATATCAAAATATGATATTCTTTCAAAATCTCATTTTCAAATCACTATTTGAATTCAAATTCAACTATTCAAATTTAATTACCTTTTAAAAATGATTTATATTATAATAAAATATAATTTATTTAAACCATTTGAAAGTGAAGTTATTGTACTTTCAAATAATTAAATCCAAAATTTCCAATAATTCATTTATTAAATTCCAATTTATTTTCTTTAACTTAAATCCTCATTTTACACCAAATCTCAAATTCCAGGTTAGGTTATATTTCAAGTTACACTCTTAAGCTTACATTTATTTAATATTTTATATTCACTTAAAAATCAATAACAATTTAATAAATCATTTTAAATTCAAATTTAAATCAAAATATCATAATTTACATTTTAAAATACTTAAAACTTTCCAGAAAAGTACATAAAATAACAACGGGTCGGTATAAAATTTTCTAGCCTAATCAAGTGATATGGATAATATATCATTTCAACCCGTAATTTACAAAGAAAAATCCGGGTTTTATCATTTCAAACCCGCAAATCCTAAGTTAAATAAAATAAATAAATCACTCAGGCCTATCATTTCAGCCCATAACGATTTTTCCTTATTCTAAAGTCCATTCAGATGTGTATCATTTCAACCCATAGTGATTCTATTCTACAGGGAACTTGAAGTGTGAGAACAGAACAAAATAAACAATATAGCATCATATAGTAGTAATAGAAGATATGACAGGTTTATAAACAAGGTTAACATCATATGATTCATATCACAGGCAGGTATAACATGATATAATAATCTACACATTCACTTGTTGTCAATTCACTAATTATATAAGTATAAATGTCATGAGTGAATACTCACCTTTTTACGCCGGAGATAGCAAATCAAAACATATGAATAGAATTCAGAAAGCACGATAGCACGACTTTTGATATGAGTGGAGTGGAGGGCCAAGATGTTATTCTTGTATTCAATAACAAAATAAAGCAAAACATGAATATAAATACAATACTAAAATTATTGGAACAAAATGGAAATAGAGTTTACAAAAGACAACACCAAGTTTTCAATTAATTTTGCTTGACCATAAATCACATTTTCTCAGCCACACAGCTATATAGGTTCGGCCTTGGTGATGTTTTGGCTAGGGTATGGATCTGATTTGGATTCATAAAGGCACGGCTACAAGTAAAAGTGAAGGGATAGGAGTTACTAGTGAATGAAGATCAAAGGTTAAGGCAAAAAGAGGAGTTTTGGTGCAACTTTAGGCATGACCATGCATGAATTGGGCTTGGCCTTGGCATGTACAGACCTGGTGGTGGCTGGAGTGAAGGCTAAGGGGGGTGAACTTGATGGTGGTGGTGGCTAAGGGGTGGCCAAGGCAACATATGAAGGGGATGGTGGAAACTAGCTTGGTTATGCATGGTTTCAAGAGATTTTTTGCAATTATTAGAGGTGTTTGCATTATTTGATGGTCATGGCTAGTCTTCGTCAGAGGAGGAGGGGTTTAGGCCATGTATGGTGATGGAAAGGAGGTGATGTGGTGGTCAGTGAAGGTGGTGAGGGGTTTAGCCGAGCAATGCTAGAGATGAACAAGCAAAAACAAATGAAAAAAAAAGAAGAAGAAATGAGAGAAAAAAAGAGGCCATTGCTTACTTTTTTTCTGAAATCTGAAGTGCCATGAGAAACGAAGATGGGAAGAAATTTTATCATGTGAAAATAGGGATATAAGCGGCTAGGGATTAAGGAATGAACGACACAAATTGTGGAGAAGTTATGGTAGAAAATCAAGGGATGGAAAGATAAAAAGCTAAGAAATCAAAGTAACGTTTGCCTAAAATTTAAAACAGGTAATGTATCTTAATTGATACGTTTCCTATAAGTTAAAGAAAGGTGTATACAAGAAGCTTTCACAAACAAATAAATACAATAAAATTAAATAAATACATTTTAAAGATATGCCTTTTAAAGCAATAACGTATATATATATTTGAAATTTCTTTCCAAGAAATAAATAAGGATCTAAACACTTACCATTTAATTAATAAACGAATGTCTAAATAGAAAAATAAGGTAGAGATAGATATTATGAAATGTAAATAAATAGTTTTAAGAAAAGTATGAAATAAATAAAGCAAATACTATATTTAATGGAAACTAGAATTAAAAAGTGTAAATAAAACTCTACTGACTTTGGAAAAATTTCAACAACACTTCTAAATAAATAAAAGTCAAGTAAATAAAATAAATGCTGAACAAAATAAAGTATAAATGAAAATAAATAACTCTTTTAAGGAAAAATAGAAAATAAATAAAGAAATAGCTATTAATTGAAATTAGAACTTAAAAGTTGAAAACAATATATAATCAACATTTGAAAACTATAATTATACTTTAAAAATGTTTTAAAAATAAAATATGCGCATAAAATATCATGTTACACAAATTGGAACACGATTTTACAAAAAAGTATTATTTATGTAAATTAAAATAAACAAATTTGTTAAATAAAATAATTTACACACAATATTGTAAAAAGCATAACTTTCACTATTTATCCAATTTCAACGAGACGAAAAGTAGTATTCTTGAAAATAAATCTATTTTCATAATAAAAGATAAAATCCAAAAATTCAAATATTTAAATTTTAAATTTAAAAGTCAAAGTTTGACCATTTTGACCAAAATCCACTTTTTTGAAAATATTCCATTTATTCAGGTTTGGAATTATAATTCACACAAAAATCAAAATTTATATTTAAATAACAAAATTTATCCATTTTAATAAATAAAATAAAGTTTTTAAATCAGGAATTTCAGTTGAAATAATTAAAATACAAAATTAAAACAATCACAAAATAAAGGGTTGTTACACTCTTCCCCACTCAAATCTTTTCGTCCTAAAAAAGGAACGAGGCATAGAAAAAGATAGAACGAAATAGGGTTAAGACAAGATGACAAGAAGATTAAAATTATACCCGATAACTATTATTATTGGTAAGTTTAACAAGGTGGAGAATAGGAATAGCTAGAAGGGAAAAATAGTTTGAAAGACAAGGATGAGCCATTATTTTAAAGCTATATAAATTTCAATTATTTGGAAGGATAAAATAAATGATCAAAATATCCTTTATATAATACTTTATCAAAATACTTTTACAACTCGATTTTTTAACAAGTTTATCCTCGTTCCTGCAGGCTCTGGCTACGTTGATCAGGCGCAAAGCTAGAATTCTCCAGGTACTTAGTAGACTTGTTCAACACGCTGTGAAAATACTGGAAAAACTAAAAAAAACCAGATATGGAAAGTACAATCCAAACCAAACAACCAAACCAAAACATGTCGATCATGGATTGCGGATACACAATGGTTACGCCTGGATCCCCCAGGAAACATCCGTACCCGTAGGCTGGCTACCGCAACCCTGCGATTACGCCATGAAGGCTGGTAGTACCGCAGATACACAATGGTTACGCCTGGATCCCCCAGGAAACATCCGTACCCGTAGTCTCTCGCAGCCCCTGCTGATTACGCTACCAAGCGACCCAATAGATTGCAGATACACAATGGTTATGCCTAGATCCCCCAGGAAACATCCATACCCATAGGCTCTCGCAGCCCCTGTGAATTATGCTATGCAGTTGCGCTCAAAAGACCATGGGTTACACCATCGTAGGACACTCGAGTATCACATTCGAAAAACAAAAAAATCAGAGAGAATAATATCGATAGAATGAATCCACAATGTGGCCACAAAGCGGATATCAAGCAGAAGGCACTTTCCATATCTTTACTTCGAAAATATGTATCATATAGTACCTTTTTCAAATCACTTTCAAATATCATACTTATATAAAGTCCATTATATATAAGATTTTATTTTCAAATCGAATACTTCCCAAATCAATAGTATATCAAATCACACTTATATAGACTTCGATTATATAAGATTTCTCTTTCCAAATTGAGTACCTTTCAAATCAATAGTTTTCAAATCAACTTCATACTTATACACATCCATTTTATATAAGTTTGACTACTCCCAAATCAAGTACTTAATAATACAAGGTTCTCAATTTCAAATCATTTCAATATCAATTCAGTTTCAAAATCATATATGATTTCACCAAATCATTTCTTCCAAATTAAATTCTTCATTTTTAAAGTTTCCAAAATAGTAAGTTCAGAAAAATAATCCAAATTTCCAAATCAACATAATTTAGGTCAAATAAATTCGTTTCTAAAGTCATCATATATATACTAGGTTTTAAATTCCAATCTATTTCCAAAACCAAATATTTTCTCAAAATCAATTATACCCAAACTGGTTACTAACTTTATAGCAATCCCTTTTAAAACCTTTAAACTATTTATTTCTACATGAAAAATCCAATTTACCATTGGAAAGATTATTATTTACATATAGATACTTTATTCAAAATATTTCCAATCTATATTTCATACTAGTATAATTCAAAATAGTCTTATTCATTTACTTAACATAGTAGTTTCAAACTAATTTAAATCATATTAAAACATACAAAACTAAACTCATATACTTTATCAAATACTTTATACTTTTCAAAATTACTTAGCTTGGAAAGGTTAACCTTGATTTGGAAGTGTTCGAACATTCAAATAGTCGAAGAAATCATATTTCAAATCCAAGAGTTGGAAGTCAACAACAAATCAGTAAATAAATTCCAAAAGATAGGGTTATATCAATCAAATTCGAAACTCAAGAACTGACCACCGGCTCAATTCAAAACCGTGTCACATATATACATGCATATATATTTTCGAAAATCAAATTATACTTCGGTATTTGAAATCAAATTGGTTTCATAAAATCACTCGTATAGAAAAGCTATTAGAGTGGCCTCTCCCCCACTCAGAAACTCGAAAATCAACGTCGATGATGCATGCATTCATCACCGAAATTATTTTCCAACGACATAAGTGAGTTCTGGACTTCTATTTTCTCGAAAACTTCTTTTGAAATTTCTTCGAATCATTTGAAATTCATTAAAATCATTTGAAACATTTCTTACTTGGAAAAATACTTTCAAATCATATTATTATACATTTTCAAAACCTTAAACCAATTTAAAATGACAGAGTTCAATCACTCAAATTTCAATTTCAAAACCAAATTTCCAAATAGGAGTTCAATTCCCCGAAATTCAAGTTCAAAACCCTTCAGTTATAAATCCTTTTATATAATCGAATTCCTTATAAATTTTCAAAATTTCATACTCTCGTTATAAAAGGTATATAATCCTTATCGAAAGCATTTCACTTTTATATAAAAATGCGGTCGTCCTTATCAAATAATAATTTCGATGTATACACAATTTTAAAATGCAGTCAACAAATTTTTTTCAAGGGATGATTCAAGGATGGATTTCAAAACAAACAGAGATTCAAATTTAGAGGAACCCTACTCAAATAGAATTCTGATTCAAAGTTAAGCTCGAACGAAGATGAGATAATTAAATTACCAAATAGAAGATGGATAAGCCTATATAAATCGCGGGCGACCTTAACCGGGTCAACCGTGACTTCAGTAATATAATCAATATGGAAATCTAAGGCAAATCCACATTCGATCGTCAAAGATAGAATCCAGGTATAGCAGAAGGTAGATAGCATCGTAAACCGAGGATATAGAAATCTCCGGTGAATCAATGCCAATTGTAAAGGAGTTTCACCCCTTTACAAATCATTCAAAGATTTGCAAAATCACCGATCTTTATAGAGGTCATTCAAAAATGGAGTTATTGAATGCTCCAAAATCAAAGGAATACAAATAGGGGAGACAGGAATGGATTTCATAATAAGTGGAAGCGTTACAAAGTTCAAAGGAATCTAATCGATAAGAATCCTATCCAAGAGATTACTAACATGGTGAATACAAAAGGAATGAAGTTTAGAAAATCTTGATTTCAAAATAAGAAAATTTATACCAATAAATCTTCAAAAATCCTTCAAAATCATTTGAAAATCATTTTATACTTCGAAAATACGTTCTCGCACAAAGAAATGATTCTGAGATTGATTTCACTCATTCTAGGGTATTTATACCCTATCTCTAATGAGTTTTTATTCCGCAGGCTAAGGTTTGCCAAAACCAAAGCTCTGATACCAAATGTAATGACCCACTATTTTGGACCATTCAAATATACAATAATCCACACACGTTAGACTTGAATAATTCAAAATAACGGATTGTAATAAAATTTGGAGCAAATAAAATCATTCACAGAATCACAGACACAGAAATATCAGAATATTCGCAGCGGAAATAAAATACCATAGTAGTTCATGAAGCTACTATATACATACTCTCAAAACATATATAAAATCTCATAGTAAAATAGATACAATAGAAGTAAGGATACATAAACAACAATACAGAGACATATGCCGAATATGAACTAACTGGAAGAAGTAGATGAATTGATAGACAGATAAGCTCCAGCAAAACTCTAGCTCCAGAAGGTGAATCCAAAGCTCTGATTCTCAGGCTGACCTGAGCGTAAAGTAAAACACAAACACTCGAGTCAGGACATACATACTTATACAATGTAAACCAACTCAAGTGAACTATAATAGCAATGCACAATAACTTAAAGGATACTTGGGATCGTCCATGCTTTAAGGATTAGTCAAACCATCAATTAAGTAGTAATAAACACTATCCTAGAAATATTCATATTAGAGTAAACAATGCAAATAACCATGTTATTGGGACTAGGGTAGCGTAGAGCTGCAGTAATTGCTCACCTCTAGCCACACTCTTAAAATCAAAGGTGTGCATCAAACAATCACAAGGAAATCACATGACACACAAAGCAGTATACCCATGGTTATAAATTTCAAAATGGTATTTTATACTTCAAAAATAAAATATCATTTCAAATTCAAATCTAAATCAAAATAGGGATCAATTCATTTCCAAACCATTTAAATATATCAAAATATCATATTCTTTCAAAATCTCATTTTCGAATCACTATTTGAATTCAAATTCAATTATTCAAATTTAATTACCTTTTAAAAATAGTTTATATTATAATAAAAAATAATTCATATAAACCATTTAAAAGTGAAGTTATTATACTTTCAAATAATTAAATCCAAATTTTCCAATAATTCATTTATTAAATTCCAATTTATTTTCTTTAACTTAAATCCTCATTTTACACCAAATCTCAAATTCCAGGTTAGGTTATATTTCAAGTTACACTCTTAAGCATACATTTATTTAACATTTTATATTCACAGAAAAATCAATAACACTTTAATAAATCATTTTAAATTCAAATTTAAATCAAAATATCATAATTTACATTTTAAAATACTTAAAACTATCCAGAAAAGTACATAAAATAACCACGGGTCGGTATAAAATTTTCTAGCCTAATCAAGTGATATGGATAATATGTCATTTCAACCCGTAATTTACAAAGAAAAATCCGGGTTTTATCATTTCAAACCCACAAATCCCAAGTTAAATAAAATAAATAAATAAAAAAAATCTACCAGGCCTATCATTTCAGCCTATAACGATTTTTCTCTAATCTAAAGTCCATTCGGCTATGTATCATTTCAACCCATAGTGATTCTATTCTACAGGGAACTTGCAGTGTGAGAACAGAATAAAATAAACTATATAGCATCATATAGCAGTAATAGATGATATGATAGGTTTATAAACAAGGTTAACATCAAATGATTCATATCACAGGCAGGTATAACATGATATAATAATCTACACATTCACTTGTTGTCAATTCACTAATTATATAAGTATAAATATCATGAGTGAATACTCACCTTTTTACGCTGGAGATAGCAAATCAAAACACACAAATGAAATTCGGAAAGCACGATAGCACGACTTTTCGTTTGAGTGGAGTGGAGGGCCAAGATGTTATTCTTGTATTCAACAACAAAACAAAGCAAAAAAGAAATATAAATACAATACTAAAACTATTGGAACAAAATGGAAATAGAGTTTACAAAAGACAACACCAAGTTTTCAATTGATTTTGCTTGACCACAAATCACATTTGCTCGGCCACAAAGCTATATAGGTTCGGCCTTGGTGATGTTTTGGCTAGGGTATGGATCTGGTTTGGACTCATATAGGCATGGCTATAAGTAAAAGTGAAGGGATAGGAGTTACTAGTGAATGAAGATCAAAGGTTAAGGTAAAAAGAGGAGTTTTGGTGCAACTTTAGGCTTGGCCATGCATGAATTGGGCTCGGCCCTGGCATGTACAGACCTGGTGGTGGATGGAGTGAAGGAAAAGGGTGGTGAACTTGATGGTGGTGGTGGCTAAGGGGTGGCCAAGCCAACATATGAAGGGGTGGTGGAAACTAGCTTGGTTATGCATGGTTTCAAGGGGTTTTTTGCAATTTTTGGAGGTTTTTTCTTCATTTGATGGTCATGGCCAGTCTTGGTCAGAGGAGGAGGGGTTTAGGCCGTGTATGGTGATGGGAAGGAGGTGATGTGGTGGTCGGTGAAGGCGGTGAGGGGTTTAGCCGAGCAAAGGTAGAGATGAACAAGCAAAAACAAATGAAAAAAGAAGAAGAAATGAGAGAAAAAGAGGGGCCATTGCTTACTTTTTTTTTCAGATCTGAAGTGCCGTGAGAAATGAAGATGGGATGAAATTTTCTCACGTGAAAATAGGGATACAGGTGGCTAGGGATTAAGGAATGAACAACATAAATTATGGAGATGTTATGGTAGAAAATCAAGGGATGAAAAGATAAAAAGGTAAGAAATCAAAGTAACGTTTGCCTAAAATTAAAAACAGGTAATGTATCTTAATTGATATGTTTCCTATAAATTAAAAAAGGTGTATATAAGAAGCTTTCACAAAAAAATAAATACAATAACATTAAATAGATACATTTTAAAGATATGCCTTTTTAAGCAATAACGTATATATATTTGAAATTTCTTTCCAAGAAATAAATAAGAATCTAAACACTTACCATTTGATTAATAAATGAATGTCTAAATAGAAAAATTGGTAGAGATAGATATTATGAAAAATAAATAAATAGTTTTAGGAAAAGGAGGAAATAAATAAAGAAAATACTCTATTTAATGGAAACTAGAATTAAAAATTTTAAATAAAATTCAACTGACTTTGAAAATTTTTTAACAACACTTCTAAATAAATAAAAGTCAAGTAAATAAAATAAATTCTGAACAAAATAAAGTGTAAATGAAAATAAATAATTCTTTTAAGGAAAAATAGAAAATAAATAAAGAAATAGCTATTAATTGAAATTAGAATTTAAAAGTTGAAAACAATATATAATCAACATTTGAAAATTATGACTATCCTTTAAAAATGTTTTAAAAATAGAATATATGAATAACATATCATGTTACACAAATTAGAACATGATTTTACAAACAAAAATATTATTTATATAAATTAAAATAAACAAATTTGTTAAATAAAACAATTTACACACAATATTGTAAAAAGCACAACTTTCACAATATTAATCCGATTTCAACGAAACGAAAAGCAATATTCTTAAAATTAAATTTATTTTCATAATAAAAGATAAAATTAAAAAACTAAAATATTTAAATTTTAAATTTAAAAGTCAAATTTTGACCATTTTGACCAAAGTCCACTTTTTGGAAATATTCCATTTATTCAGATTTGGAATTATAATTCACACAAAAATCAAAATTTATATTTAAAATAACAAAATTTATCCATTTTGATAAATAAAATAAAGATTTTAAATTAGGAATTTTATTTAAAATAATTAAAATATAAAATTAAAATAATCACAAAATACAGGGTTGTTACGTTAATACATAGTGATCTATGTAGCCCAATACATATAGTTACCAAAGAAAATAGTTCTCGCTCTGTCACCTTCGCTGATGATTTCTCGAGATTAGGATATGTGTATCTTATTAAGAACAAATCCGATATTTATGAGAAATTTATCGAATATAAAAACGTAGTAGAAAATCAAACGGGTCGTAAGACTATAATCATACGATCTGATCAAGAGGTGAGTATGTTGGACATGATTTTCAATAATACTTAAAAGATAATGGGATTATCTCTTAGGTGACTTTACTGTACACTCCACAGCAAAATGGTGTGTTGGAGCGAAGGAACCAAACCCTATTAGATGTTGTTCGTTCCATAATGAGTAAGGCTGAGTTAGCTCTGTCCTTTTGGGAATATGTGTTAGAAACCGCAGTGCATATGTTGAGCTTGTTGCCTGCTAAATCTGTGTCGAAGACGCCATATGAGATATGGCATGGGAAGAGACCACATTTCAATTATTTAAAGTGTGGGGTTGCCCGACCTATGTTAATAACGTTGACCCTAATAAGCTTGAGGCGAGATTAGCTCTACGTAAGTTTATATGATATCCCAAGAATTTTAGGGGATATATTTTCTACAACACAGAGAAACAAAAAGTGATTGTTTCCATACATGTTGTCTTTTAGAAAAGGAGTTTCGTCAAATATAATAATAGCAAAGTTGTAGGAATGAGATCCAAGAAACTAACACTTAGGCGAACTGGGAGAACCAAGTTCATTCGTATTCGAAAATACACAACCTGTTAGAGGATCTAATAGGGAATCTCGTACACCAGAGAGATACTACGGTTTTCTCATGGATGGTGAGAAGGAGGACTATGTCTTAGATAAATCACTCCTCTATCTTTCTAACAAGCACTACAGAGTGAAGACTCTACACTCTGGCTTGGAGCTATGAGATCCGAGATGGATTCCATGTACGAAAACAAAGTTTGGACTTTCTCGGACATACCCGAAGGGATTAAACCCATCGCTACAAATGGATTTTTAAAAAAAAAGCTAAATGCAAATGGGGAAGTGGAGACTTATAAGGCAAGGCTAGTGGCGAAAGGATTTTGTCAAATTCAAGGTGTTGATTATGATGATACCTTTTCATCTGTAGCCATGCTTAAGTTCATTCATATTATACTAGCCATTGCTGCATTCTATGACCATGAAATATGGCAATCGATGTAAAGAAGGATTTTCTAAATAGTGATTTATAAGAAACCATTTATTTGTCGTAGCCAGAAGGTTTTGTGGTTAGTGGGAGTGTAGGCAAGGCTTGTAAGTTGTTAAGTCCATTTATGGACTTAAACATGTATCAAGGAGTTGGAATAAGTGTATTGATAAAGTAATCAAATAGTTTGGTTTTTATCAAAACACAGAGGAAGTATGCGTACATAGAAAGGAGCATGGCGATCATATTATATTCTCAGTATTTTACGTTGATGATCTATTACTTATTGGCAATAATACTTCATTATTGCAATCAGTGAAAGCTTGGATTTCCAAGAACTTCTCTATGAAGGATTTAGGAGAAGCAGCCTATATACTTGGTATAAAGATCTATTGAGATAGGTTCAAGAGGTTGTTGGGATTGTCTCAATCCTTGTAAGACACCATGTTGAAAAGATTTAGAACGGAGAAATCCAAGCTCGGAAATGTTCCAACACAATCTGGAATCGTCATTTCTAAGATAGATGCACCTCATAACGATGAAGAGAAGGAGCGTAAAGAGGATTATCTATGCTTCAACTATAGGATCCATAATGTACGCCATGCTATGTATTAGATCGGATGTGACATACACATTAGGTGCTTAAGCCGATATCAATCTAATTTTGGAGAAAAACATTGGACGACTATGAAATATATACTTAAATATTTAAGAAATACTAATGATTATTCCTTATATATAGGAATATAGGCCTCCTTATAAGAGGCATGTAGGTTTGAGTTTTCAAAGTGATATAGATGATAGTAAATCTGTGTTCGATTATGTCTTTACGCTTAACACTGGAGCCATTAGTTGGAAAAGTTCCAAAAAGAAACAATAGCTGATTCCACGATGAAGGCCAAGTACATCGCCCTTAATGAAACAACTAAAGGGGCTGTCTGGATGCGTACATTTTTGAGTGAGCTCGGAGTGGTTCCCAATACCGACAATCCTATGGCATTGTTCTGTGATGACAATGCAATGATATATATTGCAAAGGAGCCTAGAGTACATAAGAAGTCACAACATATTTTAGAACCTCTATTGTTGGATTTTAATGACAACTACTATACAATTATTGTAAAGAATCTCTAAGCTAATTTGCAGTTACATGAGCATCAAAAAGAAATGAAGATACACAGTACAAAAAAGGATGAAAGAATGTATATAGAGATACAAGAAGAGATATACACGATAGAGACAAGACGAAGGTGACAAACAAAGTATTATTAGTCATATAGTGTCGTGTCTAGAGTTTACAAATGTTAAAATCTTCTCCAAATGGCATACACACATATACATTCATATTTTAAATGAAAAATCAAGTTTTCAAAAATTGCATGGAGCAAGACTCGAACCCGAGCCAATAGTTTAGAAGGTAAGTGCTCTAACCATTTGAGCTATGGTAATTTTTTGTTACAGGCTAAATTCGGACGTCTGAATGCTGAAACAAAATTATGGTTCCGCAATATTCAGATGTCTAAATGGAAATATTCAGACGTCAGAAAAAGGTCAAAATTTGCCTAAAAGCTTGTTGTTTGCGTTTTAGTCTAATTAAGAAGTCTGAATTATTTTATTCAGACGTCTGAATATCTCTAACTGCTATTTTCTTGAATAGTCACTTCTCTTTACCGAAGAGAATCGTTTTAAAAATCAATGGTTGTACCAATTCTTTTCAATATAACTTTACGTCTATAGTGGCAGCACTTTGTACACTATAAATAGATTACATAATTCAACAAACAATTAATCGAATTTACTTTTAATATTCTTGAATTCTTATATACGCTCAAGTTTTCAAATTGCACTCAAATTGCTTACATACTTTGATCATTGATCACTTTATCTTCCACAATTCTCAAAGCACATCACGCTATATATCATAAAGGAGAAGACCACAGGAATATTGTACTTAATTGACTTATCGGTGTTATTTAAGAACACATTACAGTCAGATATATTTGTTATTTGTAAAGAAGTCCTATTCGGTTGCTTAAACGGTAGAAGTCCTATTCGGTTGCTTAGGCGGTTGAAATCCTGTTCGATATGCTCAGGCGGTGTAAACCTATTCCTCCATGTTAAGTGAGGGTTGTGTTAGTAAAATTCCAGAAATAGTCTGGGACTAGACGTAGGACGGTGCTCCGAACCAGTATAAAAACCTCTGGTGTATTCTACTTTGCCGCATTTACTATTTATTTACTTATTCCGCACAAGTAGTTTATCCATATTACTCGATCCTATAACATAACTTCTTTTCAATTGGTATCAGAGCCTGGAATTCTATCGATCGTCACAATATCATAGAATAATGGCTAGAAAAGATCTAATCGAAATATAACGGGAAAAATCCTTATCAAAGCCACCAGTGAGGACTACAAAAAGGTACTTTCTGATTTACAAATTTCAGTAAAAGATAATATTGAATTAGTTAGTATTAGCGATAAGATTTCAAAGCTTAATTTTGTTATTTTAGAAAAGATGAAATCTGTAGAACGTGAAAATGGGAAATTGAAAAATGAGAAGTTAGATTTAGAAAATCAACTTGGTGTTTTAAAGAATAATTTTATAACTATTAAAGATTCTCTAGATGAACAAAACACCATATTTGAAAAAGAGAGAGAAATTTTCAAAAGAAATGCTTGATTTGAAAAAGACAAAATGATTTATTATAATCCTTTTTAGATAATTCAGAATCTCAAAATTTTCTTCTAAAAATTGAGAACTGTACATTAAAAAAGGAGAATTCTGAATTAAATAAGAAAATTAATATTTCGAAAACAGTAATATTTCTTTTGAAAATAATAATTATGACTTTAAAGCTAGTTTTTATAAATTTAACACTGAAGTCACAAAATTTAATAAAGGTCAAAACGATTTAAACATGATTTTATCTAGTTCTAGACCTTTACATGATAAAAGTGCTTTAGGATATAATAAAACTAGTCATTGAAATAGGACTAGATACGCTTTCATGTATGGTAAAAATGTTAATGCTAGTACTAAATTTCGATTAAAGCCTAAATCCACTTTTTATAAAAATTCAAATACTGCTATGAACTATAATGTTAAAAATTTCTCTAGAAATACAAAATTATTAACTGGAAATATGAATAAAATTTATCCAAGTATTTGTGTTCCTGTTAATTGGAAAAATAGAGAAAAATACATTAATGGTTATTTTGATATAGTAGTTAATAATGAAAATTATATTTATAAAGGTTCAACCACACCCAAATGAGTATGCCTTCCCAAAACCTAACCCCGGACCCTAACATAATAAGTGGGTACCGAAAATGATTATTATTTATTGCAGGTACTCGGAGAAACAAAAGGAAAATGATAGTTTTTGAAATTTTAAAGAATGTTCCATATGTCTAATAGAATTTCGTGCTTACAATGAAACATGGACTTCAGCAAATATGGTAAAATCTATTTTATTTTTTCTCCATAATTAATATTGAGTTTATCCTACTATATTTATTATATTCCCTCATTCTTTTTTGATAATGACAAAGGGGGAGAAATTCATATACATATTGGTAGAGGATGATATTATACTTAGGGGGAGATGTTATACTTAGGGGGAGCTTGATACATATTTAAAATTATTTTATATATAGAACGAATATTCAAAAAAATTTGTATAGTTGTATCAAAAAGGGGGAGAATGTTAGAACCTCTATTGTTGGATTTTAATGACAACAACTATACAATTATTCCAAAGAATCTCTTAGCTAATTTGCAGGTACATGAGCATCAAAAAGAAATGAAGATACACAATACAAAACAGGTTGAAAGAATGTATATGGAGATACAAGAAGAGATATACACGATAGAGACAAGACGAAGGTGGCAAACAAAGTATTAGTAGTCATATAGTGTCATGTCTAGAGTTTACAAATGTTAA
The DNA here is from genome assembly GCA_030765085.1 of Allium cepa. NCBI lineage: Eukaryota > Viridiplantae > Streptophyta > Magnoliopsida > Asparagales > Amaryllidaceae > Allium > Allium cepa. Next base: position 1,042,982,404 of record CM060937.1, read on the forward strand.
AATCTTCTCCAAATGGTATACACACATATACATTCATATTTTAAATGAAAAATCAAGTTTTCAAAAATTACATGGAGCGGGACTCGAACCCGGGTCACTAGTTCAGAAGGCAAGTGCTCTAACCATTTGAGCTATGGTAATTTTTATTACAAGCTAAATTCAGATGTCTGAATAATGTCATTCAGACGTCTGAATGCTAAAACAAAATTATGGTTCCACAATATTTAGACGTCTGAATGGAAATATTCAGACGTCTGAAAAAGGTCAAAATTTGCCTAAAAGCTTGCTGTTCGCATTTTAATCTAATTCAGAAGTCTGAATTATTTTATTCAGACATCTGAATATCTCTAACTTCTATTTTCTTGAATAGCCACTTCTCTTCACAGAAGAGAAACGTTTTCAAAAATCAATGGTTGCACCTGCTCTTTTCAATATAACTTTTCATCTATAGTTGCAACTCTTTATACACTATAAATAGATTACAGAATTCAACAAACAATTAACCGAATTTACTTTTTAATATTCTTGAATTCTCATCTACTCTCACGTTTTAAAATTACACTCAAATTGCTTACATACTTTGAACATTGATCAATTTATCTTCCACAATTCTCGAAGCACATCACACTATATATCCTAAACGAGAAGATTATAGGAAGATTGTACTTAATTGACTTATCAGTATTATTTACAAACACACTACAGTCAGATACTTTTGTTATTTGTAAAGAAGCCCTGTTCGGTTGCTCAGGTGGTAGAAGTCCTATTCGGTTGCTTAGGCAGTTAAAGTCTTGTTCGGTTGCTCAAGCGGTGTAAACCTATTCCTTCAGGTTAAGTATGGGTTGTGTTAGTGAAATTCCAGAAGGAGTCTGGGACTGGACGTAGGACGTTGCTCCGAACCAGTATAAAAACCTCTGATGTCTTCTACTTTACTGCATTTATTGTTTATTTACTTATTCCGCACAAGTAGTTTATCCATATTACTCGATCCTATGGCATAGCTTTTTTTAACATATTCTTTGGAAGTTCGACCTCTTTAGAGAATTCGTTGAAAAGAAAGAGGTTGTGATACAAAGAGTAAATACCATGGACGACATAGTAGATCCATTCATTAAGGGTGTAGCTCGATTGGCTCTTGAGAATCTGATTGGAAGGATGTGACTAAGATTCCATAATTGGCCCAAGTGCAAGTGAGAGATCGATATAGTTAGGGGTATCCCCTAAGGGCAATTTTATACTTATTGTAAATTAATTAACATCGTAATCGATTCTCATTTGTAATAAAGGTATTTTCTTACCATTATATAATTATTACAATACGTTATAAATATTTAAATGCTTAACAAAAATATATTTAACAGAAAATCTAAAAATGGTATATTTGTGATGGTAATTACTATAAATAGTTGTAATTATGAGTATTGTGTCACAATATTATAAAATGCATCATTTTAAATGTACCTAGTCAAGATGCATCGAGACTGGATATCGATGTATCTGTTGAGACTAGAGTATGTAACGCTCTTCAAATGTTGAGCAGTGGATTACTCATGACGGCCAAGGCACTTAGGGGTTATGTACTAATAATATTGGATAGCCACGGAACGGCGAAATCGATACCTTTCAGTTGGCTAATAAAACTAAGGTCAAACAGAAAATATCGATGTGACTGATTTACACAGTCCTCTAAACTTGAGAACATTATGAATTTTCAATATGAAAGCTCCGCTTTAATTACAATCAAAATCATGGCATGGCGTCCATCGAGTGACTATAGTAGGATCGAGTGGATGTATTAGAAGTGAAGCACTATTCAAGGGATGATTTGTCTCCTTAATTATATAGGGTAAATATCACAGTCAACTCAAATCAACCCAAATTCAAAATCTTTGGCCAGAGAAGTTCGGTTCGTAAAAATTATTATTATTAAACCACGAACTTTGTGTTTGGACTATAGAGTGGAATATGGATGATATAAGAATTTTGACCACTACCAAATTCTATAACTCCAAAGTGATATAGTTTCAATGAAGATAATTGTTGTAAATAAATATCACGACCAAGTAACACCTAATAATATAAAATTGGATTTTACCAAAACCAAGTAAGCAATAAATTTGACAAAAAATTCACATGACATGCTAAGTGACGTGTGAACACTAACGTTCAAATAATTCGATGTTAATCACTGAACAAATTTACGCCCGACGAGTCACATAACCGAAATGATGAATTCTCTTTTGATCAAATGATTTAATTAATTTATAATTGTTATAAATTAACCAATATTTTTAAAGTTTAATTATAAAATTTTATATCTAATTTGAGGAATTAATGTTATCGTATACATTTATAATAGTTATAAATACATCAATCGATATGCGATATCAATAAGCAATTCAATTAGATTTAATTTTTTATATATATTTGTACTTAAATGGGATATTAGCCCATGATAATAAGATGATAATTTCATCGACAATAAGTTTTATAGGGGAAGCTAAAAAGGTTTGAGGTGTTTTAAGATGGATGACTTAGATTTAGCGAGAATTGGTATGAGATACGATCCATATCTTTCTCTCTTTTATCAACTATAAAAGGACCTCTAACCCTAATTATTTTTGAACTTTTTTTTTGGCTACCACTATTTCTTCATTGCGGGTCGAACTCATTATCAATGAGCTTTCACAAATTCAACTAAAATCAATTCAAAAGACGACGACTGTTGGATAGCCAAATGTCTACAACTCAAGGATTAGCATTCTGTCGGATTGAGTAGGTTTCATAAGAGAGAGAAGTCATCATTACTAGGTGTGCTTCAAGGCATTAGTTTTAGGTATGTATTTTCTATACTATATATTTTATAATTTCTGAATAACATTCTATAATTCATATACATATATATTATTGTTAGTTAGGTGACGATTCTTATATGTATCAATGGTGTTACATACTAGATTAGTTATATATGTAATTATTTAACAAAAAAATAATTTTTTTATGTAGATCTAATGTGCAATGCCGAATAATTTTTTATCTTAATTATTATCATTTTATCAATACATACATACATACATACGTACATATATTAATATGTCACTTAACTTAATTATATGACTTGTGTTTAATTGTATCATCATATCTATTAAATTATAGTAAAGCAGAAGAAATTCTAGCTATCACATTCATTCTAGAATTTCTCTCAACTCTTCTTATCTTTCTTTAGATATTGATTAATATTTTATTATAAAGACCCGATATATTTATTAATTTTACACTATCCTTTTGCGTTCAAAATCCTACACTTTCTACCTTCTACTATTATTTTCATATCCTCAATTTATATTTAAGTCTATAAATTTAAATTAATTAAATAATTTAATTATAAACTGTTTAAACAAAATTAATTAACCATTTTTTTTATCAATTTTCTAATAAATAATACAGATAACAATGTTAACAAGTATATCATGCTCGTTGTAACAAAACTATATAAACAAAATTTTCATTTAGATGAAAAAAAATATGGATCATATAGAAGACAATAAGAATAACTTTAGTATATAATTTTTTATTTTAATAAATTATTAGTCAACGATAGAAACATTTAAAAATTACAAATCATCTTGGTGATTATAAAAATTTCACCCCACTCCTTAATTCTCTTCGATTTTTTTGAATCCATATAAATTACAATTTTGTGATTATCCAAAATATTACGTTAATTTTTTTCCATTGTTTTATATTCATAAATCGAGATTTTATAATGTTGATATTCATTTACAAAGTTTTCATCAATTTTCTCTTATTATTTTACATTCAAATTAATGTATTTAAATTAACTAAACATCATATATCCATACTATATAGTTCAAGTAATTAATACTTGTTAAGTTCTCTGATAATTTATAAAAAAATGAAAATTTCAACTTATATACCGCATTCGTAGTAACAAAATGGTAAAACGAATATTTCTTTCAAATATAAAAAATACGAATCACTTAACAAAAATTAATTTTTTTTAAATGTGATTGATATATCGAACATTGCATAACAAATTTTATTTTAATAATTTTTGAAGTTTGTATACCATATTTTACAACATTTGCATGTGCAATGCATTAGATACATTCTATTACTTTATTATTATTATTATCCACAATTTTAGTAAATTAAAAAAATTCCTTAGTTTTCTTATATTACATTTATAATTCTTATCAATACCGATTTTTCAATTAACATATAAACCTATCATCATACATATGTATAGACGCGCATGGGCGTAAATACAAAGAAGATCGTGAATTTACTTAATATTGTTTTAAAAAGGAAAATACTCAATCAATATTTTTCTTTGAAATTTATTACATAAATAAATACTTACAGTTGTTTCACGTAACTAGGTATATCAGTCATATTTAACGTTTTATTTCTTAATTTAAAAATATAAATAACTTATTTTTATATTAGATTAAATACTTTAAAACATAAAATTTAGGAAATACCAATAATATATCTTTATTTATTTACATCTTTTAAACGTATAAACTAATAAAATAACATGTTTAACATATAATTTCCTTAAAATTTTGAAATATTTGTAAAACTAATTCGAAACAAAATATATCGTTTCAAATAATTAGAATACAGAAAAATGAATATATGATTATTTTTAACTATTTGAAAATAATATTTTAATATATTTTACTACAAAAACACAACGTTTTAACATGCTAAAATCACAAAATAATAATAATAGTTTTTCTATAATTTCATATGTATTTATTTAAAAAATATAAATTGGTGAAATATTTTACTTAATGCTATAAATTTCAAATTATTTTATAATCCAAATATCTTATTTTAGATATTTACAATCTAGAAAAATTATAGGTACTCATAATCTGTTCTTTTAATATATTAAATTAATTAATATATATGTTTGTCTAAGTATTGATATGTTAAATAATAGTAAAATAGAACAAAATATATATATATTTATACTTCGTTCACTCTTTTTAAGATTTCTTCTTTATTCTCTCTATTGATTTGTCTTGAAGCTTTTCAGCATGTCAAAAGCAAAATAGTATCATCCTTGTTTATCTTTTATTATATATATATTTTTTATAATTTTATACTTTCATCTAAATCTAATCTGAATATTTCATATAATCTAAAATATAACTTAATAAAACTTTAAAATATAACGTTATTTTGAAACTAACTTAAAACTTTATATTTCACCCTGAATATCTAGAATCAAAAAATAATAGTATTTATAACTATTTAAACATATAAATTATTTAAGTATGATATTTAAAATTTAACCAACTTAAGTTGAGAAATATTATTTTAAATTATTTTACAATAACAAAAATATTATGTTCACACAAAGATATGAAAATAGTAATAAAAATTTTCTATTAATATATTTGTACACTCGTTTACTGTACATATAAATTAATTAAATACTACAATTAATGTACAATTTATTTAACTTTCAAAACATTTTTCTAGAATTGTTTTAAATTCAGACGTATATATTTATATTCTAAAATAATAACATATATAATTTTTGGTAATTTATTCTTATGTAATTTGAATTATTGATAAAATGGTCTATTAAATATATTCTATTAAATAATAGTAAGATTGAAGGGAATATATCTCACTTATGAATTTTTTGAATTAAAATATATTATGATTATTAATTTTTTTATTTTATATAATGATCACTATGTTTATAATATATCATTTTTACGATTATCAATAAATCTCTCCTTAATTCTGACCACCATTTAGTTTCAGAGATAAATTATATCATTGTTTAATTAAATTCAACTATTTTACATTCAAGTTTGTATTATTTTTTTTCTTAAATGCTTTTTCGTTGTAATAAAAATTAAGCTCTCTTTATTTTTCCTTACCATTTAATATTGAAGTATAATTTACAAATTAATTTGGAATATTCTCTTTAATTCCATTTAACTAAGCTAAATTTAAGTTTATATTGTTATTTTTCTGCCAATATTAGTATTTTATTATAGAGTAACGTATACACAATAATTGAAACACATTACATACACAAATATATGCTTAAAATTAGCATATTACATTGTACGTCAATTATTTAACTATGTATATTTGACAATTTCTTTTACAGCATTACCGTGTGCAACACACTGGTCATGTTAATAATTGAACATATATTATATAAATAAATATTTACATTGATTTTAATTTTCGATGACTGCAAATTAATTTTTTACAATTTTTACTGTTATTTAATATTATTTAATTAATACACTAATTAAGTAATTCATATAAAATAAAATATGTTTCAAAAATTAATTATTAAATTCTATTAAGTTATTATACCATCATATAACTCTAGGCTAAAAAGTCAAAATTTTAAAATTAGTTTTCATAGTTTTAAAAAATCATTTTAATATTCGGCCAAAAGTAGTTAATTAAGAAAAAAATAAAATTTGACCGAGGAAATTATGGGAAATTTTCCTAAACCTAAAATTTCGTACTTTATTTTTCTAAAAGTTTAAAATTTGAATAATATATTATGAAAATATTTTCTATTATTATTTTATTGTCCTTCAATAATTTAATTCATATAAATAACTTTTAATACAATAAAATTACAGTTAATTTTTATTATGCTATGCATAAGATCTAGTAAATTAATTTTCTTATTTAATTTCGTAATTAATACACACACACACATATATTTAGATATTATAGATATACTTATATATAAATATTTGTTACTGTGATCCACACACAAAAATAAAGATATATATATATATATATATGTGTGTGTGTGTGTGTGTGTGTATGTATGTGTGTGTATGTATATTTAAAAACTTTATACTATATTTATTTATTTATTTATTAAATATTTTTTCGAAAATGGATATTTATTTATTTAATATTTAAAACAATAATATATATGTGTGTGTCTGTGTGCAAAAGTCATTAATAATTTTACAATAAGTAATTTACATAAATAACAAGTTTACATATATACATATATTGGACAATATACAATACATATAAAATGAGCTAACATGTCTGTTGCGATGTAAATCCCAACATCTATATACGTGCATGTTATACCTTGCACGGATTATCATGTTACACATGCACACATATACATATATGTGTATGATACATATATGTACTTATATATTTAATTGAATATAAATTAAATAAAATTCTGTAATTTATAAATTTAAATGAATAAGAAATTTTATTTAAGTTAAATTTAGAAGATTTCTAAAAAATTAGACTTCATAAACCTAATATTGACGTAATAAGGGATTTTTTTTTAAAAAATTCAACTATACTATCCACTGGGGGCTGGCCCGGTACCAACGGCTATGATACAAAGTGATATCCTCAAATGAAACACCTTTAAAAAGAGACAACTTGTGATTGGAACTTGTCGGACTAGAACATGTTTTTGAATCTTTTAAGTGAATCTTAACAACCAGATCATTTATATATTTTGCTTGAGAGAGACACATGCCAACTGAGTTTCGATGAATGTCAACTTTAAGGAAACAGTGTGCTTGACCTAAGTCTTTGAGACGCTTATCAATGAAAGAGATATTTGGCCCTATAATGAGAATGTTATCTACATAGACTAGTAGACCAATTAGTTGGTTCCCAGAGCCATATATAAACAAAGAGGGTATGCTTGAGCTTTTCATTCCAAGCTCTTGGAGCCTTCTTTAATACATAGATTTCCTTATGAAGTTTGCACACATAAGCAGGTTTGGAAGGATCAATAAATCTCTGGGGCTGCTGCATATATACAGTCTCATTGAGTGTTTCATTTAAGAAGGAATTACTGACATCCAATTGCGTAACATCTCATTTAAAAAAGACATCTAGGGAAAGAACAGTTCTAACAGTAGAAGGCTTGACTACAAGACTAAGGTGTCCTCATAGTAAATTTATAGTATTTGTAAGTATTCTTTACCAACTAATCTTGACTTGAACCTATCCAAAAATCCATAGCCTTTAAATTTACTTGGTAAACCCACGTTTTCCAAGTTACATTCATATTTAGATCATGAGGAACAAGAGTCCATGTCCTGTTATTGATAAGAGCTTCTATAATGACCCGCTGTTTCGAACCATTCAAATCGACAATCGTCCACACGTGTCAGAATTGAATTGCATAGTGCTAATTTATATTTGGCAAAACTCGGCATGTACAGTAAATAAATCAATCACAGAATCACAAATACAGAGTTATACGATAACAAGTAGTGGAACAGATAAATAGTAGTTCATGAAGCTACTACAGTACATCAGAGTCTAAAACAAAATACAATATAAATCTAAAATACAAAGCAGATGAAAAATCTGAACATAAATTGGAAATAACTTAAAGCTGAACAAATAAAAGACAGATCTTCAAGGAAAGCTCCAAGCTCCAAAGGTGATCCTCAAATGCTGTAACACTTTGTCTGACCTGAGTATAAAGCAAAACACAAAACACTCGAGTCAGGATTAACATTTGTATGCAAGTAAATTCAACTCAAGTGAAATGTTCAAGTGAAATGCAAATAACTTAAAGGATGTTTGGGATTCCCATCCTCTAAGGATCCGTGAAATTATATACATACATAGTGCAATATGCTACATAGATAATGTCTATAGTAAAGTAAAATATTAAAATAGCGTTAAGGCGTTACCCATATCCCCTCAACACATTTTATATAAATGTCGTAGTCTATACAGTATTGTGAACTCCACTAAACCGATAGGCTATCAGGGAGCACTCCATATGTACGACACAAATCAAACTCGTAGAGGGCACGATAAGAAATGCGACATGGCATGCGAGGCAATACCCAGGGCAGGATACTACCATTTCGTTGATCCAAACTGGAAAGACAAAGCAACTACTACTGCCCACCTCGAGACACACTCAAATAGTCAAAGGTGCACCCAATCAAATCAAAAAGTAATAGAATGGTATCGAAGAAGCATGCTCGATCATAGGTGCGACTGCACTTGGCATGGCATGGCCCCTATTTTAGTCACATTAAGCTAACTCACAAGAGTAAGGGCTACGTTCATACCTTATACAGATGTTCGCCAAACCATCCAACTTTGTTCTGGATTCTCCACCACGTGCACAGCCGTTAAAGTGGTTTTCGGTGTTGGCAGAGAGTATGACAATATTCAATCCCGTTCTCTTTAATAACCAAATGCTTATTTCATACCGTAGTCATTTTGTATTTCGAATAGTTTATAATTCATATCAAAATATCATATTCATTGAAAAATCATACCACTTTCTAAATCATACTCACTTTCAACATCATAACCACAAAATAGTTTAAACCATTATATCAAAATATTCACATTTAAATCCATTAATCTAAATCATAACAGTTCCAACTTAAACCGTTTAAATATTGATTTTTTTTATATGTATTGAAATAGTTATAAATTAAAAATAGTTTTATATTTAAAAATAGGTTATATATTAAAATAGTTTATATATTAAAAATAGTTTATATCTTAATATATATATATATATATATATATATATATCGAAAATAGTTTCAAGTTAGAATTGTTTCTTCCAATTTCACAAATCAATTCAAATCAACTTTATTTCCAAAATTCAATTTAAATCAATCTCAGTTCAATAATTCAATTAAAAAGGTTAAAGGTTCAATTCAAATCCTTATTAAAACCATTTTTATTTTATATCGATTTTAAATCTAGGTTTGAACTACAAATTTAAACCACTTCTAATTAATAGATTTCAAAGTCCAAATATTCAAACGATTTACAATAACCCTATTTGATAAATATCATTTATATTTCAAAATTCAGCTTTAATTTTATTTAAATTTGAAACTATTCACTTAATCATTTTTAATAACATTAAAATAAAATTTCAAATTACAAATTTTAATCAATATTAAATATTCGATTACAATTTATTTAAATTTGAAAACATTCATTTAATTACCTTTAATCAAAAATCCAGTTATCAAGTTGTAAAATCATATCTTAAAATCTCAAAATTAATAAGTTTCAAATCAACCTTTATTTAAATACAACTCTTAAACCAATTAAATTACAAATAGACTTTAATTTGTCTTTCCCACTTTATATATTAAAGTTAATGCCAAAATCAATTTAAAAATATTATAAATAAATACACTAAAACATATTATATATATATATTATTGTATAGTTAAATTGAATTTTTATTAAATTTTGGCATATTAAATTTTATTAAATTAAATCTTATTTTATGTAGATTAAAAAACAGTAAAATTATAAGTAAAATCTTAAAATTTATATTTTTCGAAACTTAACTTGTAAATTTAAAATTTCTAAACATATAATTTGAAAATCTAAAATTTACACATATACTAAATCAAAATATCTATATACTATATTTTAAAAATCAATATTTTAAAAATCAATATTTATTAAAACGCATTATTTTCTTTTCAAAATTCTAGAAATCATTTAAAAATAGACTAACGGTGTCTGTAAATAGTTTTCTATCTTATGGTCAAGTGATACAGATATTTATCATTTCAATCCGCAATAACTAAATATTTACGGGTATATATCACTTCAATCGCAATAATTAAATATTGCAGGTATATATCATTTCAACCGCAATCCCAAAATTTCCAAATCAATAAAATCGCTTGGGTTTATCATTTCAACCCATAACAATTTTCCCTAATCTATAATATCGTTTGGGTATGTATCATTTCAACCCATAGGGAATTCTTTAACTAACAAGGAACTTGCAGTGTGTGAACAATATAATAGAATAAACGCCATAGCATATCGATGGCATTCATATATAATCATAATTAACAATTTAGATAAAATATATATATCCGGTTATGGTGTCATATGTCAATTAATATCGGTAAACAATTGCAGATAATAACATATCATACTTAATAATTAAATGATTAATAAATTTAAATTCAACAACATATTTAAATTATCATTTCATGTGAAATCAATTTACTAATTATAAGAATGTCAATCGTGAGTGATCGCTCACCTTTTGAGGCTAGAGAAAACAACGTGAATGAAGGAAGTGATGTGGACAAGCACACGGACTAGCGGGACAACGACAAGCTAGAAGTTGCGACAAGATAAATAACTTAAATTCGAATTTGATGAAAATAATGTATATATACATATATATATATATATGTAATATATATACACACCCTTTCTTTTTTTATGAGAGGAGAAGAGGCTAGGTTTAGTGTTGTCGGAGGGAAGTTGCCTGTATCGGTTGATAGTGGATCTCGGCTAAGGAAAAAAATATGAACAAGTTATTGTGCTCGAGTGAAGGATAGGTTGCGACTAGAGAGCAAGCAGATTATATCACAAAATAATGTATATAAACCTGTTTCACTAAGAATCTCATCCTAATTAGGATTTGAGCAGAATTCCATCTGTAAGCGACCAAGTGACTAGCAGTGCCAAAGCTGTAGACCGGCCAACTTTAGAACAGTTTCACTGTTATTTTTTTTATATAGAGGAAGAGGAGCTACCGGTTCGGCACAACGGAGGAGAGGAGATGGCTGCTGGAAGGGAAGGGGATGGGTTGGACAAGGGCGTGGCGGATCGACCAGGTGGTGGGCGATTGTCGGCATTGAAGGTGAAGGGAGATGAGCTCAACAGCTGCTGTGTGGAACTAGGCTATGGAGTGATGAACTATGAGGCGATGGAGGCTAGGATGGAATGGGGTAGAGGTGGATGAATGGAGCAGGTCGGGATATGCTTAGAAGCTACAACCGGAAGGTATTGATGCATGAATGACGTGGCAGCGAATGTCGTCTAAAGCAGAGGTGTTTGTCGAAGGTTTGATGATTGCTCAGAGGCGGATTGGAGTTTGGTGATGGGTTGCGTGGCCAGAGGCGGATCCGGGTGGTCAGGAGAAAAATCTGCTACGTTTGCGGTATAGGTGGAATGTGGCGGTGCTCAGGTTGGCACTGAGGGAGGAGAAGATGAGGCCGCAGTGACGTGGACAACGAGCAGAGAGAAGGAAGTGAATGGCTATTGTGGTGGGGCCGTGGAAGGAGGTGAAGTGGATGGCCGTTAAGGAAGGAGGGTGGTCTTAGGGTCGTTTTCCGCGGGAGGCACGGTAAAATAGAGATGTTCAAGGTTGTGGATGGTGATTGGTTCGTGAAAAAGAATAAGCTATAGGCAAAATGAATATGCAGATGGTGATGGGCTTGCTTCGGGCAAGAGTGAGAGGAGCACGAGCATGCTTCAGGAACGAAAAGAAAAAAAACGATGCTTTCCCTTTTTTTCCAAAATGAACAGAGAAGAAGAAAAATGAAAAGACAAACAACTTCATAACCAAAACAAGTGGGAAAATGTAAAGCCACATATGGATTCTGGAGTTATCAAAAGCAAATGACAGTAGATTTCAATCGGCAGATAAGTGAAAGGTCAAAAAAATCCCAAAGGCCCAAATATGGAACCGATACGACAAATTGTTCTGTCAATTTTGCCACGTATCAGACACTGAAATGCAAAAATAAATATACCACGGAGATCAACATGACGAGACGAATAGAATGGTACACAGATATCAGCAATACGATCATCCTATCAAAAGTCGATATTCGCTGCCAAAACTACTGCTAAAACGCTGAAAATTATATAAACAGAGTTAGAGCAATCCAATTTGGCGAAACGAAATATGACATCTCACTCAGAAAATGGTAAACATTTTCTTATACAAAAATATTTAGATTTTGAAAATATTTAATTTCCATCAAATCAGCTGATTTCAAATTTTAAAATCTAAAATTTCATAACCAAACAAACTTACATATTTTTGATGAAAATCTGATACTTGCTGCATCTCAACAGATGCATATATATCAAATTTTCATTACTATTATTTTATTATTTAATTTTAAGAATTTTTTTTAGTTAATTACGTTATTTAAAATCGCTAAATTTTTTGGGTCGTTACACTCTTCCACACACAAAACTTTTCGTCCCTGAAAAGGAACGAGATAGGAGAATAGAAGTAACAGAAAGGAAAGATAAATTAATTCAAAACCATATAAATTTCATTTATTTCATTTCATTAACATATTATATTTTCTTTAATGTCAGTACTGCTTAATTAACCTTTCAACAGATTCATTTAAGTTTAATATTAACATTCCATTTATTATTATCATTTTAATTAACTCAGTTTCAATTTATTCCACCTAACATTTCTTATAACATAGACTAAGTGTGTAAACATTTATTATAACCACTAAATTTTATTTATAAATTCTCTTAACAAAATTTCATTTTGGACATCTTATTACATACATCCTTTATTGTATATTATTCAATTACATGTACACTTTACATTTTAACTTTTTTCCAGGTAAGTTTTTATTAATGTTTTTGAGTGTTGTTGAGCACTATACAAATTTTCCTTCTATTTACAACATATCTATTAAGCAAAATTTTGTTTAAACATTTTTATTACTTAAGTTTTCTCTTGTATAACCTTCAACCACATTTTCACATTATATTTTAACTTTTGAATATTTTAGGTAAGTTATATAAATTTTTGAATGCAATTGAGTATTATAGAAAATAAATTTTATCCTAGTTCAACTGTTTCATGTTATTTCAATTCCATTTCTCATGTCAAACACTCAAATTATTCAAAAATTTTGCTTCATTTCAATAACTGAAAACCATCACTTAACATAAAACTTAATAATTAAATTTTCGGTTTCACTTCAAACCATTTTGAAATATATATATATATATATATATTATTTATACATCAAATCACACTTAAGAAATTAAAATCAAATTCATTTTTCAAAACAAAAGTGTAACAAAGCTATCATGTGGTCTCCTCTCTTTGAGACTTGAAAATGAATGTCGATGATGCTGCAGTCATCATCGAAATTATTTTCCAGTGACAAAAGAGAAGAGTACAGACTTACTTCTTTAAAATTCTTTTAGAAACAATTTATACTCGAAAATACTTTTAAATAATATATGTTCCAAAACTTTGAGAACCAAATTTTGAAAAGCACCGAAAATTAAGCTCTCAAATTCTTAATTTAAATTCATTTCATTTTCAAATAAGATTTATAAACCATGAGTATACATTTCATCCTTATAACATACAACAATAGTCAATGGTTAGGAATGTTGACAAAACAATAAATGATAATCTAATACTATCATTTCTAACAACCAATTCATTTAACTATCTAATTTCAGAAAATTATACTTTTTTATATAAAATATAATCATACATAAAAAAAATTCATTTACCGATTTTGAAAATAATATTGTGTTAGTTTGCTCTATTCAAATGTTTGGGAATTCCTATCGATAGCGTTGGCCAAACGAATCGATCGAAACCCAAAATTCAAATTACAACCCAAACAACATAATATAAAACATTTTATATTAATACAAATACACTCCCTCACATGATGATTCAAGAATGGATTTTTAAAACAAGGATAGAGATTCAAATTTAGAGAGACCCAAATCAGTGAGGATTCTAACTACGAAGATAGGCTCGAAAGGAAGATAAAATAGTTAGATTATAAAAGAGGAAAGATGGATAGACTTATATTAATTGCGGCGACCTTAATAGAGTCAATCATGACTTAGAAAAATGAGAACATCATTGACAAAAACTAGGTCAAACTTGTTGAGAACATCGCGGAAAATGCAATTCATGAGATCGATGAAGAAGACGGAGCATTGGTTAATCTAATGGGCATGATTAACCGTTTGTACAACCCATTCTCTATTAGGAAAGCTATCTTGGGAATGCTCTCCTCAGCTACATGAAGCAGACGCAGATCGGTGGCATGATCGAGTTCTAGGAACAAGATCTATGTGGAATTCGATTTCCTACTTAGGATGGAAGAGAAGCGACTTCACCAAAGACATCAGAATATTCCTTGACTATCGGGGTGGAGTGAAAATCACTTGATTGAGCATCAAGCGAAAAGATAAAACTGCCTACATAATCCTGAGGCAATCGACTTTCAATCACAAGAGAATTACAATGGTCGTCTACTAGAGATTCGATTCGGGATTTGCAAGAGATAACAACCTCAAAACCGAGGACGTAAAAATCTCCGGTGAATCGATATCTATTTTAAAGTAGTCTCACCCCTTTACAAATCACAGTAAGGTTGGCGGGACTGCCGATGGGATCATTCACACAACAAGGATGAAGTTGCCAATTGAGGTTGCAAGACGGGCTCAAACTTATTACCGAGATCAACAGAAATAGAGCTATGGGATGCTTCAGTATCAAAAGAATACGAACATAAAAGAAAAGAATGGATTTTAGAACAAAGGCAAAGTTCCAAAAATTCAAAAGAAATCCTAACCCAGGAGGATCTAACGAAGAATTTCAAGCTCGAACGAAGATGATTTTATAATTAATTATACTCATTTTAGGGTATTACTACCCTATCTCTAATAAGTTTTTACTCTATATGCCAAGTTTTTCCTAAACCTGGCTCTAATACCAACTGTAACGACCCGCTCTTTCAAACCATAAAATCGACAATCATCCACACATGTCAGACTTGAATTTCTCAAAACAACAGATTGTTAATTTATATTTAGCAAAACTCGACATATACAGTAAATGAATCAATCATAGAATCACGGACACAATATAATACAATAATAAGCAGCGGAATAGATAAATAGTAGTCCACGAAGCTACTATAGAACATTAGAGTCTAAATAAAATACAACAGAAATGTCAAACACAAGAAGTCTCAAATACAAAGCAGATGATAAGTCTAAACATAAATTGGAAATAACTGAAAGCTGAATAGATAAAAGACAGATCTTCAAGCAAAGCTCCAAGCTCCGAAGGTAAGCCTCAAATGTTGTGACACTCAGTCTGACCCGAGAATAAAGAAAAATATAAAACACTTGAGTCAGGATTAACATTCTTGTGCAAGTAAATTCAACTCAAGTTAAATGTCCAAGTGAAATGCAAATGACTTAAAGGATGTTTGGGATTCCCATCCTCTAAGGATCCATGAAACTATTTACATACATAGTACAATACACTACATAGATAATGTCTACAGTAAAGTAAAATAGTAAAATAGCATTAAGGCATTACCCATATCCCCCTTAACACATTTTATATAAATGTCGTAGTTTATACAGTACTGTAAACTCCACCAAGCCGGTGGGCTATCCGCGAGCGCTCCATAGGTACAACACAAGCAAAACTCGTAGAGTGCACGATAAGACATGTGACAAGGCACGCGAGGCAATGCCCAAGGTAGGATACTACCGTTTTGCGGATCCAGATTGGTGGTAACACATAACAGCTACTACCGCCCACCTCGAGACACACTCCCATAATCAAAGGTGCACCCAATCAAATCATAATGTAATAGAATGGTATCGAAGAAGCATGCCCGATCGGAGGTGCGACCTCACTTATCCCGGCGTGGCTCCTATTTTAATCACATCAAGCTGACTCATGGGAGTCAGCGCTGTGTTCATACCTCATATAGACGTTCACCAAACCATCTTGCTTCGTTTTGGATTCTCCATCACGTGCACATGTGTTAAAGTGGTTTTCGGTACTGGCAGTGAGTATGACAATATCCGATCCCGGTCTCTTTAACAACCAAATGCTTATTTCACACCTGGTCATTTTATATTTCAAACAGTTCATACTTCATATCAAAATATCATGTTCATTTCAAAATCATATCACTTTTGAAACCATACTCACTTTCAACATCATCACCACAAAATAGTTTAAACCATCATATCAAAATGTTCGCATTTAAATCCATTAAATCTAAATCATAATAGTTCCAACTTAAGCAGTTTAAAAATTGAAAATAGTTTAAATATACTGAAACAGTTATAAATTAAAAATAGTTTATATATTTAAAAATAGGTTATAGATTATAATAGTTTATATATTAAAATAGTTTATATATCAAAATGGTTTATATATTAAAAATGGTTTATATCTTAAAATTTATATATGTATATATCAAAAATAGTTTCAAGTTAGAACTGTTTCTTCCAATTTCACAAATCAATTCAATTCAACTTTAGTTCCAAAATTCAATTTAAATCAATCACAGTTCAATAATTTCAATTAGAAAGGTTAAAGTTTCAATTCAAATTCTCATTTAAACCATTTTTAATTTATATCGATTTTAAATCAAGGTTTGAACTGCATATTTAAACCACTTCCAATTTAATAGATTCCAAAGTCCAAATATTCAAACAATTTACAATAACTCAATTTGACAAATTTCATTTATATTTCAAAATTCAACTTTAATTTTATTTAAATTTGAAAATTCTCAATTAATCATTTTTAGTAACATTTAAATAAAATCTCAAATTACAAATTTAAATCAATATTAAAGATTCAATTAAATACTCAACGATTAATTGAAAATACTCACTTAATCATTTTTAACCTTTATTTAAATACAACTCTTAAACAAATTAAATTACAAATCAACTTTAATTTATTTTTCCTACTTTTATTTATTAAAGTTAATACAAAAATCAAGTTAAAAATATAAAAAATAAATTTATATAGATACTCTAAAACATATTATGTACATGTATAGATAAATTGAATTTTATTAAATTTCGACATGTTAAATTTTATTCAATTAAATCTTATTTATATATTTAAAAATAGTAAAATGATTAGTAAAATCTTAAAATTTATATTTTCCAAAACTTAACTTGTAAATTTAAAATTTATAAACATATAATTCAAAAATGTAAATTTTACATATACATTAAATCAAAATATCTATATTTTATATTTTTAAAATCAATATTTATTAAAAAACATTTATTTTCTTTTAAAAATTCTGGAAATCATTTAAAAATAGAATAACGGTGTCCGTATATAGTTTTCTATCCTATGGTCAAGTGATACAGATATTTATCATTTCAATCCGCAATAATTAAATATTTACGGGTATATATCATTTCAACCCACAATCCTAAAATTTCAAAATCAATAAAATTGCTTGGGTTTATCATTTCAACCCATAACGATTTTTCCTAATCTATAATATCGTTTGGTATGTATCATTTCAACCCGTAGGAAATCCTAAACTAACAGGGAACATGTAGTGTGAGAACAATATAATAGCATAAATGACATGACATATCCATGGCAATCATATATAATCATAATTAACAGTTTAAATAATATATATATATATATATATATATATATATAGTTATGGTGTCATATTCCAATTAATATCAGCAAACAATTACAGATAATAACATATCATACTTAACAATTAAATCACTAATAAATTTAAATTCAACAACATATTTCAATGGTCATTTCATGTGAAATCAATTTACTAAATATAAGAATGTCAATCGTGAGTGATCGCTCACCTTTCGAGGCTAGAGGAAACAACGGAAATGAAGGAAGAGACATGGGCATGCACATGGACTAGTGGGATAGCGACAAGCTAGAAGCTGCGACAAGATAGATAACTTAAATTCAAATTCGATGAAAACAAAAATAAATATATGTGCATAATACACACACACACACCATTTTTTTATCAAAGGAGAAGAGGTTGGGTTTAGTGTTGTCGGAGGAAGGTTGGCTGGATTTGGCTGACAGTGGATCTCGGCTAAGGAAAAAAATATGAACAAGCTGCCGTGCTCGAGGGAAGGATGGGTTGCGACTAGAGAGCAAGCAGGTTATATCACAAAATAATGTATATAAACCTGTTTTACTAAGAATCTCGTCCTAATTAGGATTTGAGCAGAACTCCATCTGTAAGCAACCCAGTGACAAGTAGTGCCAAAGTTGTAGACTGACCAACTTGAGAATAGTTTCACAATTTTTTTTATATGGAGGAAGAGGAGCTACTGGTTCGGCACAACGAAGGAGAGGAGATGGCTGCTGGAAGGGAATGAGATGGGCTGGACAAGGGTGTGGCGGATCTGCTAGGTGGTGGATGGCTGTCGGCATAGAAGGTGAAGGGGAGATGAGTTCGACAACTACTATGACCGATGCTGTGTGGAGCTAGGATATGGAGTGATGAACTGTGAGGCAATGGAGGCAAGGCTGGAATGGGGTAGAGGTGGATGAATAGAGCAGGTTGGGATGTGCTTAGGCGGTACGGCAGGGAGGTATTGATGTGTAGGTGATGGGGCAACGAACGTTGGCCAAAGCGGAGGTGTTTGTCGAAGGTTTGATGACTGCTCGGAGGCGGGTTGGAGTTTGCTAATAGGTTGCGTGGTTAGAAGCGGATCCGAGTGGTCGAGAGAAAAGCGTGCTATGTTTATGGCAAAGGCGGGATGATGCGATGCTCTGGTTGGCACCGAGGGAGGAGAAGATAAGGCCAAAGTGACATGGATGGCGAGCGGAGAGAAGGAAGTGAACAACTGTTGTGGTGGGGCTGTGGAAGGAGGTGAAGTGGACGGCTGTTAGGGAAAGAGGGTGGTCTAAGGGTCATTCTCGGCTAGAGGCACGATGGAATAGAGATGGTCAAGGTTGCGGATGGTGATGAGTTCGTGAAAATGAATAGGCTAAGGCGAAATGAATAAGCAGATGGTGATGGGCTTGCTTTGGGCAAGAGCGAGAGGAGCACGAGCATGCTTCAGGAATGAAAAGAAAAAAGATGAAGCTTACCCATTTTTTCTACAATGAACAGAGAAGAAGAAGAATGAAAGGACAAGCAACTTTATAACCAAAACAGATGAGAAAATGTAAAGCCACGTATTGAATTCAGGAGTTATAAAAAAAAACGATTGTAGATTTCAACCGATTGATAAGTGAAAGGTCAAAGAAACCCCAAAGGTCCAAATACGGAACCGATACGACAAATCATTTTGTCGATTTTGCCACGTACCAGACACCAAAATGCATAAATGAATATACTGTAGAGATCAGCACGATGAGACGAACAGAATGGTACATATATATCAGCGATACGATCATCCTATTAAAAGTTGATAATCGCTGCTAAAACTGCCGCTAAAATATTGAAAATAATATCAACGGAGCTAGAGCGGTCCAAATTTGACGAAATGAAATATGACGTCTCACTCAAAAAGTCTCACTTAAAAAGTGGTAAACACTTTTCTTATATAAAAATATTTAGATTTCAAAAATATTAAATTTCCATCTAATTAACCAATTTTAAATTTTAAAATCTAAAATTTCACAACCAAACAAACGTACATATTTCTGATGAAAATCTGAGTTGCTACGTCTCAACTAACGCATATCAAATATCAAATTTTCATTGCTATAATTTTATTATTTAATTTCAAGAAATTTTTTTAGTCACTTACATTATTTAAAATTGTTAAAATTTTTTGGTCGTTACAGCTTCATGCTCTTGTCTCATGGAGTCATACATTTAGGATTTGAAGAGCTGACTTCGTTGATTTAGGTTCTGAGCGAAACAATGACTCTTGAAGTGGATATTTGGTGGCAAGGTAAACTTTGGGTTTGTAGATTCCACATTGAGACCATGCCTTCAATTGATGAGTCCTTCCATCTTCATTAGGGCGAGAAATAGCTGCAACTGTAATTTGAGTTTGAACTGGTTGCAAGGCATTAGCATCACTCAAAGAGCCATTAAGATTAGAGGATGGAGTGGTAGTTAAAGATGGTCGAGCTAATTCTGCTGCTTATGGTGTCTTGGAATGTTTCTCAAACGATACAACATAGTAATTTGAGCCACATTTATAGCAAAACTGTATGGAACAATAAGAGGTTGATGAGTAGCAGTAGAACTTTGTCGAGTATGAGAAACTTGAGCAGCATTGAATGGTGCATTTGGAAAATAATCTGAATTAGCTTTTGAAAAGAGAGGTATTGTAGAAAAGCGAGCTATAGGTAAAGAACCTGTTGAGTGGGTACATATCTGATGCTCATTATGCGCTTTAAAAAGGATAACTCATTAAAGACCACATTGCGAGCAATAAAGACTCTTCCAGTTGAGTTTTTACAGAGATAAACTTTTTATTGAGGCGAGTAGCCTAGAAATATACACTCCTTGGAACGATAGTAGAGTTTTTGATTGTTGTAAGGCCTCGAATGAGGAAAACATGCACACGTAAATGTCTTTAGAAATTCATAATATGGTTTTTATCAAACAGGCACTCATAAGGACTAAGATGTTGCAAAATAGGTGTTGAAACTCTATTGATAAAGAACATTGCGCACTGAAAAGAAAGCCATCAACGTGTAAGATCTAGTCCAAATCGAGCAAGCAAAGTGAGACTAGTTTCAATTATATGGCGATGTTTCCTTTTTGCTCTACCATTTTTTTCATGAGTATTTGGACAAGGTTGTTGAAATTTGATGCCTTGATCTGTTAAAACTCTTGCAAATGGCCTATATTAACCACCTCGATTTCATGAGTGTCTTTTCTAAAGCCTGTGTAAGTGAGTTAAAAAGTGGCAATATTCGAATCGAATGCAATGCATGTGAATACGAGAGAGAATGATGATTCTTGAGGAAATATTTTAACAAAGCAACTAGGCTTGACTCTACAATATATAGCACTTGACTCTAGATTAAATATATAGTATATATGAACCATACATTTGAGTCGTTGAGTCCGGTCTTCGTAGTAGTCGTAGATTCATGAATCATTGTGTCACTTGAAATTTTTGTCAGCAATCAAAACTTAATATCTGACGTTCCCCCCTTTTTGATGACGACGACTTCATTTGATATGAACGAATCTCGATAACATTGCTTTGTGCCTTGTTATTCTACATCTTCCCCTGAATATATGTTATCTACTATGCTTGTTGTTTCTCCCCTTGAATCTATACTACTATTTCCCTGTAAATAGTAATAGAACAATATTTTCTTCCCTTTGTCATCGACAAAAAGAAGAGTTTATATGATGACATAATTCTATTAAGTGTATGAGGCATCCTTTAAAATTTCAAAATCTATCATTTTCCTTTTGTTTCTCCAAGTACCTATAAAAAATATTCATTTTGGTATCCCCTTACTATGTTAGGGTCCAAGGGTTAATCATAGGATGAAAACCTTACCAAAATAGGTGTGGTTATACCCTCTAAAATAATGAAATAATTTTGAACATAACTAGTACTTATAGTCTAAATTATCAGAAAAAATTAACATTTAAAGCATGTGATACCCAAGTTTCTTGTAATTTTCTAATTTTTAGGAAACCATACCCATTTGGGTGTGGTTGAACCTTTATATATATAGTTTTCATTACAAATCACATTCTTATAATAGTTGCTAATATAAAGTTGTTTATCATGATCAATCGTATTAGCTGGAATCCATATCTTAATCCTATTAGTCATTAGCTTAGTACTTGAAAAATAATTTCTATTATTTCTAAACAAAGTACTATTATGACTGTAGCCCATTTTAAAACTATCTTGGTTACTAGTACTAGCACTAATATTAGTATACAAGAACGCATATCTAGTATTATTTTTAGCTTTAGCTTGTTTATAGCCTAAACCTCTTTTATCATTGTGAGCTTTGAATTTGTAACTAAGAAAGATAATATATCTTTACCTTTGTTAAAATTTATGATTTTTGTATTTAATCTTTCAAAATTTTCTTTAGTATCACAACCTTCTTTTTGCAAAATACTATTATTAAATTTTAAAATCTCACATTCTTTAGATAATTCTAAATTCTTATTAGTTAAAGCTTCATTCTCTTTATCAAGCTACAAATTTAAAGAACTAGATTTATTTAAATAATTTTCCAAAAATGTTTTTTATTTTGCAAAACATCGATTTCCTCCAAAAGATCATTGTTTCTAACTTCTAATTGCTCATTTTCTTTTTGCGGAAAATCTTTTTGTAAAACAAGTTCTTCTACGGTATTTCCAAAATATTTAGTATGTTTTACCAAAAATTTATTTTCCTCTTTTAAATTGGAAATTCCTTTAATAATTCATCATGTGCTAACAAAAGTTTTTATATAAAGAATCTAAGCATACTGATTGTGATTTGAGTTTAGCCATGAAGCATTTGTTTGTTTGCTCCTTTGATTCTTGTTTATTGCTCTTCCTCTTCCTATTGCCTTGACCAGATCTCTTTTAGGATTGATTTCACCCTAGATGGGGGGAAGGGAATAAGGTGATACTAATAATTATAAAAATTTAATGCGAAAATTTACAAAATAATCGCAGCACCGATAATAGTAGAATAATAGAAACACAGATAATAGCAGAATATAAAAAGCAAAAATAGAACAACACAGATTTACCCAGCTTCGGCAAAACCTTACCTACGTGCTGCCCCCAAGGTTTCTAATAGAAATTAAGAGTCAGACACTTACACACGTAAACTCGCGACAACCGCTATCGACTAACCTAACTTTACGCTCAAACTCCTGCCACAACTCAGCCACCGAGTTGCGAATTCTCAAACTACACCACTGTAGTTCGTCCCCTAGTCACACGACTAGAATTTACAAAAGTTTAAAAGAGAAAATACAAATTTAAAAATAATTTAAAAATGCAAAACCCTAATTTTAAAAATTAATGCTCAAATGCAACTAAAAGATGCCGATCCAATAATTATGTAAACTGATAAAACAAATCCTCTTCTCTTTTATTTCTTCGGCCCGTTCCTTGTACTTCTTTGCTTTGAAAATGGCTGCTTCATTTCTCTTCATGAATTTAGGGTTCTGGAAATCTGAGGACATTGATTTTAGTTGTTCAATCGAGTAGATTTACTCGTGATTGTTCTGTCGATCGGCCGTCTCTCTTATTTGCGAACGGCTGCTTCAAATTGTGGCGAGCACGTCTGCTGGTTCAAAAATTGGTACGTGATATTCCTGTACGATTTCAATTATGCTCGACTTTTGATTCGAGTTATTGATTTGATTTTGAGTTAAGAGTATACCCTAAATGTTTATCTTGAACTCGAATACCACTGAAATGCCAATGATGGTTGGGTTAAATAGGACTCGAAATCCTATAATCTCATTCGTATATATTTTATTGAATTCGTCCTAAGCCATTGATTTTTGTTTGGATGCTTGTGATTTTTTCTAGACTGGTCCAGTTCATATATTTTTCTGGCTTGATTAACACGGCTTCGATTTTGGCTTGTTTGATTTTTTATTGGTCATCATGGCTTTAATTTTTGGCATGATCATTGACTTTGTTTGAAACACGACTACCTTGATTTTTGTAACTGCAAATTGACTTCGGCCACATTGAATTTGTGACAAAATTTTAAGCTTCGACTTGTTCAATTTTGTGTCACCTTCTAGTTACCTTTCTTGCTGCTAGTTACCGAGTTGTCCTGTTACTTGCTCACCTTTTCAATTCTTTCTTTAACTTTCATTTAACTGTTACTGTACTTCAACAGTTTTGATTTACAATTTCTTTCCTCCTTGACTTGTTCGACTTGTACCTTATTCACCACGGTTTTATATCTCTGGCATTTAAACTGGACTTTGGTTCCGTTCTTTATCCCTTTGACTTCGGCATTAATTTTTTTGCTGTAGTTTTCTATTTTGAACTGTGACTTGATTACTGCAACTGGTTATGTGTATACATATATAATTATATATGTATACATGTGTGTTTGTGAGAAAATAATTGTTGCATCCATATTGTCACTGCATATGTACTAGTAAATGTTGAGGCTTGAATTGTTTGTAAGTTTGTGACACTGTTTTCATTTGAAGCTATACTGCATTGTTGCCTCTGTTGCAGTTTGTATTTTGGTGATGAGTTGCTTCAAGTATGTTTATGTTGTTGTCCTTGCAATCAAGTATTTATTGATGTTTTGTGTGAGGTTGATTATCTGTTTTGATTATCCTCTTTGCGCATTATTGTTGTTGTATATTAACGACAATTGTAAAGAGAGGTTATTATAACTGTCCAGGCTAATGATTAGTGATTGATTGTTGAACTCTGATTGATGTATGTATATACTGTTTTTGTTTTGTAAAGATCATTGATATGATATTATATGTTTTCTGCTATGATGTGAGAATCTGTATTGTTCTGTTTGGTTTTCTCTTCTCTCTTTCTTCTCTTCTCTTCTTCTCTCTTCTTTTCTTTCTCCTGAATTTCTGCCTGTCTGTGCTTTTTGGGTCGGACATGTATGGTTTATTGTCGATTCAAAGGGTACGGATTTGCGGGTCGTCACAACTGTTAGGACTTTTAAATAAGATTAGTAGTATTCTAAATTAAAAAATGAATTCGAGTATCTTGTAACGATGCATAACCATGAGGACTTTTAAATGAGATTAGAATTAACTTGTCTATTTAACAATCAATTTTGATATGTGTACTATACGTGCATAACCGTGAGGACTTTTAAATGAACATGAAAGCATATAATCAAAAATTCCAAGTAATTCACCCATGCATAACCGTGAGGACTTTTAAATGAAAGTGAATACTTTGGATGCTTTTATTGCTAAATGTTAACCATCCTTTTGACAAGGCCATGGAAAGGCGGATTTAACTAAATCGACTTCTCGTTTGTCGAAGCTGGTTTATGAAAAATTTAATCAACTATGTCGATGGATGAAGGTTATTTGACACTTGAATCTTAGGTTTCGATATGTCTCAAATTGTCTTAGATTAGCTTCGAGTCGTGCGGAGTCGGGCTACGAGTCGTATGCGTGATTTCTTTGGGTCTTTGAGGTGGTTCGACATTGGTGGCATGGGTCAACCTTGGTGTGGTAGTTCGGCCTAGATTAGGTGGCTTGGCGTTAGTGGCATGGCTCAGCCTTGGTGCGGTGGTTCGGCCTGGAAGAGGTGGCTCGACATTAGTGGCATGGCTCGGCCTTGGTGCGGTGGTTCGGCCTAGATGAGGTGGCTCGGCATTGGTGGCATGACTCGGCCTTGGTTTGGTGGTTCAGCCTGGATGAGGTGGCTCGGCATTAGTGGCACGGATCGGCCTTGGTGTGGTGGTTCAGCCTGGATGAGGTGGCTTGGCATTGGTGGCACGGGTCGACACTAGTGCGGTGGTTCGGTCTTGACGAGGTGGCTCGGCATTGGTGGCACGGCTCTACCTTGGTGTGGTGATTCGGCCTGGATGAGGTGGCTCGGCATTGGTGGCACGACTCGGCCTTGATGCGATAGTTCGGCCTAGATGAGTGGCTAGGCATTAGTGGCACGACTCAGCCTTGGTGTGGTGGCTCGGCCTGGATGAGGTAGCTCGGCATTGGTGGTACGGTTCGGTCTGGGTGGGTCGTTCGGTCAGAAGATGTATGGTTTGGTCAGAATGATGCGGCTCGACGTAGGTCGTTCGGCATGTATGGGTCGGCATTACTCGTTCAGTTGGAAGGGGTCTGTGTATATGTGCTTCGAGTTCTTGCATGAACTACTTCGAGTCAAGCGTAGGACTGCTTCGGATCGTCACCTAGAAAGGCTCGGGTCAGCATGTACAGAACTTTGGGTCAGTTGCAATGAAGGGTGCAGGTTCGGCAAAGGTCGTGATGGGCTCAAATTACTTAGGAACCCCAGTAACTCAGGGTTTGATTATAAATACAACATGTGGGGCTTTAGAAAGGGGATCTGCTTCTGGCTCTCTAACTTTGTATTTTCTAAGGCTAAGACTACTCTGCCATTTTGTAACTGTAATTGATTGTTACAGCAATAAAAAGTGAATTTCTGGAGTGGAAGTAGGCCGAAGTCAGCCAAACCACTATAAAAACTATCGTTCATTACTACTTTCTTTTTAAATTTTACCGTTCCTCATATTTACATTCCCTAAATACATTCTGTCTGTGAGCCGTGACTAACATTTGGTCTGGATTTTGGTGTTAGTGACCAATTTTGGCGCTAATATTTTAGTGCTTACACTGAGAAAGCAGGCACTTGGGAATTTTGAAGTTAGGAACTTGGATTCTAGGAAGCAATAACTAGGCCATCAGTAAGAAAGCAAGTGACAGAATGGAGCAATCAAGAGGGAAGTCAAGAGGCCTCATCTGGAGCTGGAGCAGGTCAAGCATCCATCTACATCACCAGAGATGAAATGGAAGCGATGCTAAAAAGGCAAGAGGAGGTGATGCAGACTCTTCTTAGACAATTTGGACAAGAAGGAACTGCAGGAGCTCATGTCCATAGAGATGGATCGAAATCACTCAACCAGCAAGCTGATGAAATGTCAACAGGGGAAACCCTCAATCAATCTATCAATCTGGGTGGACCTAGGCTCGGGGCCATACCACTAGGAAAGGCTAGACCAATCCATGGAGGGATACCAGATGACGCTGTGCAGCCCGACGCCAACAGGAATACTGGAGTACATGATGATGAGTATGTGCCAGGATTCCCTCGTGAACTCGAGGGACAGATCAGAGGTAGCGGACAAAGATTACAGCTTGGCGACAATGGAAGATTATCGAAGATGGTCAGACGAGCTGTGAGAGGTGGTTTGGTAAATAAAGACTTGGAGGATGTGAATAGGAGTCCCTTTACTCCTACTATCAGGCAAGCAAGAAACCCACCGGATTTTAAGCTACAAACATTGGAAATGTATGATGGGAGAATAGATCCCACCATTCACCTCACGAGGTACATGAGGCATATGGAGGTACTGGAGGCATCGGACGAGGTCATGGCTCGATGCTTTCCTTTGTATTTGACGGATATCACAGCTATGTGGTTCAGATAACTGGAGAGCTGTTCTATTGACACTTGGACAGAGCTGATTGAAAGGTTTGTGAGGTAGTTTCGGGTCCATATAGTCAGACCCAAGAACATGATGACTTTGACATCAATGAAACAATGGAAAGGAGAGTCGCTCAGGGATTTCTTAACCAGGTTCAATGTGGTGGTGGCTTCAGTGGATCGGTCCGATCCATCGATGGTTTTGATGGCGGCAGTTTCACGAATTAAAGATAATTCAGATTTTAAGTTATTATTGGAACGGGACCCACCGAGGGATCTCGGGGGAGGGGGGGGGTTTCTACCATGAGGAGGAAAGTTTTCTGAGGTAGGAAGACGCGCAGGCTGAGAGAGTAGGGAGAGAAGCTAAAGCTTATGCAGTAAGGGGTGAAGGTCCACCCAAGGAGGATCCAAATAGAGATGATAAAGGAAAAAGGAAAATGAATAGCAATGGTAGCACTTCGAAGATTCCTCGAAGGGAGTCAAAGTTTTCTTCTTACACAGATTTAGCTGAGACTCTAGAAAGGATTTACTTGGTTACTCGAGGGCGCCTCCAGTATCGAAGGCCAACAAGGAGGGAACCTTCTTAATACGAGCGGGCATCAGGAAAACATTGCCTATTCCATGAGCTAGATGGGCACAACACAAACGATTATAGGAATTTGAGAGATATTGTGGAGGGGCATGTAAGGAATAGTCACCTGCAATAGTACATAAGGAATCGAGCTGTAGCAGTGGAACGGGAGCGGCCACCGCCTACCTCGAATGAAGGTGGCACTAGATTTGGTGGCCGCCGACTTGTTATCAACTGAATGGTTTGATGGTTCTGAATAATCAATAGAACTCAAAGTAATATGGCTAGGTTACTTACACACGTACGGGATTGAGGACGGTCCCTAGGCGTGCTCTGAGATGACGAAAAACCGTACTGCTTGGATATATGAAATCCCGTTTCTTTCTATTTTTCTACAAATTTTGGTTTCTTCTTTTGTACTTTGAACATTTAATTTCATTTGTTGTACGAAATGTCGCTTTGATAACTGAATTCTGTAATGATTGGATTTGGCTCAATGTAACAAATAATACGGGTCTTGCTATCACGGTCCCGTCCCGAGAGACAGGGCAATGATCGCAAGTACGAGTCCCTTCATCGGAGTGCGATAGAATGGACTCAAACACAATATAAAAAGTCCTTGGCTGGAGAGCCGAGGCCGAAGAATATAAAAGTCCTTGACCAGAGAGTCGAGGCCAGAAAATATAAGAGTCCATGGCCGTAGAGCCGAGGCCGAAGAATATAAAAGTCCTTGACCAGAGAGTCGAGGCCGGAGAATATAAGAAGTTCTTGACGAGGCCGAAGAATATAAAAATTCCTTGACCGGAGAGTCGACGCTAGAAAATATAAGAAGTCCTTGATCGGAGAGTCGAGGCCGGAGAACATACAAGCCTTGATCGGAGAGTCGAGGCTGGAACGGGATAACGTGACTCGACGAGGTCTACGGATTCAATGACTAAACCCGAAGAGAGTAGGGATTCGGATTTTGGCTTAGGATAAATGGACTCGGTGAGGTCCTGGATTTGGCAAAAGGGCCCGAAGCTGTCTAGAATTTGGATATCGACCGAGAAAGGTCATAGATTTGGCTATTGGTTGTTGATGGATTAAAACTTGGTTGACGGATAGGATGGATTGGTTTTGGATTGGATTATGGGCCGAATGGTATGGTTATGAATGAAACATGGACTTTGGATATTGGATTTGAGGCTATTCAAAACACACCGTCCAATAGCAAGGCATGTTTTGGGGGGCAAATATTAACCAGCCTTTTGACAAGGCCATGGACATGCGGATTTAACTAAATCGACTTCTCGTTTGTCGAAGCTGGTTTATGACAAATTTAATCAACTAGGTTGATGGACGAAGTTTATTAGACACTTTAATCTTAGGTTTCAATATGTCTTGAGTTGTCATAGATTAGCTTTGAGTCGTATGGAGTCAAGCTTCGACTCGCATGAGTGATTTCTTCGAGTCTTTGAGGTGGTTCGGCATTGGTGGCACGACTCGGCCTTGGTGTGGTAGTTCATCCTAGATGAGGTGGCTCGGTATTAGTGGCACGACTCGGCCTTGGTGTGCTATTTGATCCTAGATTAGGCGGCTCAGCATTAGTGGCACGGCTCCGCCTTGGTGTGGTGGTTCGGCCTAGATGAGGTGGATCGGCATTGGTGGCATGGTTCGGCCTTGGTGTAGTGGTTCGGCCTGGATAAGATGGCTCGGCATTGGTGGCACGGCTCGGCCTTAGTGTAATGGTTCGGCCTGGATGAGGTGGCTCGGCTTTGGTGGCATGCCTCGGCCTTGGTGTGGTGGTTCTGCCTGGATTTGGTGGCTCGGCATTGGTGGGACGGCTCGGCCTTGGTGTGGTGGTTCGGCCTGGATGAGGTGGCTCGGCATTAGTGGCACGGCTCGGCCTTGGTGTGGTGGTTCGGCCTGGATGAGGTGGCTCGGCATTGGTGGCACGGCTTGGCCTTGGTGTGGTGGTTCGGCCTGGATGAGATGGCTCGGCATTAGTGGCACGGCTCGGCCTTGGTGTGATAGTTCGGCCTAGATGAGGTGGCTCGGCATTAGTGGCACCGCTCGGCCTTGGTGTGGTGGTTCAGCCTGGATGAGGTGGCTCGGTATTGGTGGTACTGTTCAGTTTGGATGAGTCGTTCGGTAATAAGAGGTATGGTTCGGTCAGAATGATTCGACTCGACATAGGTCCTTCGACATGTATGGGTTGGCCATACTCGTTCGGTTGGATGGGGTCGGTGTATATGTTCTTTGAGTTTTAGCATGAACTACTTCGAGCCAAGCGCATGACTGCTTCAGGTTGTCACCTAGGAAGGCATGGGTTGGCATGCACGGAACTTTGGGTCAGTTGCAATGAAGGGTGTAGGTTCGGCAAAGGTCTTGATGGGTATTCAGAAAGCCCAGTAACTCGGGGTTTGCCTATAAATACAACATGTGGGGCTTTAGAAAGGGGATTTGCTTCTGGCTCTCTAACTTTCTATTTTCTAAGACTAAGACAACTCTGCCATTTTGTAATTGTAATTGATTATTACAGCAATAAAAAGCGAATTTCTGGAGTGGACGTAGGCCGGAGTCAGCAGTGCCACTATAAAAACTGTTGTTCATTACTGCTTTCTTTTTAAATTTTACTGTTCCTCATATTTACACCCTCTACATACACTCTATCCGTGAGATGTGACTAGCATTTTATGCTTTCATCAGGATTTGGGTGCTAGTGACCAATTTTGGCGCTAGTACTAAAAATATAATGAATTAAAAAACGAATGATGTTCAAAATACCACATATTGACATACTATATTGGATTTTGATCAGTGATGGTCGTTAGAAATATGATAGAAATAGAGATGGTCATGGAATTTTTACCCATTAAAAGTTATTATAAATTTTGTTTAAATTTTTAAAGAAGTTTACTTAATATACCGCCTTAAGTTATAATATATGATTAATATCAACACTCATCACTTTTTCAATCACTATTTATCTTTTCGATAATCAGTAGGGAGTCAGGTTAGTTAATGTAGTCATTTAAGATCAAATCCAAAATTAATTATAAATAAAATTTTCAAAAATGACTAATCTGAAATAAGGTCAACTATTTTCTGGAAAGGTTTTATAATAGAAGACGTCCACTAATTTGAAAATCAGTTGAAATAAAAGATATGCAGATATTTTCTTTGAATACGATGCAACTACTGAATGTTTCAACATAAATCACGTTCCTCTAGTAATTTTTCTACCTACTTGATTACCAATGTAATCTGCATCAAAATTTCCTTTTGACTCAAGATTATCAATAATTGGATGTTATAGACCAAATCATGAAGTTGCAACAATTACCTTAAAATTATTTTTAACAGCTTTTAAATGATTTTTTTTAAATTTGAATTGAAACTGTGCAAATAAACAAACAGTGAGCATAGTGTCAGATAAGCTAAACATCCCTTGTATTATGAGTAATCAACAATCAATAAAACACCGTCATTAGTCCAAACAAATCTATATGAAGGAGTTCAAAGATTCTAGAGTATTTTTACATTAAAAATATAATCTTGCCAACAATTTTGAATCAAAATCAATACTCGTTTCTTTATCACATAACTGGCTGATTTAATTCAGATAATGGTGCATATTTTCACATTTAATAACTCGTTCAAGATAGATATACCGTTACCTATTTTACCTTTACGATAATTTTTTGTTGTTGATTATTGTGATTCTGCAACCTTTATACTAGGCTAAGAAACTTTGATTTGTCGCCCGTCGTGTGACTGGAACAGCCATAATCCAGATAACACTGTTGTTGTTCCTTAGCTTACCACCACACCTACACAAGAAAATATTTTTGTGACCTATTTGTTTTTATAGGTCCATGGTTGTGAGAGGAAAGAATTTTTGAAAAATATGTTTGAGTAGACCCAAAACTATTGATATTTGTTCCATTTGGCACCTAGATTTGTTTCACTTTAGGGGATTTTACATTTGTGCCTTTTGGAATCCAAATTGCAATGGTTTTCACATGTTTGGGTCTATACCAACAATTGTTTTGATTATGTTCAATTTTTCTACAAATTGTGTGCTTGAAATTGATTGATTACTTTTACCTCTAATATATTCAGATTGATTATACCCAAGTCCTTGTATAACAGGATTAACAGTTTGTTTCCCCAATAACATATTCAGTGATTTTTCTCCTTTGGAAATTTTTTCTAAAGTTGTAAACAATTGTTGGACTTGTGTTTTGAGAGATTCATTTTCATTTAATGATTGTATGCACTTTTTAATAGAATTTTCTCTCCTCGCATTTTTAGTTTCATTCAAAATCAAAATTTCATTTTCAAGCAATTTAATTTTGATTTCTGATTTTTTAATTTCTTCTTCGAATGTTGGACACCTTTCACACTTTATGCACTTGTTTTGATAGTTTTTAACTAATTGACAAGCTGTTTATTCAAATCTATCAAAGTATCTTTTTGTGATTCAAATTTAGCATATTTATCCCTAAGACTTTTGAAAAAGCCATTTACTTCGTGAAAATATATAAGTAGTTCTAAGTGAGTAAGTTTTTCTCCCTCGCTTGGCTTGTCATCATCACTGTCAGTTATATCACATCGAAGGCACAGATCTGCTTTTTCACTCTCACTGCCAGTGCTTTTATCATCTTCATCGGTTTCATCCAAAGTGGCCGCAAAAATTCTCCTTTTTGGCTTCTTTCCACGGCTGAATCGATTCTGTTGGCAATTGGGCTTGATATGACCGGGTTTATTGCACTTGTGGCAAATGATCTCTTGCTCGTCTGGGTTGTCTAGAACTTTAACTATTTTGCTTTTCAATTGTTGATTTAGAGCCAGATTTCCGTATTTGTGATTCCACCTTTTGAATTTCTTTATTAATAGTTCCAGTTTAACTGCTTTATCATCATCATCGTCATCACTTTCCACTATTCCTTTAAGAGCTATTGATTACTTTCGAGTATCACCTCCTTCTCGTTCTTACTTGAATTTCATTTCTAGCTTGTAAGCAGTGAGATTTATGACGAATTCTTCGACTTTGATTTGTTTTAGATCTTTTGATTCTTGAATGGCAGTAACTTTCGCTTCAAAACTTCATGGAAGGACTCTGAGGATTTTTCGGACTATTTCCAGTTCCGTGTATGATTTTTCGAGTGCTTTTGATTTGAATAAAATATTGGAAAGTCATCCATACATCTCTTTCACATTTTCATTCTTATCCATTGTGAAGTTCTTGTATTCGCTACTAAGCATGGCAAGGCGGGATTCCTTGACTTGAGATGTTCCTTCGTGAGTCACTTCAAGTGTGTGCCATATTTCCTACACAGTTAGACAATGTGAGACATGATTAAATTCAATTTGATCCAATGAATAAATAATAGAATTCATAGCTTTAGCATTAGAATTTTGTAATTTATTTTCTAGATCTGTCCATTGATCCATCGGTTTTTCTATTTCCTGATTATTTACCACTATAGTTGGTATACTATATCATGTCTCAATTATATTCCAAGCATTAATGGTTTTCAGAAAAATTTTCATTCTATTTTTCCAATAAGCGTATTAACCATTGAACATTGATGGTCTAACTATGGACTGTCCCTCGGCAAAAGCATTATTAAAAGAAGCCATTTAAAAATTTTAAATTTTTAAAACAGAAGTTGGTTTTTTTGAAAAATCAATTTTTTAAAACAAAAATTGACTTTCGTTCCTAGCTCCAATACCACTTGTATGGTCGATTTCACCCTAAAGGAGGGGTGAATAGAGTGATGCTAATAATTATAAAAATTTAATGTGGAAGTATATACAATAATCGCGGCATTGATAATAGCAGAATAATAACAACGTAGATAATATAAGAATATAAAAAGGAAGAATAGAATAACACAGATTTAACCAGTTTCGGCAAAACCCTGCCTACGTGCTACCCCCAAAGTTTTTATTAGAAAATAAGCAATCAGACGCTTACACACGTAAACTTACGACACCCGCTATTTACTAACCTAACTCTATGCTCGAAACCCTCCCATAACTCAGCCACTAAGTTGCGAATTCTCGAACTACACCACTGTAGTTCGTCCCCTAGTCACACGACCAGAATTTACAAAAGTTTAAAAGAGAAAACACAAATTTAAAAACAATTTAAAAATACAAAATCCTAATTTTAAAAATTAATACCCAAATGCAACTAAAAGATGCCAGCCCAATAATGAAGTAAAGTGATAAAACAAATCCTCTTCTCTTTTATTTCTTTGGTCGGTTCCTTGTACTTCATTGCCTTGAGAATGGTTGTGTTCGTTGCTCTTCGTGAAATTAGGGTTCTGGAAATTTGAGGACGTCGATTTCGGTTGTTCAATCGAGTAGATATTCTCGCGATTGTTTTGTCAATCGATCGCCTCTCTTATTTGCGAATGGCTGCTTCAAATTATGGCGAGCATGTATACTAGGTTGTAAAATTGGTATGTGATATTCCTTTTAGATTTCGATTATGCTCGACCTTTGATTCGAGTTACTAATTTGATTTTGATTTAAGAGTATACACCGAATGTTTGTCTTGAACTCGAATACCACCGAAATGCCGATGATGATTGGGTTAAATAGGATTCAAAAAGATATAATCTCGTTCATACATATTTTATTGAATTCGTCATTGGCCACTGATTTTCGTTTGGATGCTTGTGGTGATTTCTGACTGGCTCAGTTCATATATTTTTTTGACTTGATTAACATGGCTTCGATTTTGGTTTGTTCGATTTTTTCTTGGTCATCACAGTTTCATTTTTGGTATGATTATTGACTTTGTTTGAAACATGGCTACCCTAATTTTTGTAACTGCAAACTGACTTCAGCCATATTGAATTTGTGATATATTTTGAGCTTTGACTTGCTCAATTTGTAGGATCGATTTCGCCCTAGAAGGGAGGGTGAATAGGGTGATACTATCAATTATAAAAATTACCGTGGAAGTTTGTATAAAATAATTTCAATGTAGATATATCAAAATAATAGTAGCACAGATAATAGCAGAATAATAAATGCAGAAATAGAATGACACAGAATTTACCCAGCTTCGGCAAAACCCTGCCTACTTGCTGCCCCCAAGGTTTCTACTAAAAATTAAGCAGTCAGACGCTTACAAACGTAAACTTGCAACACCCACTATCGACTAGCCTTAACTTTACGTTCAAAACTCTGCCACAACTCAGCCATTGAGTTGCGAATTCTCGAATTACACCACTGCTTGCTTTCTTCTCTTTGCGCTCGTTCACGGCTGCTTCAATTTTGGTCGAATTCGATTGTCAAAATGGTATGCAATTTTTCCTATTTCGATATTGATTTTGCTCGACCTTATTGATTCGAGTTGAATGATTATTATTAGTTTCTTGAACTCGAATGATTAATTTTGGCCGACAATGATCGGGTTTTATAGGATTGGAATTCCTATATTTTCATTCGTATACATTTGTTTGAATTCATCATTTAATATAGCTCGGCCATTGATTTTCGCATGGATGATGGTGATATTTTTTGACTTGTCCATGATCATATATTTTCTGGTAGCTTGATTCACACGGCTTCGATTAAGAGCTGTATCATTCTATAATGATCTCAGTTTAAAGACAAGTTTAAATTTGGAATTAAATTAAATTTTAGGGTTAAATTATAAATTTATTTGAATTTTTCAAATTTATTAAGAGATACACTTATTTATTTTACAAATTTGGATTTGAAATTTAAAATAAATGTTTTCAATTGAATTGGTTTATAAATAAAATTTCAATTTGAAATTTCAAAATGTATTTGAATGAATTCGATTTGAAGATTTTACTTTGGAAAGAATAATATGTATAATTATTTATTAAATGTATAAATTGTGTCTAATTCATTTTCTTTAAAGGGTGATAAAATGTTTAAAATAAAAGAAAATTTATCCTATCAATATTGAATATGAGTGTAAAGTATAAAATAAAATATATGTTATAAATGTAATGTTTGGAAATTAAACTATAGAAAGAAATAAAAATTTAAAAATTTATGTTAATAATAAAAGTATAACTCAAACTATAAAATAATACATGTATATGATATGTGAATTAGGCAAGCGAGTTCAAGAGTCATTTCAGAAAACAAAGAAGAAATAATATCTACATACCAATAAACATCTATGTGATAAAATAATAACAAATGAAAAGCAAATAAAACAAAAGGCAAGCAAGAAAATAATAAAACAAGAAAATATATCTATGTAATGAAGCTTGCAAAAGAAGATAAACATATCTACAAAAAAACCTGTAAGTACATACATAATTAAATAGTATAAGCTTGTAAATGAAAATAGGGACAAGCATTTAATAACATCCTTCTCAGGCACAAAACAATCTTCTCAGCCAAAATAGGATTAAATCATATCAGTAAAAAAATTGATACAAATATCTTTAGTCAAACAAAAAGAAAAAAAAATTGACCAACAAAGAAGCCTATACCAGATAACACCTATTTATACAAACTACTCTTTCTATATATATGTATTTATCAACTCTAGTTCGTTCTGTAAAAAGTTAAGAAAAACCAGAAAAGAAAATATAAATATCGTCATCTATAGACTCAAAACATCATTCAAATCAAAGGGAACAAAATAGATTCACAGAAAGAAAGAAATCTGCAGTTTCAAAACAACAATTTCTCTCTGTTTCAAAACTTCTCAAGGTGAGTAACGCATTTTGTTTTTATATATATATATATCTCTGTGAATAAGCTTGTTTATATATACATGGATCCTTTGAATATAATTGAAAGCTCGAAGTATTTATACAGGCTCATTTTTCTGGGACTCTAAAAACAAAATTTTGATTCCAAAATCATTTCCATTCGATCCACTTGATGCTTGGGCTTATATTTAAAACAAAAATTGTTTGTTCAAGCATATAACAGGTTTTAAAAATTTATACAAGTTAAAACAACTTTTAATCTTCTCTGGAAATCAAGAAATCAGAGCTAACTTTAAATAAGCCAAGATTCGAACTTCATAATTTATGAATTCAGGTGTATAGATGGAATTATTATAACTTAATATGATTTTTAAAGCAAGATTTAAAATTTTTGGATCAAGAATTCAGGAGCAGTTTTGGTTTGTTCGAACTTCTTTGTTTTGAGGAATTCAGGTGATCACGTCGATGGGGGAGGTCGGGTTCTCTGTGGTGATGGAGGAGTGATCGGAGGGTCGAGGAAAAATGGTGTGTTGGCATGCGGTTGGTCACGGCGGCGGCGGCGAGTGATTTTAGTCTGGAAACCTAGTTTTTTTCGAGGCTATATGTTTGATTCGTTCGACATCGGTTGTTAACCGAGTGTTACAAGTGTTTGGGAGATAGTAGAGGGGAGGATGACGAGTAGTTGGTCGAAATTTCGAGTTGTCTGGTGATCGAGGTTGCGAGAACGGCGGTGGTTCCCAGGTCGATGATGGTTCCAATTTGTTTCCAGGTTAGGTCTAAGCAGCTCGAACGTGATTTCGAGTTGAAGGTGATGGTTTGATGGTTGGAGAAGGTTGCGGTGAAGTTGGTCGGTGTGTCGGAGGGTTCATTAGTGTCGGAGTTGGGTCCGGTACTGGTGCACGTGCGCGAGCACGTTGTTGCTGTGTCAGGTTCGATGGTGGTAAACAACGCGAGTTGATTTTCGAGGAAGGTAGGTGAATGCTTCGGGTTCGTGCTCGAGTTCGCGAATTGGTTACATGTTGTTTTCGTTTGAAAATTTAAGTTGACTCAAACACTCATTGAAAAAAGAAGAAGAAGAAGAACGAACGAGAGGGAGAGAAGAGGTCTGGGAAAATTCGTGAAAGGACTCGAGTGTTTACTCGAGTAAAACAAGATCTTGCTCGGGTTGATTTCAAACCTGCAAACTAATAGTAGTAAGTGAACTATTTAAACAAGTTTAAATGATAATGGCTAATTAAGGCATGACAATTATAAGTCAGGCCTTTGTTACGAGTTAACGAATTAAGTAAGTATTTAACAAAGTTTTAAAACCTAATTAATATTTTAGTTAAGTAGTTAATGTAATACAAGTGTTGAAAATTTAATTACCACTAAAGATTTTAATTTAGGAATAATTGATTTCAAAGTTTATTGACGATTTTAAAATGCTAATTAAGACAAGCAAGTATTATTATTAATTGTTTTAAAGGGTAATCCAGAATGAATAATTAATTTAAAAATTGTAATTAATTAAGTAACTAGAGATTAGTCAAGTTGAGATTTGATTAATTCACTATTAAGTGCTAAATTTATTTGTAATTACAAATTGTTAATCACATAATTAAAGTTAATTAATCTATAATTAGTAGTTCATTTAGATAATTGACTAAGGAATAATTAATTAAAAATATATGACTAACAATAGTTAATCATTGATTTAAATAAATCAATAAAAATAATTATGTGGGTAAATCTTTTAAAACCACATTCACCTTGATTGAAAAATAATTAACTATTGT
This sequence comes from Allium cepa, assembly GCA_030765085.1. Lineage (NCBI taxonomy): Eukaryota > Viridiplantae > Streptophyta > Magnoliopsida > Asparagales > Amaryllidaceae > Allium > Allium cepa. The sequence continues at coordinate 1,043,021,153 of CM060937.1, forward strand.
TGTGCACTGAATTGATATTCCTGTTTTGTTTGTGATACTGCGTGATGCAGATTGCCTTATGCTGAACTGTGATGTGTGATTTGTTTCTGCATATATATGTGAAACCCCTTTGCCTGTAAACCGGCATTTGTATTTTCAATGTGATAGGGAGTCGGATTCCGGTTGGTTATCCGAAACCCACATCGAATTGTAATGATGAATTTTTGTAATTGATAAATTTATTTTATCTGTGATCTGTGAATGAAGATAAGCATTATGAATTATACCGCTTATTGATATCGATATATCTGTGATGATTGATGTTGTGCACTATTGTGTAAAACCACTGGACCATACTCATACACACACAAATATGGATTGCACGTGGAAATCGGTTACGTCACAGATTTTTAAATAGTTTTGAATTTGAATTTTAAATTCAAATGGTTTTGGAAATGGATTGGGTTTAAAGTGAAAGGTTTTTGAAACATGTGTTTTAAAATGAAAAGTTATCCTGAGTAACTTAATAAAGATTTGAAATTTGAATAATCTGATTTAAATTGGAATTCAATATCTGGAATTGAATTCTAGATTTGGTATTTATAATTTAAAAAGGTATACAAGCTTATATGGGTTTCAAACCATTTTTAAAGTATTGATGTGGGGATTTGAATTAACCCCAAAAATGTTAACTTGTATAAATAAAATCGGATTTTCCAAAATAAAAACAGTTATTTTCAAACAATAAAAGCTTTCATATGAGTAATTAACTTTCGATTTATATTAAAGGGGATTTCAAGTTTAAATTGAAAATGGTTTTCCAAATTATGGATGAATCTTTGGAAACGAGTTTGAAAGCTATGAGCTAAATCTTGATTTAAAGATTTAATGAGTTAATCCGATTGAAATGGAAATTGTTTTGAAATCCGTGAATGGATCTTTGTAAAACCGGGTGAACTTTGTGAAGTGAATCTTTTTGTTAAAAAGATCTGAAATGGTAATTGGTTTAAACAATTTGAAAGAAAGTTTAGAAATATTAAGTTGTGACTTAATTGAAATCCCATATCAATATGTTTTTAAATATTGCACTCATTATTCGGTTTAGCCTGGAGAGGACTTTGTGTCATATAACCCATTACGAATAATGATATGTCGTTATGGATAGCATTTGAAGACCGGTGGTGAAGACTGGGTATTTTCGAGAATGATAGGATGACCTATCGATCGTCTCTACACCGAGTAGCTATGGTATAGATATTTTCTAAGTGATGGGAAGTCCGATCGGGATTGTGAATACTCGGATTACAAGGGCTTCTTCGGAAGTGCCTTCGGTTCTGTTCGAATCCGGGACAGACTTGTATGGTTGTATGTTTGACACTACACTTTGAGATATAAAACAGATTTCTTTCAAATACATATCTTTTGGTGGCGGGGAATTTATTCTCTTAGCTTAATACCCTTCTCTGAGACGTACGAGCTCGGAGGTTATGTAGTTGAAGGTTATCAGCGATATACTCCCAATTTGGTAGTGTGGCATGCTAAGTGCTGCTGTGTGTTGATGATCATTGGTTGATTAATTTTGATCAAAGCATGGATTTTGTGTAAAGCGTAGCTTTGTGGACGAAACCTCATCGAGCCTCGCAAACCGGTAATGGTCGAAACAGGAATGATGCGGCAAGGTTTCAGGGGTAGCTCCCCTAGGGTGTGACCATTCCTTCTGGAAAGGGGTAGTATCATGGTATGGACCCCAGATACTTACTCGTGTTGGCACTGTAATATATTTATTACTGTGTGATGTTGTTGGTGTTGAGAGCTCTCGGATAAAGGTCCCAAAGGACCGAGGGTGGCATATCTGTAGATATTACTCCCGAGTAGGAAGGAACCCGACCTTGTATTGGCAGAGAGCCGGGTAGGTTCTCGGGGCATCCCGCCAGAGGCATTCCCATGTGTCAGTAGGAAGTTCCTAAGCCTGACCATTTGTTGGAAATCCATTCATCCAATATGAGCCTTGTACGGTTTTAGTTGTATAACCTGCCATCTACTTATGGTGGCGCCTCACTGTTTGGATGGTAACTATAGTAGGCATAGTTCGAAATGTCTATGCTTGCTAAGATTAATATTATACTTTCGTAATTTTTTTCCAATATGCACTAATAATAATAATATCAAAATGGTTTTCGCGTATCAAGCATGTTTGACTATCATAAGGAGAAATCTCCTCCAATTCTGCGTTTGCATGGTGTGTGTGGCGGGAGGCCTTATGGTAGTTTCATTTTCAAAAAGCATTATGGATTTCAAATTTAAATCTTCTGATTGTTTTTAAAGACCCAATGTTTTTGTTTGCTCATACCAGTCCCATGACTGACCTGGAGTTTATTGTTCCATTCCTAAACTCTGTGTGCCCACAATTTTCCACATGGACAGTCTAGAGTTTGGTCTATCAGATAGTCAGGTTTAGTAGATTATTTGGAGCTAGTTCAGTCCGTGGACGACTGACTTTGCTTATCTTGGTGCAATCTTGATGATGGATCGAGCTTGAAGTTTTAGAGCTTTGACTTTGGATTATTTGGATCAGAGTTGCAGTATTGGATTCTGTGAAGACTTATCTCATATTGTATCATGTTCCGCTATATTCTATGTTGTATATTCTCTGATGTTGATGATTATCGTTGTATCAAATTGATGTATTGGATATTGTATTCATGTTGTATCAGTGATATCATCTTTTATTCTGCTGTGTTATTTATCATCTAATGGGTGTTGCAAGCTCTTGGGATACGGATTTGATGTTGTTCGTCGGACATCGAGTTCGGGTCGTGACAATTTGGTATCAGAGCTAGAGGTTGAGTAAGAACTTTAGCTACGGAGCGTAACACATTAGATGGCTCATTAGAGATAGGGTGAAGTATACCCTAGAATGTGTACAACCAGTGGAACCAAAAAATCCAAATTTCTCAGTCTATTCTCTTTATCTGTTGTTATTCTCTAAGATATTTCGTCCGAATGCGTAAATCGGGGTTTTTTTTTACTATTTACAGATAGTAAGAATGCTGAAGAAGAGGACGAGATAGGGGACAGGGAAGTACCACTACAGCTGGTCAAACCCTACAACAACAGATATCTCCATTCAATCTTAATCAAATCTAGCTGATCTTTATCGAAGCTTTTCTAGACTTAGTGGAAAACCATTCACAGGCAAAGAATCTGTTATCGAAGCACAAGCTGGATTCGATCGTGTGAAAGGATTTTCAAGGGACTAAAATTGGAAGATGACCAAATTCGACTGATAGCTTCCTAGCAACTCCAGGAAGAGACTTTAGCTTGGTGGGAAACAGTTACATTGAATGAGCCGGCGGATGAATTTACTTGGGGTCGTCTCAAGGAAGTGTTCGAGCAGCGATATATGCCGTCTGCTGGTAGCTCTCAAATGTACCAGGAGTTTGTAGATTTGAAGCAAGGAAACTTATCATTTGAGGAGTACTTAAACAAATTCAATGAATTATCTTGATGTGGTCCAGAATTGGTGAATACACCGTTAAAGAAGAATGAAAAGTTTATTCGGGGAATGAACAAGGAGTTTCAGGAAAGGATGACTACTCACGTTAAGGAATCTTTTTCTGAATTAATTGATATGGGTTGTAGATATGATACTCTGGATAAGCAGGAAGATCTGGAGGAGAATGGAAATACAAGTAATTTGAATTGGAGGAAAAAGAAATTTGGTGGAAAGAAATCGAGGAAAGATAAAGGAAAGAGGAATATACAAAACAAAAAGGTGAAAGATGTTACTTGTTTCAACTGCTTGGAGAAAGGCCATTACTTGAACAATTGCAAGAATCCCAGGAAACAAGGAAAGAAAGAGCCATTTATGAAGCCAGAACAGGAATCTAGGGAATGTTGTTACTGCCACAAGCCGGCACATAGGATCATGAATTGCCCAAAACTGAAGCAGGTTCAAGCAGCGAGGGAGTGTGCAATCAAAGGTGATTCTTCAACCTTAAAAGTTAGTTAAGGAAAAGAAATTTTATAAGGTAATCTTTTCGTTTACGATTAAATTGTTCGAATTTTGTTCGACATGCGAACTACCCTTAGTTTTATTTCTCAGTAAATCGTAAATGAGTTAAATCTTGAATCTGAAATCGTAATCGAATCTATTTTGTCTATTTCATTGGGTTTCGATATATTCTACGATTGGTTAGTTATTCCTTTGAACTGACCAATACCCCTGTATACTTCGTAGTACAGATACCCCAATTGGTTCGGAATTGATTGAGTTTGTCCTCATATCTATTGTTGATATTTTGATTTGGTAAGCCAAATGCAGAATTGATATTTTATTTGGTTTGGAAAGATATTTCTCTATCTTTCATCTATCTTTATTATCTCTCTGGCAAATTTCGGGGACGAAATTTCTTAAGGGGGGAATCTGTAACAATCCCAGTTTAAAGACGAGTTTAAATTTGGAATTAAATTAAAATTTTGGGTTAAATTATAAATTTATTTGGATTTTTCAAATTTAATAAGAGATATACTTATTTATTTTACAAATTTGGATTTGAAATTTAAAATAAATGTTCTCAATTGAATTGGGTTATAAATAAAATTTTGATTTGAAATTTCAAAATGTATTTGAATGAATTGGATTTGAAGATTTTACTTTGGAAAGAATAGTATGTATATTTATTTATTAAATGTATAAATTGTGTCTAATTCATATGCTTTAAAGGGTTATAAAATGTTTAAAATAAAAGAAAATTTATCCTATCAATATTGAATATGGGTGTAAAGTATAAAATAAAATATATGTTATAAATGTAATGTTTGGAAATTAAACTATAGAAAGAAATAAAAATTTAAGAATTTATGTTAATAATAAAAGTATAAAATCAAACTACAAAATAATACATGTATATGATATGTGAATTAGGCAAGCAAGTTCAAGTGTCATTTCAGAAAACAAAGAAGAAATAATATCTACATACCAATAAACATCTATGTGATAAAATAATAACAAATGAAATGCAAATAAAACAAAAGGCAAGCAAAAAAATAATAAAACAAGAAAATATATCTATGTAATGAAGCTTGCAAAAGAAGATAAAAATATCTACAAACAAACCTGTAAGTACGTATATAATTAAATTGTATGAGCTTGTAAACAAAAATAGGGACAAGCATTTAATAACATCCTTCTCAAGCACAAAACAATCTTCTCAGCCGAAATAGGATTAAATTATATCAATAAACAAATTGAAATAAATATCTTTAGTCAAACAAAAAGAAAAAAAATTTGACCAACAAAGAAGTCTATACCAGATAACACCTATTTATACAAACTACTCTTTCTATATATATGTATTTATCAACTCTAGTTCGTTCAGTAAAAAGGTTAAGCAAAGCCAAAAAAGAAAATATAAATATCATCATCTATAAACTCAAAACATCATTCAAATCAAAGGGAACAAAACAGATTCAAAGAAAGAAATCAATCTGCAGTTTCAAAACAACAATTTCTCTCTGTTTCAAAACTTCTCAAGGTGAGTAACACATTTTTCTTAAATTTTAAAAGTATAAATCTGTTGTGTGTGTATATATATATATATATGAATAAGCTTGTTTATATATACATGGATCCTTTGAATATAATTGAAAGCTGGAAGTGTTTATACAGGCTCATCGTTCTGGGAATCTAAAAACAAAATTTTGCTTTCAAAAATCATTTCCATTCGATCCACTTGATGCTTGGGCTTAGATTTAAAACAAAAATTGTTTGTTCAAGCATATACCAAGTTTTAAAAATTTATACAAGTAAAAACAACTTTTAATCTTCTCTGGAAATCAAGAAATCAGAGCTAACTTTAAATAAGCCAAGATTCGAACTTCATAATTTATGAATTCAGGTGTATAGATGGAATTATTATACCTTAATATGATTTTTAAAGCAAGATTTAAAATTTTTAGATCAAGAATTCAAGAGCAGTCTTGGTTTGTTTGAACTTCTTTGTTTTGAGGAATTCTGGTGATCACGTCGATGGGGGAGGTCGGGGTTCTCTGTGGTGATGGAGGAGTGATCGGAGGGTCGAGGAAAAATGGTGTGTTGGCATGCGGTTGGTCGTGGTGGCGACGGCGAGTGATTTTAGTCCGAAAACCTTGTTTTTGTCGAGGCTATATATTTTTGATTCATTCGACCTCGGTAGTTGACCGAGTGTTACAAGGGTTTGGGAGATAGTGGAGGGGAGAACGACGAGTAGTTGGTCGAAATTTCGAGTTGTCTGGTGATCGAGGTTGCGAGAACGGCGGTGGTTCGATGATGGTTCCAATTTGTTTCCAGGTTAGGTCTAAGCAGCTCAAACGTGATTTCGAGTTGAAGATGATGGTTTGATGGTTGAAGAAGGTTGCGGTGAAGTTGGTCGGTGTGTCAGAGTGTTCGTCAGTGGTCGGAGTTGGCTCCGGTGCTGGTGCACGTGCACGAGCACGTTGTCGCTGTGTCAGGTTCGATGGTGGTAAACAACGCGAGTCGATTCTCGAGGAAGGTAGGCGAATGTTTCGGGTTCGTGCTCGAGTTCGTGAATTGGTTACATGTCGTTTTCGTTTGAAAATTTAAGTTGCTTCAAACACTCACTGAAAAAAAAGAACGAACGAGAGGGGGAGAAGAGGTCCGGGGAAATTCGTGAAGGGGCTCGAGTGTTTACTCGAGTAAAACAAAATCTTGCTCGGATTGATTTCAAACCTGCAAACTAATAGTAGTCAGTGAACAATTTAAACAAGTTTCAATGATAATGGCTAATTAAGGTATGACAATTATAAGTCAGGCCTTTGTTACGAGTTAACGAATTAAGTAAGTATTTAACAAAGTTTTAAAACCCAATTAATATTTTAGTTAAGTAGTTAATGTAATACAAGTGTTGAAAATTTAATTACCACTAAAGATTTTAATTTAGCAATAATGATTTCAAAGTTTATTGATGGTTTTAAAATGCTAATTAAGACAAGCAAGTATTATTATTAATTGTTTTAAAGGGTAATCAAGAATGAATAATTAATTTAAAAATTGCAATTAATTAAGTAACTAGAGATTAGTCAAGTTGAGATTTGATTAATTCACAATTAAGTGCTAAATTTATTTGTAATTACAAATTGTTAATCAGATAATTAAATTTAATTAATCTATAATTAGCAGTTAATTTAGATAATTGACTAAGGAATAATTAATTAAAAATTTATCACTAAAAATAGTTAATCATTGATTTAAATAAATCAATAAAAATAATTATGTGGGTAATTCTTTTGAACCATATACACCTTGATTGAAAAATAATTAACTATTGTTGTGCACTGAATTGATATTCCTGTTTTGTTTGTGATACTGCGTGATGCAGATTGCCTTATGCTGAACTGTGATTTGTGATTTGTTTCTGCATATATATGCGAAACCCCTTTGCCCGTAAACTGGCATTTGAATTTTCGATGCGACAGGGAGTCGGATTCCGGTTGGTTATCCGAAACCCACATCGAATTGTAATGATGAATCTTTGTGATTGATAAATTTGGTTTATCTGTGATCTGTAAATGAAGATAACTGTTATGAATTATACCGCTTATCGATATTGATATATCTGTGATGATTGATGTTGTGCACTAGTGTGTAAAACCCCTGGACCACACTCATACACACACAAATATGGGTTGCACGTGGAAATCGGTTAAGTCATAGATTTTTAAGTAGTTTTGAATTTGAATTTTAAATTCAAATGGTTTTGGAAATGGATTGGGTTTAAAGTGAAAGGTTTTCGAAATAAATGTTTTAAAATGAAAAGTTATTCTGAGTAACTTAATAAAGATTTGAAATTTGAATAATCTGATTTAAATTGGAATTCAATATCTGGAATTGAATTCTAGATTTGGTATTTATAATTTAAAAACGGTATACAAGGTTATATGGGTTTCAAATCACTTTTAAAGTATTGTTGTGGGGATTTGAATTAACCCCAAAAATGTTAAATTTTATAAATAAAATCTGATTTTCCAAAATAAAAATAGTTGTTTTCAAGCAATAAAAGCTTTCATATGAGTAATGAACTTCCAATTTATATTAAAGGGGATTTCATGTTTAAATTGAAAATGGTTTCCAAATTATGGATGAATCTTTGGAAATTAGTTTGAAAGCTATGAGCTAAATCTTGATTTAAAGATTTAATGAGTTAATCCGATTGAAATGGAAATTGTTTTGAAATCCGTGAATGGATCTTTGTGAAACCGGGTGAACTTTGTGAAGTGAATCTTTTTGTTAAAAAGAACTGAAATGGTAATTGGTTTAAACCATTTGAAAGAAAGTTTAGAAACATTAACTTGTGACTTAATTGAAATCCCGTATCCATATGTTTTTAAATATTGTGGTCATTATTCGGTTTAGCCGGGGGAGGACTTTGTGTCATATAACCCATTCCGAATAATGATACGTCGTTGGATAGCATTTGAAGACTGGTGGTGAAGACCGGGCATTTGCGAGAACGATAGGACGACCTATCGATTGTCTCTGCACTAAGTAGCTATGGTATAGAGATTTCCTAAGTGATGGGAAGTCCGATCGGGACTGTTAATACCCGGATTGCAAGAGCTTCTTCGAAAGTGCCTTCAGTTCTGTTCAAACCCAGGACAAACTTGTATGGTTGTATGCCTGACACTACACTTTGAGATATAAAGCAGATTTCTTTCAAATACATATCTGTTGGTGGCGGGGAATTTATTCTCTTAGCTTAACACCCTTCTCTGAGACGTACGAGCTCAGAGGTTATGTAATTGAAGGTTTTCAGCGATATACTCCCAATTTGGTAGCGTGGCATGCTAAGTGCTACCGTGTGTTGATGATCATTAGTTGATCAATTGTGATAAAAGCATGGCTTTCGTGTAAAGCATAGCTTTGTGGACGAAACCTCATTGAGCCTCGCAAACCGGTAATGGTCGAAACAGGAATGATGCGGCAAGGTTTCAGGGGTAGCTCCCCTAGGGTGTGACCATTCCTTTTGGAAAAGGGTAGCATCATGGTATAGAGCCCAGATACTTACTTATGTGGGCACTGTAGTATATTTATTACTATGTGATGTTGTTGGTGTTGAGAGCTCTCGGATAAAGGTCTCAAAGGATCGGGGGTGGCATATCTGTAGGTATTACTCCCGGGCAGGGAGGAACCCGACCTTATGTTGGCAGAGAGCCGGGTAGGTTCTCGGGGCTTCTCGCCAGAGGCATTCCCATGTGGCAGTAGGAAGTTCCTAAGCCTGACCATTTGTTGGAAATTCATTCATCCTATACGAGCCTTGTACGGTTTTAGTTGTATGACCTGCCATCTACTTATGGTGGCTCCCCACAATTTGGATGGTAGCTATAGTAGGCATAGTTCGAAATGTCTATGTTGGCTAAGATTAATATTATACTTTCAAAATGTTTTCCACTATGCACTAATAATAATAATAATATCAAAATGGTTTTCGCGTATCAAGCATGTTTGACTATCATAAGGAGAAATCTCCTCCAATTCTGCGTTTGCATGGTGTGTGTGGCGGGAGGCCTTATAGTAGTTTCTTTTTCAAAAATCATTGCGGATTTCAAATTTTAATCTATTGATTATTTTTAAAGACCCAATGTTTTTGTTTCCTCATACCAGTCCCATGACTGGCCTGGAGTTTATTGTTCTGTTCCTAAACTCTGGGTGCCCACGATTTTCCACACGGGCAGTCTAGAGTTTGGTTTGTCAGATAGTCAGGTTTAGTAGATTATTTGGAGCTAGTTCAGTCCTTGGACGACTGACCTTGCTTATCTTGGTGCAATATTGATGATGGATCGAGCTTGAAGTTTTGCAGCTTTGACTTTGGAGTTTTTGGATCGGAGTTGCAGTATTGGATTCATTGAAGACTTATATCATGTTGTATCAAGTTCCATTGTATTATGTGTTGTATATTCTCTGATGTTGATGATTATCATTGTATCAAATTGATGTATTGGATATTGTATTCATTTTGTATCAGTGATATTATCTTTTATTCCGCTGTGTTATTTATCATCTATTGGGTGTTGCAAGCTCCCGCGATACGGATTTGATGTTGTTTGTCGAACATCGAGTTCGGGTCGTGACACATTCCTTGGCAACCACGGCTTTGCATTGTTTGGACTTTTGACTTCGGTTTGAATTTTTGTCTGTAACTTGAATTTGGCCAGTGCTTTGATATTGAACTGCAGTTATTTACTTGATAATTACGGCTTTGATTTGTATTGTAAAACTTTTTTCCTGCCTTTACTCTGTTGACATCGGCATGATTTCTGCTTTGAATTCTCTGGCATGTTTCACTGTCAAGTGTTTTGGCTTTGTTTAGTTCATCATATGTTCGTGGTTGACTTCAACTTTGGAAAAGTGTTAATTGCTCTGTTGTATTTTCTTATAGTCTTCATTGCACACATATTTACATGAGTTTTGATTCTCCTGGCTTGAAGCTTAATTGACTTGCACACTAGTTATGCTCGATTTACATCAAGTTGTCTATGTATATATACACTGCCTCCATCTTTATATTACATAGTCTGTTCATTTGAACTATGTTTGCATTGTCGCCATATTGATCCCCCTGGCTTGTTCCCACTTTGCCTGTAGTATGGTCTTTGCTGGTTTGTGTGCATTTGGCTTGCTATTTGGTTAGTGATGATTTGGTAAACATTTTTGGTGGTTTACCTTGGTCCCTCTTGTGCTGGTCTTCAAGTTGAGTTGTAAACTTGAGTCTGTTGTACTTCATGTTGCCTTGAGTACACTATCCACTTTGTTTCACTGTTTCTTGACCATATGCATTTCTTTGAACTTTGCACTGCCTACTTTCTCGATTGTTTCTAGTTCATTGATACTTTCTTATGTACTTGGATGGTTTGAACTTGATGGTTGGACCTGTTGTGTTCTTGCTGTTTTGAATTTGGAGCTTGTGAATTTCATCCCTAGTCTGGTATACATGTGCACTGCCTATATATGTGTACATGCTATAGCTTGGGATTGATCTTGACTGTCTCGCACTCCATGTCTGGTTTGCTCCTTTGTTTCAGTGCTTGTATATGTTCACTGATATATATGTCTTCAAGTGTGTAGCAATAAACCTTTTTGGTAGAGACTTGTTTTATGTTTCTTGACCATTTCATTTTGATTTGTAGCTCTGTTGAATCCGGCTTATAGCATGGGTTTGACCTTGTGCTCGTGTCGTGACTTTATTTGTATTGCACTTGAGTTGAACCCGGCTTTTCATTTGGTGTGCATGGCCTTGTGGCATGTACTACACTGTGCATGTCGCAAGTTGTTCGTGTATGATGAATTCAAAATTAAATGATGATGAACAACCCAAATAACCGAGGCAAATAATATTTTCAAAAAACATTTTATTTTATACTGCAAAAATTATTTTATTTTCAATTTTACTGCCCGAGTGTATATTTTTACAGATTAATCAGATGCTGGATTCAATTTGAATAGAATTGAAGATAAAATACGAGTGAATGAGCGATATGTAGTGAGGATAGTTGCATAAAACGAAATGTATTGTAATTGAAATTTTATGTATATAGTGAGAGCACAAATTTTTACTATTCAAAATTGGAATAAATATTTGTTTGAATAAAATATCCTTTTGAACTAAATACTGTGTTATTTATTTTATCCAGCAAATATTTATTTAATTATGTGAAAAATAAAATTGTACATTAACAAATACATTTAAATGAATATATTTATATATGTTTATTATCATCAAACAAAAATCATATACTCGCATATTCAACAATCTCCCTCTTTTGATGATAACAAACATATATTTAAGATTTTGAATTTGTTAAATGTATTTTATCATTCAATTTGCTCCGTCTATTTGAATTCTCCCTCTCTACACAAGCCCCTCTTCATATATGCATGAAAATAAATATTCACATGAGCCTAGATGCAATATAGAAAATATTTGACGTTTATTTGTCAAAATCTTAACTTTTCTCTCCCTCTTTTGTTATCAGCAAAAGAGTAATAGTGTTAGAAAAATTGAGATAAAGTGGTAGACATTAATACAACATTAAAACTCAAATGAGTATAAATATTAAATTTCGATAAAAAATCAAACAAAAATCATAAATACTCTGTTTGATGCATATTCCACTTTTAGAATGATAAGAATGATGTCATCATATAAAACCATATAGTTGTGCCTATTTGTGGTATATTTATATTAGAAATTTGAATATCTATTAACCATGCATAACCATTAGGACTTTTAAATGAGATTAGTAGTATTCTAATTTTTTTTTAAAAATGAATTCAAGTATCTTCTAACCACGCATAACCGTGAGGGCTTTTAAATGGGATTAGAATCAACTTGTCTATTTAATTAATCAATTTTTGATATGTGTTCCATACATGCATAATCGTGATGACTTTTAAATGAGCATGGAAGCGCATGAAAAATTCCAAGTAATTCACCCATGCATAATCATGAGGACTTTTAAATGAGAGTGAATACTTTGGATCTTTTTAAAAAAAAATATAAAATGAAAAAACGAATGATTTCCTGTTTGAAATACCACATATTGACAAACTATATTGAATTTTGACGAGTGACGATCGTTAGAAATATAATAGAAATAGAGATGGTCATGGAATTTTTACCAATAAAAAGTTTTTATAACTTTTGTTCAAATTTCTAAAGAAATTTACTAAATATACCGTCTCAAGTTATAATATATGATTAATATCAACATTCATCATTTTTTCATTCACTACTTTCTTTTCGCTAATAAATAGGGAGTCAGATTAGTCAATGTAGTCATTTAAAATCAAATCCAAAAATAATTATAAAATCAAATATTTTAAGATGACTAATCTGAAACAAGGTCAACAAAAAATATTTTCTAGAAGGAGTTTTTATAAGAAAAATGTCAGCTATTTGAAAATTATTTGAAATGAAAAATATGCAGATATTTTTTATGAAAAAATGATGCAGCTATTGAAATGGCTCAACATAAATCATGTTTCACTAGAAAATTTTCTATCAACTAGATTACCAGTGTAATCTGCATCTGAATTTTTCTTTCACTCGAAATTATCATTATTTGGATGCTATAGACTAGACCATGATGTTGCAACAAATTCTGGAAGACCTTTTTAAATTAAACTCTTTTCAATTTTAATTGAAGCCGTGTAAATAAACAAAAACCATGAATATAGAGTCAGCCAAATGTATTATCATCAACCAATAGAACGCCATAATTAATCAAACTAATCTATATGAAGTATTTCAAGGATTGTAGTGTTCTTAACATAAAAGAATAATCGGCCAACAATCTTGAAAAAAGTCAGAATCATTATCATCAATTATTTCTTTATCAATAACTGGCTGAATTAAATCAAATTATGGTGCAGATTTTCGCATATATCATTCAAGATATCTTTACCTGTTTTACTTTTACGATAATTTTCGTTGTTTTCCATTGTGATTCTATCACTTTTATACTAGGCTAAGGAACTTTGATTTGTCGCCCATTGTATTCTTGGAACAGCCAGAATTCAAGTAACACAGTTATTGTTTCTTAGCCTGCCACTACACCTACACGATGAAAGATTTTTGTGGCCTATTTGTTTTGATAGGTCTATGCTTATTTGTGGCCACAGATTTTGAAAAATAATTTTGTGGAGACCCAAAACTATTTATATATGTTCCTTTTGGCACCCAGATTTATTTGACTTTAATGAATTTTATATTTGTGCCTTTAGGAACCCAAATTGGTATGATTTTTACTTGTTTGGGTCTACACCAACAAATATTGTGATTGTGTCCAAAATTTCCACAAATTGTGCACTTGAATTCAAGTTGATTAAATTCATTCCTAACAGGTTTAGTTTGAATATATCCAAGTCCTTGCCTAACTGTGTTAACAGTTTGTTTCCCTAATAATGTATTTAATGATCTTTCACTTTTGAAATTTTTCCTAAAGTCGTTGACAGTTGTTGGACTTGTTTTTTTAGTGATTCATTTTCGTTCAACAATTGTGTGCACTTTTTAATGGATTTTTCTCTTCTTGTATTTTCACTTTCTTTCAAAATCCAAATTTCATTTCAAGCGATTTAATTTTGATTTCTGATTTTTGAATCTCTTCTTTGAATGTTGGACACTTGTCACACTTAGGGATTTTACTTTGATAGTTTTTAACCAATTTATCAAGCTGTTTATTTAAATATATCAAAGTATCTCCTTTGATTCAAGTTTAGCGTATTTCTCCCTAAGTTGTTCGAAACAGCCATCTACTTCGTGGAAAAACATGAGTAATTCTAAGTGAGTAAGTTTTGATTCCACGCTTGGCTCGTCATCATCGCTATCAGTTATATTACCTCGAAGGCACATATCAGCTTTCTCACTGTCACTGCTAGTGCTTTTATTATCAACATCACTTGTATTCCACGTGGCTACAAAATTTCTCCTTTTTAATTTCTTTTCTAGGTCGTGTCGATTTTGAGGACAGTTGGGCTTGAAGTGTCCGGGTTTGTTGCACTTTTGACAGATCATCTCCCGTTCTTTTGGGTTGTCTAATGCTTTGGCTATTCTGCTTTTCAATTTCTGATTTAGAGCTGCATCTATTTGTGATTCCACTTTTTGAATTTCTTCATTAGTAATGCCAGCTCAGCTGCTCCATCTTCATCATCGTCGTCACTGCGGCTTTTTGTGTTAAGCATGTTTTTGTGTCGATTATGAAGGATTTCTCGTTGCTATTGACTTTTGCACCATATAATGTATCAAAAATATTCTAGATTTCCTGTGCACTTTCGCAATGAGAGATAAAGTTAAAATTATCTTGATTAATATGAGAATATAATATATGCATAGCAAGAGCATTAATCGAGATAATTTTCTCATCCGTTATATCACATCCGTTTTTAGTAATATCCCAACATTTAAAATTAACAGATTTTATATAAAACTCTATTTTTAATTTCCAGTTCAAGAAATCTGTTCCATCAAAAATAGGAGGGATAATCCTAGACCGACCCTCAGTAAAAATAGCCATTTTAAAAATTCAAATTTGTAAAAAAATTGGTCTTTGAAAAATCAAAATTTTAAAACAAAATGGCTTTTGTTCCTAGCTCTGATACCACTTGTAGGATCGATTTCACCCTAGAGGAGGGTGGATAGGATGATACTATCAATTATAAAAATTATTGCGAAAGTTTGTATAAAATAATTTCAACGCAGATATATCAGAATAATAGCAGCACCGATAATAGCAGAACAATAAATGTAGAAATAGAATGACACAGAATTTACCTACCTTCGGCTAAACCCTGCCTACATGCTGCCCCCAAGGTTTCTTTTAGAAATTAAGTAGTAAGACGCTTACACACGTAAACTCACGACACCCTCTATCAACTAGCCTTAACTCTACGCTCAAAACCCTACCACAACTCAGCCACTGAGTTGCGAATTCTTGAATTACACCATAGTTCGTCCCCTAGTGACACGACTAGAAACTACAATTATTTAAAAGGAAAATTATAAAATCAAAGCAATTTAAAATAATACACCCTAATCTATATACTAAGCCTAAAAATAGAAGAAACCGGCCCAAGTGTAAAATTAGAAGTGAATTCCCCTTTTTATTATATCGGCCTGTTTTCTTTTGCAAGTGACTACTCATTCTATTTCGTCTTCTCTTCAACTAAATTAGGGTTTCTGAAAGCGCCGACGTTAGTATCTCTATCGAATGATGATTTATGTCCTTTAGCTTTGTCGATCGATGCTTTCTTCTATTTGCGCTCATTCACGGCTGCTTCAATTTTGGTCGAATTCGATTGTCAAAACAGTATGCAAATTTTCCTTTTATGATATTGATTCTACTCGACCTTTTTGATTCGAGTTGAATGATTATGCTTAGTTGCGTGAACTCGAATGATTAATTTTGGCCGATGTTGATCGGGTATTATAGGATTGGAATTCCTATATTTTCGTTGGTATACATTTGTTTGAATTCGTCATTTAACATAGCTCCGCCATTGATTTTCGCATGGATGATGGTGATTTTTTTGACTTGTTCATAATCGTATATTTTCTAGTAGCTTGATTCACACAGCTTCGATTGTGAGCTGTATCATTCCTCGACAAGCACTGCTTTGAATTGTTTGGACTTTTGACCTTGGTTTGAATTTTTCTCTGTAACTTGAATTTGGCCAATGCTTTGATATTAAACTGCAGTTGTTTGCTTGATAATTACGGCTTTGATTTGTATTGTAAAACCTGCTTCCTGACTTGACTCTGTTGACATCGGCAAGATTGCTGCTTTGAATTCTCTGGCATTTTTCATTGTCATGTGTTTTGGCTTTTTATAGTTCATTATGTGTTCGTTATTGACTTCGACTTTGGTAAAAGTGTTAATTGCTCTGTTGTATTTCCTTGTAGTCTTCATTGCACACATATTTACACGAGTTTTGATTCTCTTGACTTGAAGCTTCATTGACCTGCACACTTGTTTATGCTTGGTTTACTACAAGTTGTCCATGTATATATACATTGCCTCCATCTTTATATTACATAGTCTATTTATTTGAACTGTGTTTGCATTGTTTCCATATTGATCCCTTTCGTCTGTTTCCACTTTTCAATACTCTGGTCTTTGTTGGTCTGTGTGTATTTGGCCTTGATGCATGGTCAGTGCTGATTTGGTTAACATTTTTGGCGGTTCACCTTGGTCCCCCTTGTTCTGGTATTCAAGTTGAGTTGCAGACTTGAGTCTGTTGTACTTCATGTTGCCTTGAGTACACTATCCACTTTCTTTCACTATTGCTTGACCATATGCATTTCTTAGAAATTTGCGCTGTCTACTTTCTCGACTTGTTTCTAGTTCATTGATACTTGCTTATGTACTTGGATGGTTTGAACTTGATGGTTGGACCTGTTGTGTTCTTGTTGTTTTGAATTTGGAGCTTGTGAATTTCATCCCTAGTATGGTATACATGTGCACTGCCTATATATGTGTACATACTGTAGCTTGAGATTGATCTTGACTGCCTCGAATTCCATGTCTAGTTTGCTCCTTTGTTTCAGTGCTTATATATGTTCACTGATATATATGTCTTCAAGTGTGTAGCACTGAACCTTTTTGGTCGAGACTTATTTTATGTGTCTTGACCATTTCATTTTGATTTGCAACTGTGTTGAATCCAGCTATAGCTCTGGTTTGACCTTGTGCTCGTGTCGTGGCTTTATTTGTACTACACTTGAGTTAAACCCGACTTTTCATTTGGGTTTGACCTGTGCTCACCTATCTCTATAACTTTATCAAGTGTATATTGGTGTGCACGGCCTTGTGGCATGTACAGTGATACATTGTGCATGTCACAAGTTGTTCGTATATGATGAATTCAAAACTAAACGATGACGAGCAACCCAAATAACTGAGGCAAATAATATTTTCAAAAAACAATTTATTTTATATTGCAAAAATAATTTATTTCCAATTTTACTGCGCCAGTGTATATTTTTGCAGATTGCTCATATAACGACCCGCCTTTTGGACAGTCTAAACCGATGATCAAATACACATGCCGGTTCCAAACCATTCAAAAGGGCAGATGGTTATTGGGGTAAATAAGAAAAGAAAAGGAGGAGAAATAAAGGAAATGAAACAACACAGATCTTGCAGCGGAACGATAAAATATAATAGTCAAATAAACGGTTCATGAAGATGTTTACTATACTTTGACAATTATTTATACAACATTTATTAGAGTTATACATATACAACAGAACAATTAAAATAATGCAACAGACAACATGATGCAAAGATAATAATAGTAGTAGTATACCAAAACTTCGCCTTCATCCTCCAGAATAGATCTTCAAAAATCTGAAAAACTCAGGACTGACCCGAGTGTAATGAAAAGACAAAGCACTCGAGTCAGGACTAAAATATCCTTATGAAAGTTAAATTAATCGTAAATAAATACGAGTGTAACGGCGTCAGAGATATTAACGAGGTTTGACATCTCATATCCAGTGTCAACGTGCGTGCAATAACTCAAGAGATATTACGGGATTTTCCATCTCTTAAGGACCCGTTAAAATATCTACTATGTAGTAATGTACGCTAAGTAGATAATGCCTATCAGTAATATAAAGTATCAAAATAGCGTTAAGGCATTACCATAATCCCCCTTAACACATTTTTATAATGCCATAGTCTATACAGCACCGTAAGCCCCACCGTAAGCTGGTGGTTATCAGAGGGTACCCCATAGGTATAACACAAAACAAAACGTAGTGGTCGCGAATAGGATAATCAGTATGACAAGGTACATGAGGCGATACCAACTAGGATACTAGTAGTTGCGTGATCCGGACTGATGTTGGGCATAGCCAGCAGCTACCCCAACACCGCGAAACAGCACTCCCAAATCAAGGGGTGCACCCAAATCGAATCACAAATGTAATAGATATGGTATCGAAGAAGTGTGTCCGCTAGAGATGACGAACCTCAATGGCCCGACGCGGCTCCTGTTTTAGCCATGTCAGGGGTCATCCAATATCGTTCTCTTTCTTCAGTCAACGCGTTCACCAAACCATCCACTTCATTCTGCATCAACACTCCGCGTATAATAGTTATTAAAGTGGTTTTCGGTATCGACAGAGAGTATGTCCATATCCGATCGCGGTCTCTTTAATAACTACGTATTATTACACCGTTGGCTCTTTTACATCTCAAATCGATTCATAATTGATATCAAAATATCATATTCGCTTCAAAAATCAAATCCATTTCAAATATCATCGTATCTATTAAAATGTCAGATTCCGTTTCAAAAATCATTTTTTCGTCTCAATATCTTATTTCGATTTCAAAATAAATTCGGATTTTAATTTAGGTTGCAACTTCATTAAACCCAATTCCTATTTAAATTCAAGATTTAAATATAAACATTTCACCTTATTGACCAGCTTAGAATTTTAGAAAATAGTTTTAAGGAGTTTAAAAGTAGTTTTAAATAATTAAAATAGTTAAACATACTTAAAATCTTAAAATGGATTTGAAATAGATAAATTAGTTTAAAATAATTTAAATCTGGTTAAGTAGATTTAAAATAGATTAAAATAGTTTAAGTTTTCAAAATGGTTTATATACTGAGTAATTTGGAAAACAAAATAAAACAGCTTCAAAACCAAACCATTTCAATTTTAACTTCCCAATTCAAAACAATTTCAATTTCTCTTCTACCGATTCAATTTCGATTTCGATTCAATCAATGTCAACTTTGACTTCAAATTTATTAAATTTTATATTCACTTTCAATTAATTCAATTTCAATTTATATCGATTTAGAGCTGGATTTTCAAAATATCAATTTATAACACTTAACAAAATTATCCTTCAATATTCAAATTTAAATCCAAATTTCAATCCAAATTTCAAATATGATTCAATTCCAAGCTCATTTCAAAATATCATTTTTATGTCACTTTTACTTAGTAATATTCAAAGCTCAAATTTAATGTTCGATCTTTAAAACAAATAAATTTTCGAAATTCAATCATATCCAAATTTTAAATCTCAAAGTCTCCACTTAAATTTATTCAACAATTTCTTTTAACCAAAATTTTATTTCAATATTCCAAACTCAATTTTCCGATAAATTCGATTTCTATAAATTGATTTCTATTTATAACTTTTAAATCCAAACATTTAAATAAATTTCAAATTGACGATTTTAAAAATTATTAATTTAGCCAATTCGGTGTCCATATATAATTTTCTATCCTATGGCCAAGTAGTTATTTATTTCAATTAAATGTATGGGATGAATATATATCACTTAAATCAATCATAGTGTCATATGTATGCATAACAAGTTATATATAAGCAATAAACATCCAAACATTTAAATATCAACCAATAGCATCCATCGAAATAAATCATCCAATAGAGTATACAATTCATAGCAATTTCATAGTTATCAATGTCAGGTAATTTTATCGCAATTCAATTTCAATTTCAATTTTAATGGTCAATTTAATTTTCAACGGTTAATTCAAATGACAATCTATATGACAATTAAATTTATCAAACAACGGCAAATAAAATTCATAACACTTCATAATGTCAAATTTAACCAGCATAAAGATATTTAGTATGTTGTGAGCGTTATAAAACACCCACCTTGATTTTTTACGATTTTAAATCAAATCGAACGACATTCGATTTAATCCAAAATTTTCTCCAGCTCCAAACGATTCCAATCGAGCTCCATAGCGTAGTGCTCGACAAAATGATTGCAACGCAAAAAGTTTCGTCCGAGTCTGGCCTCGCATGTGAGAGTTATACATTTTATAAGTTATCGACATTTGAATTTTATAAAACACTTTATATTATATTTAAATGAATTCATACCCAAAGCAATTGAGGCCCAGCCCACTAACTCCATCTTCCCCGATGCAAAATCCTGTACGTGAACAAAATGCACAACCCACCATTGCCGTGCATCAAACTCCAGTGATACGGAGCTCCGGTACTCCGTTCGACATGCCGCCTTCGCCAAACTCCTTCTCTCCGCGTGCTCGACTCGACCATACCAAAATCCCCAAGCTCGGCCACCCCTAGAAAATCGCGACCTGGAGCCAGTTCACGCACGACGCGAATGTCGCGCGTCCCAGACCATAGCCGCACCCCACCGAAACTTGCTCCGAGATGCTATCTTCGACGACGAGTTCAAATCAAAGCTCCGTTTCGCGAATCGATCGCTAAATCCCTCGATTTTTCAAACCCTAGATCACAACTATGAACGGCCTCGACCCCAATAGTTGCTGCACCCAGCAACGAGCATATCAAATTGAAGCACTCGATGAAATAGGATTTTTAAAACTAGTTTCCCGATTTTTACTTGAGTAGAAATAGAGTTATGATTTTTCAAAGTTTTCATTTTTTTTCCTCTTTCTATTATTTATTTTCTGCCATTGCGTGTAGAATAAAGGAGAGGAAGACGTGAATGAAAAGCTATAGGGACAAGGTAGAATTTACAGCTGAAAAGAAGGGTTGACCGGTCAAAATATAAATTTTAAATTTCAAAATATCCAAATTTATGCAACTTAAAATCTTGAACCCCTATCGAGGCATGCCGCTAGGCGTTTATAATGTTATACCCCTATTCCGGACGCAATGGAAAAGGTTTCAAGGCCTAATTCGATCGTATGTGCGAGTTACGGAAATAAACGGTCAAATTTAAATTAAACCGATAAAACGAATTTCTAGGTGTTTTGGCTCGCCCCGGACAAACGGTAAATCCGATTGACACAAAATTTTAAACCTTACAATAATATAACATTACGGATCCGATGAAATTGGTTTCTTCGAAATCCGAAACTGTTTGAAAAATGACTATTTTAACTCGTCAAATTAATATTAAAACAATTTCGATGCGTTTCGAGCTGCCATGGTCAAACGAAAACTCCGATTGCTACGTAAATTGAAATCCAATAATAATAAACTATTACGGATCCAATGGAACAAGTTTCGTCCAATTCTGTGACTGTTCGAAAATTGGCTATTTTTCAGTCGATAATTAAATATTAAAATATTCAATTTTTACAGATTTACTTTTAATTCGATTTAAAAGTTCTATAACCTCATTCTAACTTTAATATGATAAAATAAAATTTTACAAATCATCTTTAATCATATTAAACCCGTTATTCAATTATCCAATTATTTCCAATTTTAAAATCTTATTAACTCTATTATAATCCCAATATAACTTACATTCACTTTGGAAACCAATTTGAATCATATTAAATCAAATTTCAATTATTGACTCTGTTTTCATATATTGAATTTCAATATCAAATTAATCATATCAAATTCGGAATTTAATTATTCAAACATTTGTAATATTAAATTTAAACAAATTTGATTATTCTTAAATCACTATCTTTTGAAATATTCAAAACGAACTTATAAAATTTAACAAATTCAAATTATAGAACAACCATTTTCATTAAAACAGTCATCTAATTCCCATTATTAAATTATTCAATAAATTCCAAATATTAAATTTAAACAATTTCGATTATCCAATAATTCATTATCTTTTGAAATATTGAAATTGAACTTATAAGATTCAACTTTTAAAACCAATTCACAATTTAGAACACTATTTTCATTTTACAGTTATTCAATTATTCAATAAGTTTTAAATATTTAATTTAAACAATTTACCTGTTCAATATTCAATATTTGATTTAAATAGATTTTACTTATCAATCAATTACTCTATTATACCCAATGGATTCAACATTTATTATTATTCCACACGACTTGCAATTTTTTTTCTAATACTAAATCACGAAATCTTATTAAATTAGCTATTTAATTATCGAAAATTTACAGGTCGTTACACTCTCCCCCACTCAAAACTTTTCGTCTCCGTAAAGGAAAAAGAAGGGAAAAGGAAATAAGTACATAATTCAACATTAGATATATTTTATTCAAAGTTACCAACTTATAAAACAATGAAATTCTATTTATAAAGTCATAACTACGCTTCCACTAAGTTACTCCGAATGGCTTTCTAACTTTAAAAGTTAGTTATCAAAACAAATTATAAATTTTTTTTTTACTTGAAAAATTTTCTAACACCCGGATTTACGGAAAATTTCGGCAGAGTCTCCTTTGTGCGGCTCGATCCGAAAAAAAATGACAGTATATGTATCACAAATATACATCTCATCAAGTGATGAGGCATCCCGCAGGGAAAAAATGTAAAAGTACGGTATGTAGTCCGAGATATGTACCTTATATATTATTAGCGAGCATATACGGCTAATATAGCGCGAAAGCGAGCTCCAAATGCGAAGCAAGCGCAATCCGCACCTACTAAACACTCAACAAACCATGAGAAACTTGCATATATGAAAATAATGTCAATATACATCATATGGAAACATAACAACTACATATGCCAACATAGCAAATGCAACAAAACAACAAATGCAACCATCAATCAACTATCATCCAACTATCATCCAACAAATCCATAACCAATCAATATAAATTCACTTCTCATTAATATTTATTGACTTGGGTTTCAATTTTAATCACAGCTGATTCATTAACGTTGGATTTTACTAACATTCATTCTCAATTCAATTAGTTAACATTCACTAATTTATATTTACATTATTTCACTCCCAATTTGAATCAAATTAAATTCTATTTAAATTCATTAAAATTCCAATTTGATTTCAATGATTTATAGCTTCCAATTTCATTAACACTTAATGAATTATATACAATCAACTAACAATCATATAACAACCAAATCATGCCCAACATAACCAAATTATTAATTTTACATTCAATTTGGTTTATCTCTTTTATATATATATCCTGTTATATAATTTTAAAAGGACCATTTTATATTTGGCATCTAAAATTTCCAATATCCTTTAATTAAGTCCGTGAGCTGTACATATATCATCCGTGAGCAACATCAATCTAATCGCTTATTCAATCACACAATTTCACTTCCAAACTAGTATCGTTCACACGACTCTCTAATGCGGACTCAGATTTGGGTCCTTGATTGGAAACTGTCACTCTCCTTGCATAGCCATATACTATGATAGAGAATTCCAGAATCAAATTAAAAATCCATATCTAGGGTTCGCCGTCAAAAATCGAGTGGAAAATCCTAACTTGGATCGATATAAATTATCTCGAAATTTTGTGCTCGAATTTGGATCAAATCGTTATGCGAATAAAATAATATACGTACAATCTCCCGTATTGCCTTCCAATAGATTTCTATCCAATTTATCTTTACTAAATTATTTTATTGGCTTCTATTTTTTCCACTTAATTACTCACAATCCATTATTCAATTAGTATATTCATTTCTTTACATAGCATATTCTTTAACTTTATCTTTTCTTAAACATCATATCAAAGAATTTGCTTACTCAAGTTCATTTTAAACATTCTATATAATTTAATTAAACTCAATTTCCTTTCCCAATTGATTCTTAGCTATACCAAATTCTTTTTTTTTTACATTTACTTCATATTCATAGTTTCAGTTAATACAAATTTATTTGTGGAACATTTTATTAATCATTACTTTAGTTTATAGTCATTCCATAAAAGTCTAATTTCTCATATATGACTTTTCTTAGTTTACGGTTACCTCAAAGTTACAAATTCAAAATTTCTTCTATGCAATTTATATTTATTTTCTATAACCAATTTTCAAAAATATAATACGATTCACTTATCTTCTTTCTTAAGTTCACTTACTTGTTCCATTTATCCATTCATCATTTCATGCTATATTTAAGTATATATAATTTTTTCACAACCAAATCTTCATTTATATACATTTTAATTCCTTTTGAGTTTTCCTTACTTGTATACTTCAATTATTTTTAGGTTCTGTTTATTTGTACAATATCTCATTACATATCCAAAACATTATTTTAACTTTTAACATTTGGTAAGTCTTGTTATATGTTATCAGAATATAATTTTGGTATTATACAAAATAATAGAATTTCATTTTACTTAATTAGAATGTTCACAAATTTAATTTATTTAAATCCTCTTTACCATTCAACTTTAAAGTTTTCCCAAAAAATAGCTTAGATATCTTAATCCTCTTATTTTATAAATTCTGGTTATTCATATTTCATTCAAATAATTAAAAAATTTCTAATTAACATAACTTAGAATTTTAAATGCCCGGTTTTTCAAATCGTTTGAAATAAATATATACACTTATATCTTTAATACATCAAATCATACCTTTGCAGTTTAAACCAAAACCCTTTTACCCAAAATAATTTCGAAGATAAAGCAATGCTTCTTAGAAGTCTCCCCCACTTTGAGACTCGAAAATGAACGCCGATGATGCTGCGCAGTCATCACCAAAATTATTTTCCAGCAACAGAAGAGAGGAGTACTTAATTCATTCCTTCTTAAAAATCATTTCAAAATATTTCCTATAAATATTTTCCAACTAATATCACAATATATTTTCTTCAAAACTTTGAGAACCAGTTTCAAAATCTCCGGGTCTTAAATTCAATTTTTTTCCCAATTTAAATCTATTTTAATTCATAAGTCACCTTTATAAAATATTCTTATAGGATTTTACTTTCTTGAAATATTCCACAAGTTGTTTTAACATGGTTTATTTTGTAATAAACCTGATTTATTAAAACACAATATCCAATTAATAATAACAATCAATATTATCGTTTCCAACAACCAAATAAGCTAGATAGATCACAATAATTTTGAAAATAAATTCTTTATATACAAAATATAATTAGGGCAAAATTATTTCATTTACCCAATTTCAAACAGTACTATGTCGAATTGTTCTGTTCGAGTGTTTAGAGATCCCTATCAATGACGTTAATTACTCGTATTGACCAGGATCCATAAGCCACTCAACAAATCAACCGACACAATATAAAACATTTTATATCACTAAAAAATACGCTCTCTCATTTATATACACTCAGCGACTCATCATAGGGTATTACTACCCTATTTATAAAGAGTCAGACCTCACAAAGCTAAAGTTATCACTAAACCAAAGCTCTGATACCAACTATAACGACCCGCCTTTTGGACAGTCTAAACCGACGATCAAATACACATGCCGGTTCCAAACCATTCAAAAGGGAAGATGGTTATTGGGGTAAATAAGAAAAGAAAAGGAGGAGAAATAAAGGAAATGAAACAACACAGAATCTCGCAGCGGAACGATAAAATATAATAGTCAAATAAGCAGTTCATGAAGCTGTTTACTATACTTTGACAATTATTTATACAACATTTATCAGAGTTATACATATACAACAGAACAATTAAAATAATGCAGCAGACAACATGATGCAAAGATAATAATAGTAGTAGTATACCAAATCTTCGTCTTCATCCTCCAGAATAGATCTTCAAAAATCTGAAAAACTCAGGACTGACCCGAGCGTAATGAAAAGACAAAACACTCGAGTCAGGACTAAAATATCCTTATGAAAGTTAAATCAATCGTAAATAAATGAGTGTAACGGCGTCAGAGATATTTACGAAGTTTGACATCTCATATCCAGTGTCAACGTGCGTGCAATAACTCAAGAGATGTTACGGGATTTTCCATCTCTTAAGTATCCGTTAAACTATCTACTATGTAGTAACGTATGCTAAGTAGATGATGCCTATCAGTAATATAAAGTATCAAAATAGCGTTAAGGCATTACCATAAACCCCTTAACACATTTTTATAATGTCATAGTCTATACAGCACCGTACGCCCCACCGTAAACTGGTGGTTATCAGAGGGTACCCCATAGGTATAACACAAATCAAAACGTAGTGGTCGCGAATAGGATAATCAGTATGACAAGGTACATGAGGCGATACCAACTAGGATACTAGTAGTTGCGTGATCCGGACTGAT
Organism: Allium cepa; assembly: GCA_030765085.1. Lineage (NCBI taxonomy): Eukaryota > Viridiplantae > Streptophyta > Magnoliopsida > Asparagales > Amaryllidaceae > Allium > Allium cepa. Next base: position 1,043,047,632 of record CM060937.1, read on the forward strand.
GTTGGGCATAGCCAGCAGCTACCCCAACACCGTGAAACAACACTCCCAAATCAAGGGGTGCACCCAAATCGAATCACAAATGTAATAGATATGGTATCGAAGAAGTGTGTCCGCTAGAGATGGCGAACCTCAATGGCCCGACGCGGCTCCTGTTTTAGTCATGTCAGGGGTCATCCAATATCGTTCTCTTTCTTCAGTCAACGCGTTCACCAAACCATCCACTTCATTCTTGATCAACACTCAGCGTATAATAGTTATTAAAGTGGTTTTCGGTATCGACAGAGAGTATGTCCATATCCGATCGCGGTCTCTTTAATAACTACGTATTATTACACCGTTGGCTCTTTTACATTTCAAATCGACTCATAATTGATATCAAAATATCATATTCGCTTCAAAAATCAAATCCATTTCAAATATCATCGTATCTATTAAAATGTCAGATTCCGTTTCAAAAAATTTTCGTCTCAATATCTTATTTCGATTTCAAAATAAATTCGGATTTTAATTTAGGTTGCAACTTCGTTTACCCAATTCGTATTGAAATTCAAGATTTAAATATAAACATTTCACCTTATTGACCAGCTTAGAATTTTAGAAAATAGTTTTAAGGAGTTTAAAAGTAGTTTTAAATAATTAAAATAGTTAAAAATACTTAAAACCTTAAAATGGATTTGAAATAGATAAATTAGTTTAAAATATCGGGTTAAGTAGATTAAAAATAGACTAAAATAGTTTAAGTATTCAAAATGGTTTATATAACTGAGTAATTTGGAAAACAAAATAAAACAGCTTCAAAACCAAACCATTTCAATTTTAACTTCCCAATTCAAAACAATTTCAATTTCTCTTCTACCGATTCAATTTCGATTTCGATTCAATCAATGTCAACTTTGACTTCAAATTTATTAAATTTTATATTCACTTTCAATTAATTCAATTTCGATTTATATCGATTTAGAGCTGGATTTTCAAAATATCAATTTATAACACTTAACGAAATTATCCTTCAATATTCAAATTTAAATCCAAATTTCAAATATGATTCAATTCCAAGCTCATTTCAAAATATCATTTTTATGTCACTTTTACTTAGTAATATTCAAAGCTCAAATTTAATGTTCGATCTTTAAAACAAATAAATTTCCGAAATTCAATCATATCCAAATTTTAAATCTCAAAGTCTCCACTTAAATTTATTCAACAATTTCTTTTAACCAAAATTTTATTTCAACATTCCAAACTCAATTTTCCGTTAAATTCGATTTCTATAAATTAATTTCTATTTATAACTTTAAAATCCAAACATTTAAATAAATTTCAAATTGATGATTTTAAAAATTATTAATTTAGCCAATTCGGTGTCCGTATATAATTTTCTATCCTATAGCCAAGTAGTTATTTATTTCAATTAAATGTCAGGGATGAATATATATCACTTAAATCAATCATAGTGTCATATGTATGCATAACAGGTAATATATAAGCAATAAACATCCAAACATTTAAATATCAACCAATAGCATACATCGAAATAAATCATCCAATAGACAATACAATTCATAGCAATTTCATAGTTATCAATGTCAGGTAATTTTATCGCAATTCAATTCAGTTTCAATTTTAACTGTCAATTTAATTTTCAACGGTTAATTCAAATGACAATCTATATGACAATTAAATTTATCAAACAACGACAAATAAAATTCATAACACTTCATAATGTCAAATTTAACTAGCATAAAGATATTTAGTACGTTGTGAGCGTTATAAAATACCCACCTTGATTTTTTACGATTTTAAATCAAATCGAACAACGTTCGATTTAATCCAAAATTTTCTCTAGCTCCAAACGATTCCAATCCAGCTCCATAGCATAGTGCTCGACAAAACGATTGCAACGCAAAAAGTTTCGTCCGAATCCGGCCTCGCATGTGAGAGTTATACATTTTATAAGTTATCGACATTTGAATTTTATAAAACACTTTATATTATATTTAAATGAATTCATACCCAAAGCAATTGAGGCCCAGCCCACTAACTCCATCTTCCCCAAAGCAAAATCCTGTATGTGAACAAAATGCATAACCCACCATTGCCGTGCATCAAACTCCAGTGATACGGAGCTCCGGTACTCCGTTCGACATGCCGCCTTCGCCAAACTCCTCTCCGCGTGCTCGACTCGACCATACCAAAATCACCAAGCTCGGCCACCCTTAGAAAATCGCGACCTGGAGCCAGCTCACACACGACGCGAATGTCGCACGTCCCAGACCATAGCCGCACCCCACCGAAACTGGCTCTGAGATGCTATCTTTGGCGACGAGTTCAAATCAAAGCTCCGTTTCGCGAATCGATCGCTAAATCCCTCGTTTTTTCAAACCCTAGATCACAACTATGAACGGCCTCGACCCCAATAGTTGCCGCACCCAGCAACGAGCATATCAAATTGAAGCACTCGATGAAATAGGATTTTTAAAACTAGTTTCGCGATTTTTACTTGAGTAGAAATAGAGTTATGATTTTTCAAAGTTTCCATTTTTTTTCCTCTTTCTATTATTTATTTTCTGCCATTGCGTGTAGAATAAAGGGGAGGGAGACGTGAATGAAAAGCTACAGGGACAAGGTAGAATTTACAGCTGAAAAGAAGGGTTGACCAGTAAAAACATAAATTTTAAATTTCAAAATATCCCAATTTATGCAACTTAAAATCTTGAACCCCTATCGAGGCGTGCTGCTAGGCGTTTATAATGTTATACCCCTATTCCGGACGCAATGGAAAAGGTTTCAAGGCCTAATTAGATCGTATGTGTGAGTTACGGAAATAAACGGTCAAATTTAAATTAAACCGATAAAACGAATTTCTAGGCGTTTTGGCTCGCCCCGGACAAACGGTAAATCCGATTGACACGAAATTTGAAACCTTACAATAATATAACATTATGGATCCGATGAAACTAGTTTCATCGAAATCCGAGACTGTTTGAAAAATGACTATTTTAACTCGTCAAATTAATATTAAAACAATTTCGATGCGTTTCGAGCTGCCACGGTCAAACGAAAACTCCGATTGCTATGAAAATTGAAATCCAATAATAACAAACTATTACGAATCTAATGGAACAAGTTTCGTCCAATTCTGAGACTGTTAGAAAATTGGCTATTTTTTAGTCGATAATTAAATATTAAAATATTCAATTTTTACAGATTTACTTTTAATTCGATTTTAAAAGTTCTATAACCTCATTCTAATTTTAATATGATAAAATAAAATTTTACAAATCATCTTTAATCATATTAAACCCGTTATTCAATTATCCAATTATTTTCAATTTTAAAATCTTATTAACTCTATTATAATCCCAATATAACTTACATTCACTTTGGAAACCAATTTGAATCATATTAAATCAAATTTCAATTATTCACTCTATTTTCATATATTGAATTTCAATATCAAATTAATCATATCAAATTCGGAATTTAATTATTCAAACATTTGTAATATTAAATTTAAACAAATTTGATTATTCTTAAATCACTATCTTTTGAAATATTCAAAACGAACTTATAAAATTTAACAAATTCAAATTATAGAACAACCATTTTCATTAAAACAGTTATTCAATTCCCATTATTAAATTATTCAATAAATTCCAAATATTAAATTTAAACAATTTCGATTATCCAATAATTCATTATCTTTTGAAATATTGAAATTGAACTTATAAGATTCAACTTTTAAAACCAATTCACAATTTAGAACACTATTTTCATTTTACAGTTATTCAATTATTCAATAAGTTTTAAATATTTAATTTAAACAATTTACCTGTTCAATATTCAATATTTGATTTAAATAGATTTTACTTATCAATCAATTACTCCATTGTACCCAAGGGATTCAACATTTATTATTATTTCAAACGACTTACAATTTTTTTCTAACACTAAATCACAAAATCTTATTAAATTAGCTATTTTAATTATCGAAAATTTACGGGTCGTTACAGCTCAGATGTTGGATTCAATCTGGAATAGAGTTGAAGATAAAATATGAGTGAATGAGCGATATGTAGTGAGGACAGTTGTATAAAATGAAATGTATTATAATTGAAATTTTATCTATATGGTGAGAGCACAAATTTGTAATATTCAAAGTTGTAATAAATATTTGTTTGAATAAAATATCCGTTTGAATTTAAATACTTTGTTATTTATTTATTCAGCGAATATTTATTTAATTATGTGAAAAATAAATTAGTACATTAACAAATACATTTAAATGAATATATATATATATATATTTATTATCATCAAACAAAAATCATATACTCGCATATTCAACATAATTTTGCATCACCTGCTAGTTACCTTCCTTGCCGCTAGTTACCGAATTGTCCTGGTACTTGCTAACTTTTCAATTGTTTCTTTAACTTTCATTTAACTGTTAATGTACTTCAACAGTTTTGATTTACAATTTATTTCCTCCTTGACTTATTTGACTTATACCTTCTTCACCATCATTTTGTATCTCTGGCATTTAAACTTGACTTTGGTTCCATTCTTTATTCCCTTTGACTTCGGCATTAATTTTTTGACTGTAGTTTTCTGGTTTGAACCGTGACTTGATTACTAAAACTGGTTATGTGTATACATATATAACTATATATGTATGCATGTGTGTTTGTGAGAAAATAATTGCTGCATCCGCATTTTCACTGCATATGTACTAGTAAATGTTGAGGCTTGAACTGTATGTAAGTTTGTGACACTATTTTCATTTAAAGTGGTACAGGGTTGTAGCCTCTGTTGCAGTTTGCATTTTTGTGATAAGATGCTTCAAGTATGTTTATGTTGTGGTCGTTGCAATCAAGTCTTCATTGATCACTTGTTGTAACTGTTATGCGAAATTCATTTGAGATCATGTTCAAGTGTTCTCATGTGCATTTGTAGTCTAGTTCAAGCTACTTTGTTTTCATACTTCGATTTAAGCTTGCATTGTTTTCAGACTTCGTCTTTATTTTGGAATTGGTTGTCGTATACCTGCACCTGTTTGCATGGGTTTTATGGATGTTGGGTTCATTGCTTTATGTTCTGGCCATTGTTCCATTTTTAGTTTGGTTTCATTGTATACATATCTGGTTATTCATATATAAGTCTGGTCGAAGCATTTTACTGTTTGAACTTATACTCAACAATTTGGTTGAGACTTCATGAGTCTACACCGTGACTATTCATTTTGGAGACCGGTATGAATTTTGCTTTAAATTCTTTTGAAGTTTGAACTGTATTCATGACTTTGCTTCATATGGTGCATTGTGGTCTGATTGCTTCGAGTACAGTTTGTGGTTTTCTTGTGTACTACATATTGTTGTGTGTGTCACCACTATTGTCTTGATACCGACAGTTCCTTGTATCTAGTTTTATATAAAACTTGTCGCTCTTTGTAATTGTAGTCTGGTTTGAGTTGAGTTGCATCCCTGATGATCTTCATGTATACTTGAATCTGGTCTTGGCATTGGTTTCTTTATAGTCTGGTATAGGTTTCTCTGACCAGTTCATGTTACATTGATGTTGCCATTACAATTGTTTCAGAGCTTTACTTGTGCATGTCACTTTTCACTTTGTTTTCACTTGAACTTTATCTTTATTTTTGGAATTGCACCTGAGTTGAACCCAGCTTATAGCTCGGTTTTGACCTTGTGCTCATGTCGTGACTTTATTTTAATTGCACTTGAGTTGAACCTAGCTTTTGGTTAGGTTTGACCTTGTGCTCACCTGTCCTTGTAATTTTATCAAGTATACATTGGTGTGCACGACCTTGTGGCATGTATAGTGATACATTGTGCATGTCACAAGTTGTTCGTGTATGATGAATTCAAAATGAATATGATGACGAACAACCCAAATAACTGAGGCAAATAGCATTTTCAAAAACACATTTTATTTTACACTACACAATATTTCTTTTTCAATTTTACCATGTTAGTGTTTTCTTTGTAGATAATTCAGATGCTGGATTCAATCTGGAATAAATTTGAAGAAAATACGAGTGAATGAGTGATATGTAGTGAGGTGCAAATGTATAGTGAAAAATTGTATTATAATTTGAAATAGAATTGTAATGGAAATTTGTGTACATATAGTGAGAGCTCAAATTTGTACTATTCAAAAATTGTAATAAAATATTTGTTTGAATAAAATATCTGTTTGATTTTAAATTCTGTGTTATTTATTATATTCAACAAATATTTATTTAATTATGTGAAAATAAAATAGTACATTAACAAATACATTTAAATGAATATACATATATATGTTTATTATCATCAAACAAAAATCATATGCTAGCATATTCAACACTCTTTATAGCCATATATTATAGGATGTTGTTGCGTTCTTTGGAATCCCAGGCTTTGATACCAAATGGAAGTGACTATGCTGTAGGATCGTGTAATATGGAATATATAATAGATAACTAGTGCGGAAAGTAATTATAAAATAGTAGTAAAGTAAAATGACACCAAAAATTTTATACTGGTTCGAACTCCCGTTCTCTGTCCAGTCCTAGACTCCTTTCGGAATTTAAACTAGCAGCCCTCACTTAACTTGAAGGAATAGGTTAATACCGCTTGAGCAACCGAATAGGACTTGACCGCCTGAGCAACCGAGCAGAACTTTACCGCCTGAGCAACCGAAGAGGACTTGACCGCCTGAGCAACCGAACAGGACTTGATTACAAAGTAGATTGTCTTGACCCTATGTGTTCTAATAACACAGATTCGTCACTTGTAGTACGCCTTTCCTATAATCTTTTCCTCAAGTATGATGTGTATGATTGTGTGTATATGAAGAATGGGAAGTTTTAGATTGTTTTTAAGATATGGAATTGTGATAGTATGTCATAGATTCGAAGAATATTATTCAAGCTAGATCAAGAGAGAGAAGTAATTTTGTGATTTGATTATTGAAACTCAAGCATATATATAGTAGATAAGGAGTTGCAACTACTGGTGAAGAGATCTCAGTGAATGGCAATGGCTGCAACTCTTCGCGAAGGAGATGGCCATTCAAAATAGGAAGTGTCTTTTAAAAAATAGGATAGTTAAGAAGTGTTCAGTCGACTGATTAGGTGGGTTCAGTCGACTGAATTTAAAAGGTGCATAAGTATTTGAAAATGCATAGATTCAGTCGACTGAATGATAGCGTCAGTCGACTGGTCTGTGTAAAATTTTTAAAGAATATATGCGCAAGTTCAGTTGGCTGAACTATGTCTTTTCTAAAGCCTGAGTGCAAGTGAGTTAAAAATTGGCAATATTCAAATTGAATGCAATGCATGTGAATATATGAGAGAGAGAGTGATGATTCTCAAGGAAACATTTTCACAAAGCAATTAGACTTGACTCTACAATATATAGTACTTGACATTAGATTAAATATATAATATATATGAACCATACATCGAGTCGTTGAATTCTGTCTTTATAGTGGTCACAGATTCATGAATCGTTGTGTCGCTTGAAATTCTTGTCAGCAATCAAAACTTAAGATCCAACACTCTCCAAACTAAGTAGGCGGTGGTGAAGGTAGCCACATATCTAAGAACTCCTTCCGACATGAATGACCTAAGACAAGAAAGTTGCAATTGATCCTTTCTTTTCCATTATGTACACTAAAGATTGACATCACCACGAGTTTCTGGGGAGGAATGACATTGCTGAAGATTATTTCTTCAAGATCATACCCAATCATTATTGGAACAACATGAGATTTTCATGCTAGTAAATTGGTTCGATCAAGTCAAAGAGTAGGTGAAGAACTTAAGGAGCTGGAGAATGGATTCCACGATTGTAAAGGCACGGAAGATTGAGCAGAGGTGCTACTCGCCTAGGTCAGAGCAGAATCATTGGTTGGGAGAGTATGAGTTTAAGTTGAAGGATTTGAGAAATTCAGAGAAAAACCCATGGAAGATGCTAGTCTAGAGTTCTGATACCATAAAGGAGCCAAGAATTGTTAATACCTTAGTTATTGATTTTGATGATAATAACCTTGGTAACGAAAATAAATTCATATAAAATATGGATATTAATGATTTTGCCAAGTTACATAGTATATAGTGCAATATGTTATACAAGTATTGAGTCGTAAGCTATATAGTATAAAGACTCAAGAAATGAACATGAAGACTCATGAGCATAAAGATTAAGATATGAAGAACTCAAGACTATAATATGGTATAGAGAGTCATAGAAATCGTTATAGTCTTTGGTAGCAATCTTTGATCTCTATTCTTATTTTCTTATCTTTTTATTTTAAAATAAAGTATATTTTAAAATATATTTAAAATATTGTATAATTTTTTTTCAAGTTTAAAATGTTTATAAACTATATTTAAACTATTTTGTAAACTATCAAAATTATTTACAAAACATACCGTTTTCAAAAAATATTTTGTATAAAAGAATTTTCAAAATACACATGGATAGGTCGACATATACCATATGTGTACGTCGACATATATGCCAAAATTTTGGAATGAAGTGTCCATTTGTCGTAACTCTTCACGAATGGACATCTCTATTTATTCTGTATGTATAAGGGGAATTCAAATGAATTTATATCAATTACTTTCTTATTATCTTCTCTCCTCTTACTCTGCCAGAATTTCTATTAAAAATACATTCAAATCTTCTAAAATTCAAACTAGACTCACAATCTTCATTGTGTCTATTCTCTACTATTTATTCTCCGATTTCAATCATCTCTCCCTCAATCAAAGATCTAAGTGCTGTCCAAGAGGCTATATGAGTCATTGTAACTGAAAATCAAGAAATTATCTTTGGAAAAACCATCAAACTCTAGTTGCGTTTAAGTGGGTGTGCTTGTGTCCTTTTAAATCAAGTGGGTATGCTTAGTGTTCTGAAAATCTAGGTGGGTATGTTTGTGGCCCATCTAAATCAAGTGAGTTACCCCTAGCTCAGAAAATCTGAAGGTTGTGTCTCATAGCCTTGAAATTGAGATTGTAATAGGTTTGTCTTCTGTCGTTGAAAGATTGTCATTTGAAAAGAAATATGCACAGGCAAATGTATGGGACTGGATGTAGCGTAAATCCAAACAAGTATAAAAATCTTTGGCGAAATCTCTCTAATTCTCTACTTTTACTTTACTGCATTTATACTTATTTGTATTTGCATATGTGATTGTTCATTCTGTGTTTATTAATAACAATCTTAAAAGAGTTTTAAAAGATTCATAAAAATTAAAAACACTATTCACCCCCTTTCTAGCGCTTAATTAGTCTTAAGATCCATAATTCCCCAACCCATAGGAATGAATATTACTATTATGAAGATTTTAGAGAAAATCACAAAGAAGTATTGCCAGAACAGCTTGAATCCTTCAACAAGAGCTATTTAATTTATATTTCCAAGAGTTACAAAATAACAGAGTATTATCCATTGAAACAAACATCATTTACGGCTGTTAACAACCTGTAACCAATTAATAAATATAACAAACTATTAATTAAAGATAACAAACTATTAACTAAAGATGATAGCTCTTATGAGCTTCTATAATTATCATGCAAAGACTTCCATCCAAAACTTATGGATACATGACTTAAAAACATTACCAGTATAGAACTGTCTTGGCATGGGGTTTCTTTTGGTCATTTAAGAAAGCAATGAACCATGAGTTGTTTTCCCATTCTTGTTTCCTTTTTCTTCCTCTTTTGTTTTCTTTTAGAAAAAAAACATTTTTTAAGAATAAATCTGCAGTAGTGAAAAACTTGTTAGTAATATTTAGTTTTTTAGAGTGTTAGACCAAATTTGGATCTAACATCCGCATAAGAAGATTATGAGTGTGTTTGCTGTCAAATTTTGGTTCGTTGACATTCACATCGTGTTAGACAGATGAAACATGTACAAGATTGGGTCCATAAAAAGAACCGACTGAGACAACCATGGGAAAATCAATGAAAAGAACCGTTTGAGCCAACTGTAGGAAAATCTAAGAAAAGAACCATTTGAGCCAACTATGGGAAAATCATTAAAAAGAATCGTTTGAGCCAACCGTAGCAAAATCAATGTTTAATTTCCTACGGCTAGCCATATCGTTCATATTTTACCCTTATATAGTACCATATTCTCTTTTTGTCGTCATCTTCAACATCAACCCAACTTCAATCCAACAAATTCGCAAAAGTAAGTCGCACTTTGAGATAAATTTCTATATATACATATCAACCAAATTTATATTTACTTCATATTTTCTTTTCTTTTTTTTCTTTTTTGGTTACAGAATAGACGTAGCTAATCAGAAATAACATCGGTGAAGCCCAAAGAATTTATGTTGCTATTTTTATATTATAAAATTCTAAAAATGAGTGTTATGGCACGCGCTTCGCATGTAAACTGTTTTCCTTATAAATTTTATTTGTTTAAATCAGTTAAAAAATGATTTTATTTTTATTTTTGAGTGATATTAAGATTTGTATATTTGTAAATAAGTATTTTGAATTTGTAAAGAAGGTTTATTTTTAGATCCTATTTTTAGAAGCGTTTTAAATTTATAAAGAATGTTTAATTATTAGATCCAACTTTTAAGGAAGTTTGAATTTGTTAAAGAAGTTTAACTTTGGATCCTATTTTTAAGTGATTAAAATTTGATAGTATATAGACGAGTATTTTTGGTAGTTCACATTGATACCAAAAACAAGGAGGGATCTATTAAGCATTATTAGCGCCAAAATTGGTCACTAACACCCAAATCCAGATTAAAGCACCAGATCACAGTTATAGATTATAGATAGGATGTATGTAGAGAGTGTAAATATGAAGAATAGTCAAAATTAAAAAGGAAGCAGTGAAGACACAGAATTTATGGTGGTTCGGCTGACCCCGGCTTACTTCCACTCTAGAAGTTTCCTTTTTATTGATGTCAGAATCAATTACGGTTACAATCTAGAATTTTTTAGAACAACAATGGCAGAGAAGCCTTTGTGTAGAAGACGAAGGGAAACAGAATCAAGATCCCATTTCTGAAGCCTCACATGTTGTATTTATAAGAAAATCCCGAGTTATTGGGCTTCTTAAGTTGTCCGGGCCCATCAGGACCATAGCCAAGCCAACATCCTCCATCACGACCAGCCCACACCGCCATGCTGACCTACCTATGCCGAACCACCCCATCAATGCCGGTCCATGCACAAACTTCCAACCTTCACTGAGCGGCACTAGAAGCCACCACGCCAACCCACCCAATCTCCACCGAGCTAGTCGAGTGATGTCCCGAAGTCACATACCTCAAAACTCGAAGTAACTGAACCATACATTCATGCCAACCATAAGTTCTCGTCTTGGTCGATCTATAAATACCGAACCGCATGTGCCGTTCCTTCCCAATCGAACTGTACCACCAAAGCTGAACATCCTCTCCTAGCCGAACCACACCACCAACGCCGAGCCGTGCCACCACAATGCCCAACAACCCACAACTTCCAGACAAGCTATCTATGATGAACGACCCACAACTTCCAGACAAGCTGCCCATGCCGAACGACCCACAACTTTCAGACGAGCCGCCTATGCCGAATGACCCACAACTTCCAGATCGAACAGCCCCATTTTGACTGAACCATACATCTTCTCCACTTCTCGTTCGATCTATACTATACCGAGCTACTAGCCTATGTCGACCCACTCCGTTTAATCCAATATCCATCTTCCAAGCGTGCAACATCATCTATCTGTCTAGTCGACTCAAACCTGTCGTATTCTATCCTTAATAGCCAATCAATCAATTTAGTCAAATCCACCTGTCCACGGCCTTGCCGAAAAGGCGGGTTAACATTTGCCCCCCAAAACATGCCTTGCTATTGAAAGGTGTGTTTTGAATAAACTCAAAGCCGATGTTCGAAGTCTACAGGTTAACATAGCCATACCTTTCGATTCATAATCCGATCCATTTTGTCCGAGTTCCATTGTCGTATTCTTATCCGAATCTACGACTGCTCTAAGTCGATATCCGATTTCGATCCAGTGACCAAATCCTTATTCAATAGCTAAATCTATGACCTTTCTGGGTCGATATCCAAATTCAGGACCGCTCTGAGCCCTTTGCTAAATCCAGGACCTCACCGGGTCCATCTATCCTAAACCGAAATCCGAATCCCTGACTTCTTTAGGTTTAACTTTGAATCCATAGACCTCGTTGGGTCACGTTATCTCATTCCAGCCTCGACTCTCGGGTCAAGGGCTTGTATGTTCTCCGGCCTCGACTCTCTGGTTAAGGACTTCTTACCTTTTTCGGCCTCCGCTCTTCGGCCAAGGACTTCATATATTCTCCAGCCTCGACTCTTCGGTCAAAGACTTTTATATTCTCCGGCTTCGACTCTTCGGTCTAGGACTTTTATAGTCTCCAGCCTCGGCTCTCCGGCCAAGGACTTCATATATTCTCCGGCCTCGACTCTCCGGTCAAGGACTTTTATATATTCTCCGGCCTCGACTCTCCGGTCAAGAAATTTATATATTCTCCGGCCTCGATTCTCCGGTCTAGGCTTTATATATTCTCTGGCCTCTACTCTCCGGTCTAGGACTTTATATATTCTCCGACCTCGACTCTCCGGTCTAGGACTTCATATATTCTCCGGCCTCGACTCTCCGGTCAAGGACTTTTATATATTCTCCGGCCTCGACTCTCCGGTCAAGGACTTTTATATATTCTCCGGCCTCGACTCTCCGGTCAAGGACTTTTATATATTCTTCGGCCTCGACTCTCCCGTCAAGGACTTTTATATTATGGTTGAGTCCATTCTATTGCTCTCCGACGAAGGGATTTGTAACTTGCGATCACTACCCCGTCTCTCCAATCGGTACCATGATTGCGAGACCCGTATTATTTATTACATTGATCCAAATTCGATCATTACATGATTCAGTTATCAAAGCAAAAGTTCATACAATAAAGGGAGTTAAATGTCCAAAGCACTAAAGAAGGAACCAAAGTTTGTAGAAAAACAGAAAGAAAACAAGATTTCATAGACCTAGGCAGTACAGTTTTTCGTCATCTCAAAGCACGCTTATGGACCGTCCTCGATCCCGTGCGTGTGTAAGTGATCTAGCCATATTACTTTGAGTTCTATTACTTATTCAAAACCATAAAACCATTCAGTTGATAACAAGCTGGCGATGACCAGATCCAGTGCCACCTTCATTCGAGGTAGGCGGTGGCCGCTCCCGTTCCACTGCTACAGCTCGATTCCTTATGTACCGTTGCAGGTGACCATCCCTTACATGCTCTTCCATGATATCTTTCAAATTCCTACAATCGTTTTTGTTGTGCCCATCTAGTTCATGGAATAGGTAAAGCTTTCCTGGTGTTCGTTCGTATTCAGTAGGTTCCCTCCTTGCCAGCCTTCGATACTAGAGGTGCCCTCGAGTATCCAAGTAAATTATTTCCAGAGTTTCTGTCAAATCCATATAAGAAGAAAATTTTGATTCTCTCCGTTTCCTTCTTGAGGGGTTGCCATTGTCACGCATTTTCCTTTTTTCCTTTATCGTTATTTTTATCTGAGCTTCCGTTGGATGGCCCTCCATCCTCAGCCGCATTCACCTCCTTTAATTTCATATCAGAACATGCATATTCTTGTCAAAGGAATCTCTCAGCTTCATGAAAGAATTCCCCAAGATCCATTGGTGGGTCCCGTATCAATGACACTTTGAAATCCGAATTCTCTCTGACTCCTAACACTGCTGCCATTAAAACCAACGATGGATCTGGCCGATCCACCGAAGCAACTACTGCGTTTAACCGAGTTAAGAAAGCCCTGAGGATTCCTCCATCCTTTGCTTTACCGATGTTAGCATCATTACGTTTTTCGGCCTTTCGATATGAACCCGAAACTGCTTCAGAAACCTGTCCACCAATTCTGTCCATGTTCTGATAGATCCCTCTTCCAACTGTTTGAACCACATAGCAGCTATATCCTTCAAGTACAATGGGAAACATCGGGCCATCACTTCCTTCGATGCCCCCAGCACTTCCATATGTCTTATGTATCTCATCAAGTGATCAGTAGGATCAGCCTTGCCATTGTACACTTCCAGAGTAGGTAGCTTAAACTTTGGTGGGTTTCGGGCCATTCTGATTTCACGGGTAAACGGACTCCTTTTTACTCCTTTCAGATCATTGTTGGTCAAATCTTTGTGCATAGTTCGCCTGATAATCTCAGCCAATCCAGCGTTGTCAGTCGAAGGTTGCCCACCGAGTTCCTACGAGAATTCCGGTACGCACTCTTCATCACGCGCTCTCGTGCTCTTGCCAGCATCTCGTTGTGTGGTTTCGCCTAGAGTTCCTCCAAGAATCGGTCCATCATTGCCAGGTGGTATGCCCCCTAGCCTGGATCCATCCAGATTAGTAGTTGTGTGCTGTTTAGGGGCTACGCCCTGTTGAGTCGCTTTGTTTGATTGCCTATTGGTCCTTCTATTCCAGCTCCGTGGATCTAAACTCCAGCTGTCCCTGTCTGTCCAAACTGTCTAAGGAGTTTCTGCATTATCTCCTCTTGCTTTTTCAGCATCGCTTCCATCTCATCTCTGGTGATGTAGATGGATTCTTGACCTGCTCCAGCTCCAGAGGATGCCTCTTGACTTCCCACCTTATTATTACTTTCTATCACTTGCTTCCTTGCTGATGGCATAGCCATTGTTCTTTGGAATCCAAGTTCCTAACTCAAAAATCCCCGAGTGCTTGCTGTTCTCAGTGAAAGAACCAAAATGTTAGCGCCAAAATTGGTCACTAACACCCAAATCCATGTGAAAGCACCAGATCACAGTCACAGATTACAGATAAGATGTATGCAGAGAATGTAAATATAAAGAACCGTCAATATTAAAAAGAAAGCAGTGAAGACACAGAATTTATAGTGGTTCGGCTGACTCCGGCCTACGTCCACTCCAGAAATTTCTTTTTTATTGATGTTGGAATCAATTACAGTTACAATCCAAATTTTTTAGAACAACAATGGCAGAGCAGCCTTTGTGTAGAAGACGAAGGGAAACAGAATCAAGATCCCTTTTGTGAAGCCTGACATGCTGTATTTATAAACGAATCCCGAGTTACCGGGCTTCCTGAGTTGTCTAGGCCCATCAGGACCATAGCCAAGCCAACATCCTCCATCACGACCGACCCACACTGCCGTGCCGACCTGGCTATGCTGAACCACCCTATCAATGCCGAGCCATGCACAAAGTTCCAACCTTCACCGAGCGGCACTCCAAGCCACCACGTCGACCCACTTGATACTCCACCGAGCTACTCGAGTGATGTCCCGAAGTCACATACCTCAAGACTCGAAGTAACTGAACCATACATTTATGCCGACCATAAGTTCTCGTTTTGGTCGATCTAGAAATGCTGAACCGCATGTGCGGTTCCTTCCCGACCGAACCATAGCACTGAAGCCGAACGACCTCTCCGGGCTGAACCACACCACCAATGCTGAGACGTGCCACCACAATGTAGAGCGACCCTAACTAAACCATAATGCCAAGCCATAAATGCCGAGCCACGCATGCCGAACGACCCACAACTTCCAGACGAGCCACGGATGCCGAACGACCCATAACTTCCAAACGAGCCACCCATGCCGAACGACCCACAACTTCCAAACGAGCCGCCCATGCTAAATGACCCATAACTTCCAGACCGAACAACTACATCTTGACCAAACCATGCATCTTCTCCACTTCTCATCCGATCCATACTACTATACCGAGCTACTAGCCTATGCTGACCCATTTCATTTAATCCAAAATCCATCTTCCAAGCATGCTACATCATCTTAGTATCCAGTCGACTCAAACCTATCGTATTCCATCCTGAACAGCCAATCAATCGATTTAGTTAAATCCACCTGTCGACGGCCTTGCCAAAAAGGCTGGTTAACAAGCATATAGGGTGGGCGGCTGTCCACCCCACAAAAAAATTAACGTAAAAAAACTAGGACGCATCTTCTCCCATCTCCTCGCTTCTCTAGACTCGAGGATCGCTCACTCCCCCTTCTGGCCTTCTCCAGCAGTAGCCAGCAGACTCCGGCTCCAGCCTCCCCAATTCTTCCTTCACCCCACAGCCTCCAGTCCTCCTCAGTGTCAGTCCTCCTTCTCCAGTCTCCAAGGAAACCTAGTAAGTTTCCAATTTTAGGTTCGAATTCTATAAACCCTAGTTTGCATTGTGATTTGTGATTGATGTTTCCAGTTTTAAATTCGAAATTTTAGATTCAAGTTTTAGATGTAAACATAAACCCTAGTTAGGCTGTAGGCTAGTATCAATGAAGTTGTAACTTGCAAACAAGTACCAACGAAAAGATACTGGCAGTAGCATTGTAGCAATGAAGTGCTTGGCCAATTCTAATTGAATAATGAATATGTGCTTTCTAGTGAATTTTAGTGAACGAATTTAACTATTTTGTTGATACTGATAGTTATTGTGCAACCATCCACTGATAGTAAATTTTAGTGAATGAATTTTACTATTTGTTGATGCATCAAATTATAGTGAATGAATCTATTTTTTGTGAATAAAATTTAGTGAATGAATTTATTTATACACATCCACTTTTGATACACCTAGGCTCTACCACATCAAGATTTAAAAAATGTCCAAAAGGATAACGAAAACTTTGTTTTCTTTCTACAGAAAAAAATCTAATGTTGGTGGAACATCATCTCCGAACCCTTCTTTGAATTTGGATTTAAATAACCTAGATCACAAATGAATGCATCATCCCACTAAAACTCGAAAGATCTAGGGGACTGTGAAATATGATCCAGGATTATGTCAAGCTATATGGATGTACCAACTCAAATATCAAGATGCAATTCATCATCATTATATCGAAATGGGTCCGTGTCAACCTGATCTGAAAGAAAATTTAAACGAAATGAAGATGGACGACGTATGCGATTTGAATAGCTTGAAGATTACAAATGGCTTGAATATTCCGAAACAAGTGAAAAATCTAGTTACTTTCATTGTTTTCTTTTTGAAAGAATTTCTCTCAGCAGCATAAACAAGATATATGGATTTCTTGTGAATTTAATAGTTGGAAAAGAGTTGGTGAAAAAGATTGTTGTCTCAAAAAACATGAAGGAGGTCCAAATTCACTACATTCAAACACTATCACGTTATTGGATTGCTATAGCAATCCTTCACACAGGATTGAAAAGAAACAGATTTCAAAATCTGAAATTAAAATAAAAAAGAATCAATTGCGAATCAACACTTCATTGAAAGCTATATTATGGTTAGCATGTCAAGGTTGTGCTCTTAGAGGGAATGATAAATCAGTTGATTCATTTAACCATGGGAATTTTCTTGAACTATTTAAGTATTCTGCTTCACTTTCATGTGAAGTTGCATAAGTGGTATTAGAAAATGCTTATGGAAATTCTTAATATGTTTTATCAAAAATTCAAAAATATATTTTGGACATTGTGGGTGATTTAGTGAGAAGAAAAGTTTGTGAAGAAATTAGTGAATCCAATTTTTGCATTCTGTAGATGAATCATGAGATGAGTCAAATACTGAGCAAATGACAATAGTTATTAGATTTGTTGATGATGAAGGTTTTATACATGAATGGTTCTTTGATGTTGTTGGAGTGAATACACCACCGCATAAACATTAAAAAATGCTTGCTCGAATGTGCTCGATCAAAATGGATTGCTTGTTCAAAACATGCGAGGTTAAGGTTATGATGATGCGAGTAACATGAGAGGTGCTTGGGGGTGGATTGCAAGCACTATTTTTAAAAGAATGTCCATATGCATATTGTGTGCATTGCTTTGCTCATCGATTACAACTTGCACTAGTTAGGGATTTTGATTAATTATCTGACATAGAACTATTCCTTCAAATGCTTAATTGTTTTGTGAATTTAGTAAGTTCATCTACCAAAAGAAATCAACAACTAAAGGCTGCTATAAGCAAAGAAGTCGAAGACATGATGTTGAGTGGAACGTTATAAACATGTACGGGGGCAAATCAAAAATCCACTTTACAACATCCCGGTTCTACTCATCGGAGCTCACACTATTCTTCGACATGCAGCTTGCTTAGCTTGTATAAACCTATTCATGAGGTCGTCGAAATCATAAAAAAGAAGTTTTGAATAGAAAAATGCATGCCAAAGTGAGTGGTGCTTTACCTGCAATGAATACTTTTTAGTTTGTCTCTCCATATTGCACCTGATGGTTGAAGTAATGGGAAATACCGAAATTCTTTGTCAGGCATTTTGAAATAATTCTCAAGGTATCTTGAACGCGATTCATTCACTCTCGATCACAAAGGCTCTTCTTTCTAATTTGAAAAATGATGATAAACGTCAAACACTTTTAAATAGTGTGACATCCTTTTATGTTGTTAATTAAGTTGTAGTACCTGATATGAATTCTTGTTATTTGGAAGATACTAGACGATCTTGTCAACAACGCGATGAAATAACCGTAGAACATCACTACCCTTATGATATATTAAACGAAACTATTGACACAAAAATAATTCAGTCAAACACAAGATTCTCCAGACTTTTAAATTTGAGTTCAGTCTTAGAGCCAAAAAATAACTTTGAAGCATTAAAAGTTGAAGACGCATGTTTGCTAGCAAAAAACTACTATTCTAGAGATTTTAGTGAGTTGGATATTGAATCTCATTTGAGACACCAGTTGCAACATTATGAGCAATATGTATGCCATGATCCTCACTTTTGCAATATTGCCGTACTTTTGGAGTTAAATATGGAGTTAGTTAAAAAAAAGGCTGAAAGATATCCCCTAGTTCATAGATTGATTTGCCTTGTTTTAACTCTTCCAGTATTCACTGCAATTACTGAATGAGCATTTTCAGCTATGAAGTTGATCAAAACACCATTGCACAATAAGATGAGTGACAATCTGCTTGGAAATCACCTAATAATATATATTGGAAGTGAAAATGCTGAAAATATTGATGTTGAGACGATTTTAGATGAATTTGATTCTTGTGAAGTTTGTAAAGCATGACTTAAGTAGGATATTTAGTCATTTATGTTTTTTTTTGTTTAGGAATTTTGTAAAAATTATGTATGTTAATGGAATCAATCGAACTTAATTATTTTGATTATCACGAATGCGATGGAATTAATTATATTAAAATGATTTAATTTTATTGTTATTTAATTTTTTTCTATTATTCGCTCACCGTAATAAATTTTTGGTTAAGTCCCTGACCGAAAATGTGTGACACCAAAGCTATTATAGTTATTATTAAAGATAGGGCGCTTACATAAATTGAATGTCAGATGGTTTACATGCCTAGGGCAGGTCATGCAAATATGTGTGCTTATACACATACTTATATGTCTAAAATTAAAGACAACATGCATATTGAATATGTTCATAGAAGCTTCGATTTTAAAATATAAGGCGATGATCAAGTATGAATGGACGAGGGTCCAACGTATGGTAAACTAAAAGGCTTTAATTATGGACTCAACAGTTGAGCCCTCTTGCATCCTCAACTTTCAACCTCTCTCTGTCTTTGACCCAGTGTTTATCGAACTACTACCATCCTATGGCTCATTGCGTGATAATGAAATTTCCTTCCTTTTTTTAATAATCTCAACCATTAAAGGTTGAGTGTAAGGTTCATCTTCTTACAAGACTAATCTAATCAATGCATTTTCCGTTGAACGTCAAATATTCTTATAATTATTATTTTATGTTTATAGGTACATATATAGGCATTGGATTTGTTGTGTAATTGAATATTTAAAGTTTTTGTGGAACATCTTGTTGAATAGTTTATTAGGGAAAATCCATTTTCTCCACAGTTTAACTTTAACCTTAGGAAATTTTGACTGTCTCTTAAATTTGAAATCAACCCACCATTATTTTAAATTATATTGCTTTAATTTTCTACATTTCTACATTGCATAAGGCGTAGACTCTTCCACTTTCCTCGTTATCAAAATCCCAACCGTAAAAGCCAGCTTTATTTGCATCCCTCTTTTCATTTTCGCATCTCGCTGTTTTATCAACTTTTAATATTCAAAATTCTTCATATATTCAAACCACAACAGATTAAGTTTGGAAGAAATAGTTATGAATTTTTTTTTAATAGAGCGATATTGGTGTAAAATCCTCACTCTATTTAAACGAGGTTTGTATATTAATCTCGCTTCAAACGAACTAGGTTTGTACGATAACCTAGTTCGGATCGAGCGACATTTTGCGAAGTTCGTGAACCAATCATGTCATATTTTTTGTTTTCGCTGTGAGTTGGAGGATGATGAAAAAAATATAAGTTTGTGAACCAACTTGTTAAAGAAGAAACTCGGGTGAGAATAGAACTAGTCCTTTGAAAAACCAACCTCTCTCACTCCACCCACCCTCTAACTTGAAAAATCAAACATTTCTTCCTACCGTCTTCAACAATTCTTCCATAAACGAAGGTTTATCGACTCTAGACCTCATCCGCACCTAACTCCTAAGTGAAGACTCCACCTCCTTAGATTCTCTCCTAACCAAAATATTTGATTCGTCAAACAGAAAACTTCCATTAACCATAAATATAAGTCCTTTGGAAATTCGAATTCTCCTAATCAACCACTCTAATCTCAAACAAGTTCCACTAAAACACCACGAAGTGAGATAGCTTCCATAAGGTAAATTCATGGCAGGGATCTGCGACCCAAGCAAAAAGGGAACCTAGGGTTTGGTCGGGGACGTTCGAAAGCGCGATTGATGCCACAAGGGCGTACGATAGGGTAGCCTTTAAAATGAGGGGGAGGAAGGAGATTTTGAATTTTTCGAATGAGGTTGGATGTGGGGAAGGGGTGAAGGAGTTGCGAA
Source organism: Allium cepa (assembly GCA_030765085.1). Lineage (NCBI taxonomy): Eukaryota > Viridiplantae > Streptophyta > Magnoliopsida > Asparagales > Amaryllidaceae > Allium > Allium cepa. The sequence goes on from CM060937.1 coordinate 1,043,068,523, forward strand.
AGTGAGGGAGGAGACGGTAGTGGATGAGAAGGAGGTTGTGGTTAAGAAGGAGAGGATGAGTGAGGAGACGGAGATGGAGTGTCCGTTGACGCCGTCGAGTTGGACGACGTTTTTGGATGGAGGGGGGATTTTTAGCTTACCGTTTCTTTCGCCATTAGGGTTGGTTAGGACTTGATACTGTTGAGGTGGGACATAGGGAAGCTTAATGGCGAAGTTATCATCTTTATTGATAGTTGGAACAGAAGTAAAAATTTTGGTTCGGCCGTGAGATTTCAAAAATTCCTCTATATTAATTTCTTTATTAATAGATGCAATACATTTTGTGTCACATTCTTTTGGTGCTGCGTGAAATATGAAAAGTTTCTCTCCGCAAATATTACCAATATTTAATATTACTTAAAAATTGGATTTGACAATTAAGCTTGCTTTGTAAATTTAAAATTTTCTCTATAAATATTTACCAAGTCTTAATATCACTTAACAATAGGATCTAATAAATAAACTACATTAAAAATTCTTTTTTTATTAATTAATAATATAAAATAAAAATTTAAACTAATAAAAAATTAGTTATTGCAACTTAGAAATAAAAATTCAAATTAACTACGTATGATTCAACACAGAAATATGGTTAAATATTTATATAAATCATTTTCTTTTGAACATATTAAACAAATAAGAATTGTAGAAAATATAATTTAGGTGCTTTCTACACATGCGAAGCGCGTGCTGTAATGCTCGTATATATTGCTTTGTTAATGTGAGTACACTATATACGCATTGCTTTGTTCGTTGGATCAATAGATAAACCGATTGATTGGGAATGAGTACATATATATTATTATTTTTTTGAGAAAAATGTGTGATCGTCTATAAATAGAGGAGAGTACACATGAATATATATATGTATCATTGAAATAAGGCATTGCCAATATGCCTGGTAGGTAAAAAAAACTAGATACATGTATCAAATCTCAAATACCCCTAAGATGAATTCCGTCAAGGCCACCACCCATCACACCACGATATCGAGCTCCGACATGGCCACCGGCCGATATTAAGGTGTTAGAAGTACCTAAGAAACTAAAGAAAACCCAAGATGTCTTCACAAACAAGTAAGGAATCTCCATTTTTCCAGTTTAGAATGAATGAATAAGCATCTACTCTGAAGTGGAACTGTTAAATGGAAAATCTGCTCTGAAGACTCTGTACAAAAGGAAGAAGTTTCAAGCATAAGAATAGATCCTCCTGAAAATAGTACGCCACAATGGAGATGAAATTATCCTGTATTTGTTGTGGAACTGCTAGTTATCTTGGGTGGAAAAATCTTCTCTGATGACCTCTCTATAATCTAAAATCCTGCAATCTGAATACATGAGTACCTACAAAGTAAAACTGACACCCTCTCACCCATACCTATGCCTGAAGGATGACTAAGGAAAAAAGTTAGAATGATACATATATATGTATATTTATATAATTTATATACATATATATGTATTGATGAGGTACAAAAGAATTAAATTACCTATAAACTAATACCAACAGTAACTAGTTTGAGACAGATCTTAAAAAAATTCTTTTGAGCCTTTAATCATAAGTAAGTTACGATTAATAGTGAAATCATCATATAAATTTGAAAAAAATATTAATTGCACTATTGTTAATGTTAAATATATTATTTTTGTGTTTAAATAAGTTAATATTATGATTAACCTTATTAAGATACCCTTTGAAAAGGATATTTTTAGCTAATTTATATTTGGGGTCAGAAATCCAATTGAAACAAAATGAAGAAATTGTAAAAATCAATTTGTTAAAATGAATATTATTATTATTAAAAATTCTTTGATTTCTTTCAAACCAAATATACCAACTAATAATAATGAATAAAGTGTCTAGTAAAAATCTAATATTCTTTTTGAACCTAAATCTAAAATTATTCCAGTAGAAGTCGCAATCCGAAATTTTATTTATTATATTAAAGTTAAATTTTTTTAAGAATATTGTTTAGAATGTAATGAGAATCCATGCAATCATAGTATATATGTTTAATGTCTTAAGGATGTAAATTACAAAAATAACATTTATTATCATTATGTATGTTTTTTCTGTTTAAAAATTCTAATGTATTAAGTTTTCCACGTAGTATTAACCACATGTGAATTTTAGATTTAGGGGGAGCATTAGATTTACAAATAAAATTAAAAGAGTTGTTTATTGTACCCGAAAAATTAATAAATTTGTAAAAAGAATTAGAAGTATATTTCCTACTTTTATCCCATTCCCAACTAATAATATCATTATCAATATCATAAAGATTTAATCTAGCATAAAGCAAAGCAAGTTGCCTAAGGGTTGAACCTACTAAAATTCTGTTAAAACTAAAATTCCAAGAAGAATCATTTTCAGAAGAATAAACTTCATTAATTAAAGCAATATTAAAGTTTCATATTTCGTAAAGGTCTTTATATTGCAACTTAAGAGGAAAGACCGAAATCCAACGGTCATGCCAGAAAGAAGTACAATTACCAGAATGAACTATCACATTGATAACTAAGTGAAAAATCTCATGACATTTAAAATGTTTTTCCAAAAATTAGATAGTTTTTGAGTGAATGGAGAAGAAATTTGATATAAATTGCTATTACCATTATAGTAGAATTTGGAAATGATCTCTTTTCAAATGGCATTATCATTTATATCCTTAAACTTCCATAACCATTTACCTAGTAAGGACAAATTCATATTACGTAAATTAATAACTCCTAAACCACCTTCCTTTTTGGCTTTACAAACTGTTTCCCAATTTACTAAACATATTATACTATTATTAGGATTTTCTCCACTCCATAAGAAATCTCTTCTAATTTTATCAATTTTATCACTAACCCAATCTAGAAATAGATGCATTGGCTTCCAATAATTCGAAAGGGCTGATAAAACCGAATTAATTAAGACTAGGCTACTGGCTCTAGATAAAAATCTCCCGTTCCTGTTAGAGATCTTATTTTTGATTTTATTAATGATTATAAGCCAATCATCATGTTTAAATCTGGTAGGTCTAATCAAAAAACCTTGATAATCAAAAGGAAAGTACATAGTCTTACAATTTAAAGTATTAGCAACTAAGTTTTCAAAATTTTCAAAATCATTTAAAACTAAAACAGAACTTTTGTCAAAGTTTATTTTTAAACCTGATAGAAGTTCAAAACTGCATAAGATAAACATAAGGGTAATAATGTGTCTAGGTAAATGGGAATAAAAAAGCAAGGTATCATCCGCAAATTGGAGAACCGATATACCATTGCACGATATGTCATTACCTATAAATCCTAGAGACCCATTATCCACTGCTCTTTTTAATGATCTTAGCAAAAACATAAGCAGCTAAGTTAAATAATAAAGGCGATAAAGGGTCCCCTTGCCTTAAACCTCTCTTAGATTTAATTTATTACCTAATATACCGTTAACGATAATACTAGAGTTACCAGTTCTATGCAAAGTCAAAATCCAACTGATCCATCTTTGACCAAAATCTCTAGCATGGAATATATCAACAAGAAATCCCAATCTACCGAACCAAAAGCTTTTGCAAAATCCAGTTTTAAAATCGCACGAGTTTGTTATTCTTACAATAGTGATTAATATATTCTTGAACAACTACCAATCCATCGATGATATTTCTCCCTTTAATAAAAGCCGATTATGAACAATCAATTAAATAATTCATTCTTGTACTAAGTCTATTAGCTAGAACTTTAGAAATGATTTTAACTGAATAGTTAATCAAAGATATAGGTCTAAAATCTTTTAAGTTTTTAGCTCCTGCTATTTTATGCAACAAAATAACAATTAAGTAATTAAATCTCCCTAATTGCAAATTACAATTATAAAAATCATTGAACATATTAACTAAATCAAATTTTAAAACGTCCTAAAAAGTTTTATAAATAAAATATGGAACCCCATCAGGGCCCGGGGATTTATCACCTGGCAAGGCATTAATAACTTTTCTAATTTCCTCTATAGTAAAAGGATTATCTAGCTTAGTTAAATCAACAATAGAATCGGATGGATATAGATCTTTCCGTCTAACATTGATTCTATGTTTGATTCTAGTGCCAAAAATATCTTTATAATGGTCTGTCAAAGCCTTAGTGAGTTCTCTTTGATCAACTAACTCTTCATTATTAACAAAAATAGAGTTAATTGTATTACTATATTTTCTACCATTAGCTATATTATGAAAAAAATTAGTATTATTATCACTTTGTTGATCCATTGGATTCTGGATCGCTGTTTCCACATAACCTCCTTGTTTTCTAAAATTTGAATTTAATTCATCTTTTAAATTGGCGAGAACATTACGTTCATTTAAATTTAGAGGTCTAGATTCTTCTATCTTATTAATTCTAAGCATTTCATTAAGAATATCATCTTTTTTGATTTTTGAATTGCCAGGAACATTTTTGTTCCAATTTTTAAGAAAAGTCCTAAGATCCCTAAGTTTTGAAACAATAGTTTCGCAGAATTTTTCTTATATCTAATATTATGGAAACTCAAAGAAATCCATTTATCATTAATTAAGTTCACAAAATTAGATTCCAAAAGCCATATCTTTTCAAATTTAAAATTATTTATAATAACTCTATAGTGCTCACAGGTGAGGATAATAAGACAATGATTAGAGTACGTATAAGGTGAACTAGAGACTCTACAGATTGGAAATTTATCTTCAATTTCATCACTAACGAAAAATCCATCAAGAAGAGCCATGGATGGAGACTTTCTTGCGTTACTCCATGTAAACTCTCTATTAGAAAGGGCAATTTCAATCAAATTAGAATTAATAATAAATTGATTGAATTCCTCCATAGCAGAGTAATCCCCTTCGCTAGGAGAACGCTCACCTATGAAGTGTGTAACATTAAAATCATCCCCCATAATCCAAGAACCCGGAGCTAAGGATCTAAATTCTAGACATTCTTTCCATAAAATTCTTCGATTAATTTTTAAATTAGGCCCATACATGTTAGAAATATTTAAAAAAGAGTTATCAGAAAGATTAATAAGTATAATATGAAGAGAATGCTGCTTAATAATACATTGAAACAATTTAAAAAAATTATCATGCCACCCTATCATTAATAGCCCTGAAGAACCCACAGAAGGTAGGAAAACCCATTTCCTAAAGCGATAACCGCCTAATCTTCTTAAAAATGAATGTCAGGATAATTAATTTTAGTTTCTTGAAGTAAAGCAATGTCAATAGAATAGTCTCTAAAAAATGCTTTAACCTTATCACACTTATTCAAATCATTAAAACCTCTAATGTTCCAACTAATGATCCTCATACACTAACTGTTCTTGCCCTCTCTAATTCCTTACATCAAATATACTCCCTATCAATCTCAGCATCAGAAAAAATAAAAGATGTATCTCCAGCTAGCTAACTAAACTCAGTATATGAAAGACTGCCTAATGCATAAGTAGAGTACGTATTGCCCAAAATAGAACTCGTACCTAAGCCTAGATTCGTAGCGCCACGCGTGGCACTCGAACCAGGTTACTCACCCATAGACTGTGGCTGACAGTTGCGAATCCTAGCACTTCGACGAACGGATCCACTAGAAGCTACTGTTTTCTTACAATTTTCTTTCTTCGACGCCGAGCCTAAAACCTTGACTGTATTTTTCCCTGTTACCACACAAGTGTTCAAAGAAATACCACTATCTCATGTGCAAGTTCTGAATCAACTTCTACCGACCTATCTGATGAAATGACCAAAGACAACTTATCTATGTTGGCTTTCCTCGATGAAGAGAGACGTGAGATTGGAATAATGCGTAGCTTTCTATCACCAGCTTTATTCTTAAACAAACATTCTAAGTGAAAATGCTGATTATCTTCACCAAAATCCACCATAGACACACTAAAACTGGTGTGCATATCCACTGTGTATGTGTGCATACCAGTTGAAGACTTTGGTGTTAACATTCTCTTGTCATCCCTTACCTCAAGAAAATTGTGTAAAAGAAGGAAAGCCTCATCCTCAAAAAAATCTTCAACTATTACAGATCCAGTATTCCATTCTAGAATATCATCTTTGACCGAAGAGTTTTCTGAATAAATTTTTGATTCACTTGAAAAGCTACTGTTACCAACGTTTTCCAAATCTGAGAAACTAACAGATAATAAATCTTCTTGGAAATTCTCTGATTTATTTACCATCACTGATGATTGTATCAGATAAGAATTTAATGAATCTAATACTTTATCAAAACAATTTTTCTCATCAAACTTCGAATTTTCTACAAAACTCTTTATGCTATAGATCATTTGATCCCTAGAGCTGTTGCTACCTAGAACCATTGAATCCTGCTCCATTAATTTGAAATCCACAACTCCTAGATTATCAGACCAATCCATCCTAACAATACTCGAAAAACTACTATCAAATGAATTTACGCCATCACTATTATCAGATATTGATATACTATCTCTCGAAATATTCGATGGTTCAGCAACAACATGCTCAGAAATAACCAACAAATCCCCATCACCATCTAGACTATCAACATTTCAGTCAGCATCTGATCTCGAAGAAAGGAAATCCAATTTGTTAGAGATAGTTATCTCAAAATTATCCTGTAAATGAAATTTGGATTTACGACTTCTGCTTCGAAAAGAAGTGAAAGCATGGATTTGTTCTTCCATATTTTCACATCCACTCGAAAATGATATTAAACAAAACAGATCTTTGCACAAAGAAACATCATTCGAGATACTATTGTTACAAGTATTTAGCTTCTTAGAGGGTTAGACCATATTTAGATCTAACATCCACAAAAAAAGATTATGAAGACATTCACAGTCAAATTTTGTTAAGTTGACGTTCGCATCAAGTTGACCAGGTAAAACACATACAAGATTGGATCCTAAAAAATATCCGTTTGAGCCAATCGTGGGAAAATCAACTGAATGATTCATTTGAAACAATCTTAGAAAAATCAACTGTTAATTTTCTACAATCAGCCACAACATTCATATTTTAACCCCATATATTACCCCGTTCTCTTTTCGTCCTTCTCCTCAATACCAACCCCGATTCAACACAAAAAAATCTGCAGAAGACAGTCGTTTCGCGGTAATTTTCTATATACTCATCTCAATCTCATTTTTTACTTTCTTTTTTGAGTTATAGGATGGCTGAAGCTATTCTGAAAAACAACCGTCGAAGTCTAAAAAATTGTTGTGAACAAGCTATAGTAGTGTTCCTTCATTTCCCAATTGATGCTTATGGAACTTGTGGAGTCAACAAAAAAGACATCCATAAGAGAATTGCATCTACATTGAATGTTATTTCGGCGACTATTCCGAATGGAATACTGACAATAGATGATTAAATTCACTACAAATACAATGGAAAAATACAAATACGATAGGCTAAAGAAACAATGGTTTTTATGACATAGTTTGTGTAATAATACTGGCATTGGATGGGATTCAATGAAGGGAATGGTTAGCGAAAGTGAGTAATGGTGAGCGGATCGTTTGAAGATAAATTTGATCTCTTTTCTTTTATTTACGGGTTAATGCTAAATTTTGTTTATGTTTTCTTTTGCTTTTTAGAAGTTTGGCTCCACAAATACGATGTATAGGAAACAATCAATAGCCCATATGAAGTTGCTACATTAAAATTTTCAAGGTGTCAATGTAACGGAAGAAGGTGCATTCACACATGGTATTACAGAAGACCAAGTGCGTTCTACTCCCTTGAAACAAAATATCAACTCATTATTCGATGCAACAAGGGGAGTTGATGGATTTTATATTCCACATGAAGACATCAACACACAACCATCACAACAACCTACAGTAGCAAGTGGCGGCAGTTCCTCTTCGAAAGCTCTTGGTAAGAGAAGGCGAACGGAGAATGCTGAGAAGACAAACAATATTATTCATATGATACATCAAAATTTTTGAATAAAACTCATTCTAAAACAGATAGCACCTCCCCATATACTGCTCCCACCCCTAATCCTAGTCTATCCCATATACTACTGGCTTTTATAATCCTTGTCCAAGTGGATCATTTCTTACCTATTTACGACCTTTTAGGATGTCATTCATCGTGTCAGGAAATTTGAAGAAATTCTTCTTTTTAAGGCTATATCACAACCACGCAACCATGCATACCAAGGAACTCCTATTACTGTCGAGCCCTACATTTCCCAAAGCAACATCATCAATGTGCATGTACATCGACAAGAGAAATTTTTGATAGAATCGCCTTATTCAAAAGTCAACCATGCCAAATAAATAGTGCCTAAACCTCTTTCCCAACATACGTATCCGTTCTGACCCAGACCTGATAGAGTTATGGGTATGCCCTTGGGGAAATTTTGTAATTTATTATAAATTAATTAACTCTATAATCAATTCTAGCTCATAATGAAGGTGTTTTATTTCTCTTATATATTTGTTATAGTGTGTTATATATAATTAAAAGCTTAATTAAAATATATTTAACAGAAAATCCATAAATGGTGTGTTTGTGATAGGAATTACAAATAGTTGTAATCATGAGTATTGAATTATCACTAGTATAAAACACATCATGTAAAATATTCCTGATCAAGATGCATCGCGACTGGATATCAATATATCCATTGAGACTAGAGTATGTAATGCTCCTCAAATGTTGGACAGTGGATTACATGACTGTTGGTGGGGGGCATCTAGAGGTTATATACTGATAACTATTGGATAACTATGGAACGAATCGCTCAATAGTTTTATGTTGGTTAATATAACTAAAATCAAATAGAAAATATCAATGTGACTGATTTACATAGTTCTCTCGACTTGGGAATACTGTCAATGTTTGATATAAAAGCTCCGCTTTGATTATAGTCAAATCATGGCATGACATCCATCAAGTGACTATAGTTGGGTCGACTGGAAGTATTGGAAGTGAAGCACTATTCAAGAGTGGATTTTTCTCCTCGGTCATATGGGTTTGATATCACGGTCAACTCAAGTCAACTCAGAGTCAAAATCTTTGGTTAGAGTAGTACGTGTTAGGAATACATATCTTGTGTTTTGATGTTAATAACTGTATGATAGCATTACTAGTGATTTTATCAAGTTGTTTTCATGTTTGTCAAAATAACGATTAAAGTATCAAAGAAACAAATGAAATAACAAAAGAAATAATATACTTTGTGATACAAGCTATTGGGAGCGTGGAGACATTTCTTAGAAGATCACTATGGTGTTAACAAAGTTCAACAAATCGTAGCAGCACTCGAAGACATGCTTCAAAAACAAAATAAAGTGTTTGTGTTGTGTATGTTGGGTTATAGAGTCTTATAGTAGAAATTTGATAAAACCACTCAAATGATCTTTGAACCTCTTGAAACTTGGTCATAACTTCCAACATATACTATACTATTTTTTTTTCAAATTTTCGAAGCTTGAAAAGTCGATAATTTAAGACTTTATCCCCAGGTTTACTATAGCTGTAAAAGACCCATCAATCGACTTGTGGGCCACCACCATTTGATCTATTGTCGCGTTACAGCCACAATAACCCTAGGAGTTGAAAAGTTTTATTTTCCATTTTGAGCTTCAATCACGTCCCTTCATTCTTCTATCGTCGTATCTCTTCCTCAGTAGCCTCAAACTCAAGAGAAGCTACCTTTCATTGAACCTACTCATCTCCTATAAAATCCAAGCTGCTTCACTCAAGCAAATCACCTTCTACACTCTTAAAATCTCCGAGTCTTATTTTGTGATTTGCACTTTAAAATTCAAAATCCTATCAATATTTTAGAAACTTTCAATTCCATGCTGAAATTACAATCTTTAAACCCTGCTCTTCCACTCCTTGATTGTGGTGACCCACAATTTCATACCCTTTCAGCCGACAATAAACCACTCATGTCCGACCCAAGTTGCATGGAAGTATGGATGATCAAGGGTAATAAAGGAAATAAGACAAAACAGAATTTCACATGAATGGAATAACATATAATATTGAACAAATATTTTTACAGCGGGAATTTTTTAAATACATATATATCAGGGTTTAACCTAAATTCATCTTGGACAGTTATAAACATCTGTCCTTACAGTTCCTGACAATCATCAAAATAAAACAAAACAAGCACAGCGGATAACAGAATATATCCATGCGTTGGTGAATATCTCCAGCTCTCCTATGGAAACTCCAACCATCTTCGACTAAATCTGAAATTACTCCAATCTAACCCGAGTATTGAAAATACCCGGATCAAGCTTGATAAACCATCATGAGAAAAACTCAATAATATATGATAGTGTCATATATCAGCCTTTAAATAAAATCCATTGAAAAGAATGAGTATCTCATAAGACTACGCCTACACATAAACACAGATGAGTTTTTACCTTATGATAAATTAAAACAGTTCTATATCAAAACCTTTGATGTTATTTCTAATGACATATCTTTGAAAACATTTGCAAATAAACAAATTAATCTTATACGAAATTATTACCCGTATAGAATTTCGAAGCTATTCATTATGCAAATACAAACAAAACCGTAGGTTCTTATTGGAGAATGGATTTCCATAAAAATGACCAGGTAAAGGGACTACCTTTCGATGGGTGCACCTTTAGATGGTTGTCTCAAGGACCATCACAAAGGATCCTTTACCAACACAAGACCGACCTATCTCTGTAACTAGATAGTATCGAATATATCATCCCCCGTCCGTTACCGATCTTTAAACCGTGCGCCTGAGCATACAAACCACATTAATTTCCATCCCGAACGTCATAGCGGGAAGAAATATATCTAGAAGGGGATGATCGTACCCTAATTGGGAACGACCCACTTAGCCTTGCTGCATCTAACCATGTTTCGGTCATTTCCTTTTGATGAGGCTCGTGGCTATGATTATCTTTTCACATAGCACATATTACACCTATGAATGCCACATTGCCATTTCCGTTGACTACTAATTGCCTTCCATAAAAATACAACCCTTAAGCTCGTTTGTCTTAAGGTGGGTGTTAAGCTAAGAGAAGTTGCCTTCTCCGCCAATACAGATGTATATTTGTAAATACCAATGTATGTAATCTTTAGAAATGTAATGTTAGACAAACGTCCATGCAAGTTGTCCAGGAATAGGACAAACCAAAGGCACTCTCCTTCTACCACTAGTAACAAGTAGTCCTTGCAATCTGGAAAATCTCCACAACGAGGAGACCATTGACATAAATAACTCTATTATGGGATTTACCCAGAGTATGTCAACAAGAAATCTTCACGCTATGAAGATCCACGTTCTTCAATAATCATCATCTTCAACGTGTCTGCACATTCGAACGTATACATTGGTTCAAAGTGGTTTTTGGATAGGAATCACCCGAATCCGACCCTGGTTCTTTCAAAATTCAATTATCGATAAAAAATTGAATATGAATATATAGGATTTATTAAGTCTATTTTCACTTTAGTTCTTTTCGGATGATTTTGAAATCTCTTTCTTTTGACTTAGAATAATTCTAAGTAATTCGCTCTTTTACTTTGGATAATATTTCAAATTTCTTCACTTAACTCTCGATCCAAATTCCTTAACTTCTAGGTGGGTCGAAAACAATGTCATTTAAGACATTGTTTACGATAAACCCTTAATCAATTTTAGAAAAACATTTTTGAGCATATAGGATCATAGAAATCAATCTAATTTTACTAAACATCAATTTATGTGTTCAACAAGTGCTATGGGTGGAATAACGATGAAATCACCTTTTAAATTCCACGAATATGATGAGTTCCCTCTTTGGATTTTAATACCAAGTATAAGAAGATTATCTCTATGCAATCCAAGTCGTAGTTTATTAATTTTGGAGATTGCTTAAATTTTGGATAATACTAATCTTTTCCTATTTTGGAAACTTAATATAATCTTTTTATTTTAGAGCATGCGGGCTTTCCGTTAAATCTGTTCCACCCCTCGCCTAAGAAAACAAAACATAGGCCAGATAAGTTCAAGGCACCGGCTGATCCATCTCTAATCTTAGTTAAACACCTTGTTTTATCTTGTTAGATCTCACAGGAGGAACAAATGCACTAGCCGTTTCCGCATTACTTAGTTTGTTATTATATTCAATCTTCTTCACTTTTTATTTGGGTGGTATAAACAATTCCTTTTACCCATTTATTCAAACTCTCATTAACACTTCCAAATCATCTTTAAATGACTTAGTTATTCTTTCAAAATCAATCAAAAAATATATAGGAAAGAACTGTTAAGTTTAAAACTACATTTCAAAAGTTATAAAAAACTGCTGTGAAAAACGTTGCGAAAAGTATTGCAAATAGTGTTTTAAAAGCTATATTCTTCAAATTGACTTTTGTATCATTTAGATATCCATATTTTCTACTTAAATTACTTTTAAAAGATTTTAGAATTTATTTTATATTTTTAAAACATTTAAAATATCAATTTTAAACTTTGGTCAGTTTACTACAAAAAGTGCGATTTTTTTGGAAAATTGATTTGGGCATATTTTAAAATATACAAGATGAAATCTTGATTTATTTCTTTAAACATATTAAATGTTTATAAAACATTTCTAACTCATTTTAAAACTATTTTCAAAAGGTTTTATCATTCCGTATACATCATTTCATTTTCAAAAGGAAAGTGATTTTCTTTGTGCTTATCGACATGTATTAACGTGACTTGGTAAAATAATTTAACAATCATGTCAAAAAATCAATACTTGATGATCAGAGCATGTATAAGAATTCATCGCAATCATAACACATTATCAAACATGTGTGTGTGTGTGTGTATAAAGATGCTAAATAGAGTTTCTCACCATAAACCAAAGCGATTAACTTCCTACCAAAATTCTAATCAACCAACATTTCACTAATTAATACATACTCCATTTAAACACTATTAAACAACTTTCCCTTCCTTTGAAGTGCTTGGTTAAGACTTGAGATGGAGGTGGGCCGAAAGTGTAGAGAAGAAGTGGTGAGCTTTGACCTTGAATTCTCAAAATTAGACCCGAGAAATAGGTCATATTCTCTCTTGTTTTTTACTCTCTTACTCTCAAAATTTGAAAAACTCATTAACTGAGAAGTTGTTGAAAATTCTTTTCTCTTAAGTTTTAAAAAGTATCACTTGATTTTGATTATTTTTGAAGAAGATATAATGGAATGAAGAAGATGTATTGTTGGATCGACAAAAACGAAGCCCGAAAATGCACTTCAAAGAATTGAGTTTCGGGTATAGAAAACCTTAAAACTGAAAAAAGTGATCAACATAAAAGTTCTAACCATTGGAATTTCATATGAACTAAAAAAAATAATTTCTTAATTTGGATTAGTTATGATCAAAACAAAAAGGCCTATTCTTAGGCTTAAAAAGTGGGCCAGAGAATGCACCGGAAATAAGTGGATTTTTATCACGGTTAACTTTGGAATGAGATAAAGTGATCAACATGAAAGTTGTAGCCATTGGAAGAGTACATGATTTAAAAAAATAACTTTTCATTTTGGTATTTTTTTAAAGAATTTATGGCCCAGAGAAGAAGAGATAAAATATGGAGAAAAGATGAGTTTGATTTGAGAAGGATGAACATTGATTTCTTTTAAATATTTTGCAAATATTTTGACATTATTTCTTTCGGTTTTTTTTCTATGGCTTGGAAGCCATTAAGGAGAAGAGAAAGAAGGTGAAGAAGATTGAGAAAAGAAGAGGAAGAAATGTGAATAAAAGTGAAGAAGGAGGTGGGTATTTATAGAAAAAGAAAGAAGTGGTAAATTTACCAAAATAATCTCTTACCAAATTATCAAACCAACCTTACTTCAACATAAAGCAACACACACTTTTTGAATACAAAACATCATCCTTTCACTTCTTACTTTATATCTTAGTCGCTCAAAGATTAAGTAAAGGAAAGTAATTATTTTGTTGAATTTTGATTTGATGTGATTTGATGTTTACTTTTTCTTACTTTTGTTAACTCTTACTTACTTTTACTAATGACTTCTTAAAGTTTCAAATCTTATTTAGTAAAAGCAAACATGTTTAGTTATTAAATGTGTAATATATATTAAAACATGTTAACAAAGGTGTGATAATCTTGTGGCAACTTATTTTGAACAAAACATTGATTTTCGACAAACGTTTTACAGTCACATTTTGACGTTTTTGTTAAACTATTTATCTATGAAAACTGAACTTCAAAACAAATTTATTAGTATATTTAATTAATTAAAACATGCATATTTGACTTATAAAATAGTACAAATCAATATCCAATTCTATTCGTAAAAATACGAGATCGATTTATCGGTATGCAACGAAATTTATCAATTTTATAAAACAAGTTATATATAGATATATATCGAACCATTATAAGTTAAATCACTATTATTATCAAATGAGTTTGATATCGATTATATATAAAGGAATTATTTATCCTTTAAATAAATTTCATGAATATTTATCCTACTTTGTTGGAATTCGACTTTTGTCAATTTTACAATGGAAATCCAAAACCTTTGTTCAATATCAAAAATTAGTTTACCATTCTTATTTATCATATAAAACTTGATTGTTTAAGTTTGAAAATTCTCCGTTTGAATATTTAAAATAATTAAATATCCCTTTTTTAAAGTGATAAAATTACGGGTCGTTACATTGATCGTTAAAGTGGTTATAGGATTTTGTTCTTCAGTTAAAAGAAAAATTCGTGATAGAGACACATAGTTGTGGGGAGAATCTTCTACCTCAAAAAGGTTAAGTCCTATTGGTGATTTTCAAATAGTTGGTTGAAGTCCATTACGATTGTATTGGCAGTAGTTAACATGTTCCTCCGCGTTAAGTGAGGCAATTGTGTTAGTGAGAATTCAGAGAGAAAGCTCAAGGACTAGAATACGACGAGGTCCAAATCAGGATAAAATATTAGTTTGCATTTACTTTACATAAATATATATTATCTTCTTTGTTATATTTATATATACGTTTGACATATTATAGATCATTTTCGCAATAAGTCATTAGCTAGTGACTTTCATTTGGTATCAGAGCAAGACATTTTATAAATCATAACCAAATTTATAAAACTAGTACGACATTAAACATTACAATTTTTTAGGAAGGTCAATCTACTAAACCCCCTTTATTTACTAGTACGGAGTACGATAATTAGGCTATAGAATAAGAATTTACTTGCAAGCTAATAGCTATTCTATATGGAAAATTACTCAAAATGAATTTTTTGAACCTACTACGGACTTTGAGTCATGGACTACTGACAAAAAATTTAAGGCTGAAAATAACTCTAAAGCTATGAATATTCTATATTGTGTAATAGATAAAAATGAATTTAATGGAGTTTGCCTATGTAAAACCACTTATGAAATATGTCACACTTTGCTAGTTACACATGAAGGAACTATTAAAGCAAAGTAAAGAAAAAATTTCATGCTGAAGAAATAGTTTCAATTATTTAAAATGCCAGATAAAGAAACTATTTCTGACATGTATGCACATCTCCAAAATATCACATATGCTTTAAAAAGTTTAGAAGTTAGCATTTCTAAATCTGATATTTTTAAAGATTTTAAACTCTTTAACTGATGAATGAGAAAGAAAAGTCTCAGCCATCGAGGAAGCAAATGATATTTCCACACTTATGGTTGAAAAGCTTGATGAAAATATAATGTCATATGTGTATAATTTGTAGGTTAAAAAGGTACAAACGCAAGAGAAAATTTATAGCTTTTCAAGCCGAGGATGATTTAGAGGTTGATTTCAATGATCTAGCCTCCCTTGCAAAAGGTTTCAAAAAATACATGAAATCCAAGAAGGCGTCTAACAACCACAACAAAAACAGCAACTCATCAATTATGAAGTACTTCGAGTATGATAAGATGGGCCACACAAAAAGAAACTTTTTGAAACTAAATAATGAAAACAAGTCCAAAAATAAACAAGAGGCAAAACCAAAGATAAAGGCATTTTAAGTCACTTGGGACGACTCTGATTCTTCTTCATTGGACGAGGAAAGTGACTAAGCATGCAATGTATGTTTTAAGGCATTTGATGATGAGGTATGACAAAATTACTCTAATGATGATTTACTTAGAATCAATATAGGCATTTTGGAAGATAAGGAAAATGAGAAAAATTTAAGAAAAGAAGTCGTTGCTAATTTTGATAAAGCAAAGCTAGAAAGAGATATGTTAAAAGATGATAAAGTTGTTCTCGAAGAAGACTTACGAAAATCACTACATCTAATGAAAATTTGAATCCTCAAATTCTAGCATTAGAAAAAGAACAAAAAATTTATCGTAATGAGAGTATCAAACTTTCAAAAGAAAATTTCGATTTATAATTATTTCTTAATATTTCTAGAAATCAAGTTATTACTTTAAAATCCAAAATAAATGATTTATCACAGAATATTAAAAAATTTAATAAGGGTAAGGAAAGTTTGACTAATTTAATAAATATTTCAAAACCTGCCTTTAATAAAAATGGTTTGGGTTTTGAAATTTCTAAAATTAGTAAATTCGGTTCTAGAATAAATATGCATCTTTATACGCTAATTTTGGAAAACCCATTAATCGAAATAGTCACGAGAAATTGAAAAACACTATGATAATTGAAATCTGGGTACCAAAGACAAATAATCATTTAATTAGATGTAAATATATAAATGATTTTATTTGTAATATTCATAATAATAGTAATTATAATTTTAAAGGTTCCAAACCCTTATGGGTATGGCAACCTTCCAACTAACCACTAGAACCTACTGTAGGAAATTGGTACAAAATACAATTTTTTATATTTGCATGTACCTAATGAAAGACAAAAGGATAAGAAGGATTTTGAAAAGTAAATATTCCATAAATTTGATGAAAGAAAAGAAAGCGTTTTTGGAAAATAGAATTACAACTACATAGTATATCTAATTTATTTTTATTTTCCTTTTTTTATAATTCCGAGTTAGTATCTTATTTTATAGATTATCTCTAAGTAGTACTTTTTGATATATTAATTAAGATATATAAAAAATATATAGCGCTTTCAAAAATGATCTTGAAATCGTATAAAACTACGCTCAATGTATTAATTTCTTTAATATATTCATGTGCTATTCATACTTATAATTTTGAGCTATGAAAAAAAAACTATGTTAAAATACATTCCTTATTACAATATTTTTTACTCTTTTTGTTGATGACAAAACGGGGTGGGAGTTGAGCTCAATGAAAGGGGGAGTATAAATGGAAGAGGGAGTATATATGTAAGAGGTATAATTTAGTGAGAGGGAGCAACATGATATATTCTAAATTAATTATAAATTCATATGGTTATCGTCATCAAAGGAGGAAGAATTTTAGGAATACATATCTTTTGTTTTAATGATAACAACAGTATGATAGCATTATTGATGATTTTATCAAGTTGTTTTTAGGTTTGTCAAAATAATTATTAAAGTATTATAGAAACAATGAAGCTAACAAAAGAAATTATAAACTTAACGATACAAGCTATCAGGAGCATGGAGATATTTCCTAGAAGATCAATATGGTAAGAACAAAGTTTAGCAAATTGCAACAACACTCGTAGAAATTCTTCAAAGACAAAATAAAGTGTGTTTTGTGCATGTCCGGAGGGCTACCTTTGCACACCTCAGTTACTCTTTTATAGAGTCTTATAGTAGAAATTTGTTAACACCACTCAAACGGTCTCCGAACCTCTTGAAACCTGCTCATAACCTCCATCATGTATTCCAGTATTTTTGTGATATTTCTATAATTTTTTAGGCTAAAAAAGCTGGGAATTTTAAGGCTTTCGGCCCCAGGTTTACTGTGCTGTAACCGACCACCACCCGTCGACCGATGGACGTGTTATATGCATAGTAACCCTAGGCACTAAAAAGGTTTCTCTCCTATTTTGAATTTCCATCATGTTTCCTTATTAGTCATATCTCTTCCTTATTGGCCTCAAACTCAAGAAAAGCTGTCTTTGATAAGACCTATTTATCACCTGTATAATCCTGGCACCTTCACTCAAGGAAATTACCTTCCACACACTCAAAACCTCTGATTCCTATTCTGTGATTTGAACTTACAAATTCAAAACTCTAGCAATATTACTGGCGCTTTCAATTCCATATTCCTTGCTGAAATTACAATCCTAATCCAACTCTTCCATTTCTTTATCATTAAAGTGGTTATAGGATTTTGTACTCGAGTGAATAGCAAAATTTGTGTTAGAGACAAATAGTTGCAAGAAGAATCTTTTAGCTCAAAAGGTTGTGAATTCCTATTGGTGATCTTCAGGCAGTTCTTCGAAGTCCAGTTTGGTTATTCCGGTGGTTGTAAACATGTTCCTTGGGTGTGTTAGCAAAACTCTAGAAGGGGAGCTCTAGGACTGGACTAGGATTGGGTTAAAACCAGGATAAAATATCGGTTTGCATTTACTTTGCAGCAATTATTTATATTATCTGCTTATCAATAGCTATATATATATATTTATCATATTATAAATCATTTCCGCAATAAAAGTCATTAACTAGCGACTTTCTCTACGGTTAATAATAAATGTATTATTGGACTGAGGACTTTATGTTTTGGATTACAGAGTTAAATTTGGATGATATTGGAATTTTGGTTATAATCAAATTTCGTAAGCCTAAAATGATACAGTTTCGACAAAAGAGAATTGGTGTAAATAAAATTCACGACTGGGTAACGCTTAACAAAGTAAAATTGGATTTTACCGTAGTCAAGTAAGCGATAATTTTGGTCAAAATGTCATACCATCTGCTAAGTGACGTGTGAATGTTAATATTCGAATAATACAAATTTTTAGGTCCATCATGAATGGGTAAAATTTTTGGGTTTTAGGTCCATCTTGAATGGGTAAATTTTTTTACAGCAACATGGACATAGAGGTTGCTCATATTGAGTGAATAAGTATGAGACAAGATCCACTTTTTCCTCCTTTCTATCCACTATGTAAGCCAATCAAAAATAAATTGAATAGAACTTCTCGCTGCTATCTCCATCATAGCTTGCTGGCCAAAAATCCTCCATCTGTCCTTCATCATATCAAGATCAAAACAACCAAAATTTAATCACTTTTTGATAGTCGAAGGACCACGGTTCAAGGACAAGCAATGTGCTGAATCGTAAAAAGTTTCAAAGGGGAGAGTTCATCATTTCAAGATGTACTTCAAGGTTTTGGTACTCAGGTATGGTTTTTGTCAAATTATAGTTTTCTATATAATATTTTATTGTGTATAATATTATTACTATTTTGTTCTTAATTAGGTGACGATTTTGATACGCAACAACGTTATCACAAATTAGTTTGGTTATATGCATGTATATACTTATGCTAAAATAATAATGACTTTTTTATACACATCAAATCAGTACAGCCTCAAAATATATAGTATAATTAATTTTTATTAAATTATATATATAATTTAAAACTAATATATTTATATAATTTATATTTGATAACATCATCATTCTATGGTTGAAATTGGTTATATAATCTTATATATAAAGTATATGAAAATATTAATTTTCGACGGGATGGAAATAATTTTTATAATTATTTAAATCAATATACCACATAAATAAATCATATAAAATCAAATATGCTAATATAAAATCACTTTAACATCAGATAAGTAGTCAACCAGAAAATAAAAATTAAAAACATTTTATTATTATTTTTAAAAGTAATTATTTGATTTGACCGAAAATTAATAAATTATTCAAAAATAAATTTGGATCGAAAAAATATTTTTTGTCAAACTTGACATCATTTACGATTTATTGGAAACTGGAAATTTGAAAAAGGTTTTAAAAATAATTGTTACTAATATTTTAGGTAATTTCAATTGAATATTCAATTAAAATATATTTTTAAATAATAAAAATAATATTAAATTTTTCTCTGCTATATACATGATCTGGAATTTTATAAAAAAATTAATAATTTTTTTATTTAATATATATATGTTTGTATATTATAAATATATATATATACACACATTAAAATAAAATAAAATATTATCGTATTATTATATTGGAATATACATTTTTCATGCTTAAAAAAAATTGTTTGTAATAAGATTTAAATAACTTATTTGTATGAAATAGATATATTATAATTATATGCATACATATATATAACAATTTTATTTATAAGATTTTAAATATATATGTGTATATTAAATATATTATACATTTACATAAATTATTTAAATAAACTTTACAAATATAGGTGATAGATTATATACATGCACATATTCTGACAACAAATATTACGTACTGGATGAGCTGGAGTGTCTATTGCGGTATAAATCTCAACATGTATACATGGGAATGTTATGCCTTGCGTGGGTTGACATGTTACATATGCACAGACATATATATATGTATATATGTATGTATGTATGTATGTATGATACATACGTACGTGGTTGGCTACATATATATTAATATATAAATCAAATAAACCTATATAATTTATAAATTTAAATAAAATAAATTATTTAAAAAAAATAATATTTAGAAATGTTTTAAATGAATTAGACTTCATAGTTCTAATATAGATCCAGTAAAGGAATTTTTTTGAAATTCACCGTAATTTCCATTGCGAGCAGGCCTAGTTCAAAAAAGGGTATCAAAGCCTAATAGCCTATGCATTCTACATTTGTCATGTTTAGGTTAACTAATTAAGCTCACAACCCAAAAAGGAGGGTATTTAGAAAGGTAGTGTCGAATGATCAGGTTTGGGTAAATAAGTACTGTAACAACCCAGAATTTTGAACATTTAAATTGAAAATATTTAATTAATTTTTAATATTTGAATGATGGTTTAGTTTGAATTCTCAATATAATTTTGAATTTGGCGATTAAATTATAAAGTTTAATCAATTGAAAGTTGAATAAAAATTTTAATCTTCAGTTTAAGCTAATAAAAAATATATTTCAAAGACTTGTGAAATTCATATTGATAATACTGAAGATAATAGAAGCTTCAGAATTGAATTATACAATTATTTGTTCAGTTTTGAAATTTCATCGTTTGAATCGATATTTAAAAAAATAGTATTCTGAGGCACAGTCTCGGAATTCGACGAAACTAGTTCCATTGGATCCGAAATATTGAATTAATACCGGATTTCAAAATTCGTATTTATTGGAGTTGTTGTGTGAACATACGACGTATAAACGCGTTGACATTTAAATCGAATTCAATTTAAATTTAAAATTGAATTTGGTCAACATCAGCCACTTTCGTTCCTAAAATCATGCCTAAAATCACGCGATTTCCTCTGCAAAGACACGATCTCTCATCCCCTCCCTCTTATTTTTAAAAAGCAAGCATCGCACAAACGAAATCAAGTGAAAAAAATAAATGGTCGAAGCCCCTCTTTCTCGTTCAAACGAGAAAAATATATCTAAATGGCGAAATAAAAAGAAATCGAGTTCGTTCTAAATTTCAAATGGGCGAACGAAATCCGGTCTTCCTCTTCACAGTTCTTTCAAAAATCAAGTTCACTCAAAGAAAAGAAATAGCCAAAATCAAAATCGAGCAGTGATAGTTCGAAAGAAAAATAAGAAAGAAAGAAACAAATGGGGGGAAATTCGCGAAGCTCGTGGCAACCGGAGGTGAAGGCGACGAGGGTTGTGGGTGCGCGACGTGGCCTCGGTAGCAAGGTGATTGGGGTAGGCGCTCGAATGATGGGAGAATAGCGAGCTCAAGGTCCGAAAATCGATTGTCTGGCTTCGTGTCGCGCAAAGGGGAAATCAACGTCGAGTCCAACGGCATTGACATAGAAGAGCAATGCGCGAACAAGCAATGGCGGTGCTCGGTCAAACTAGGGCATGGCGAATCTTGGGTAGAGTGGAGCTCGAGTGATGGCATTCGCGTTCATCTCGTTCGTGATTTAGGGTTGCGATTCTGGGAGGAGGAGTTGGTGGTATTGTCGGGGGTGATTTGGGTACTCGCGTGACTCAGTGCTATTCGTAAGGGGTGTGGCAGCGTCGAGGAGTTAGGTATTTTCTTTAATTAATTTTAATGAATTTGTGTATTGTAGAAATATATATATAAAACAGGAAAATCATTATTATAAAAGTTTATATATGCTCTCAGGTTTGAAATATAAATATATGTAAGTTAGGGAAGTATATGATATATATTTACATACCAATTTTTCTCACAATTATTTGAACTCCTAAGAATAATTTATTAAAGAAGAAAAAATAGTTCAAAATTTAATTGTTGGTTAAATAAATTTGTTAAAAAGAATTTGTTTAACATTAAAAGTATTAGTTTAAAATAAAATCACTAGTTAATTTAAATTACCAAATGAAAAATTGATTACTCGATTATTTCAAATATTAACAAATCATATAAATTGTTTATACAAGGTCAAATACAATAATGAAATCAAGTCCGGAATGAAAATGGATTGCCTGCAAAGATAGGTGAGAACTTCTCACTCAAAGGGTTTTATTTAATTTTTAAATAGTTAGATTTAAAATTGCTTGGTTGTGCTGATTTGCATGCTTGGATGATAAATTGCTATTTCTTGTTTTGAAATAGACATTATATGCCGTTATTAAGCGGAGGTTATTTATTAAAAACATATACCGCGATATTTCACCTCGAAGTGGAATTGGTATTATATATGTACTTGGAGTTGATTTCCCGCATTATATAGCGGATGAGACCCTATTGCGCCGCCTATTAAGCGGATATTATTTTATAAATCCCATATACCGCGATACCCCGTCTTGAAACGGGATTGGTATTGTGCTAACATCTGTGGATGCAGGGAAACAGGTTGGAGGGATTGTAATGACCCAGAATTTTAAACAATTTAATTTGAAAATATTTAATTAATTTTAAATATTTGAATATTGGTTTGAATTGAATTTCTTATTATCAGAATAAATTGACGATTAAATTATAGAATTTAATCTATCGAAGTTGAATAGAAATTTGAATTTTTACTTTGAAGTTGAAATTTAATATTGAACTTATATTTTAAATTTGAATTAATGATTTAGAAAAATAATTGGAATTGAAATAAGAATGAAAATATAATATAAAATAAATAAAGAATATATACTAGTTAAAAATTTTAACAACATAAATTTAACAAAATAAAAACAAAGCAAACAATTAACAAAAAAACTAATTTAAATTTAAAAGATAAAATAAAATAAATAAAAAAAAAAAAAAATAAGTAAACCTTACCTTGCTTTGAGCATTCCTCCATACCCATGATACATGCCGTGTTCCATGCCTTTCATCACGTAATTGCACGTCGCCTCTTTCTATTTTATACCCGACCTCCTCTCTCCCCACTATCTCATTCATACGAAAGAAAAATAAAACGAAAAAAAATGGCGGCTCCAAATCTTTCGTTCTCGTCGTCCTCTTTGCAAGCTTAGGGCTTTTCAAATCAAAGGCACCGGCCTCGATCTGATTTGTGTTGCCTTGCTCGATCGATTCTCGTTGCTCTCTCTCTGGCTACTTCGAGTTGATGGGGTTCGACTTTCCTTCGATTCGAGATAATGTGAGTTTTCTAACTCACGATAATCTTCACGCAAGTTTTTGAATTTGTTTGAAGTGAATTTCTTGGTTGCATGCTATGTTGTGGGGTGATTTGGTTATCTTTGGCTCGGCTAATTAAATTTTAAACTGATATGCTCAGATTTGTGACTGCATATTGGATTTTTGTTTCTAGTTGCTGTTATTTGCTCAATTTGCTTGGATTTTGAACTGATAAAAGCAGATACTATCTGCTGTCACTTGCTCGATTTCTTGAACTTTACCTGATAAGAGCAGATGCTATATTGGATAAAAACAGATGCTTTGTGAATTCTCGTTTTAACTGTTAAGAACCGAAGCTAATTGGTTTTGTTTTAAAATTGATAAGAACAGATGCTGTAGATATTGTTTTTTTTTTAATTAATAAGAACAAATGCTATTATTTATTCTAAACTGTTGAGCACAGATGCTACTGGAAATGTTGATTTAAATTGATAATAACAGATACTATTTGGGTTGTTTTAAAATTGACAAGAACAGATACTACTTGGTTCTGTTCTAATTCTAATAAGAACGGATACTATTTGATTTTTGTTTAAAATTGGTAAAACAGATTTTACCCAATGTTGTTTTAAACTGTAAGAACAGATGCTGCCCAGTTTTTGCTTTAAATTGATATTTGGTTTTTTTGTTTGAAACTGATAAAAACAGACTATTTGTGATTTTGTGTTTAAACTGTTAAGAACAAATGATATCAATTTTTGATTTAAACTGATAAGAACAGCTGCACCAAGTTTTTGCTTTAAATTGATAAGAATAGGTGTTTGTTTTAAAATTTGGTAAGACCAGGTGCTATGTTATCTTGTTATTAAATTGGTAAGTGCAGATGCTACTAAAATGTTTTGTTTAACTAAGTAGTTGAAGTGCATAATTGTTTTTGTAATGAAGATATGTTTAAAATTAAATTTATTTGTTAAAACAAAATTATCAGTTAATTATAAATTTAGTTTCAAATGAAAAATATTTTATTAAAGAAAATTTGATAAGAATTCAAATTTATTTGATAAAAAGATTAGTTAAAGAAAAAATAGTTGATTTAGAATAAAAAGAGAAGTTAATTTGAAATAAAAGTTTAAATATTTAAATGTTTAAAACAAGGTTTAAACTTAAAGTAGATTTTAAAAGGATGATTTATTTAACTTATAAATAAATAAGTCATTAGTTAGAAATGTAAAATAAATGTACAGATAGATTTTAAATTTACTAAGTTTATATCAAAATAATACATAATATGAGGATTAATTATTTTAACAAAATTTATCTGTTTATTTTAATAACTAAAGGATATTTTATCAAAGGAAAAATTTACTTAAATAAATAGTTAGAATTATTTTCAAAGGAAAAATTTGTTAAAATAAATTTATTTAAAAAGAGATTGGTTTAAATAAAACTATTGATTAATTAAACAATCAAGAATGAAAATTTATTATTCGATCTGTTCGAATATTAATAAATTGTGTATAATATTTATACAAGGTATAAATGAAGAAAACAAGTTGAATTGGAAGTGGATGGCAAACGGGAATAAAGGTGAGAACTTCTCACTCAAAAAGGGTTTATTAAATTTTAAATAGTTATATTTAAAATTTTGTTGATGGATTGATTGATTGTTTGCTTGATTGTGATAGTAGATATTTTAGGATATATCTATATATAGCAATATATATATATTGGCATATGTATATATTGCAGTTGATTGATTTCCCGCCTCGTATAGCGGATGAGACCCTATTGCGCCGTTAGTAAGCGGAATATTTTTTTAAAATCCCATATACCGCGATATTCCACCTCGAAGTGGAATGGGTATTGTGCTAACTCTTTGGATGCAGGGAAACAGGTTGGAGGGATCCAACTGGACCCCTCACAAATATTTATTTGTTTATAGATATTTTTAATGATTGTGAATATCATATCGATATATGATATTTGTGTAGTGATTGACCAATTGATGCTGTGGCATCATCGGATTCGTTTTTAAAGTTAAAAATAATGATTTTTGATTTTAAAGGGATTTTTAAATCGATTTTCCAAATATATGTTTTAGTAAAATTTTGAATTGATTCATTTTAAACCAAATTAAAAATTTAATTTTTGAAGTTATAGAATTTAAGATTTTTATAAAATAAAATCAAATTGAGATTTTTGGAAATAAATAGTTAAGTAAATTGAAATTGGTTTAAATTGGAATTTTTGAATTATTAAAAACAATGTATATAAAAGATTTTTAAATTGATTTTTATAAATTTAAAATGATTGGAATTATAAATTGAGTTTTTATAAATGTTATAAATGAAGTATAAATTGTTTTTATAAGTAAATGAAAATTTATAAATTTATAAAGTGTGAAGTTAGAAAATGTATAGATTTGTAAAACAAAAGTCTATAAGTAAATTTCTTATGAATTGGACCTTGTCATTTATGTGGAAGATAAATGGAATTTGCTAATAAATTGACTTTTGGTAAATAGAAGTTTATGAAATTATAAATGGGATTTATAAACGTTGTTTTATAAATCCGAAATCAAATCGAATTTGATAAGTTGGAAATAGGAAATTTATAAAGAAAACTTATAAGTAATAAGATTTATAATTGGTGAAGTTCAAAGGAACGATTTGTAAATAAATAAATTATAAGTACTTGACTTATAATATAAACCTTTGGTATTAAAATTGAGTTGTATCAATTGAATTGGGTTAATAAACGAGATTTACAAAATCGAAGCTTTTAAATAGAAATGGAATTTATAACCGAAACCAATTGAATTTGATGAATTGAATATAGAAGTTTATAAAGAAGTTATATTCACGTTTTTGAACGGTAAATATATTATTGAATAAAATGGATATCTTTTGAGGAAAGAATGTGTTAAAAAGAAATTAAAACGGTTTAAAGATATTTTAAAATGCATTGAGTATTGAGAACATAGATTTCAACATTTATTGTTGAAATAGACGTTTTCGAGAAATAGAAGGAAATGGTGGACTATAACACTGTTGTTATAGTAAATGATTTCCGAAAGGAAATGTTTTATATAGTATTGGGATTTATATATCTATTTTAATTTCGAATCCCTATACTAGTGATTTTGGGTTGTCGTAACGATGTTTTACGCAACATTCGTTTTGACCCAAATAAATTATAATAAAAGAATGATTTCCTTAAAGAATGAAATATATACTTGACTATGGTTTAAGTATATTGAATATTTTTCAAATTGTTGAAAATAAATAAGATTTGTGAATACTTATTTTTAGAATAAGTATGGAATTACTTTTCCAATATGAAATGGAATATTTTTAAGAATTTATCTTTTTGAAGATAAATTGGAATTTAAAAATAAAAATCTATTGAAACTGTAAATCAATAGAAAATATGAAATATAAATTCACTATAGAATTTATAAATGAAAAAGGGAAATTGGTTTCAAAATAAACATTGGTTTATTTTTGAAGTGTTGAGATTTTATATCTAGTATAGATATTTTTGGAAAAATAAATAATTTGGAAAATTATTTGGAATCTGATGATGTGGCGCATCTTTATTGATAGTTAAACAACCGACTATCAATATTTACCCTTGAATGAGTAATTGCTGTGATTGCTTGAATTGGATGCCACACTTATTTTTAAAATAAGCGCTCACTATTCGGGTTAACCGGGAAAGGACCATGGGGTCGTATAACCCATTCCGAATATGTGATACGTCGATATGAATTGCATTCGAAGACCGGTGTTGAAGACCGGATATTTTCGAAAACGAGAGGGTTTCTTGTTGATTGTCTCTGCACTGGCTGATCCCCGGTATAGAGATCTCCATAAGTGATGGGAAATCCGAACGTGATTAGAAATTATTCGGATTGCAAGGACTTCTTTGTAAGTGCCTTCGGTTCTGTTCGAGCCCGGAACAGACTTGTATGGATTGTATGTCTGACATTACAAGTTGAGATATAAAGCCGATTCTTTCAAATATATTTCTGAGGTGGCGGAGAATTTATTCTTTTAGCTTAACACCCTTCTCTGAGACGTACGAGTTCAGAGGTTATATAGTTGAAGTTATCAGCGATATATTCCCAGTTTGGTAATGTGATATGCTGAGTGATGCTGAAATGATCATTGTGTTGATTATTTGTGATAGGATCATTTATTTGATCGTCTATCCTGGTGATCATTGTGTTGATCATTTGTTGACCCAAAGCATGGCTTTTGTATAAAGTATGTTTTTGTGGACGTGAATTCGTCGAGCCTCACATCCCGGAAATGGTCAAAACAGGAAAGATGCGGCAAGGTTATGAGGGGTAGCGCCCTTTAGGATGTGTCCATTTCCTTCTGGAAAAGGGTGGTATCATGGTATGGAGCCCAGATACTTACTCATGTTGAAAACACTTTATGATTGTGTGAATTGATTACGAGCGCTCGGTTAAAAAGGTCCCAAAGGACCGGGGGATGGCATATTCGGTCAGTTGTTACTCAGTTAGGGGTAACCCGGCCTTGTGTTGGTAGAGATCTGGTTTGGTTCTCGGGGATGTCCATCCAGAGGCATTCTCATGTGGCAATGGGAAGTTCCTTGGCCTGACCATTTGTTGGAAATCCAATTCCCAATACGAAACTTGTACGGTATTAGTTGTAGAACCTGCCATTCACTTATGGTGGTCACCACTGTTTGGATGGTAGCTATAGTAGGCATAGTTCGAAATGTCTATGTTGGCTAAGATTTATATTCTACTTTCGAAATGAATTTTTCCTACACTATACACTAATAATAATATGAAATGTTCTTTTAAATGCGTATCAAGCATCTTTGACTATCATAAGGAGAAATCTCCTCCGATTCTGCGTTTGCATTGTGTGTGTGTGCGGGAGGCCTTATGGTAGTCTCATTTTTTAAAAAGCATTGCGAATTGATTTAAAAATTTTCCTCTATTTTGATTTTAAAGTTAAATAAACTGTTTTGAGTTCTCACACCAGTCACATGACTGACTTGGAGTTTATTGTTTCCCTTCCTAAACTCTGGGTGCCCACCAATTTTGCACACGGGCAGTCAAGAGTTAGGTTTATCAGGATATTCTGGATATTCTGGAGTTGCTGGAGGCAAGCTGGATGGCAAGGCGTATTATTTATATAGTATTTCTTTTCCGCTGCACTGTTGTTGTTGTATGCTGTTGTACACTCTGATTATTTGATGTAATGTAATATAATGTGATGTAATAACTGCTATAGTTCTTTGTTTAAAAATTATTCATTTATTATTATATGTTGTTCCGTTGCGAATTGTGAGATTCTGTTGTTGTTCTGTTGTTTCCTTTCTGTCCCGTTCTATTTTAAAAATTCTCTGTTATCAAAAAAAAATCGTCTATCTTCTTTCCTCTCTATTTTCTATCTTTTCTCTCTTTTTCTTTTCTTAAATTCTTTTTAAAACCCATAACATCTCGGTTTTTCGGCAACGAAAACCCGTACTGTTACAGTTGGTATTTACAACGAAAACCCGTACGGGTCTTTACAAGTACTTTGCCGTACTTAGCTTCCAACCTGGCCCGAACAAATATGTTGCCCTTAATAGGAGATGTCTGATTTAAATTGGGCCTTGAATTAACTTTCAAAAAAAATTTGAAAATTAAAAATAATAATCGATTTCGAATTTAGAAGTTAAATTTAAAATAAGAAATAAATATATTATAAAAGCGATAATATAACAAAGTTTTCAAAGGTTCGAAAATAATTCAAATTAATTTCAAAATTTTTGAATTTTATTAAAAACATTATTAAAGTACTAAATAAGTTAATTAATAATGAATAGATGTATTATATACTATGATATATGTTATGTTATTTTAAATTGTTTAGAATAACATAAGTCTACATGTAAATATGAATTAAAATTTGAAGTTGATATAATTTAATTAAATAAATAAATTAAAATTTAATTGATTAAATAATATACATATGTATATGATACATATGTTATACTATAAAAGTTATAGCATATAATAATTAATGAATATAAATGCTACATTAGTATGTAATAATTAAAATGTTAATTAATTAAAATTAATTAAATAAGATTTATTTAATAAAATATTGTACATAAGAAAATTGTAAAATTAATATAAAATATAAAAGTTACACAATAGTAAAATTTATATTATATGAATGCATAAACTAAAGGTGCAACATTAAAGAAATCCAAATAGACTTAAGGAATAAAACCTTACGTAAATGTAAGTATATCGTGATTTCTAATGTGCCCAACACATAAACATGAGAGTAATTCATAAGAATTATTCTATTCCATAAGTCGATATCACTCAATGTTATATATATTAAAGATTACGAGTCTTCAATATAATTTGTCCTGTACCATATATATATATATATTAATAACTTGCATGCATACTCCTTAGTTGTTAAGCAAACTCATGCTAGGAATGCTATGTGTAGTATTTTAATATGCTGAATAGACGAGGTAGAATAACAATATGTATTTGTTAAGCAAACTCAAGGTACATACGTTATACTTATGCTATCATGACATGGTAGGTACGAGTGAATAATTTCATTTCGATTTGTTAAGCAAACTAAAGGACGAATTGAAATTAGGATATGGTAGCTGGTTAGGAGTTGTATTCGATACAACCGATAAGTAGTTATCCATCGTCTGTGGAGCTATGATTTGTTGAGTGAACTCTGTTATCCCCACTTTTGGCAAAGCTGAGATACCCAAAAATTAGCTAAAAATAAATGATTACTATTCTTGAATATCAACCATGCATTGCAGGATAACCATGGATATCGATGAATTTTGTCCGAGTCCGGATCGGGCCACAATTGACAAGACATGATGAGCAAAGCTGTAGAAGCCAGTGGTTCAAATTTCAAGTCAATCCGAGTTCGTATGCTCAAGTTATGATGGATTCAGTTTGAGGGAGAAAAACCTTGCTCGGTTCGAATCCATAGGATACCCCGCAGTTCGAATCGATGGACTTCGCATCAGGTTCATGTCCATGGGTTCGACTCCATCTACTTCGCATCCATCAGTGCAACCTTTGTTCGAACCCTGTTGTTCGACTCCATCAGATTGCTTCGCTTCCATTTGCATTCGCATCGATTAGAAGCGAGTTGGTCTCGCGCCAGCCCTGTTCGAATCAAACATGATGAAATCCTTCGAATCCATGATTTCACCTAGCTTCGTATCCACCCAGCATTCCCACCTTCGAGATCATCAAGGAAGAGTTCTTCGAATCGATGCAATTGAGGGAGCTCCGACTCCATTCCCTGCTTGTCTTCGAATCCCCATGTTGAGGCAACTTCGAATCGATCCACATTAACATATTTTGATCGATTCGAATGAGTACCGGTTCCATCGATTCGAAGGCAACGAACCTTCGAATCCAACACCTCGAATCCATTAAGTAAATGAAGCTAAAACCTCGGAGTCGACCCATTCAACTCAGATAAATAAGTGGATCGACACGAAGAACGCGCACCACGTTATCACGAAAGCCCGTGAAGCTATCGAGTCGACCCTATCGGTTCGAACAGGATCGATCGAAGCAACCAACATGCCGAAGAACCCCCACTTCGAATCGATCATATCTCTCAATCCATTGATCCAAATGCCATGAAATTTTTACAGGAGTTTGCCTACATGTCGAAGAATGTCCACGCCAAGTTTCATCACGATTGGACACTTTCTTGATCGATTCGAACCAATGGTCAAATCGATCCCAAAGTGGGCCCGGATCTTCAAAAATTGGTCGTATGGGCCCCCTCACGTACCAGAAGCGGTCTACCGGACTTTTAGGAGAAATATCAGCCTCCTACGCCTATAAATAGAGCCCCATGTCATTCAGGAAAGGGGATCTGGATTCTGGAACGTCGAGCCTCTACCAGACTCTACTTTGCACTTCACTACTACCGTTGTACTCGAATTTCAGAGCTACAATCCATTGTAATCCGCTGTAATCAACTGTAATCAGCGAAGAACATCAATAAAAGTTAAAACCTTTGAAGTGGACGTAGGCCGGAGATAGCCGAACCACTATAAATCGTGTGTTCTTGTTCATATTTCTGTTTTGTTGTGTATTGCTTGCCTAGATCTGTGATTTGTGTTTGAATATTGCTGATTTATATTCATACACTGGTGCTTTCACAATACTTGGGGTTTGTGACCAATTTTGGCGCAAACACTTTGGTGCTTTCATTGAGAGGGACTAGCACCCGCTACATCAGATTCAGATTTCAGATTTCAGAGTTTGAAGAATTCCGATCCAGAAACAATGACTCGACAAACAAGACAAAGAGCTGATCGGAGCCAACAAGGAGGAAGCCAAGAAGCATCCTTTGGAGCAGGAGAAGGACAAGCTTCCGTCTACATCACTAGAGATGAGATGGAGGTTATGGCTAATTCATTACGCGAAAGCATGATGAAGACCCAACAGGAGATGCTACAGAATTTCCTCGAACAAATGAGGGCGGCGAATATGCAAAACCTTGGACCAACTACAACATCTGCAAGTGCGGGACAAGGGATCATGATTAGAGAAGCTAATGAAGGTCAAGTTCAAAACCAGAATGCAGGAGGTAAAGGTGACCAACAAGGACTTGGGGGCAGATCCTCAGGGTCCGATACTGGAAGGCCGATAGACGGCGCTCAACAAGCGGGAGCCAATGCATATGCTAACAAGCCACCAGAAGAATATGTACCAAAATTCCCTTCAAGGCTCGGGGGGCAGGATAGAAACATGACAAAGGGTCAACCCTTGGACGGAGACGAGAGAATGATTGGCCTAATGCGACGAATCATGAGAGGAGGATTGTCTAGCGGAGGGCTAGAAGAAGTCAATCGGAGTCCGTTCACTCCGAGCATCCGAAACGCAAGGAACCCTCCAAAATTCAAACTACCAACGCTAGATCCTTATGACGGGAGGTCAGACCCGACCATGTATATTACCAGATATATTAGGCACATGGAAGTGCTGGGGGCATATGAGGAAGTGATGGCACGATGCTTCCCATTATACTTGTCAGATTTGGCTGCGCTTTGGTTCAGGCAACTAGAGACTGGATCAATCGGGACATGGAGCGAGCTTGTAGATTGCTTCATGAGACAATTTAGGGTCCACGTGACGCGACCCAAGAGCATGATGACTCTAGCTTCAATCAAGCAAAGGACCGTAGAGTCCATAAAAGATTTCTTATTGCGATTCAATGCAACGGTGGCTTCTGTTGATCGCCAGGATCCATAAATGATTTTAATGGCGGCGGTGGCAGGAGTCGCGGAGGGCACCAAATTTAAAGATTCTCTAACTAAGGATCCACCGCAAGATCTTGGAGAGTTCTTTCATAAAGCTGAAAAGTTCATCCGATTAGAAGAATCGCGAGCCGAGAGGTAGGAAACAAATGCAGCGCAGGACGAAGGAACCTCCAGAGGACAGTTTGGAGTAGACAAAGGAAAGAGAAAGAAGGACGATGGACGTGATGGTCCTGATAAATGGAAGAAATTCCGAGAACCAAGATTCAGGCAATACACAGATCTGACTACAGGCCTGGAACGAATTTACACTGAAACTCGGGGGCAACTTCCCTATCGAAAGCCACCTATTAGGGACCCCACTGAGCGAGAACGCAGGACTGGAAAATACTGCCTATTCCATGAGCTGGATGGGCACACTACAGATGAATGTCGCCACCTAAAGTATGAGGTGGAAGAACATGCCAGGGGTGGTAGATTGCCACAATATGTCAGAGAACGGACAGCGGCGGCATGACCTGAACAACTACCGCCTCCACATAACAGGAACGATCCTGGATCAGGATCACGACTCGTCATCCACTGATTAAAGATGGCAAGGGCCAAGTCCAGGATTGGGACTTCGGCCAAATAATTTCATTTAGATTTGTTTTCAGAATAAACGGTTACTCCACTTACTCATGTACGGGAACCGGAGAGATCCCTAGGAATGCTCTGAGAAGGAGATGAGCCGATATCCCCGGAGAGGCAATGTTTAGTTTTTTCCTGATGTTTGAGATTGAACATCTAGAACCTGAGTTTTAATAAATAAATTAGAATCTCTTAAAATAAGCCTTTGACCCGAGAGTCAAAGGATGAACATTAAATACCAATATAAAAATGATCGCTTTATGACCCTACCCGGAGAGGCGGGGTCCGGAGTGCAAGAAGTAAGTTGCTTCGCCGAAGAGCGACAGGATCGACTCACTTAAGCGCTGTTTCCCCTTCACCAAAGAGTGATAGGATGGGATCCGGCAAGAGCCCAGAGAGGCTATGATCGGTCTAGAACGACCAAGACATCGCTATACGTCCTAACCGGGACCAGAGTGCAAGGGATAGAAGGCAATGCCAGAATGCAATAGGATCTTTCTATTCAATCACTAAGTCTGGAATGGACTTAGTAAGGGTTCAGGTTAACCGTTGGTGGTCCGGAGAGACTACGAAACTTCATTCTCAACTTCTACGGAAAAAACGAATGCTGATTCGGCTTCGAACAGCCATAAACTTGATTGATAATACTGCAGCTACGAATAAAACGTGAATTTACTACACTCGATTTAAGACTGTTCAAAACATACCTTTGACAAAAAGGCATATTTTGGGGGGTAAAGTGTTATCCTAACTTTTGGCAAAGTTGAGATACCCAAAAATCAGCTAAAAATAAATGATTACTATTCTTGAATATCAACCATGCATTGTAGGATAACCATGGATATCGATGAATTTTGTCCGAGTCCGGATCGGGCCATAATTGACAAGACATGATGAGCAAAACTGTAGAAGCCAGTGGTTCAAATTTCAAGTCAATCCGAGTTCGTATGCTCAAGTTATGATGGATTCAGTTTGAGGGAGAAAAACCTTGCTCAGTTCGAATCCATAGGATACCCCGTAGTTCGAATCGATGGACTTCGCATCAGGTTCGTGTCCATGGGTTCGACTCCATCTACTTCGCATACATCGGTGCAACCTTTGTTCGAACCCTGTTGTTCGACTCCATCAGATTGCTTTGCCTCCATTTGCGTTCACATCGATTAGAAGCGAGTTGGTCTCGCGCTTGTCCTGTTCGAATCCAACATGATGAAATCCTTCGAATCCATGATTTCACCTAGCTTCGTATCCACCTAGCATTCCCACCTTCGAGACCATCAAGGAAGAGTTCTTCGAATCCATGCAATTGAGGGAGCTCCGACTCCATTCCCTGCTTGACTCTGAATCCCCATGTTGAGGCAACTTCGAATCGATCCACAGTAACATATTTTGATCGATTCGAATGAGTACCGGTTCCATCGATTCGAAGGCAACGAACCTTCGAATCCAACACCTCGAATCCATTAAGTAAACGCAGCTAAAACCTTGGAGTCGACCCATTCAACTCAGAGAAATAAGTGGATCGACACGAAGAACGTGCACCTCGTCATCACGAAAGCCCGTGAAGCTATCGAGTCGACCCTATCGGTTCGAACATGATCGAGTCGAAGAAACCAACATGCCGAAGAACCCCCACTTCGAATCGATCATATCTCTCAGTCCATTGATCCAAATGCCATGAAATTTTTACAGGAGTTTGCCTACATGTCGAAGAATGTCCACGCCAAGTTTCATCACGATTGGACACTTTCTTGATCGATTCGAACCAAGGGTCGAATCGATCCCAAAGTGGGCCCGGATCTCCAGAAAATGGTCGTATGGGCCCCCTCACGTACCAGAAGCGGTCTACCGGACTTTTAGGAGAAATATCAGCCTCCTACGCCTATAAATAGAGCCCCAAGTCATTCAGGAAAGGAGATCTGGATTCTGGAACGTCGAGCCTTTACCAGACTCTACTTTGCACTTCACTACTACCGTTGTACTCGAATTTCAGAGCTACAATCCATTGTAATCCGCTGTAATCAACTGTAATCAGCGAAGAACATCAATAAAAGTTAAAACCTTTGAAGTGGACGTAGGCCGGAGATAGCCGAACCACTATAAATCGTGTGTTCTTGTTCATAATTTCTGTTTTGTTGCGTATTTCTTGCCTAGATATGTGATTTGTGTTTGAATATTGCTGATTTATATTCGTACACTGGTGCTTTCACAATACTTGGGGTTTGTGACCAATTTTGGCGCAAACAAACTCTAGGTTTGAAATTTCAATGCAATGAAGTCGAAATACTTCTATATTTCGACTTAAGGTTTGGTGAAACATAAAAAACTAGCGGGAATTTATTAGTAAAATGAAACATAAAATTTAACCTTACCAATATCGTAAGAATATCTACAATGATTTGTCCCAATGATCCACCACTTAAACTTGCAGAACAATGATAACTCCAAAATTGTTTATTGAAATCGAAAAACTTACCGAGCCTAACTATACTGACAGGCTAAGATCAATTAAAATAGCATTGACTTATAAGCACCTTTAGACTGCTATTACATGCGAACCTGAAGAACAATCTGCCAATGATGCAGACTTAAACTATGACTTGCTTATGAAAAATAGGTGTTAGACCTAGAGATCGCCCAAGTTTTTATGTTGTCTACATTAGACAAGCCATTGTAGAGGCGAGCATGAAAATATGTCTGTCCATGAGATATTTGATTGTCTAAAAGCAATGTTTGGTGCACTATCACATTCCGAAAGGTAAGAGCTTAAAAGATGTTGTTCAATACAAAAATGACCAAAAGGTAGAAAGTGGACGATTGCATGCTGATGATGAAGGGCTATATTGATAGGCTTTTATAGTTGGTCATACAAATAAGCAATTATATTACAAGTAGATTTGATCCTTTGTTCACTTACTCCTCAGTATGAATCGGTATGAACCATTCACGCTGAATTATAATATGAACCAACTGAATGTGAATCTCGTGGAGCACCTCAATATGTTGAGGTCGATCGAGTCAAAATCTAAGGATCAAGGTGCTGTACGTGCTGTTAAGGGTAATGCATCATCTTTGAAGAGTTTAAAGAAATAGAAAAGAGAAGGTAAAATGAACAAGAAAAATAAGAAGACCAATTATAAAGGTCAATGTCACCATTTCCATAAGAAAGGTCACTGGAAAAGGAATTATCCTCACTACTTAAAGATTATTATGGAATGGAGATTATCAATTAGTTTTGCCTAGTGGATTAGTATTAGTATTAAATAATTTCTATTTTGTAAAGTAAGAACACTATACCACCTCTTGTGAAGACTTATACTTAAGATCGAACAACTAATCGAACTCTAATCCTACTACGGATCGAGTAACAGTTACTAGAACTACTCTAACATAGGGTTGCATACAAGATTATCCTTCGGACAACATTCCTAAATTATGACTACACATATATTAATTATGCATTGAGGGGAGCCTGCAATGTTGAGTTGCGCCAAAGATGTCTGCTGCATGTCATACTGTACTAGGATATATCAACAACATAATATGACGACCGCGCAACCGTTCAAACTAAGGAACTCTCATTAGTGCTACATACCACATTTTTCCAAGCATCATTGTCAGTGTGAATATACACCATATAACCTCCTGTGAGTGCAATTTGCGATAGAATCGCCCAAATTGAAAGTCGACCACGCCAAATAAATAGTGCTTAAACCTCTTTGCCAATGTACACATCCATTCCATCCCGTATCCAATAGAGTTATAGTTTGCCCTATAGGAAATTCTGCAATTTATTGTAAATTAATTAACTCTATAGTCAATTCTTATTTGTAATAAATGTGTTTTTCTTTCTGTTATATGCTTGTTATAATGCGTTATAAATAATTAAAAGCTTAACTAAAATATATTTAATTGGAAATCCATAAATGGAATATTTGTGATAGTAATTACAAATATTTACAATCATGAGTATTGTATGTAATATTATCAAACGCATCATTTTAAATGTTCCTAGTCAAGATGCATCGAGACTGGTTATTGGTGCATCCATTGAGATAAGAGTACATAATGCTTCTCAAATGTTGGACAGTGGATTACTCATGACTGCTAAGACAATCTAGAGGTAACTTATTGATAGTTATTGGATAATTACGGGATGGCTCACTCAATAGTTTTTATGTTGGTTAATATGACTAAGGTCAAACAAAAATATCGATGTAACTGATTTACACATTTTCCTCGACACTGGAATACTATCGATCTTCAATATGAAAACTGCACTTTGATTATAGTCAAATCATGGCATGACATCCATCGACTGACTATAGTTGGGTCGAGTGGAAGTGTTGGTAGCGAAGCACTATTCAAGAGAGGATTCGTCTGTTTGACTATATGGGGTTAGTATTAAAGTCAACTCGAAGTCAAAATCTTTGACTAGAATGGTACGGTTAATAATATTTGTTGTTATGGAAACAAGGATTTTGTGTTTTGGGCTATAGAGTTGAATATGACGATATTGGAATTTTCACCATTACCAAATTCCATAATGCCAAAGTGATATAGTTTTGATGAAAAGAATTGGAGTAAATAAAATTGGAGTAAATAAATGTCACGACCGGATAACGCTTACAAAGTGAAATTGGATGTTACCGAAACGAAGTAAGCGATAAATTTGACCAAAATGTCACACCACCTACTAAATGATGTATGAACATTTCAGAAAGTTTGATACTATCGCTGATTAAATTTACAGCTGACGAGCCGCACAATCGAAATGCGAATTCCCTTTGGACGAAATAATTTAATTTATTTATAATATTATAAATTAAGCAATATTCATGAAATGTCAATTATAAAATTTTGATTTTGATTTGATAAATAAATATTATTAAATATATTTATAATAATTATAAATATATCAATCGATATATGACATCGATAAGCGATCAAATTGGATTTAACCAAATAATATTTTCTTTGCGCTTAAATGGGTTTCAGGCACATCATGATGGATGAAATTTTCGGAAGCAACATGGACATAGGGGCGGCTAAAAATAGGGTTGAGATGCTTGATTTTTGGATGGCTTGGCCCGAGGGAGAATAAGTATATGATGGGATCAACTTTATCCTCCTTTTTATACACTATATAAGCAAATCATAACTAATTTGATTAGAACTTTAGGCTGCCATCACATCATAGCTTGTTGGCTAAAAATCCTTCATAAGTCCTCCATCACATCTAGATCCAAAACAACTAAAATTCAATCACTATCTGAAAGTCTAAGGTCAATGATTCAAGGACTAACAATCTGCTGAATTGGAGAACGTTTTAAAGGGGTGAGTTCTTTACAAGGTGTACTTTAAGGCTTTGGTACTTAGGTACAGATTTTATCAAATTATAGTTTATAATTTTCTATATAATATTTTATTGTATTTAATATTATAAATTATTAGTTAGGTAACGATTCTGATATGTAACAATGTTATCACAAATTAGTTTAGTTAAATGCATGTATGTACTTGTATTAAAATAATAGCTTTTAATTTTTTTATACACATCATATCAATAAAGTCACATAATATATATTACAATTATTTTTATTAAATTATATATATTATTTAATTACATATATATGGTTTATATTTAACCACATCATCATAGTATGGCTGAAATTGGCCATATAATTTTATTTACTAATTTTTAACAGTGAGGAAATAATTTTTTATAATTATTTAACATTATTTAATCCAATGTAGTACATAATAAATCATATAAAATCAAATATATTATAAAAAATTATTTTTAAATTTCACAAAATCATTCTAACATCAGATAAGCTCTTAGCTGGAAATAAAAAAAGTTTCATTTTTTATTTTTAAAAATCTTACTTAATTTGGTCGAAAACTAACAAACTATGTAAAAATAATTTGAATAAAAAATGCGAATTTCTTCTTCAAATTTCAAAACATCATTTATGATTTATTGAAAATTTAAAATTTGAGCTAGGTTTTGAAAATAACTTTTATTAATATTTTAAGTAATTTCAAATGGATATTTGGTTAAAATATTTTTTAAAATAAAAAAACAACTATAAATTTTTTCTATGCTATACACATGATGTAGAGTTTTATTAATTTTTTTAATAATTTCATTAATTAATATATATATATATGTTTATATATTATAAATATAAATTTATGTATATATATGTTTATGTAGTATAAATATAAATTATGTATATAACTGCATTAAAAAAAAATATTTTTATTATTATATTTATATTAGAATATATATTTTTGATGGTTTAAAAAATATTATTTATTTTAAGATTTAAATAACTTATTCAGTAATGTATATTTCTATGAAATACTATTTATAAATGTTTTAAATGAATTAGAATTCATAGGTGTAATATAGGATTTTTTTTTTTTTTGAAATTCACCTTTAACTTCTATTGCGGCCTAGTCTACATCCAACAGTATCGTCCTGGGGTCGCCCTCATAGGAAACTAACTTCCCTATTATATCGAAATATGCATATGTGTATATATACCCACTATTATTTAATAAGTTCGGACTTAGGCCAAGGCTCTATATAGGCCATAAAATGCCAACGGTAGACCACTGGTCACTGGAGTGGTCGACCGCTTGCTGTCGACCGGCTCAAATGAGCCTTCCGGTTATTCATAGTGGGTTTAATTTTTTTCCATTAATTACAATGAATTTTTAATTAATATAATTATCATCGTTCTTAACTGATTTCAATATCAATTACATTAACTTTTAATTACAGTTTGTTCTTTATAATGAAACCCTAATTTATAGGTGTACACTTTATAATCCCCAATTTCACATTTGATTTCATATACAATTTCAATTAATCAACTTAATTCAGATTTAGGGTTTACAGGGTTATATCAGTTCATGTTTACATTAACAAAAATTGTTGTAATCAACCTAAATCAATACTTATTCAACTTGTCTATCTTCACCATAATTAGATTTTAAAAAACGGACTAGGTATGCGTGGCTTATAAAATGCGTGGATTTTAGAAGTGTGCATGGCTAATGGGATGTGTGGCTTTTGGGACCGATATGACTCGTCGATCAAGAATGGTTTTGGAACTTCTCGACGTTGCCAATCTTCATGCAACGTGAGGAGTTTATGCTTTAGGAGTGTGATTCCACGGTTCGGCAGGGCAGTGCATGGCTTATGAGATGCGCAGCTTTGAATTGAGCTTCCTGGTGCTGCCAGACCAACATCGGTTCTTAGAAGGCAGGGATCGGGTCTGCCGATCCAATGGTTTGATTCGATTTGACCCCGTCGACTCAATAGGTTACTTTTATGAATGCAGTTTTATTGGTTCAGAGAGCAAATAATTTTTATTAAGAAAAGTTAGGCTAGTTCTGCCTATTTGCAATGCCCATGGTATCCCGGGATGGGTTATTTGCTGAAAAGCAGAAAGTACATAGGGTAGTTTTCAAATAAAGTAATGACGTAGCAGTTCGTTGTTCCATGCTAGGGGAATTTGGAATTTATCAGTTTGAAAGTTCTATCTCCTAGCTTTTGATTGATCACATACGACTCTTTCTAGTTTGGCCGAAGGCTCCCGATACGGGATAGACTCGTTTGAGGACAAGGTCTTCCACTTCGAAGGTTTAGTTGCAAACTTTGAAGTTGAAGTACCATGCGACCCTTTTTTAGTAAGCAGCAGTCCTCAACTCGGATTCTTCCCTCTTCTCATCAATCGTATCAAATGACTCGAGTAGGAGCTACTCGTTCTACCTCTGATTGAAATTCTGCCTTTGATGAGAGGGGACTTATATTTTGATGGGAATCATTGCATCTAAACCATACGTCAAGGAAAACGGAGTATGCCCGATTGCTACTTCATGTGTTGTTTTATAAGCCCATAATATGAGTAGAAGTACATCAATCCAATTCCCTTTTACCTCAGTTAGCCTTTTTTTTGATAAATGACTTGATGATCTTGTTTA
The DNA here is from genome assembly GCA_030765085.1 of Allium cepa. Taxonomy (NCBI): domain Eukaryota; kingdom Viridiplantae; phylum Streptophyta; class Magnoliopsida; order Asparagales; family Amaryllidaceae; genus Allium; species Allium cepa. The sequence goes on from CM060937.1 coordinate 1,043,110,078, forward strand.
TTGCTTTCACTTGCCTGTTTGTTTGTGGATGTGCGTCTGCGTAAAAGCTTTTCTCGATTCAGAAGCGTTTGCAAAAGTCCTTGAATTCGGTGCTTTCGAATTGGGTTCCGTTACCAGTGATGATTTTCTATGGTAAACCAAACCTGTAAATAATATTTTTAGTGACAAATTAATGACTTTCTTTGTGTTAATGGTGGCTAGCAGTTCCTCTTTGACCCATTTTGTGAAATAGTTAACTGCAACTATAGTGTATTTGGCCCCCTCTTTAGCTATTGGCAGTATGCCAATCCGGTCAATTCCCTATATTGCAAACGACCATGGGCTGACCATCCGCATTAGCTCTATTGAGGGAGTTCTTTCAATCTTGTTGAATCTTTGGCATCGATCACACCATTTGGCGTAATCTACTACATCGCGATTTACCGTTGGTTATAAATATCCATACGGAAGGATTTTCTTTGCAAGGGTTTTCCTTTCAGTATGGTCTCCACAGTTGCCTTCATGAATTTCCTTCAGGATCCGCCGAGCTTCGTCGTCAGTCAAACATCTAAGTAAGAGGGTAGAGAATCCTCTTCGGTAGAGTATTCCATCCTATATTATGAATCGTGGTGCCTTACGTAGAAGCTTTTTTCGTTGATTCCTATCGGTAGGAAGAGTTCCTGCAAGCAGTAGTCTTTGATTGGCGTTATCCATGTTTTTAGGTCAACGATGGTTTCAAAAACCTAGTTGACATTCATTTCATTTATAATCGGAGCGATCAAGGTCCCAACCGAGGCTAGTTCCAACGATTGAGCTTCTCCGGGGCTGGCCAATTTAGCTAAGTAGTCATCCTTTATGTTTTGCTCCCGTGGAATGTGAGTTATGGGGTAATGTTCGATGTCGTTTGGCAACTCTTGTTCTTTAGACACATATAGTGCAAGGTTCTTCCCACGAGCCTAGTATTCACCTTTCACCTAGAAATGACTAGTTGAGAGTCACTGCAGAAGTGAACGTACTTTATTCTGAGTTCTTTCACAACTTTTAGTCCTACTATTAACTCTCCGTATTTCGCTTCATTATTTATCGTTGGGAATTCCAAGCGTAGGCATAGCAAATGGCACATCCTTTGGGGATTTCAAGCACTACCCCTGCCCCCAAACACAGGTTGTCAGACATGCCATCAACGAAGAGTTTCCACCATGATTCCACTTCCAGTAGTATTTCTTGTTCATTATCACATATGGTGAACTCGACGATGAAATCTTCCAGCGCTTGCCCATTGATTGTCGTTCTCAGATGGTAAGTGATATCATATTGGCTCAATTCAATATTCCATTTGAGGAGTCGTCTAGAAGTTTAGGGTTGGTACAATACTTGCTTTAGTGGCTGATTAGTCAGTACTTTGATCTGGTGCACCTGGAAATACGGTCATAACTTCCTAGACGCGATCAAGAGGCAATATGCTAGCTTCTCCAGTTTCGAGCAATTTTTCCCAGCTCTAGTAAACCGCTTGCTAATATAGTATACGGGTCGCTGAATTCTTGCTTCTTCATGCATAATGGAAGCGCTTAACGCGTGAGGTGACTGTTGAGCAAATGAACAAGCCCTCCTCGTCTACTGGCTTTGATAGGATTGGCGGGGTTTTCATGTGTCGTAGCAACACTTCAAACGTGGTTTGACAAGATACATTCTACTCGAAGTGTTTCTTTCCTTTATTTAATGCATCAAATAATGGTATACACTTATCGGTGGCTTTCGAGATGAATCGGCTTAGCGCTATAACTTTCCCATTCAAGTTTTGTAATTCCTTCTTGTTCTTCGGGATTTGGACTTCTTGTAGGGCAACTATTTGCTTTAGATTTTCCTCAATTCCCCTAGCACTCACTATAAATCCCAAGATCTTTCTGAAGGCTACCTTGATGTGACATTTGAGTGGATTGAGTTTCATTCCATATTTCTGTCGTATCTTAAATATTTCGGCAAGAATATCTAGGTGATAGGCTGCTACTCGCAATTTCACCATCATGTCATCCACATAGACTTCCATAGTCTTTCCGATTTGATGCTTGAACATGGCTTTTACTAATCTTTGGAAGGTTCCCCATGCGTTCTTTAAACTGAATGGCATTATCCTGTAGCAGTACAATCCTAGGTTAGTGATGAAGCAGGTGTTTCGTGGTTAGGTTCGTGCATCAGGATCTGGTTATAGCCCGTGTACGCATCCATAAATGATAGTAGTTCATGTCCAGTCACCCCATCCACAAGCCGGTCAATTCTAGGCAGTGGAAAACTATCCTTCGGGCAGGCTTTATTTAAGTCTAAATATTTGATGCAAGTTTGCCATTTCCTGTAGGACTTCTTGATCTGGGTTAGATACCCACTCAGGGTAAGTTACATAACAGATAAAACCATTAGCCATCAGCTTGTCTACTTCTTCTCTTAATGCCTTGGACCGCTCGAGGCCCAGGCTATGCCTTTTCTACTTCGCCGGTGTAAACCTGGGGTCAATGTTGAGCGTGTGGCATGCGATTTCTGGCGACACCCCATATATATCAGATTGTTTCCAAGCAAACACTTCCAAGTTGGTATAAGAAATTTGATGAGTTCTAATTACTTATTATTTCTAAAGTACGAATCATTTTCAAGACCCGTATAGAGTCATCCATTTCAATAGGAATAGAAACCGTCAATTCTGCTGGTGCTGCCCGATTCTCCCCTAAAATCTTCTTTCTAGGGTACAAAGTCTTGTCGAATCGGCTATGGTCCCCAAGCCAGGGGTGGCTCTATAGTTGCTATTCGACAGTTTTTGTAAATGTGTAGAGTGTACCCTACATTTTTCACCTTTTCTTTTCATTTGTATTCACGCAGTTATGTAATGTAACATTCTTTGGCGTCACATTGATCTTCTTTGACCACACTAGTTCCGTTTGTCGTTGGAAATTTCATGGTAAGGCACCACTGGACTAAAGCAATTCGTAAATCCACTAGTGCGGGCCGTCCCTAGAGGGCATTGTGTGCGGAAATTTCATCTACAATTACAAAGGTTTGGATGATCGTGACTTTTCAGTCGCCTTCCCCAAGTTCTACAAGTATGTCAACTGTCCCAATAAGATGTTTAGGTTTGCCAGTGAATCCTTGGATTTTTTTTGGCATGTAGATACATCGTTCATGCTAATTCCCTCTTGTCAAAGTTGAATTTGAAAAGGATATTCACAAAACTACCGCTGTCAACCAATACTCGTCGGACCACGGAGGGCCCGATCCCTACTGTCACTACTATGGTATCTAGAGTTAGAGCTTTGATCCCTTTGGTATCCCAATTTCGGAATACTATATCATCAATCAACATTTTTTGCTGCTTGGCTAGAGCTTTATTTTTAATTTCAAGGCACGAATCCTACAGAGCGTCCTTTAACATACTCGCACACCGTTCCATTTCTCCCCAACTTCTCTGTGCGAGATGAGGTCCTCTACCGTTCCTGTGATGAGTCTTTGGTCAGTTCACTTATCCCTCTTCATTGGTTCCAGCTTGGTTTCTTCGATCCCTAGGAGCTTGAGGAGTCATGTTTTGGTCAGGATTTTGCGACTTCCTCACGTATTGCTGAAGCTTTTTTCCCAGATCAGCTCTTCGATCATGTTCTTTAGGCGACGACACTCGCTTGTGTTGTGGCCATGCGTCTCGCGGAAGCGATGGAACTTCCCTATGCGCTTTTTTTGTTCAGTTGCTTCCTTCTTAGGGGGTTTCTTGTATTCTCCTGTCCCTTGTGTGGCAAGGTAGATGTTTTCTGGTGTATCATTGAGCGGGGTGTAGCCTTCGAGTTATAAGCCTTTAAGTCGCTTATTGTTGCCATTATGTTTATTTGAATTCTGAATTTTCCTTTTGTTGGTTTCCATCCTTTCGTGCACTCCCTTCAATGGTCGTAGAGGCATTTTCATTTCGGTTCATTGCCATGTTACTTTGCCCGACGTTCATTGGTTGCAAACTAGTAGACTTCCTTTCTAACTCTTGCACCTCTTCCATTCTCAAGTACTGACTTGCCTTCCGATTGAAGTCCTTCCTTGTGGTAGGTTGTTTCAATTTGATCCACCTTTTGAACTTAGTTTCGGGGTGGATGGCATAGAGCAAAGCCATAAAAACCATATCCTCGTTTGGATTGCTTACCTTTGTCACTGTGGTATTGAACAGATTCATGCAAGACTTCAGAGAATCATTTCGTCCTTAAAATAGGCCAGATGAGGACATCACATCTTTAGGCTACATTGTGTGAAGTCTGAACTGATCAAGGAATCTTGTTTCTAGTTGATTGAAAGTGGAGAAGGATCTTTATGGAAGCCTAGCGAACCACATGGAAGCAATTCTTTCCAGAAAAATTGGGAAACATCTACATCGAACAGCGTCCGAAGCATTCACTCCGTCCATGTACCAACTACACTTGTACAGATTGGGTTTTTTTGTCTTTTGTTCCGTTATAGGGTGGAATAGTTGGCACAATGTACTTTTCTGGGTATCACTCATTCAAGATCTCATAAGTGAAGGGAGTCTGACTTATAGCAGATCCCCACTCATCAAGTCTTTTATTCTTATTCGCATCCATCAGTCGCTTGACCATATCTGCAATATATGCCTTAGAAGTCCCATAGTCCGGGGGTCGGCTGTTAGCCACTATACCAAGTGTTTGGCTTTGCAAACGGTCTTAGTGAGTGGGGTGCTCCTGTCTTCGAAAGAGCCAATCTCTCGGGATCCCATTGGCTTGTAGTTGGCCTGATTGGGGGCAGTTTAGACATTCTTGGTGCTATCGTAGGCATTGGCATTTCCTTCCAACTTGCCATCGTTGCATTGCTCCCCATCTTCCGAGTTGGAGAGATCCATAGCTATATCCTCTTGTAGGGTCTTCGCTCCTAAGTTCAAGTTCAGGGCTGGTTGCCTTAAGGTTGGTGGAGTACTTGTGTTTCCTTCTAAATCGAGTCCCATGGTTCCAGTCATCGCTCCCTTTTGCAGCCGCTTCCCGTTTCTTTTATTTAGACCAGAAACGAAAGAATTTTCTTGTTTTACGACAGCCGCAGGTTCTTCCATAGTCCTTGGAGTTGGATGTTATTGTAAAGTCAAGAAGGCATTGTGCTTATCCACAAGAGTTTTTTGATTGCCTTCCATTTTTTGATTGATTTCATCAACCATTTTATTCAATTCATCCCTTGCAACAACTTCACGTTGATCAGAGGATTCTGGCATCCGATCTCCTAGGTTGGTGCCATTCACCTCAATTTTCTAATGAATCATCTCTTCGTCGACTATTACTGCCCCTATGGATTTTCCCGAAGTAGTTCTTTTTCTTCCCAGGGCCATCGATTCTAAGAAATAGATTTTTAAGAAGTGATTGAGGATCGAACTTCTAAACATATCTAATCCACAGCAGATAGCTAGATCTAAACCCTGAGTTGGGTTCTCAGTGAAAGCACCAAAATGTTAATCCAAAAAATGGATCAACACCCTGGATTGAGTGTGAAAGCACCAGCTTTGTTCTTACAAAGAAATAATACAGGGAATAAATGTAAAAAGAGCAGAAATAGTAAAAAGACAAGAAGATTTTTATAGTGATTCAACTTTTAATGAAGCCTACGTCCACTTTATAACTTTATATTAATTGACTGCTATTACAAGTTTAATTGGATTACAATATGATTTAATGTTTAAGTTAGATCGAGTCACAAGTACCAAAGTTCACTGGAGAATCATAGTAAACACCTATATGGCTATTGTGTAGGAGGAGGAGAGTGAAGAATAATCTTTGTAGAGTTCCAGCAACCAGTCTAGAAGATCCTCTTTATGTTGCAGGGAGGATCGTATTTATAGGACTTGGAGAGTTATTTGGCAAGGCCTTCTTACCAGATACTTGCCAATGGCCGTACGAAGTTTCGCTATAAGTTTCAATGCAAATCGAGTTATTGGGCTAGCGATCCATAGCTTCTGGCTTGCTGGTGATCCGATAGCTAGAGATTCTTCCCCTCGCTTTCTACTTTGAAGTTCATGGCGATCTTGCAAAATGGTATGGATTGCTAGCGATCCATGTAATTAGTAGTTTTTTGAACTTTTGGATCATGTTTGTTATTTCGTGTTGGTAATCTTCATGTAATTTCGTAACATGTTGCCTTTTTTGATAATGATTCACATACTGATTGCATTAGACTACTGATTGAACTAGAAGAATGATGTTTTCTCTATATAACTAGCTCGGAATTCCATCAAACTTAGCTATGGTCCTTAGAATACCTATTGGACCATGATGCAAGTGGATTCATGTACCTACAAGCCAACATTATGGATCGTCGATGATCTATAGTCCATTGCCTTAGCGAGTTCTCACTTTCCTTTCCTCTGATCTTTCTTAGTTAGTTGCTCTAGTCTTTTTGGTTGGCTCTTGAGATATTCTGACTGGACCAATTATTCCGATTTCCCTTGGGTTTTGCTGGGTTAAAAACCCGGATAACACCGATCCTCATAGATAGCTGACCGTTGACATGTAATTTTAGCAAATTGGAGAAATGGAGCGTGCAATTGAATGACTATGATCGAGAAAATACTTTTCTTCGCTGTTAATTTTCTGATGCATGGTAGAGATGAGTACAAAGATTTTCTTGGGCAAATTCGACGCTCTAAATAAATCCCAACCTCTATAAATTAACATTTAAGCTAATCCTATTTTCATTAGAAATCAACAGCATAGCAAAACTTGACAAAATTTCTTCTCTCCACTTACAAACTTTCTTTCAAAAATAAACTAAAATCAATGCAAGAGAACACCAATAAATCAGATCTAGGATGAGGCAAGCTAACGAGTGATGATTCTCCGGAAGGGCGCAAAGTTAGAGCTTGATTTTGTGGTGAGTGGGAACGAGTTTAAGTTAATAGCTTAGAGTTAATTTTAACATATTCTTTCTGATCTAGGATTAGAAATTAAACTGTAAACCCTAATTGTAAAATCTGAGAAATTTGTGTAAATTAATAAATCTGGTTTTAACCCAAGCTAAACCCCTCCATTACTTAATTTAAACCCAAAAATTTGTTAACCTTGGATTAAACAAGTGTAGTTAAATTTCTATAAATCTATAAACCGGAAACATGGACTGCTCGCTATTTAGGGTTCATAGTATTATGTAGAACTTGAGAAATTAATCGATAATTACAATCGAATAATCAAAAATCAAAAACCGTAACTTTACAGTGCGACTGGTCGACCGTTCACCCTGAGCAGTCAATCAGTTGAGGTTCGAATTGCAAAATTATAACCTTGGCCTAAGGACCAAGTTAGTAATAAAATTATGGATGTTATAAATTGTAGTATAAGTATATTGTACACATATATGGATGTTAGAACCAGTTGGGAATCTAGTTCCTTATGAGATAATGCTCTGACGCTGCAGAATTGTTATATGTACTTTGCCTGATAGTGGTCGATTATTCGAGTGGGGGTGATTTATCGCAAAGGAACTCATAAGAGGTTGCACGTTGGATGCATAGTACTGAATGATGCTGATGAAGTGTGCAGGCTCGGAACAATGCGGTTCCTTGGTATCCATGATTTTGACGTGGTGTGATAATATGTTGTTGATGAATCCAGACGCGTGCAATAAGTGGAATGTATTATGCTTGAGAGGTGGATATGAATGCAGACGATGAGGCACCCTAGCAAGTCGGTATTGTGGGCTTCCCCTCGATGCATAATGGGTTACATGTAGTCACAGTTAAGAGAAATTTATTCTCATGTAGCCCTAATTGCGGTGTTTCCATATTTCGTAGCATAGTGGAAGTGTTTCCATGTTTTTAGCTTTAGGAGCGGTGGTTGATCATCAGTTATTGAGGTTCGATCCATAGTTTGATCCTTGTATTAGCCTGCATAAGTTGTAGTGTAAGCATATGTTGGATAAAAACACTTAATTAATAGGCCTTAGGAATGCATGTACCCTTGTAGGACACTTGTTGTGATTTTATTTTATATTCAGTTAATTACAATGAAGTTTTAATTAATCCAATTATCATCATTTCCAATTGATGATTTCAATAATAGTTTATAGTAACTTTCAATTACAGTTCGTTCTTTATAATGAAATCCTAGTTTGTGGATCTCACTATATAATCCCCAATTTCATGTTTGATTTCATATATAATTTCAATAAATCAACTAATCATAGGTTCAGGGTTTACGAGTTGTATCAATTCTTATTTAGTTTAAACAAAGTATGCGTAATCAACTTAAATTAATACTTATTCAATATGTCTATCTTCACCTGAAAAAGATTTAAAAGAAAGGGATTAGATTTGTATAAAAATTATTAGCAAATTTCTAATTCATCAAATTAAATAATTCTAAGTCAATTAAGTATAACAAAATCAATTATATGTAAATCCCCCTATTAATCATGCACCCACTCACATCTAATAAGCTATCCCACTTTGATTTACGTAGAATCGTCCCTCCTTTTAGTTGTTGATTCCTTTCCTCCGCTTAATTTCCGCTTTAATTTTTTCTTAACCTTTTTTTCTGAGAAACTAGGTTTTGAGAAAATAGAGATTTTGGTAGAATTTGGACTATTACTTCCGATTAGTGAATTAGGGTTTAGCTTAGCGTTTTATTTAAAGCAGTAGCAACTATTGTTGATCGTTGATTTTATTTTAATTAAATTGGGCCATCAGCCTGCCCAAACCCCAGGTCGATACATATGACAGTTCAACTACATAGATTGAAGTGGTGTCGACAGCCCAATATGGAGCACCGACGGATGAGTTTCCTTATATAAAAATATTTATTTCCTATTTTAATTATTTAATTATTTTCGTCTGCAAATTTTCCAATGTTAATTACTTTTTCATACTATACTCGACTCCAAAATGTTATAGATGAAAATTGCCTTAAAAATCACTGCAAATGTAACGGTGCAAGTTTCATAGCCAAATTAGGACGTTTTATGAAAATTCTATTTTTACCCTTGTTCTAAATTTAATTCTTTTATTTAATTTCCAATTAAATTTTTGGAGTTTACATCTCCCCTTAAAAGGATTTCGTCTCCAAAATTTCCAAGGATGGAAAAATGTAACTAGTACGTACAAAAATTAATACTTACAACCACCTTCTCACTCATCAATCACTGGCATCCATTGTCCTTAATTAAAAATGCTAATGCAATATGTACATGTAGGCATGGAATACATACAGACCTATACTAATGCAATATTTAGACGGTCTTCTAGTCTAGTCGACCTCTAGAAATACAAGTGCTTATGTCTTTGTATCAAAATATATGCAACATCCTAAGTAGATATACTAATAATTCTATATGTATGTGCAACCATTCAATCCATAGCAAGAACCATATGTGTATAATTCAATAAAATAAAAGAAGTTAATCTACGAGTGTATGCTAACTTGTGAGTAAATTTGCCTACCTGTGAAAAGATCAATTTAATAAATTTATCCATTAGCATCCATCATTAAAAACATGTCCTAATGACACATTAGCAACTATTCCTAGCATCTAATTGTTCCTATCCATGGGTTTTACTAAGTTAAAACCTAAACACATAAGTAGTTTATACATATGTAACTATAATGGACACATATCGAAAAGGAGTTCTGGATGGGTAGCTTGGTTATCTCCTCAGGCTCTCATGTACTCTCAATTGGGTCGTCTCCCCATTAGGTACTAACAAATTTAATTATTTTATTGTGGAGTCCCTTTGTCCCGTCGCCAATAATGCAGTTGCTTGCATGATGAACAAGTGACTCACTTATCCATTTCGTCTTCTCCAAACTAACACGGTTCGACCATAGTAGCTGCATCGTATAAACACTTTTACAAGTGTGACACACGAAAAACATTAGATTTCCGCCAACCCTCTAGGAAGCTTGACTCCATAGGCTAACTTCCATATTCTATCTAAAATCGAAAAAGGCCTATAACTCTTGTTGTGAACTTTTCTGAACTACCAACCCAATAATGTAACTTAGTGGCGAGATGCTCACATATAACATGTCACCCACCACGGACTTCAATCCTGCGTGTCTCTTGTCAGCATATGCTTTCTGCCTATTTTATGCGGTCTTTATCCATCTACGGATCAGATACACTTTCTAGGTGCTTCTAACTAGATCATTCTATCGACTTCAACTTAATGACCGTACTACTAGCATAAAACTTCAACTGAAATGTACATGCATAGGCAAACTGCAACGACCGGAAATTTTTAACTTTTCGAATTGGAATATTTAATTTATTTAAATATTCAAATTTGATTCAAATATAATAAATAATTACAAAATCAATTTTTAACAAAACGATTTGATTTTTATGAATGTATTTTAAAATGAATTTGCAAGATTTTTCCATTATTTTTAAATTGAAAAATATTTAAATTCTGTTTGGGGCATTTTACGGCAAACGTTGGTGTTTTTGAAATTTCACAGAATAAGTTAACCAGTGTATTTTGTTATTGTTTTATGGTCATGTCACACTGTTGTGCGTGATTATTCTACTTCTTTCGTTCGCGGTCCATACACGAATGTCATATTATGTAGCAGGGTACCCATAAATAATCAAATCTTGATATGATGGCTTCTTAGCTTGGAAGCTTTGCATTGCCTCTATATCAACTCAACTCACACCATATCACTCCACTTCATTTCATTTCACTCCACTTCACTTCACTCGTCTCTCCTTCCTCTTCTTCTTTTCTTATTTTCCATTTCCAGTAAATAAAAACAACTCTACCTTCCAACTTCAAAATTCACTAACTCTTAATTCGATCGTAATTTGCCAAAACTTCCAACATGATAGTTGTTTATTATCATCTATAGTATTTTCTAAAAAAAAGTCGTTCATCGATTCATCTAGTGTAGTTGTAAGAATCATCAGATAACGGTGGTGGTCGAATGATGATAGTTTTTTTGCCAAAAACGAAATGGAAATCAAAGAGTTGGGTTGTGTTCATAGTGGCAAGATGAGATTTTTGGTGATGATCTCAAAATTTTTAGTGGCTGAAGTTGGTCGTAGTTGGTGGCTGATTGTTTTTCGATCAACTAGCTATTTTCAGTGATGTGGTGGTAGAGAGGAGTAATGAAGATGCTAAGAGGAAGCTCGAATCGAGGACGAGGCAACGTGGGTAGTCGAGAGGGTATAATGGCCAGAGGTGGTGGGCCAAGCTTAAACTAGGGTTTAAGGGCTGTGGATGTTGGGTATGAATTTCTGATCGTCAACGATGATGAGGAGCGTCGAGTTGGCATAGTGCTAGCCACGAGGTGTGGTAGGGTGTGGCGGTCACAATGGAATAGGTGGCAGAGGCTGGTTGTGATCGAGGCGTGGTGGTTGCACGTTAATCCGGGCAATTTCATTTTAGGTAAAGGCGTGTTTTTCTTTTTTGAATTTGGAAAGACGGGGAGGAGTACTGTTGAAGGCGGATAGGGTTGGGAAGTTTTGGCTTCGGGCCTTGGTTTGGGTGAGAAGAAATTTTAATTTATTTTCTTAAATTATATAAACTAAGTATATTGAATTTAAAATGGGATATCTTATTCATTTTAAATCAGTTTAACCCATGGATTATTGCATTGGACTCGTGTTGGCAAGTACAATATTATGGTACAAATAATTGATAGTTTTAATGAAGTATAATTTAATGATAAAATAATAATGATTGAATATAATTATGTTATTTTAAATAACAACATGATTAAATTAATTACACTTCATTTGTGATATCAATTTGCAGAATAAAACTCTGTTCTGCAATAATTAAATCGAATAGATTGTTTTGGACGATCATTTGAAAAGAATAAATCCTTGTTCTTTGATTGTTAGGTAAAATGATGATTTTTTGTAGTTAATTAATATTTGGATTAATTAATATTGGATAGGTGATATGTTAACTATTGACTGTTAATTGTTGAGTGCCAGATGCTTGTTAGCCTTGCCAAATTAGATGTGACTTTGATATGTTGTGAAAGTTAAATCCTTTTCGGAATGAAAGCAAAGGTAACATTGGTTAAGTGTGTGGTAGCCTTGGGTCTCATTTTAATATATTAAAAAATTATTTGATATTTTTGATTTGAAATTGGTTCTGATTTGAAGAATGATTTTAAATGTGCCTTTGGAATTTTCGGTGACCTTTTATCTAGAAATGGTTTTGTAACATCTCTATTTTACTTCAACCTTTTTGTTAGTCTTTTCTAACATATATGGAGATGTTTTAAGTATTTTTGGGAAGTATTTAGAAATATAATGTTAGTTATAATGAAAAAGGAGTTTATCTCTTATAATAAAGTGATTCTGTTTTTAAAGAAGATAGAAATATTTTTGAATGAATATTTGTGAAACAATTTGTTTAAAATGTCATATGGAAAGAAAGATTTATAATAAGGAAAATGATATATTTTTATAATTGGAATAATAAATCACATTTGTAGATTTATAATAATATATGGAATGATCTTTTTATGGAAAAATTTTGGTTCTATCTTGAAATCGAAGATTTGTGATAAGTATATGAGATAAATAATTTCAGAGGTTTATAAAAGGAGTATGTAAAAATAAAAGAGATTTATAAATAATCATTCTAAATTATGGTGGTATGGAAAGTATTCATTGCATATTTAGCACCAACTTCCAAGGTCGGAAAACTCAACCCTATCCCGAGAACTAAGAATATATATCGAGTCAAGGATTGTACGATGGAATGTCGGACGTTGCCTCGCCAGTAGGTATTGCTAAAACTAGAGATAGGATGCATAGATTCGGGGTTTAGCTAATCCAAAGGGTGCAGGCGATTTTGCCTTAGTGATACCTATCATTATGCAAGAAGTAAGTGGTACACTTGGCCTTGGTGCCCAGCTATGTATTTCCTATGGTACACCAGGTAGGGATGTACGATGCTTCAGAAGGATATTTCTTATCTTGTGTAGGAGGACCATCGTAGATGTTCTGAGGGAATCTCCGTGGAATCATACACACTTAGAGAATGCGCCTTAGCAGTTTTGATTGTATAACTATTGTTGTTATGATGTTCACTCACATGCGTCACAATTACTTGGTTATCTATGTTTCACACCTTAAATATTATTGTAATATCATTGGATTTTCTTATGAAATGATTTGGTTATCGTAAGGTAAAAACCCGCCCGTGTTTATTTGTGATGTGGCCTCGAGAGATACCCTTATTTTGAAAAGAGTTTTATAACATTAAAAATCCATATGATTTGTGTTTCTCATGCTGGTTTACCAGACTGATCTAGACATTGTTTTCTTATAATGCTCGGGTCAACCCAAGCATATTTTTCAAATTTAGTTATGGGTGCTTTGGAGCTTCAAGAGACGAGCTGGATGCCTTCAAGACATAATCATGTATCTATTTTTGCTGTATTTCTTATTTTGTATTTATCATCATTTGTGAGGACAGACTGTTATAACCTCCAGGCTGATGATAGGTTATTTTACTCAGATTTTTGTATACATATTACACTTTTATTTTGTAAAGGTCATGTGTATATTATATATTACTTGTCATGATGTGTAATGCTATTCTGTCTTTTATTTTCTTGCATGCCAAAAATCTGTCTTTCCAGCGCACGGATGCTCAACATGTGAATATCGTGGTTGTATTAGTGTCAACTTTTGAAGGTCGAAAAGGTCGATCGTTTCACATGGTACTTGAGCTTAGGTTGAGCGAACACCTAGGCCTTGGTGGGATAGACTCATTAAAGATAGGGTAAGTAATAACCTAGAATTAGTTTGACTATATTATATATAAGAAACCGTATTCGTTAATGCTATAAAAATGTTTTATATGGTGTTGGTTGGTCTGTTGAGTGGTTTACGAATTCTGGTCGACGTGCCTGATCAACATTGTCGATATGGCTTTCTAAACACTTGAATGTGGAAAATTGACATAGTATTATTTTAAAATTGGCAAATGAAATAATTTTACCTAGGATTATATTTTATATATAAAGGAATAATTTCCAAAAATTAATATAATTATTTATAAAGTGTTTGTTAGAAAATAATAACATTTATTTATTATTAGCATTTATTGTTTGTTTAGTCATGCTTGTCCAGTTTAGAGCATTAACTATTGTTAGTTGACTAATTATTTACGCTTGGCCATTTTTTGAGCATTTATTGTTTTGATGAAATTATATAAGAACCTCTTATGAATTCAATTTCACAATTTGACTACAAGGCGTTCATTAATAATGTAAGTTTAACAAATTTATTTTATTTAAAGGAAGTTACTTAGGATGAATGATTTTATAAATTTGGTTAATGAAAATATGGTTTATAAAATGTATTTTGTAAATAAGAGGATTAACGAGAATTTAAATTCCGATGTCTTTGGAAAAAGATTTCGAATGATTTTTGGAAAAAAGTATTAATAGTAATACTTGGAAGTATTTATAAGTATAAATGTTTTCAATGAAAATTTTAAGTAAGGTGCATTTTCTTTAGATAGTTTGGGGAATGAGTCATGATTAGTTTTGTGATAATCTGAATAATCTTCTCAGTGATGGTTGGATGTTTGCTTAGACGAACAACATAGTGCACTTAGTAAATTATCCTCTTTGTCATTGTATGATCGAAAGGAGTTTGAATCTGAACGAACCCAATGTATATTGGTAATATATAATTTTGCTAAAACTATTTTAATTGGACATATATGGTATTATTTCAAAATGAATTCAAAACGTTAAAGTATTTTTATATAACTAGTTCGATGGCTCGAAAATGATTAAAAATAGACAAGGGATATGTTCAGATGGTAAGAATTCTCTTATTTATTACCCTCTTTGATAAGAAGATGTCTGGTACTATTTGTTAGCACCCATTTCCTTAGTATCATTTTAGGGTTACTTGTTTTATATGCATATTTTCAATAGATTAAACAATATATAATTATTTCTAAAGTTTTGAAATAAAACCAGGTTTAGTTCTTAAATTTCCTTCGAGGAGATTTGATATAAAATAGAAGGTCATTTAAAGTTCATATTATTCTTGGATCAAGGTGAAATAATTTAATACAAGTTTAATGGATTGAATTTAATAGGAAGGTTTTAATAAAAAAGTTTATTAAAACCATGTCTTTTGTTTTAACATCTAATTTGTGATAACTATGTGAGTTATTAGGTTGGCCGATAAAATGTCTTTACCTTAGAAATATCTGAGGAAAAGTAGAATCTAGTACTGAGTTTGGACACCAACATCTTGTTCTTCTTATCTACTTACCAGAGCGGATGGGTAAAGAGGTTTAAGCGATCGACTTGCATTTTATGACCCAGATTTATCTCGGGCATACATTTGAATCTAAATATCATAAGATTAAATCAGTTAATTTATATACTCTCAAGATGTAGTAGGGTATTATACAATTCAAAAATTTAGTAGTATTGTTTTTTTCATGAAATATTTTCATAAATGACCTTTGAAGTAAAAAAAAATCGGTATAAGTAAGAACTGATAGGAATAAAAATGTAAGTTGTATGTAGATCATTTCTTCGTACAGTTCTTGTTCCAAGATTTGAGTACATGACTTTAAGTTCCTACCAATTCGAATAAGGATTTAGCAGTTGATTCTTGATGGCGAACGCTTGGTGAGGGTTCTTGATACGTTATCGATGTTTTCTATCATATTATAGGAAATGTAAGGAAAATGGAGGTTTCTAATCAAGGAGCATGATCGGAGTCCGCATTAGGGAAGTCAACTGAGCGATATTAGTTCAGAAGAGAAATTTATGTATCTGAGTAAGTGATCGAATCATATATTGCATACGCATGATTTATTTACAATAAATGGGATTATGAAAATGTTTAAATATTTATATGGGCTTATTTTTTTCTTTGTTTGACAAAGATGAAATTTCGGGGATGAAACTCTTTTAAGGAGGGAAGAATGTAACGACCTAAAATTAGGGCTATAAATGGATACCCGAAAAATCCAAAAACAGTCCGCATCCGCATCTGAAAAGAGATAAATATCTAATATCTGAAGAATCGGAGCGAAGACATCCACATCCGTAAATTATTCGTTCGGTTTTTGTCAAGATTATAGTTCAATATGTATATTTTAGTGTAATGAAAGATATTCGTTTATTATTTTATTATGTTAGTACTTTATAGTATATCCATTTAATGCTTATTAACTGCTTGAAACTATTTATCGTCATCATATTTGTTAATTTTTAGCATTTTTACAATCAATGAAATTGAAAAATATTTATGTTAAACTAAAATTTTCTTTTTATAATTCTTGATTTATTGCTCGTTAGCAGATAGGATAATTATCTGATATCCGTTCATATCCGCGGATGCGCATATGGCATAATCCACATCCAAAAACTTAATTGATAGACCTACTCGAAATTTTTGAAATTTCGTTTGGGAATATTTAATTTGTTTAAATGTTCAAATTTGATTCAAATGTAAAATAATAAGAAAATCAAATTTTAATAAAATGACTTGATATTTAAGGATGTATTTTTAAATGAATTTATTCCATAATTATTAGTTTGGAAAATATTTAAATTGTCATTTAATGCATTTTATGGAAAACATTGATATTTTTGAAATTTCACAGAATATATTAACCAGTGTATTTTATTATTGTTTTGTGATCATATCGCATTGTTTTACGTGATCGTATTTCATTTTTATGTCGCTCGTGGTTCGTATGTGAACATGATACTGTGTAACGTGGTACCCAAAACTTATCAAATCCTGATATGATGGTTGCTTGGCATGGAGGCTTTGTGTTGCCTCTATATCACTCAACTCACACCGTATCGCTTCACTTCGTTTCACTCCACCTCACTTCACTTATCTCTCCTTCCTCTTCTTCTTTACTTATTTTCCATTACCCATAAATAAAAACAACTCCACCATCAAACATCAAAATTCAATATCTCTTAATCCGATCATAATCAGTCGAAAATTCCATCATAAAAGTTGTTTTTTTACCTTCCCTAGTGTTTTCTAAAAATAATCACTTTCCGTTTCGTCGAGTGGGGGTAGGAATTGTTCAATAACAGTGGTGGTCGAATGATGATTGTTTTTTGACGAACACAAAATGGAAATCGAAGAGTTGGGTTGTGTTCATGACGACAAAACGAGATTTTTTTTTATGATCTCGAGATTTTTAGTGGTCGGAGTTGGCCGTAGTTGGTGGTTGATTGTTTATAGATCAATTAGCTATTTTTGACAATAAGGTGATAGAGGGGAGCAATGGTGGTGTTAGGAGGAAGCTCAAGTCGAGGCCTAGGCAGCGGGGCCTGTCAGAAAGGGTATGATGATCAGAGGTGTTGGATCAATCTCAAACAAAGGTTTAAGAGGTTGTGGATGTTGGATTCAAATTTTCGACCGCCGGTGGTGATAGGAGCATCGAGTTTGATGCAGTGCTATCTAGTGGTGCGGTAAATTGCGACGATCACGATGGTATAGGTTGCGGAGGCTGGCTGTGATCGAGGTGGCGGTGGTTGCAAGTTGACCGAGGCGAGTATAGGTGCATTTTCCTTTTTTGAATTTCGAATAAACGTGGATTACTTTTGAAAGTGTGTAGGGTTGGGAAGTTTGGGCTTTGGGCCTTTCTTTCAATGAGAATAAATTTTAATTTTTTTTTTAAATTATGTAAACTAAGTATGTTGAATTTAAAGTGTGATATCTTGTTTAGTTTAAATTCGTTTAACCCACGGATTTTTTTGTCAGACTCATACTGATGAGCACAACATTATGGTATAAATAATTGATGTAACAACCCAAAAATTAACAAATATTTCATTCTTTTATTTATAAAACTTTGGGGTTTATAATATAAAAATCTAAATTTTTAAAATTGATTAAAACATTTCTCAAATTTTTAATTAAAGCATAAGATTTCTGAAACTTTGACTTTGGTTAAAGATTAACTCTAATTGGAATTTTTAAAATTCTAAATTTTATCTTTCAAACTCGAATTTCAAATTCTTTTAATTCAATTGAATTATTATAACAACATTTATACTTTGCTTTTGTCTTTTTTAAAAATGGATTATCTACCTTTTTAAAATTAGTAATATTTTGTTTTACTTATTTACATCCATTTGAATAATAAATTTCCTTGTAAATGGTAATATGAATCAGAAGAACGTAAAGAAATTTTATTTTTTTAGTTAAGTAGTAAATTTCAAAATTTACAGTGTATTAATAAACTGTTTAATCACGCGTTTAAAAGGCACATTATTTGATGGAATAAATAACATATAAGCGTTACTTTTGTATAAATTTGAGTGTATATTATTGCGGTTGTAGTACGCATTCTTAAAAATTCGTATCGCAGATATAAATAATTAATTAATTTGTAGATGTGCAATTCTAAGTGGTAAATGAATAAATTTCCTAGCCTATTAATTTCGTTTAAAAGTTTCCTAAATTCGCATGTAAACGTTACCTTTTCCTTTATTTTCAATTGTTCTAAAATTGGTATGAAATCTTTGATTTGCCCTACTATTTAAATTTTATTTGCTTACCGTTTCCTTCTTCCATTAAATCAACGCAAATTACCCCCTTTAAGTGTAAAACGTGCCTCACCATTTAACGCAATCACTTTGGTGTAAAATTTAAACCATTCCTCCTCTGTTGAACAATAAGTCACGATCAATAATATTTATAACATGCTAAATTTACGTGCCATTCAAAAACAAATTTTATTAATTCTTGCGTTTTAACCTATGCAGTTTGCATCTTTTAATCAAACACGTTCAAAATTGTTATTTCTTGCCTTTGACCTCTCCCACATAAATCTATGCAGTTATTTCTCTTGCCATTCTAACAAATATTGCCTAAAATTTTCGCATGCCTTGAATTGGCGTTTCTCATTTTATCATTTTACCCGCGTTTTTAAATTAATAAATCAACAAAATTTACCTCTTCATAAAGCAAACATCACGCAGAATAATCTCCTGACCGTTTAAAAATGATTTCTTGCCATATTTTTTTTCCTTTACGTGAAGTGCGCAACTTCTCTTATATAAATGAAAACCCATGATCAGAAATTCCATAACCGTTCACATTTTTAAATTCTTGCCATAGTTCCCAAAAATCAACGCAATAAATTAATTGTTTGCCTATTTCTTTCACCCCAAAATCATCGCCTGTTTACATCTTTTAAATACTCATGTTCTTTTTTCTTTCTTTCCATTTACCGTTCCTAAAGCAATTTAGTTCTCGCATTTTTATCAAACACAATTATCTCCATCATGCACCTTCTTTAAATTATTATCTTAGCTAAATAAAGAATTTAATCCGTAGACGTTCCATTTTTCTTGCCGTTTCTTTTGTAAATCAACGAAATAAATTAATCGTTGCCTATTTTGACCTTAAATCAGTGCAAGATTTTATTTATTAGAGTACGTTCAAAAGTTCATTTATCTCTTGCAGTTTCTCCCTCTAAAATCACGCAAGATACCCTCTGTACATATTCCAATCACGAGTTTAATAGTTTTAAATCAATTCTTGCCGTTACTTTGCTAAAATCACTCAACCAATTTAATTATAAAACGCAACCTTTAATAATACAGTGAAATCATTCAGTTCCTTTAGCATAATAAAATTTGAATTCACTTGCCATTTTTTTTCCTGCATTGATTTTTTGCTTGCCCAAAAACACGCAACCCACTATATAAATTCATAACCCCTCATTTACATTTCCATTACCGCAAGCTCAACTTTAAATACGTAGCACATTTGCAACAATTTCATTCATTTTCTACCTTGTCGTGCTAAAGCTTCAGGTAGCATCAGGTACATGGCTGCATCCCTTCTTTCTTCTTATTTTCCTCTTTCTCTTTTTAGTTTTTCTCTATTTCCTATTGTTTGTTCCACCGTGCTCGGCTACTCCGCACCATCCTTCGCTCCTTATTCTGTCACCGACCTTGCACCATGAACCATCCCGTGACTTTGTGCTGGCCAACGTTCGGAAAAAAGAAAAAAAAGGGGAAAACAATGCATGCGCCGCCTTTTTACATCAGCCTATAGGACTAAATCTCGAGCGCATGCACGTATATAGGCTTGAGCCACCTGAGTTTAACCCTGCCTTAATCTGTTTCAAATGTTTGTGTTTCAAGCTTTGAAAAAAAAAAAATAGGGAAGAGAGCTGCATCATTTTGCATTTTGCTCCTGCATGATTAGGTCGTTAGCCACTGATTTGGCATGCTACTGCATGCGTTCAGTTTAAATAAAAAAATAAAAATAAATAAATAAATAAATAAAGGGGGAAGTAAATTATGCGTACATGTCAGGAATGAATATATGGGCAAGCACAGTGTTGCTTTTTCAACTAGAGACTATGTTGAAATTACCCTTTTGCATTTCTAAAGTAGAAAATGTATGCCACCTGTAGCTTGTGTAACCAGTCCTCTATGCCATGACGTGAAGTCTCAGGAGTGCATGCATTCGAGTTTTGAAATTTGGCAAGGGTCGTGCCTTTTTATAAAAAAAGAAAAAAATATTATACTAAGAGGGTGAATAGAATAGTAGGGATCCACCTATGCATGTGAGTAGAACATCCTGAGCATTAGCGTTTTAGGATATATATAGTGAATATAGGTAGGTAGATACATACATGAATAACAGTCTTTATGCACTATGAACAGATCCATATGAAGTATTGTATACTAAGAATAATTGTGAAGTATTAATACGTAAACCACATGTTGCACTTAGTAAAAAAAATAAAAAAATAAAAAAATAAAAAGGAATGAATGAACAAGCCGAGCCTTTGATATGTGGGTCAAGTCATTTGGTGAGTGGCCGAGCCGTTGTGTCGATTTCCTTTAATTCAATCTTGTTTCAAATTTGCTGTGTTCGTGATGAGATTCGAATACTTAGTTTTATTTAAATACTTTGTTCAAGATTTGAATCAAGTCGTTGCATCCACTGAAAATTGATCGTGCCTTCTGTACTCTTCTTTCGGGGAATATTGGGTCACTCCTTGACGCTATTTAAAAGTAAGTTTATTAACACACCATATGAAGTATTGTATACTAAGAATAATTGTGAAGTATTAATACGTAAACCACATGTTTCATTTAGTAAAAAAAAAAAAGGAATGAATGAACAAGCCGAGCCTTTAATATGTGGGTCAAGTCGTGTGGTGAGTGGTCGAGCCGTTGTGTCAATTTCCTTTAATTCAATCTTGTTTCAAATTCGCTGTGTTCGTGATAAGACTCGAATACTTAGTTTTATTTAATTACTTTGTTCAAGATTTAAATCAAGTCGTTGCATCCACTGAAAATTGATCGTGCCTTCTGTACTCTTTTTTCGGGGTAGATATCGTTGTTTGAATAAATTCTGCAGCTTCGAGAAGGTGAGTATTCTCACTTGACAAACATACTTATATATTTGTAAATTAATAACAAGTGTAATTGTAGAATAAAATTTTATTTCATTTTATTTGACTGTTATATAAATTGATGATGTGTAAAAATCCTGTTATCAAACCTACACATCATCAGTTATATTAGATACTGTTTTATTTATGTTGTTATACTATTTATTAATTTACTGCTTAATCCCACTGCTAGTTCCCTGTAGAATAGAAATCGTTACAATCTGAAATGATAGGCCTGAACGATATTTATTTTATTCATTTATTTATTTAGTTATTTATTTAACTTGGGATTGCGGGTTCGAAATGATAAAACTCGGATTTTCTTTATAAACTACGGATTGAAATGATATATTATCCGTAGCACTTGACCTAGGTTAGAAAATATTATACAGACCTGTGGTGTTATATATATATGTGTAAAAAAATTCTGGAATTATTAAATATTTGTAAAATTAGAATGTATATTATTTTGTTTAAAATTTGATTTAAAATGATTCTTAAGCATAGTTATATTTTATAAGTTAAAGATGTAAATAAATAAAAGTTAAAAATTTAAAGTATAAATTTCTTTTGCAAATTTGGATTTGTAAAATAAATGGAATTTTAGCTAAGAAATAAAATATGAAATTTGTTATAACTTGAATATAAAGCGAGGATAAGTTTTCTATGAATTAAATAGTTAAATTAGTGAAATATGGAAGTTGAAATATAACTTGATTTAGAAATGGGAGGCTGGTTTTCAAATAAAGGTAAGATAATAAATTAATTAGAAATTTAGTTATTTTGGAAACGGTAATTTAACTTAATTATTAAATAAAATTCATAGAAAATGTGTACTTGATTTTATATAAAGTATAAAAGTTATATATATACTTGAAGAATTTACTTTATAAAAATCATAAATTATTGAGAAATTTAAATGACTATTAAAAGTGGAAATTTTGATTTGTTTAAATAAAAGGTTTAATTTTGCTGAAATTATATTGAAATCTAAATTTTAATTTACTCAAATTTATTATAAAGGATATTACCGCACTTTGCAAGTGCTGTAGTTGATACAATTGGACTAAGGCTAAACTTTTGGGATTTTATATTTTATTTTGTAAGAAAGATAACTTCACTTTTAAATAGTTTCAAAAGTAGCATTTTGATTGAAATATAAACTATTTTAGATTCTTTATAACCATGGGTAATAATAACGTTGGTTGTTAAAGAGACCGGGATCGGATATGGGCATACTCTCTGTCGATACCGAAAACCACTTTGGCAACCGTGTACGCGGTGGAGATTCCAGAATGAAGTAGGACGGTGGTGACGTTTCCTTTAGGTAAATACGTGGACCCGACTCCCGTGAGTTGGCATAAGGTGTCTAAAACAGGAGCGATTAACGGACTAATGAGGTAGCACCTTTGATCGGACACACTTCTTCGTATGCCATTCTATTACATTGTGATTGTTTGGTGCGCACCTTTGATTTGGGAGTGATTGTTCGAGGTGGGCGGTTGTAGCAGCTACGCGTTACCACCGGTCCGGATGCGTAATTGGTATATCTACCCTGACATTGCCTTGTGCCATGTCACCAACCATAGCGAGTCTTGTACGAGTTTGGTTTTCTCTCGCAGCCCGTGTGATATCCTCTGGTGGCTCCCCGATCAGGAGGGACTATGATATTGGATGGACTACTGGGACTATTACGTGTTAAGGGTAATTTTGGGTCACTCCTTAACGCTATTTAAAAAAAAGTTTATTTTACTAATAGACACTATTATAATAGCGAAGTATTACTGTATAGTAAATAGTTTAACGGATCCTTAGAGGATGGGCGGTCCCAAGCATCCTTTAAATTACTTGTATCTTATTATAGTTCACTTGAATTAGCTTATACTGTATAAGTATGTATGTCCTGACTTGAGTGTTTATGTTTTAATTTACGCTTGGGTCAGCTTGAGTTTCACTTCAGACTTCACTTCGGAGCTTGGACTTCTGCTGATCATCTCTTTTCAAGCTGCCATCAAGTTTCTGCTTAGTTCTTATTAGGCTTTGTAATCAAGACAATCTAATATTGAGATTTTCTGTGGAGATATATTTGGTTTAAGACTATGTACTTTATACTTATTTTGAGACTATTGATAGTGGCTTCATGAACCACTAAGTTATTTTTATATTCCGTTGCGAGTATTCTGATTCTGTGTCTATGATTCTGTGATTATTTATTTACTGTATATTTTGAGATTTGCCAAATTTTATTTACAATGCGGTATTTTGAACAATTCAAGTCCGACATGCGCGGATGCGAATGGTTGGAAATATCGGGTCGTTATAGTTTGGTATCAGAGCTTTGGCTCTAGGCAAAACTTAGAATGTATGGTAAATTTGATTTACAGAATCACTTTCATTCAATCTCTTCCTTTTGGTTTGATTTCCTTTGAATTTTGGAACATTCCCTTCGGTTCCAAAGTTCATTCGTGTCCATCACTATTCATCTTCTTTCGATTTTGGAGTACCCCATAACTCCACTTCGGATGATCTTTATAGTGACTTGGCGGTCTCGCCAATATTCTAATAAATGGGTGAAACTCCTTTACAATTAGCATTGATTCACCAGAGATTTATATTTATCCTCGGTTGAGATGCTAGTATCTTTGGTTATTCCGAACTCTATCTCTTCAGATCGAATGTAGATTTACCCCAGAAAATCCACATCGATCTTACTCTTTAAGTCACGGTTGACCAGGTTAAGGTTGCCCGCGATTTATATAAACTTATCCAGTTCCTTATTCTGTTATTTAATCATCGGATCTTCTGATTCCAACTTATCTTTAAATCAAAATTCTCTTTGATTTGAGTCCATCAAATTTGAATCTTTATCCTTGTTTTGAAAAATTTATTCCTATATTTGGAAAAAAAATCTAATATTATATATAAGTATAATTTTCAGAATTTTTATAATTAATTTAACTAGTTGTTAGGAGATAATAGTCTTTAATTTTATTTATGGTTTTGTAAACCAAGGGTTTTGTCTTATATAAATAATTTAACTATAAACAATGGTTATAAATTAATTTGGAAGCAGAAATGAATTTAAAACTAGAACTTGAATTCCTGATGGTTTCAAACCTTGTGTTTAAAGTTTTAAAAGGATATATTATTTAAATTATTTTCGAATAGAAATTTGTTTTCAAAGAATTTTAAAGGTTTAAAAATCAGCGCTCTTCTCTTTGTCGCTGGGAAATAATTTTGGTGATGACTACAACATCATCGACATTCATTTTCGAGTTTCGAAGTGAAGAGACCATTCTGTAGTTTGGCTATAGTGTTACCTTAAGAATTTAATTGATTTGAATCTCTAACATATGACTTGATTTATAATATATAGATATATGATTTAAATTTGATTTGACATATTATGTACATATATTTATTTATCTCTAAATGGTTTGAAGGGAATCGGAAATTTAATTGTTAATTTTATCTTGAAGAATAATTTCAGTTATAGAAAGAAAATCAAAATTTTGAATAAATCATTCAAACTTGAGATATTGAATTTGAAAGTTTTATTTGTATAATGCTCAATTGCATTTCAATATAACTTACCTTGATTTCAGATGTTAACAATGTAATTGGATAATATACAATATAAAAAGATTTATAAATAAAATTTGAGTGGTTATAATAAATGTTATACACTTAAATTCTAGTTATAAAAAGATTAACAGAGGTAAATAAAATAAAAGGTTAATGGAATAATTTTCAATATAAAATGATGTTAAAGGAACTAAGAATAAATTTAAACAGTTGTAATAAGTGTAAACATATTTAACATAGATGAGAAAAATATATTGAGAGAAATAGATTTATTTATAGTTAGGAATAAAGAAGAAATTAATTTATTGAACACATTTTTGAGTATAACAAATGATTTTCAAACTTATGATTTTAGAAATTTTTATTTTAAGATAATTGGAAGATGAAGTAATGAAATTTGAAATAGTAAAATTTAACTTGAGTGAAATTAAATAGATAAAATCAATTATAAATTTAAAATTGAATTTGTATGGTTTAGATTAATGATTCTAATTTAAGTTTCAATTTAGTTTTCTTTCAGGTTGTTTCTATTCCCCTACCTTCTTCCTTTTCGAGGACGAAAAGTTCTGAGTGGGGGAGAGTGTAACAGCCTAAAATTAACAAATATTTCATTCTTTTAATTATAAAACTTTGGGGTTTATTATATAAAAATCTATATTTTTAAAATTGATTAAAACATTTCCCAAATTTTTAATTAAAGGATAAGATTTCTGAAATTTTGACTTTGGTTAAAGATTGACTCTAATTGGAATTTTTAAAATTCTAAATTTTATCTTTCAAACTCTAATTTCAAATTCTTTTAATTCAACTGAATTATTGTAACAACATTTATACTTTGCTTTCATCTTTTTAAAAATTATCTACCTTTTAAAATTAGTAATATTTTGTTTTACTTATTTACATCCATTTGAATAATAAATTTCCTTGTAAATGGTAATATGAATCAGAAGAACGTAAACAAATTTTATTTTTTTGGTTAAGTAATAAATTTCAAAATTTATAGTGTATTAATAAATTGTTTAATTACGTGTTTAAAAGGAACGTTATTTGATGGAATAAATAACGTATAAGCATTACTTTTGTATAAATTTGGGTGTATATTATTGCGGTTGTAGTACGCATTCTTAAAAATTCATACCGCAGATATAAATAATTAATTAATTTGTAGATGTGCAATTCTAAGTGGTAAATGAATAAATTTCCTAGCCTATTAATTTTGTTTAAAAGTTTCCTAAATTCGCATGTAAACGTTGCGTTTTCCTTTATTTTCAGTTGTTCTAAAATTGGTATGAAATCTTTGATTTGCCCTACTATTTAAATTTTATTTGCTTACCGTTTCCTTCTTCCATTAAATCAACGCAAATTACTCCCTTTAAGTGTAAAACGTGCCTCACCATTTAACGCGATCACTTTGGTGTAAATTTTAAACCATTCCTCCTCTGTTGAACAATAAGTCACGATCAATAAGATTTATAACCTGCTAAATTTACGTGCCATTCAAAAACAAATTTTATTAATTCTTGCGTTTTAACCTATGAAGTTTGCATATTTTAGTCAAACACGTTCAAAATTGTTATTTCTTGCATTTGACCTCTCTCAAATAAATCTATGCAATTATTTCTCTTGCCATTCTAACAAATATTGCCTAAAATTTTCGCATGCCTTGAATTGGCGTTTCTCATTTATCATTTTGCCTGCGTTTTTAAATTAATAAATCAACACAATTTACCTCTTCATAAAGCAAACATCACGCAAAATAATCTGCTGACCATTTAAAAATGATTTCTTGCCATATTTGTTTTCCTTTATGTGAATTGCGCTACTTCTCTTATATTAATGAAAACCCATGATCACAAATTCCATAACCGTTCACATTTTTAAATTCTTGCCATAGTTCACAAAAATCAACGCAATCAATTAATTGCTTGCCTATTTCTTTCACCCTAAAATCATCGCCTGTTTACATCTTTTAAATAATCACGTTCTTTTTTTCTTTCCATTTACCGTTCCTAAAGCAATTTATTTCTTGCATTTTTAACAAACGCAATTATCTCCATCATGCACCATCTTTAAATTATTATCCTAGGTAAATAAAGAATTTAATCCGTAGACGTTCCATTTTTCTTGCCGTTTCTTTTATAAATCAATGAAATAAATTAATCGTTGCCTATTTTCACCTTAAATCAGTGCAAGATTTTATTTATTAGAGTATGTTCAAAAGTTCATTTATCTCTTGTAGTTTCTCCCTCTAAAATCACGCAAGATACCCTATGTACATATTCCAATCACGGGTATAATTGTTTTAAATCAATTCTTGCCGTTACTTTGCTAAAATCGCTCAACCAATTTAATTATAAAACGCAACCTTTAATAATACAGTGAAATCATTCAGTTCTTTTGGCATTCTAAAATTTGAATTCACTTGCCATTATTTTTCCGGCATTGATTTTTCGCATGCCCAAAAACACACGGCCCACTATATAAATTCATAACCCCTCATTTACATTTCCATTACTGCAATCTCATGTTTAAATACGTAGCACATTTGCAATAAATTCATTCATTTTCTTCCCTGTCGTGCTAAAGCTTCAGGTAGCATCAGGTACATAGCTGCATCCCTTCTTCCTTCTTATTTTCTTCTTTCTTTTTTTAGTTTTTCTCTTTTTCCTATTGTTTGTTCCAACGTGCTCGGCTTCTCCGCCACCACCCTTCGCTCCTTGTTCTGTCACCGACCTTACTCCATGAACCATCCCGTGACTTTGTGCTGGCCAACGTTCGAAAAAAAAGAAAAAAAAGGGGAAAACAATGCATGCGCCACCTTTTGACATCAGTCTATAGGACTAAATCTCGAGTGCGTGCACGTGGCTTGACCCACCTGAGTTTAACCCTGCCTTAATCTGTTTCAAATGTTTGTGTTTCAGGTTCTGAAAAAAATATAACAGGGAAGAGAGCCGCATCATTTTGCATTTTGCTCCCGCATGATTGGGTCGTTAGCCACTGACTTGGCATGCTACTGCATGCGTTCAGTTTAAATAAAAAATAAATAAATAAATAAAGGGAGAAGTAAATTATGCATACATGTCAGGAATGAATATATGGGCAAGCATAGTGTTGTGTTGTCCAACTAGAGACTAGGTTGAAATTACCCATTTGCATTTCTGAAGTAGAAAATGTGCGGCACCTGTAGCTTGTGTAACCAGTCCTCTATGTCATGACGTGAAGTCTCAGAAGTGCATGCATTCGAGTTTTGAAATTTGGCAAGGGCCATGCCTTTTTATAAAAAAAGAAAAAAATATTATAATAAGAGGGTGAATAGAATAGTAGGGAGCCACCTGTGCATGTGAGTAGAACATCCTGAGTATTAGCGTGTTAGGATATATAGTGAATATAGGTAGGTAGATACATACATGAATAAAAGTCTTTATGCACTACGAACAGATCCATATGAAGTATTAATACGTAAACCACATGTTGCACTTAGTAAAAAAAAAGGAATGAATGAACAAGTCGAGCCTTTGATATGTGGGTCAAGTCGTGTGGTGAGTGGTCGAGCCGTTGTGTCAATTTCCTTTAATTCAATCTTGTTTCAAAGTTGATGTGTTCATGATAAGATTCAAATACTTAGTTTGAATTAATTACTTTGTTAAAGATTTGAATCAAGTCGTTGCATCCACTGAAAATTGATCGTGCCTTCTGTACTCTTCTTTCGGAGTAGATATCGTTGTTTGAATAAATTCTGCAGCTTCGAGAATGTGAGTAATCTCACCTGACAAACGTACTTATATATCTGTGAATTAATAACAAGTGTAATTGTAGAATAAAATTCTGTTTCATTTTATTTGACTGTTATATAAATTGATGATGTTAAAAATCCTGTTATTAAACCTACACATCATTAGTTATATTAGATACTGTTTTATTTATGCTGTTATACTATTGATTAATTTACTGCTTAATCCCACTGCTAGTTCCCTGTAGAATAGAAATCGTTATAGGCTGAAATGATAGGCCTGAACGATATTTATTTTATTCATTTACTTATTTAGTTATTTATTTAACTTGGGATTGCGGGTTTGAAATGATAAAACCTAGATTTTCTTTATAAATTACGGATTGAAATGATATATTATCCGTAGCACTTGACCTAGGTTAGAAAATATTATACAGACCCGTGGTTATATGTATATATATATGTGTGTGTGTGTGTGTGTGTGTGTAAATTTTCTGGAATTATTAAATATTTGTAAAATTAGAATGTATAATATTTTGTTTAAAATTTGATTTAAAATGATTCTTAAGCATAGTTATATTTTACAAGTTAAAGATGTAAATAAATAAAAGTTAAAAATTTAAAATATAAATTTCTCTTGTAAATTTGGATTTGTAAAATAAATGGAATTTTAGCTAAGAAATAAAATATGAAATTTGTTATAACTTGAATAAAAAGCGAGGATAAGTTTTCTATGAATTAAATAGTTAAATTAGTGAACTATGGAAGTTGAAATATAGCTTGATTTAGAAATGGGCGGCTGGTTTTGAAATAAAGGTAAGATAAGAAATTAATTGAAAATTTAGTTATTTTGGAAACGGTAATTTAACTTAATTATTAAGTAAAATTCATAGAAAATGTGTACTTGATTTTGTATAAAGTATAAAAGTTAGAAATATACTTGAAGAATTTACTTTATAAAAATCATAAATTATTGAGAAATTTAAATGACTATTTAAAAGTGGAAATTTTGATTTGTTTAAATAAAAGGTTTAATTTTGCTGAACTTATATTGAAATCCAAATTTAAATTTACTCAAATTTATTACAAAGGATATCACCGCACTTTGCAAGTGCTGTAGTTGATACAATTGGACTAAGGCTAAACTTTTGGGATTTTATATTTTATTGTGTAAGAAAAATAGCTTCACTTTTAAATAGTTTCAAAGTAGCATTTTGATTGAAATATAAACTATTTTAGATTCTTTATAACCACGGGTAATAATAACGTTGGTTGTTAAAGAGACCGGGATCAGATATGGGCATACTCTCTATCGATACCGAAAACCATTTTGACAACCGTGTACGCGGTGGAGATTCCAGAATGAAGTAGGATGGTGGTGACGTTTCCTTTGAGGTAAATATGTGGACCCGACTCCCGTGAGTTGGCATAAGGTGGATAAAACAGGAGTGATTGACGGCCTAATGAGGTAGCACTTTTGATCGGACGCACTTCTTCGTATGCCATTCTATTACTTTGTGATAGTTTGGTACGCACCTTTGATTTGGGAGCGCTGTTCGAGGTGGGCGGTAGTAGCAGCTACGCGTTACCACCGGTCCGGATGCGTAATTAGTATATCTACCCTAGCATTGCCTAGTTGTGTCGTGTCACATACCATAGCGAGCCTTGTACGAGTTTGGTTTTCTCCCATAGTCCGTGTGGTATCCTCTGGTGGCTTCCCGATCAGGAGGGACTATGATATTGGATGGACTACTGGGACTATTACGTGTTAAGGGGAATATTGGGTCACTCCTTAACGCTATTTAAAAGTAAGTTTATTTTACTAATAGACACTATTATAATAGCGAAGTATTACTGTATAGTAAATAGTTTAACGGATCCTTAGAGGATGGGCGGTCCCAAGCATCCTTTAAGTTACTTGTATTTTATTACAATTCACTTGAATTAGCTTACACTGTATAAGTATGTATGTCTTGACTCGAGTGTTTATGTTTTAATTTACACTTGGGTCAGCCTGAGTTTCAGTTCAGACTTCACTCCGGAGCTTGGACATCTGCTGATCGTCTCTTTTCAAGCTGCCGCAAAGTTTCTGTTCAGTTCTTATTAGGCTTTGTAATCAAGTCAATCTAATATTGAGATTTTCTGTGGAGATTTTAAACTATATTTGGTTTAAGACTATGTACTTTATACTTATTTTGAGACTATTGATAGTGGCTTCATGAACCACTAAGTTATTTTCATATTCTGCTGCGAGTATTCTGATTCTGTGTCTATGATTCTGTGATTATTTATTTACTGTTTATTTTGAGATTTGCCAAAATTTATTTACAACGCGGTATTTTGAACAATTCAAGTCCGACATGTGTGGATGTGAATAGTTGGAAATATCGGGTCGTTACAGTTGATAGTTTTAATAAAGTATAAATTTAAAGATACAATAATATTGATTGAATATAATTATGTTGTCTTAAATAGTAACATGGTTAAATTAATTGTACTTTGTTTGTGACATCTATTTAGCAGAATAAACTCCGCTATGCTATAATTGAATTAAATAGATTATTTTGGGCATTTATTGAGAAGAATAAATCCCCGTTCAATGCCTGTAAGGAAAAATGTTGATTTTTGAAGTTAATTAATATATGGATTAATTAATATTGGATAAATGATGTGTTAACTATTGATTGTAATTGATAAGTGCCAAAAGCTTGGTAATCTGACCATATTGGATGTGACATTGGTATGTCATGAAAAATGAATCCTTTTATGAATGAAAACAATGATATCATTCTTTAAGTGTATGGTAGCTCTATGCCGCATTATAGTATTTCGAAATATTATTATTTGCTGTTTTTGATTTTAAACTGGTTTTGATCTGGGGATGATTTTAAATGTGACTTTGGAATTTTCGGTGACCTTTTGTTTGGAAATGGTTTTTGAATATCTCTATTTTACTTCAATCTTTTTGTTTGTATTTTCTAACATATAGGGAAATGTTTTAAAAATATTTTGGGAAATATTTTGAAAAGTTAGTATAATGTTTATCATAAAGAAAAAGGAATTTATCTCTTATAATAAAGTGATTCTGTGTTTAAAGAAGATCGAAATATTTTTGAATGAATATTTGTGAAACGCTTTGTTTAAAATGTCGTATGGAAAGAATGGTTTATAAATGGTGTTTTATAAATAAAATAATATTTATAAATGTTATTTTATAAAAAGGGAAGGGATATAATTTTTATAATTGGTATAATAAATCACATTTGTGGACTTATGGTATTATATGGAATAATCGTTTTGTGGAAAGTATTTGGTTTTATCTTGAAACTGAAGATTTGTGATAAGTTTATGAGATAAATAATTTTATAGATATATAAAAGGAGTTAGTAAATATAAAAGAGATTTAAAAAGTAACTTTATAAACCGAAAAGGGATTTAATTTCTATAAATGATCATTTTAAATTATGGTTGTATGAAAAGTATTTTTTTCATACTTAACACCAAATTCCAAGGTAGGGAAACTCGTCTCTATCCTGAGAATTAAGAATATGTGTCGAGGCAAGGATATTTCTATAACTTGTCCGAATTCATTGTTAATCGACTAATAGTATAAGTTTGAAATCGAAA
Source organism: Allium cepa (assembly GCA_030765085.1). Classification (NCBI taxonomy): domain Eukaryota; kingdom Viridiplantae; phylum Streptophyta; class Magnoliopsida; order Asparagales; family Amaryllidaceae; genus Allium; species Allium cepa. The sequence goes on from CM060937.1 coordinate 1,043,142,393, forward strand.
AGCGGTGGTAAGTATATTTAATCTAATTTCCATACGATTCATTTACTTACCCCAAAAGGTAAGTAGTTTGGGTTTATTATACACAATATTTAAAATAACAGTAGTACTTTTTGGCCTATTTAAAATATTAATTTAGAAAAGATGAAATATGTCTTAAGATTTTTAAATATAATTATACCATTGAGACAAGTATTTGGATACATTTTTTAACTATTGAAAGTGTAGTGTTTTGTGAATATACTTATACTGATGAGATAAGTATATGGATATTTTTTCGGGAATTGAAAGAGTATAAATGAATAGTGAGTGAGTAATATACATATATATGTCTCTGTAAGAGTATTTTGGTATAAGTATTTACAAAGTGATTTTAATTAGTAGATGGATTGGTTTAACAGGCTTAGGGTTGCTTATGTGTTTAATCGTGCTTGGTTTCCTATGAAATTAAATCTTTGATTTGATTGATTGGTTATTTGATAGTTAAATAACCGACTATCAAATCTTGACCAAATATACTGTAGAAATATCTAAAAGAAACATGAAAATTATATGGTACATTTATCTTCAATGAACCTACAATGTACATGTAAACTCGTTGAGTTCTTCTGGGACAAATGATAAAGAAATCCGTCCGCTTAAATGGTTAGGAGGTGATCTCTACTCTTATGTATTATCCGTTTATTTCCAAAAGAATAGAAGTTGAGTTTATTGGAATTTATCGATTGGTTTTGGAGCATGCGATAAGCGAGGGAGTGTACTTGTATGAGATGACCCGAAACCATAACCCCTCCATGACTATATATGTGTTTTATGCTTTGAAAGAGGTTTGAGATTGGTTTGAGATGTCGAAATCTATATGGGGATTCGAGATCTGATTGAGATGCTCGAACACATGTTTTTATTTGTGATCTATTCAGGATGTATGACTCCAAGATCCATTGAGATATAGGAATCCATGTATGGTTTCGAGATCTGTTCGAGTTATGACCTGTGTGCTAGAATGCCGGATATATCCTCCCTAGCGGATATGACTAAAACCCAAGACAAGGTGCATGGACTAGGGGTTTAACTAACCCAAATGGTATAGACGAATCTACCCTTGAGATACCTATCATTATGCATGCAGCGGGTGGTGCACTCGGCCTTGGTGGCTAACTATGTATTTCCTATGGTACATCAGCTAAAGATGCCCAATATTTTGGAAGGATATCGCTAATCCTTATGCAGGAGGATCGTCCTATATGTTATAAGGGCATCTCCCTAGAATTATACACAATTAGCGAACGTGCTTGAGAGGTTTTGGTTGTATACCTATAATGTTTGTGATGTACACAATGTACAGTCATATGCACCATAGCTACTTGATTATTTATGTTTCACGTCTTAAACATTATTATAATATAACTGGATTTTCTTATGAATGGTTTGGTTATCGTAAGGTAAAAAATCGTCCGCTTTTATTTGTGGTCTGGTCTTACGAGATACCCTTACTTTCAAAAGTGTTTTAGAACATTAAAAACCTATATGATTTGTGTTTTGCATGCCAATTTTCCAGACTGATTTGGGCGGTAATTTATCATAATGCTCGGGGCAGCCCGAGCATATTTTCTAGATTTGGTTATGGATGCTTTAGAGCTTCAGGAGACGAGCCTGATTGCTCCAAGACATATTCATGTATCTTTATTTCCACTGCATTTCTTCTTTTGTATTTATCAGCATTTGCGAGGACATTCTGTTATAACTGTCCAGGATGATGATAGATTATTTTATGCTGATTGATGTATATATTACAGTTTTCTTTTGTAAAGATCATGTGTATATTATATATTACTTGTCATATATGAGATTCTATTCTATCCTTTATTTTCTTTCACCCCAACAAATTGTCTTTCAGATACTCAGGTGCTCGGCATGTGGATAGCATGGATATATGTGTCGACTTTTGAAGGTCAAAAAGATCGATAGTTACAAAAAAACCTATGCATTCTTACTACCCACTTGAATAAAGTGATGTCGATATGCACCAAAATCGATAACTCGAGCATAAGTATGATCCAACGGAAATGTAGCCTTATGCAACCCATAATGCATACACTTTATGCCTTAAATCATCAAGTTGTATACTGATTACTTCCTCTTCTAGATACTACGGTAGGACAACCCAAAAGTGGACGGTGTTCCCTCTAGTATCTACCTATTTAGATCATTTGTTACTCCTTCGTTCCACCAAAGGATACCCAAACCCGATGATTTATTCAATTGTTGAAAATAACATAACTTCTTTTCCAATTCGATTCAACTTAAGCTATCTTATTTAAGTTCTGATTCTCCGTACCGACCCTTTTTGAGTAACATTATTTAGGATGTTTAATTAGTTAAATAAAATAAAATAATGTAGCGGTCAGTTGATTGATATTTGTGATTAATAGAAGGGTAGCTGTGCCGATTTGAACTAATGAACTAAGCGAATTAAAATGAATTAAGTTACTGTAGTAGACAAGGGCAATATAGGAATAAGTATTATTTTTATACCCTAAACCCCATACACGTTCATTATTCACATTCACATTCACAAAAGCTAAGGCTAAATGCTGGTAACCATTTAGGGAAAACAAGAGAAGATTTCAAGAGGAAGAAGTTAATCAACTATATTTAAGATCAAATCTCAACTCTTTAATCTCAAAGCTAAGGTGAATAATGACTATATCTCATACTTTTTTACCTGTTTTCATTTTTAGGTTAAATCTGAATTATTTTACAATGGTTTTCCATGTTTTTAAATGTTAAATGATATATATATATATATATATATATGCTTGTTGATGATTTACGCTAATTCATGCAGATTTTATGATATGTTTTAATGTGAAAACACTATAATGACATCCAAATGCCTTGCAGTTTAGACTTGGATCAGAAATGATATTTTAGAGATGGCTTTCAATTTTCATAATTTTCTAATTTAATGTGGATTTTACATTAATTTTCAAGTGAGGAAATTGATTATTTGGGTTGAAAACTTTCTACGGCTAAATAATATTTGTTTTGAATCCGAAATTATTATATGTTAGAAACATATTAAAAATGATTTACTAGAATTTTTATAGAATTTTTCTAAATGCTTTAGTGAATATATAAAATTATTTGAGGTATAGGACTTAAATGTTTTATATGTTTATAAAAGGAAAAGGGGTGTTTTGTAAATTAATTGCATTGTTTATTTCTAAAATTTTGGCAGTATTTTTAGAAAAGAAATTAGCAACTAATCATGTTTTGACCAACAAGGTAGGTTAGTAGAAAAGATTTCTTTTAAAGGTTAAAAATCAGTTTATACATGCTCTTTACATGTTTCGCCACTTTCGGTACCAGGGTTCCATCCGCGTACATCCCCTCCATCACTATCGAAACCAACGCAAATAGTATCAATGATTTGTACATAGTGAATTGGAGACATGTGGCAGGTATTGGGTTGAAACATGGGGTTCCGACGGGGTTGAAGCGTTACTCTTCTTTTAAATGGAAATGCGTCCGCTTTGCTTTCGAAAGGAATGCTTTCGACTTGGTTGACTTCCAATTAGGTCAAATTGATTTAAGGAGTGGTTTCGAAAAGGTTGCGCCTTTTGTTTTAAGTAAATGCTTTCGAAGGGGTCGAAACCCCTAGCTGCCGCTTTCTACCTCTCGAAGCAAATGGTTTCAAATCGGTTACATTGTTTTAATAACTTAGCCGCTTATCCAATACTTTCGAAGAGTTGGTTTTGACACCATCACTTCTTTACTTTTAAATTTCTTTCGAAAGAGTGCTTTCAAGTTGGCTGTTTTACGACCATCTATTCCGTCTGAAGTAAAACCCAAAGGTTTCGAATGGATTGGTATTAAATGGTTTCCAACGGTTATTCCATATATTTTACTTCAACCCAAAGGCTTTCAAAAGGTTTGATATTTAGAAAGGATTTTAATGCTTTTGAAAGGTTTAAATGAAGGTTTTGAAGGTGTGGTTTCCCAATGGTTTCGAAAGGTTTAAAAGGAAAGGTTTTCCAATGTTTCAAAAGGCAGTGTTTAAAGAGTTTTAAAAGAAGGATGTCCAAGGTTTTAAAGCTTTTGGAAGTGATGTTTTTCAATGGTTTCGAAAGGATGACTATGAATGGTTTCAAAAGGGTATATTTTGGCCTTTATCATGATGTTTTACATGGTTTCAAAAGGGGTACTTTCAATGGTTTCAAAAGGGGTACTTTTAGTATATTTAAGAGGGGTACTTTCAAAGGTTTAAATGTTTTCATCAGCAAAGATTTGTGTAAAGTACATATAATATGGTAAGGTGATTTGAGTAAAGCATAGAGTTCATTTTCCTTATTTAAAGTATGATTTATAGGTTTAAATCAATTTGAGAAGAAAATGTTTTCAAGGAAAATTTTAAGGGCAGATTTCCCTAAGTAAAAAGACTCGGATATGAATACCAGATGGGACTGGTATGGGGTCGCACCCTATACTTTAGCTAGCATACCTTAGCTAATATAAGTCCAAAATTCCAATGTGTACGGCTTTGTCACAGGTAAAACTAAAATTATGTTACACATAGAAAGAATCTATTGAGAAGAGATTGTTTATTGGTGTGCCTGCAAAACACTTAGGATCAATTGACCATGGGAGAATTAAGTTAGGGACAGACTGTCCAGAAAAGGAGTGTAGCAGAAATTGGATTATTTGTTTATATTGTCTGTTAGGCCCGAGTCAGCCAAATGTTAGTCGTAGCCAAACAAAACTATAATGTTCAGACAAATAGTCCATTTGTTACATGATATGTACGTATACATGATAATGCTTTTTTGTTTTAATCAGTTTTGGTTGTAAGATTATCATCTGCAAAAGGTATGTTTTAAAAGGATATTAGTGAGGGGAAACCCATTCCGCCAAGCAGAGTGGTCCGACTTAATATCAAATAACCAAGATGTATCTTATTATTTACCCCAGGCTTTATGCCTAACTCAAAGTTTAGTTTTTTCCCCTTAAACTCTCGGGTGGTCAAAACTGATTTAAGTCGGCTGAAGGTTGAGGATTTTTAGGTTTTAGTAGGTTTCCGAATAAAGCTTCCGGAGACGAGCAGTTGGCTGACGGGATAGCTATTTAGGAATTGTTTTTGTTTGTTTATTCTGTTGTGTCGTATTAAGTCAATATGACCATTTAGTACTCTGGTTGACCAAAGAGGCATCGTCATAAGTAGCTCTTGACATATTTGTGTAGTAATTATATTTATCTAAAACTAGGAAACATTATGGGATTATGTAATCCGGATATGTGGGTGTTGGAGTCCCGCAAGTTGACATGGGAGCTATGTATCAGTTCTTTGTTAACATGATGTAGGCAGGTGTTGCTGTTGGAGTAGTTGGAGGAGGAGTTCAAGAAGCTCCAGTAGTCAAAAATTATGCTATTTTGAGTCGAGAATGTGGTAGGCTGGGAGGAAAGCCATTCATCACAACAAAAGATGCTATTGTATTAGAAAACCGGTTAATGCATTGTGAGAGAATCTTTGTAGACTTGGGGCTCAATGACGAGTAGAAGAGAAGGCCTGCTTTGATACAGATTCAAAGAGCATCTTTATACTGGTAGAATAGTGTGTGGACTGAATGAGGAGACGATGACATGGGTTAAGTTTAAGAGGAGGTTCGAGGAGAGGTTCATGTCTGAGATTGCGCAGTCTACCTTGCTCAGAAAGTTTGCTGAGTTGGTGCAGAGGGAGATGGCTGTATTGGAGTATGCGAGAAGATTTGAGGAGTTGACAAGATATGGGTATGCTATTGTGGATGCCGTGATTAAGGGGAACGAGAAGTTCACAAGAGTGTTGATGCCCGAATTGGTAAAGGCTACATTACCACATATCAGAGACCCTTGGGATGTTGTAGTAGAGATGGCATTAGGACATGAGGAGATGCTTGCTTTTCTGGAGAGAAATAAGACAAAGGAAGTCCAGGTAGGGCAGAGTCAGAAAAGGAAGTTCTTTAATATGAAGGGTCCTTGGAAAAGTGGAGCCGTAAAGAATGGAAAGTCAGAAGTTGTCTTCTTTAAGTGTGATAAGAAGGGGCCTTTTGCAAATTAATGTCGTTTAGGAGAAGTGAAGAAAATGATCAGGAACAAAAATGTTAGATGCTTCAACTGCGATCAAATTGGTCAGTACAAGAACCAATGCATAGAGCCCACCAAGGATGGAAGAGGCAAAGTGTATGCATTGGAACCAGCTACCTCGAGGCCAATGACAGAGGAAAAAGGTAAGGCAGTATTGGGAGGTACGCTTCAGATTCATGGTTTGTCTGTTAGCGTTCTGTTTGATATTAGTGCATTGCATTCTTTTGTATCTCGTTATTTGGTAGATAAGCTTAACCAAGAACCCTTATATTTAGTTACTTCTTCAAGGGTTGCAAATCAGATAGGAGGGTATGCGACACTTTGGATGAAGTATGACCACCTAGAATTTGGTTTGTTAGGTCATACCTTTTTTACAGCTTGTATGTGTTTGACTTTATAGGGTTTGGAATTATCTTGGGTATGGATTGGTTAAGTACGTACGATGCTAAGATATTTTTCCACGATAGGAAAATATCGCTTAGACACCCTGATTGTAGTGATCAGATTGTATATATCAAAGAAAACCCTCATTGTGAGGTGAATGCTTTGTTGGGTGTTATTGAGGTAGAAGACGAGTTGAGTCAAGTTTTCATGGTTAGAGAATTCGCAGATGTTTTTGAACCTGTAGTATGATTGCCAACGAAACGAGCCATTGATTTTCAGATAGATTTGGTGCTTGGAGCAGAACTAGTGAGTAAACCACCAAGTAGAGTGACACCTACTGATATGAGGGAGCTAAAGGTGTAGTTGGTGGATTCGGCAGGCAAGAATTTTATCAGGGCAAGCCATTCGCCTTAGGAAGCTGTCGCAATGTTTGCTAAGAAGTTGGACGGATCGTTAAGGCCGTGTAATGATTATCGTAAGTTGAATGAGAAGACGATAAAGAATCAATATCCATTGCCTAGAATTTATGATTTGTTTTACCAGTTGAGTGGAGGTAGAGTATTTTCCCAGTTGGATTTAGCAATAGGTTTCGATCAGCTTAGAGTAGCATAGGATAGTATTCCTTTGACGACATTTAGAACTAGATATGGATCATACGAATGGTTAGCAATGCAATATAGACTAACTAATGCACCATCATTCTTTATGGATTTGACGACCGAATTTTTTGAGAGATTTGGATAGGTTCGTGTTGGTATTTATAGATGATATTTTGATATAGACTAGAGATGAAAGTGAGCTTGAAGTTCATTTTAGAGTAATGCTATAGATGTTAAGGCAGCATCAGCTGAAGGCGAAGTTTTCGAAGTGTCATTTTTGAAAGAAGGAAGTGAAGTTTCTTGGTCATGTAATCTCAGAGAAAGGGTTGTCTATAGACCCGAATAAGATTGAAGCGGTGAATAACTGAAAGAGATACAAGACAATGACCGAGATAAAGAGTTCTCTTGGATTAGCTGTGTATTATAGGAGGTTCGTTAAGGATTTTCATGGACAGCAGCACCAATGACAAAGCTAACGCGAAAGGATGTGAAGTTTGTTTGGACCGATACGTGTGAGGAAGCATTCCATAGCTTGAAACATTTATTGACTCATACACCTGTGTTTGTTGTTCCGGAAGGGAATCAGGATTTGGTAGTTTATACAGATGCGTGTGGAACTAGATTAGGAGCTGTGTTAATGCAAAGAGGCAAAGTGATTGCCGATGCTTCTCGACCGCTTAGACCGCATGAGGTTAGGTACCCGACTCATGATTTGAAACTAGCTGCATGCTTTATGCATTGAAGGTGTGGAGACGTTAACTTTTGGGAGAAAGGTTCGCGCTTTATACGGATCATAAGTCGTTGAAGCATTTATTATCTCAAAAGGAGTTGAACATGAGATAGTAGAGATGGTTGGAGTTTATTGATGCTTACGATTTTGGAATTGTACACCGGGAAAGGTAACAAGGTTGCAAATGAACTTAGCAGGAAACGTCAGAATGCAGTGTTGGTGATGACAGTCGAGTGGAAGGATTTAGAAGCGTTGTTGACTTGCAGAGTGCAGTTGAGAGCTAAGGATGGATCTAGTGGAGTATTTGTTGTGTTGTCTTGTTTAGAATTTCAATCGATGATGAACGAAAAATTGCTTCTTAACAGGAGGATGATCTAGTATTGGTTGAACGGATAAAGAAGTTAAGGGATGAAACAAAAAGCGATGACTTGAAGGATTTTAGTCTTGAGCGGAATGGATGGTTAAGAAAGAAAGGAAGGTTGTGTGTTTCGAATGTAGGAGACATTAGGAAGGAAGTTTTGGAGGAATGCCATCGTTCGAAGTTCACCATTCATCTGGAAGGAACTAAGATGTATCATGACATGAAGAGAGGTTTCTTCTGGGAAGGCATGAAGAAGAATGCAGGCTTATGGGTGAAGCGGTATTTGAACTGCCAATAAGTAAAGGTCGAACATCAGAAGCTAAGTGGGCTTCTTCAGACATTAGATATTCCGGTATGAAAGTGGGATTCTATTTCTATGAACTTCATAGACGTATTGCCAAGATATAGAGAAAATGAAAATATATGGGTCATAGGGGACAGGTTAACCAAGAGTGCCCATTTCATTCCTAGTTAAGTCAACTAGACGTCATCTTTTTAGCTATATTATTCATGAGGAATGTGGTTAGACTACATGGAATTCCTAGCAGCATATTAAGTGATAGAGAATCCTTGTTCACTAGCGAGTTCTGGAGAAGTCTATAGGAGATTTTAGGAACCAAGCTCAAGATGAGTACCACTTATCATCCACAGATCGATGGGCAAACGTAAAGAGTTACCAAAGTCTTTGAAGATTTGTTACGAGCATGTGTGCTAGATTTTGGAGGATCATGGGAAGACCATCTAAATTTTGTCGAGTTTTCATATAACAATAGTTATCAGGCTAGTATACGGATGGCACTGCTTGAAGATTTATATGAAAGGCCATGCAAATCTCCCATTTGTTAGTTAGAGACTGGGAATAGAATGGTTCTTAGTCTAGATTTAGTTATAGAAGCATCAAATAAAATTGAGTTGATTCGAGCTAGAATGAAGGAAGCTCAGTCTAGGCAGTAGAGTTATGTAGATAGAAGACGGAAAGACTTAGAGTTCTATGTTGGAGATCATGTTTTTATTAAGGTGTTGCCAATGAATGGTGTGATTCGATTTGGAAAATCTGGGAAGTTGGCATCGAGATTTGTAGGACCATTTGGTATGGTAGAAAAGATCGGGAAACTCGCATATAGAGTAGAGTAACCGTACAGTTTGGTAGGATTACACGATGTTTTTCGTTTAAGGAAGTGTATTAGAGATCCAGAAACAACTATAGCACTGACTATGTTAGAGGATTTGGTAGTAGAACCAGACTTTACTATAGTTAGAAAGTCAGTTCATATAGCTGCGAGAGATGAGAAGAGGCTAAGGAACAAGACAGTCAGATTAGTTAAAGTCCAGTGGAGCGACGATGAGAGAGACTGTTCTTAGGAGACTGAGAGCAGGATTAGAGACGCGTATCAAATTCACAAAACAAAAACTAAAGCTAAAGACCGGTCACCATTAAAGGAAAACAATAGAATATTTCAAGAGGAAGAAGTTAATCAACTATATTTAAGATCAAATCTCAACTCCTTAATCTCAAAACTAAGGTGAATAATAGTTACATCTCATACTTTCTTGGTGTTTCTGGTTTTAGGTTAAATCCACGTTATTTTGCAATGGTTTACAATGTTTTTGAATGTAAAACGATATACATATATGCTTATTAATGATTTATGCTAATTCATATAGATTTTATGATATGTTTTAATGTGAAAACCCTATTAAATGACATTCAAATGCCTTGCGGTTTTAGATTTAAATTAGAAATGATATTATAGAGATGGATTTCAATTTTCAAATTTTTTTGAATTAATGTGGATTTTATATTACATTTCTAGTGAAGAAATTGATTATTTGGGTCTAAAATTATTTACGGCTAAATAATATTTGTTTTGGGTACGAAATTAATATATGATAGAAAACATATTAAAAATGATTTATAGAAAGTTTTTTAGAATTTTCCTAAGTGTTTTAGTGAATATATAAAATTAATTAAGGTATGGGACTTAAATATGTTATATTTATAAAAGGAGAATGGGTATTTTGTAAATAAATTAAATTGTTCACTTCAGAAATTTTGGAAGTATTTTTAGAAAAGAAATTAGCAACCAATCAAGTTTTGACAAACAAGGCAGGTTAGTTGAAATGATTATTTTAAAAAAGTAAAAATCAGTTTATACATGCTCTTAACATGTTTCACCACTTCCGACACTTGGGTTCCGACCAAGTACTTCTGCCTCCGTCACTATCGAAACCAATGCACATAGTATCAATGATTTGGTACATAATTGGAGATAAGCGAAAGGTATTAGGTCGAAACATGATGTTTCGATGGGGTCGAAGCGTTACTCTTCTTTTAAACGGAAATGCGTCAGCTTTGCTTTCAAAAGGAATGCTTTTGACTTGGCTAGCTTCCAGCTAGGTCAAATTGATTTAAGGAATGGTTTCGAAAAGGCTGCACCTTTTGTTTTAAATAAATGCCTTCGAAGGGGTCGAAACCCCTAGCTTTTGCTTTCTACCTTTCGAAGCAAATGGTTTCGAAAGGATTACTTTGTTTTAAAAACTTAACCACTTCTCCAATGCTTGCGAAGGATTGGTTTTGACACCATCACTTTTTTACTTAGGAATTGCTTTCGAAAGAGTGCTTTCGACTTTGTTGTTTACGACCCTTTGTTTTGTTGGATGTAAAACCCAAAAGTTTCAAATGGATTGGTTTTAAATGGTATGCGAAAGGTTATTCCACATGTTTTACTTGAAACCAAAGGCTTTCGAAAGGTTTGACGTTTGGAAAGGAATTTAATGCCTTCGAAAGGTTTAAATGAAGGTTTCGAAGGGGTGGTTCACCTATGGTTTTGAAATGTTTAGAAGGAAAGGTTTTCCAATGTTTTCGAATGACGGTGTTTAATGAGTTTTAAAAGAAGGATTTCTAAGATTTCAAAGCTTTCGAAGGTGATGTTTTTCAATGGTTTCGAAAGGATGATTATGAATGGTTTCAAAAGGGTTTTTTTGGCCTTGGGCCTAAGGTTTTACTGATTTTGAAAGGGGTGCTTTCAATGGTTTCAAAAGGGGTCTTTTCAATGGATTCAAAAAGGGTACTTTCAAAGGATTAAATGTTTTCATTAAGAAAAATTTGTGTAAAGTATATATAACATGGCAAGGTGATATGATTTAAAGGTTTAAATCAATTAGAGAAGAAAAGGTTTTCAAGGAAAATTTTAAGGGTAAATTACCCTAAGTAAAATAACTCAAATATCAGAATACCAGATGGGACTGGCATGGGGTTGCGCCCTATACTTTAGCTAGTAGCCCCTAGCTAATATAAGTCCAAAATTCTAGTGTGTAAGGCTTTGTCATGGGTAAGACTAAAATTATGTTACACACAGAAAGTAATATACTATGAAGAGATAGTTTATTGGTGAGCTCGCAAAACCATTAGGGTCAATTTACCCTAGGAGAATTAAGTTAGGGACGGACCATCCAAAAGAGGAGTATTTAACAGAAGTTAGATTATTTGTTTATATTGTTTGCTAGGCCCGAGTCCGCAAAAGGTTAGTAGCTAGCCAACCAAAATTATAGTGTTCGGACAGATAGTCCACTTGTTGCCTGATATATATGTACACATGATAATGTTTCATTGTTTTAACCTGTTTTGGTTGCACGGTTATAATTTGCAAAAGATATGTTTCAAAAGGTTATTAGTGAGGGGAAACCCGTTCGGTTAAACGGCGTGGTCTCTCTTAATATCAAATAACCGAGATGTATATTATTATTCACACTAGGTTTTATGTCTGACTCGAAGCTTATGTTTTTCCTTAAACTCTTAGGTGCTCAAAATTGATTTGAGTAGGCCGAGGGTTGAGGATTTTTAGGTTTTTGTAGGTTGGCGAATAAAGCTTCAGGAGATGAGTGGGTGGCTGACGGATAGCTATCTAGGAGTTGTTGTTTTTGTTTGTTTATTCCACTGTTTTATACTAAGTCAGTTATGAGTATCTAGTATTCTGGTCAACCTAGGGGGCGTCATATGTCGCTCTTGGCGTATTTATGTAATAATTATATTTTATCTGAAACTTGGAAACATTATGGGATTATGTAATTTGGATATGAAACGTGTTTTGAAATGTAATCAGAAATGTTGTTTTTTTTAAAATCTTTTTTTGCTTCATATTCAAGTGCTTCTGATATTATGAATACCATTAACATTACCGTATTTTGTCACTAAAAGTTAATACTATGGATGAATGTAACATCTGTAACGCTTAGCTTCGGGCCTTCAGATAGGGGATGTTACATTTTCTTATCTTGTCCTTCAACAATAGTGGTATGTAGGTATCACATTTATAATCTACATGGATTTATTCTAATTATACAAGTAGGTAAATACTTAAATATTCTAGTAGGGTAAACTTGGTCTATTTTCCTATTCAAACCTAAAAATTAAAAACCTAAGTCAAAGTGAAATTGTAGATTCAAACGAAATTGTAACTTAAATTTAATTTAGCATTGATGGTAGGTGGTCTATTGTTCACATGCAACTGTTATGCAACATAAACTATCCATTCTAAGTTGGTATTTCCTAAAATTTCTTAAATAAATAGTCTTCTTCAAATCTGATTGATTAGCAGAAGGAGTCCTATTGTCCTTGCCTCCAAATCTTACCAATAATTTCCAAGCCTCGTCTTCTATGAAAATCGCCTTCGCATTTAAAAAGTGTGTAAATAGCAATATATTTTCTTAACAGGAACTCAAATCCTTGAATTAACCATCCCTTTTGCACTCTATCTCCACTTCATCTAGGATATTTTAGGTAGTTTGAACTTCCAAAATTTGCTATTCCTTAATGCCATACCATCAATGGGACCTTTTCCCCGAACGTAAGGTTTTACCATTCCAACTATTTTATGGTCGAGACAACTTAATATGGAATGACGCCTTACCATTTCAATCCAACAGACAAAGCGTCTTTATCCCGCCTTTTGGCAAGGCCGTGACACCAAGGAATCGACTGAAAACTAAAGACGGTTCTTCTCCATTGCCAGTTATATTTAGGTCAACTATGGATATCGTTAATTTTTATCAGAGTAAGGATCAAGCAACAATTGATATGACACGACAAGAAAACCTATGGAAGGCAACATTCCAAATTTCAAATCAGTTGGAGTTCGTACACTCAAGGTATGGTCGATGCAATCCAAGGAAACCAACTCCTTCGGATCCATCAATCCAACCTCTTCACATCTCTCTTGTTCGTATCCATCCGCAAAACAAGCCTCTCTTGTATCCATCAAGTATGTTGCTTCATATCCATTAACATACGATATTCTTATCCATCAAGTATGTTGCTTCGTATCTATCAATATACGATATAGTTCGTATCCACCAAATATGTTGCTTCATATCCATCGACGAGTTATGTTTCGTATCGATCTCTATTTTTCCATCGTTTGTATCGATTGGCTAAAAACAATCGATACAAAGAACAACACTAAAGGTGATCGATATGAAGTACCTTTAAGCCATTGATACGAATTATCACCTCCTGGATCGATATGAATGGGGCCTTACATATGGATATGAAGCAACGAGTAAAAATAAGCGATATGAAGCAATATTTAGAAGAGTGATGCGAAGCTACAAGAAAGTGGAGTGATAAGAAGTAAAGAAAAGGGGCGATACGAAGGAATTCACAAAAATGGATGACTCGGTCGTACGACATGAAAAGTGGATCTCCCCTGGATTTTCGAGACACATCATCGGTATGAAATGCATGGAAACGAAGAGAAAAGAATGCAGAACTTTGGATCAATACGAATGTGACAGCTAACCAACAAATCTAAACTTGCATCGATGATAACTCACAATCTAGAAGTCCTAATGCTACCAAATTTTCACAAGAGCCTGCGTACAACCTAATGAATGTTCATGCTTGATCTCGACTCGATTGGGCCAAACCTTGATCGATGCGAAATTCATTCGTATCGATCACGAATCAAGTCCAAACGACCAGGGATCGATCACATGGGCCCACCCATGCGAGAGAAGGGGTCCTTCGAAGTTTGGGACAGATATCTCTAGCCTACACCCATAAATAGCAGCCTTAGACCCACAGATAAGGGATCTTTTAGCTCTTCTACGTCCAGACTCTACCGAAATCACTGTTGTACTCGAGTTTTTCTATTGTAATTCGTTGTAACCAGTAAGAAAAGGTTAAAAAAAGTCAGCCATTTCATAGTCGACGTAGGCCATATGCTTAAACACTTTAAATTCATACATTTCCGTGCGATTTTCTTGCTTTTTATTGGTGTGTTTGTTAGATCTGCCTCATTTCCCATTTATTTTCTTCACTTTATCTCTTCAAACACATCCGACGAGTGTTGTGACCAATTTTGGTACAAACACTTTGGTGCTTTCAATGAGGAAACCAAGTTTTTCTCCTGCTCGTTAGATCTCCTTTCGATATCAGATTACGTAAATCTAAGAAGAAGATCCAGATTTCAAGTATAAAGTTCTACCATCCTATTCAAGTTTTCATCAAGTCTAGGAAAGAGCTTCACTATCCATCATGGTTAACACTAGAACTACTTCAATAGCTACTGATCCAGAAGGACGGGATAGACAGAACCACGTACAACTACCTCCTTCTGATCAGAATGCTACCGGAGCATCAGATCCACGAGGCACTGTCACCTGGGAAGAATTTCAGTTGCTAATGCAAAGAGCTGATTCAGAGCTGCCAACAGCTTACGCTACAACACTGTGCCCATGAGGAATTGATCAACCAACTAAACCATCAAAGACGAAGGAGATCCAGAAGGGATCAGACTTTCTATTCGTCCATTGAGAGTTTGGCTTCTTCTGACTGTCACCATAGATCCACACGCCCACGGATGGACGGAAGCTATACACAAGCTATTGGACAAAAGCGCACCCTAAATAATGGGCAACCGAGGGTTGGCCCATCAAATAGCCATCAAACTGGACCCTCCTCTCGAGGAGGTACTGTTCCTTATCATGTCAGGGACAACCGCACTGCTGCCACGACTACTGAATTGGTAGTTGACGACTGAAATCGAATGTATCCATACCGTCACCTATATGAACATACTCTAGAACCTTATGTTTCAGAGAACTTAGAACCAAGGCGACAGGACATGGACTGTTGATCGCGTCCGGCCTATCCTCACATTATGGAACCCGACCACACCTTGGCTCAGCAGGCCCAATGTCCAGATGTCAGACATCCCGACGATGATCCGAGAAACTCAAGGCCTTACCAATTATTACTGGGGAATCTCCTGGACTCATACTCGCTTTACTGATAACATACTCTATGCTGAACCACCTCGGTGATTCAAGATGCCGACTTTGCCCATTTATAAAGGGTGCTCTGATGTTAATCAACATATCCTAAAGTATAAATGGTTAATGAATGTTGCACGAGCCGATGATGCAATTAAGTGCCGAAGCTTCTCAATTTCTCTAAGGAGCATAGCAGCTATGTGTTTTACTCGTTTACCACCTTGATTTATCTCGTATTTTGATAAATTGGCAACAATATTCATTGAGCAATTTCGCATGCATGTAACAAGGCCGAAAGATGATAATACCTTTTCTAGTGTCAGTCAAACTCCTGGAGAGACACTCAAATGTTTTTTTGAGAGATTTAATGCTGCATGTGCTAATATTAACAATCCCAATGATAACTCTATCCTAATGGAACTGACTAAGGGGATTGATTCCAATTCCGAGTTTGACAACTGGTGGCCGAAAACCGCTTGCGTCATTAGACCGCTTCTATCCCAAGGCAGCCCAATTCTTGAGAAGGAAGGAAGCAAAAATGTCTAGGAAGAAGGATGACGCAGGGCCTAGTGTGGAAGGGATTAAGAGCACTGTTGCTGTTAAACGAACCAGGGAGAGTTTTGGAAAAGTGCAATTGAACATACAGAATAAACAAAATCAACAGAAATGCAATGGAAATCAAAACAGGAAACAAGATCAAAATTGTGGGCCACGACGTAGGGCTCTTATGTTTGACGATTATACTCCTTTGAATACGTCGCCAGGGAATGTGTAATTACATACCTACAATACTATTCAGTACAAGAAACCTTCTTCGAAGCAATCATTGGAGAAATAGATCCAAACAGAAAGTTTGGTAGATTCCACGAAAGCTATGGCCAAAACACGAATGAGTGTCTTCACTTGTAGGATCTCATTGAAAAGTTGATACATGAGAGAAATTTGGTGCAGTTTGTGCGGGCACCATAGTTTGGAGGTGCGGGCCCATCAAATCACTCGAGGGAGGTTGGTGATAAATACTGCTAGTGGTGGTCCTCATCTAGCAGACTGAAGCTGGAAGGAAATGGAGTCGTATGCCAGTTTTATTAGGCATGCGAGCTTCGAGTGTTGTAGTAGTTCGGAAGATGGGGCTCTTCAAGCAATAGAAGAGGATGACTAACGACATCGTCTTTCGAGATAGAGACACCGATAGGTTTGAAGCCCCAACCATCGATCCACTTGTCATATCAGCTCTCAAGTAGGTCCTCCTTGGATGAAGAGGATCTTAGCCGATAGTGGAAGTTCTGTGAATATATTATTTAAGCGAGCCTATGACCAGATGAAAATGGAGACTAAGGATTTGAAGCCTTGTTAGTCATGTATTCATGGTTTCAACAGGAGTGCAACTATACCCACTGGAGTAGTGGAACTGCTAGTGGAGTTGGGAACCGGAGAACGCCGAAGAGTTTGGATATTACTATTTGTTGTGTTGGATATGAACTTGCCATACAATGCTTTCTTGGGCCGACCAGCCCTAGCTAAATTTAGGGCAGCCATTGCCCCTTGGTGTCTGACTTTAAAAATTCCCTATCGACAATGGAGTTGGAATCGTTCAGGGAGACCAGACCGCTGGGCAACGAGCCTGTTATGTTGCTGAGCTGCGAGAGGCGCAACGAAAGGGAAAAGGGAAGGGCATAGAGGAATCTCTCTGCGTCCGCTTTGTTGAGAATTGACAGCTAATGTCTAGGCCTAGGCCCAGACACCACAACCAATTCCCAAGGGATCTTGACCTGAGAGGCACCAAAAGTGAAGATGAAAGTAAAGATAGTCAAGCTTCTCCGACCGAGCTGATGATTGATGTCCGATGGATGATAAAGATGATTCTAAAATGATAAAGGTTGGATCTTAGCTAAGCCAACAAATGTAACAAGAATTGGTTGAATTTCTCCAGGCAAACCTTAACGTGTTTGCCTAGACACATTCAAACATGTGTGGGATCTCCCCGGACATCACGAGCCACACGTTGAACATTGATCCGCGGCACGTCCCGGTCAAGCAAAAAAGGCATGGTATGGATCCAGATAGATCTGCCGCCTTTAAGGTGGAGTTAGATAAGCTTAAATCGAACGGATTTATTCGAGATGCATTATACCCAAAATGGGTGTCCAATCCTGTACTTGTCCAAAAGCCGAACGGGAAATGGAGAATGTGTGTTAATTACTCAAACTTGAATAAAGCTAGCCCCAAAGACAGTTTTCCACTTCCTCAAATTGACCAGTTCGTAGATTCAACGGCTGGACATGAACTCTTATCCTTCAAGGATACATATTCTGGCTACAATCAGATACCCACGCACTTACCAGACCAGAAGCATACCAGCTTCGTGACTGATATGGGACTTTACTGCTACAAAGTTATGCCTTTCGGGCTCAAGAATGCCGGAGCAACTTACCAATGGTTAGTTAACCAAATGTTCGCTAACTAGATCGGTAAACCATGGAGGTATACATGGAAGGCTTGCTAGTGAAGTCGCAATTCTCTACTGATCATATCAAAGACCTGGAATCAATGTTCAATATCCTTCGAGAATGTAGAATGAAGCTCAACCTGTTGAAATGTCACTTCGAGATCGCATCAATAAAATACCTTGGGTTTATCGTAAATGCTCGAGGAATTGAAGAAAATCCCGAAAATATCTAGGCGATTAGAAATCTTGAGACTCCAAGAACTATAAAACAAGTCCATGGCTTCAACGGAAAAGTAGCAGCACTGAGCAGTTTCATTTCAAAATTCACTGACAAATGCATTCCCTTCTTCAATCTGATGAGAAAAGGGAAACAGAACTTTGAGTGGACTATGGAATGTGAGGGCGCATTCTGAGCGCTAATTCAACAACTCTCCACACCGCTATCCTGTCAAAGCCTATTGATGACGAGAGATTCTATGTTTACTTGGCGGTGTCAGAAAATGCATAGTGCTGCCCTAATTTGGAAGGAAGACCGGATACAACAACAAGTCTATTACATTAGCAAATGACTGACCGGAGCTTAGGAAACTATCCGAAGCTAGAGAAGTTGGATTATTGTCTTGTTATTTCCTCAAGGAAGCTCCGCCTGTATTTCTAGGCTCATCCTATCACCGTTTACACCGACCAGCCATTACGACAGGTCCTTACGCGGCCTGAGACATCTGGTAGGTTACTCAAGTGGAATATCAAGCTTAGTCAGTTTGACATTACTTACACTCCACGGCGACCTATTCAAGGACAAGTCCTAGCAGATTTCATAGCCAAATTTACTATCCCAAAGGACTTTCCCAAAACCAGAGAATCTCCCAATTATATCTATGCATACTGATGGTGCATCAAATGACCATTGCTCAAGTATCGGGGTTGTACTTAAAACTCCAGAAGGTCTATCTATATGCTATGCTTTAAAGTTCAATTTTCGTGTGACCAACAACGAAGCCAAATATGAAGCCCTGCTTGTCGGATTGAGACTCGTCTGGGATTTAAGAATCATTGCTGTGGAGATTTATTGTGATTCGCAATTGGTTGTGTGCCATTTTTTGGGGGAATACCAAGCCAAGGACCGAAGGCTGGTTACTTACCTTGCTCGGGTTCAGGATATATTAGGTCAGTTCGATTATTATACCATATATTGCATACCCTGAGTGCGCAATCAGAAAGCCGATTTGTTGGCAAAATTAGCCAGTACTGGTGAAGCACGGCAAATGCGACTCTTTCCCATGGATATGTTATCTTCCCCGAGTATCAACCAAATGGAGATAGGCTGGTATTTGAGGTTGTTCCCAATAAGGAGTCATGGATGACCCCGTTTAGAAACTATCTCGAGCATGGGACCCTGCCAGAACATAGGAATGAAAAGAGACAAATTCTTTGAAAAGCTTCATGGTTCACCATTCAAAATGGAGTCATGTATAGAAGAGGATATTATGTCCCTTTACTCCGGTGTATCGCTCATGATGAAATCAAACGAGTATTGCATGATGTGCATGAAGGAGAATGTGGCGACCACACTAGGGGGCAAGCTCTTGCCAAGAAAGTGCTCCGATATGGATGCTATTGGCCGACTGTAAATCGCGATGCATCGGATTACGCTAGAAAATGTGATAGATGTCAGAAGCTTGCTTGTATTCCTAGAGACCCACCTACCGAAATAACTCATATGGTCAGTCCATGGCCGTTCGTAGTATGGGGATCGACATTATTGGTTCTCTACCTCTAGCCAAAGGTGGTGCAAAGTATGTCATCGTTGCAATTGATTACTTTACCATGTGGGCGGAAGCTAAAACCCTTGCTACAATCACGATGAAGAAAGTGAACAACTTTGCAGTGTGCAACATTATCTGCCGATTTGGCCTCCAACATACCATCGTCACAGACGACGACGCCTAATTCGACAAGGTTGAATTTAAAAACTTTTGTCAACTATTCCACATCCAGAAGAAGTTCTCTGTAGTTGCACACCCTCAAGAAAATGGACATGTTGAAACTGTTAATAAAGTTATAAAGTGTATTCTGAAGAAACAACTGGAAAAGGTCTGGGGTAAATGGGTCGATGAACTTCTTATGGCTTCATGGGCTTACTAGACAACCCATAAATCAACAACTGGCAATACTCCACTCTCTCTTTTCTACGGTTCAGAAGTCGTTATTCCAGTCGAGATGGAAGTAGCTTCAAATCGTGTGACTTATTACGATCCAAAAACGAACGCCATATTACTTGTCGAATCTTTGGATTTATCGGATGAAAAGCATATAGAGGCGGATTTGAGGGCAGCCACATACCGGAGTCGAGTCGTCCAGTTATACAATGCCAAGGTCTGACCCCGAACCTTCGAACTCAGTGATCTCATCCTTAAGGTAATTTATTCGGCTTCTTCACATATGAAACCAATGTGGGAAGGACCGTATGTAATTGAACGAAAGCTTAGAGATGGTATATTCAAACTATCGGCCGTTGACGGTTTCATTCTTCCAAGTGCCTGGAACAGCGAATGTTTGTGTCGCTATTACACATAGCAGGCCTTGTTTGTTTATTTAATCTATTTTTCATTTGCAATTTGTTTATGCATTTCAAAATTTGAATTTGTAATAAGGTAGTTGGCTTTGCCATATTGTCTCATTTCAGCAATAAAATGCAGTCTCTTCGAGCCAGAGATATGATTTTTTGAAATACATCATACAACCATCACTATGCACAGAGTGCTAAGTTCCACCGTATGGTGAGATTTATTCAAATAGGGAGTGACTATGATGCGACTGGTCACTCACTAAGTGAAACCTAAGCTTGGGGACAAGTCATTACACTGAAGCCAAAAAAGGATTGATACACGACAATCCTCTAACTCCAGATTCCCTGAGCGTGAACTGGAGTATAAACCTGTAAATAAGGTTTCGAAGAGGGTGGATCGATCCACCTAAGGACTTCGCTAGTATCTCGATCAAGTTTGAGGAGGATGGATTCTTCCATCTACCGACCTCGCTTATTAATTTAGGGTGGATGTGAACCAACCATCCGTGATCCTGATAGATCCTTCATTCCTATAGTGCAAACAAAATCCTAAAGCCTAAACAGATGTGACTGACCATCTACCAGTCAACTCAAAATTCCAGAGTGTAAACTGGAGTATAAACATCAACCAACTTCGGGTTTCCAGAGTGTGAATCGAAGTATCAACATCAACCAACTTCGAATTCCCCAAGTGCGAGCTGGAGTATAAACATTAACTAACTTCGGATTTCCATAGTGCAAACCGAAGTATCGACAATAATTAACTCTAAGTCCCCAGAGCGTGGATTGGAGTATAAACACCGACTAACCCTAAAATCCCCAGAATGTGGATTGGGGTTTAAATGCAAACCGGATACGAATCAATCATCCGTGAGACAACTCCGAGTTCCCGAAGTGCGGTCAGAGTACAAACATAAATCGGTTGTGACTGACAACCCACGAATCAATTTTAAGCTCACAGAGTATGGATGTAGTTATAAATATAAAGCAGGTATGACTGACTACCCATGAAAATAACTTAAGTCCCCAGAGTGTGGACGTATCACTAAAACTTAAGTTGGCATGATCGACCACTGATGAACAAGTGTAATCCCCAAAGAGTGGATACAATCACTAATTGGTGAGCAAGTGTGGTTCGACTAACCAAATTCACCATGTTTCAGCTTCGCACCACAAAGATTAAGATCAATGTATTAAAGGCAAATAGAGATTGCTGACCGATCTTCTCAATTCATCCCCGAAACTGGGAGGCAAAACTTCAGTATCGGCTGCTGATTAAGATAGTATGGCATCTGAATTCAAATTAACACTCGATCATGACCGAAGCCGTCGCTCTGGAACTTAACGACTAAACTCAATGCTGATTTGGAGATTAAACTTCATAAGTACATTGAATTGAAGTTCAAGCACTGTAACACTTAAGAAAATGAAAAAAATAGTGTTGAGGACAAAATGAATTCTATTACTATTCTTTAAAAAGGAAGAACAAGTACAAAATTATTCCAAAAAATCCTACTAGCAGGGGCCGAACCCGCATCTACACCCGGCCTGCAAAAAGAAAACGTAAAAGTAGATTTCTATCCATATATCAAAAATGAGCCGAAGAGACATGTTTACTCTTTCTTTTTTCTCCGCTTCTTCTTCTGCATTGACCTGCTGGAGCAGCCACTTGGCTTCCTTTTTGAGCCCTTTCCTTTTGGTGGCTAGGCTCCAGTCAGGGAAATTATATCAACTTCCTCCTCCGAACTCACATGTATTGGAATGCTTCCTGAAGGTGGTGTCGGAGGGACAAGATCAACAGTAGAAGGTGGGATAGGCATACTGTTGTCGACGACCATACCACAGGAGAAATCATTCGTAATGGGGTTGGACCAGGGCCCACCATTCCGCCTCCAAAGCTACTAGCTCGAGCAACTGCTTCCATTTCGGCATTAATCTCGGCTATTATTTCCTCTTCATGAATTGTCTGAGTCTTGCCGGGAGTGTTAACAGTTGGGCCTGAGGTGCTGGTCGTAGGTGCGCTTCCACTTATGACAAATGGCAGATCAACAAAGGGGTCACTGTGATGACCGTGAGCTTCCTCCATCATCTGTTCATCGAAGGTAAGTGTGCTCCCTTGTATCACATTCGTAGATGCAGTAGCCGCTGTCGTGGTCGCTTCCATAATGATAACCTCCTGCTCATGATGCAACTCTTGAGTTGTAGGAGGCATAGCAGATGTCACTCCAATCACTGTACAGAGACAAGGATAAAAACTGTTAATAATCACTTCAAGTAGTACTTTCGATTTGAGAAGCATAGGAAATGTTCATAGTTCCTTCCTAAATTGACTTGCGGCTGGCGGAGCAGGCTCAGATACTTGCACTTGGACTGAAGACAACTACGGTTGATGCTTTATCTATGGCTTTCATCCACTCCTTGTATAGGATATAAGTATCAAGGGTGTAATCATGCATCATTTGTTCCACCTCGGCTGCAATATTCTTTAAGTTTCGGGGTAAGATAAAGCCATCGAATCAAATGTTCGGAAAATATTTTCTCAATTGGGCGATTTTGATTGTTCCTTCCCCGGTAGGCTCAGTGATGGCTTGTTCTGTGACAATGGAAGTTTCGGCCTCTGTTCTACAACATTGCGGATTGGGCCTGGGAGCTTGAAAGGATGGTTTTTGACGTGGTGCCTCTAAGGGTTGTCTATCGTGGCCAAAGGGTTATGTTGGAGCTCGAACTGGTGGAAAGCGTGATCGAGAGCAAAATCTGTATTCTCTTTCTCTATCTGTATCCCTCTCGTAACATTCTTGGCTGGAATAACCTCGTTTGCAGTTTTTATCAGCCTCTCTCCTACGGGACTCATAGCACGAGCTAGATACTGACGTGCTGAGTGAAGGCTTCCCAACATGGACTCTCGTGTAGTCATCATATCTGCAAGTAAAAGAAAAGTAGAATCAGTATTCTCCAATTTGAGATTGAAAATCATGAAGTGCCGTGGAGTGTATGTATGTATGTGCAACCCCCTGACCAATCGGTAATGTTGGCCACACTTGTATGAAGAAACTCGCTTAAATCTAGGGCAATTTGAATCCCTTCCAATAGGTGTCGTGTTGAAGCGACACATAGTCTGGAATTGGAATTTCGGCAAGCCCTTCAAAGGGATTCTCTATTTGAGAGGATAGAGCCTCCGAGATTCTAGCACCGGAGACTCGAGGTAATCACGGATTTCCATCTCATGGATTAGTGACGCTTATATGCTGCTGCCATGCCTTTCATCCTACCCTCTAAGTCCTGAAAACTACCAGAAGGCCCGGTTACGAGTTCATCGTCAGTAGGCATGTTCTCTTCATCGCCCTCCTCAGCAATTACGATCCCAGGCTCTATACGTTTAGCTCGTCTCACTGGGGTTGCCCTAAGTGTTCCCCATGTCTTATGCTTTGATTTCGATCCATTAACCCGACAATCCTCAAATTTCTATTTGTAAGCACCGAGTCCATATCTCTCATTTCGCTCGGAATTTCCTGAGGAATTCGTACTATTTCTTTGAAGGAGGCACCTTTGGGTCGTGGAATTATAGTGTAAAGGAAAGAAGTTATTAGTCTCAACATCAACTATGATTATCTCGTTAACTACTGGAAAATTAAAGCGCTTACGTCTGACTAACCATCGACTAGCAAATCCTGGAGGACATCGGACGTAGGACCACTCTATCTTTAAGTAGCTAAGCCTAGTCCAGGACCTTATCACCACTTGGAAGTTCCTGACCGCCTCTAGAAATGTGAACGAAGGACTGTCTCTTGGACTCTTAAGAATAAACAAGTATCTGATTTCTTCCGGGGTCAAGGGTCGAAAATGATGCTCCATAAATACAATAGACCATTCATTAGCGCATATCCGTTAGGATGTAATTGTGATAGAGCAATTCTAAAGAAATACAACACTTCTTGGGTATATCGATTGAATGGAGGAAGCGTTCCCGTTGTGCACGAATGGCGGTTAAACGCTGCGAATTCTTCTGTGGGAACGTGTGGCCTGTCATTCGGGCCAGGAAGCAGAACGTCATCTAATGATAGACAGTGCCTTATGCTTATTCGCCCCAACATATCTTCGGAGACGTTCGATGGCATAGAATGTTGAGGATTCGCAATAAAAGTTGCTCCTGACATCTCATTCGGAGCTGTCCATATTACTTCGACTGCAATTGTTGGCACCTCTATTATCGAAGAAGATGAACTTTGAGTTTCCTACTGTTGAGAACTTGTAGATTCCATAATTAATCATGTAAAAACCCGCATATTTTACGATTATGTATATAAATGTTTTATTTAAATATAGCATCATTAGTCGAATTTAAAGTCCGAAATGTGACTTTTTTAAGCGATCGAATCCAAACTCGATACTACTTTCATTGATTTCAAAACGACATTCACAACTTCTTTTAATATAAACATCGATATGTTTAGAGTTGATTAGGATTTTAGTATTTTCATTTGGGCTTTGGATTAGGTTCTGGCCCACCAACCCAACAAGGTAACCCAACTCCTCTACCAGATACCCTAACTCCTCTACTCTTCATTCATTCCACTCACAAATTTCCTAACACTCAAGCTAAAGAGAAAAATAAGGGAGAAGAGGAGAAATCAAAATTCCTAAGCCCAAGATTCTTAGGTAATTCAAATTCAAGTTCCAAAATCAAAGAGAAGCTTAGGTAAGCCCCCTTTTCATCTTCTCCATCTCAATCTCTTTTCAATTTTTAGAAATTCTTATAACCTAACTTAGGAAATCTTTGCATTTGATAATAGACTGAAGATTATAGAGGTGTAGTGAAGAAGAATTGGTCTTGCTTTGTTTTAGAGCTTCTCATTCCTTATTTTTGAGTTTAAAGATGTATTCTTGAACTCACGTCTATGTTTATAGATTTTGTTGTTATTAGATTTGAATTCTTAACATCTATTTCATGTTCAATTGTTTTCGAATTGAATTGGTTTGGTGAATTTTTCAATTTTGGGTATTTTGGAGTCAAAATCAATGGAAATCCTACTGTGGATGTTTAGAGTGTATTGGAAATCCTATAGAGCTGGGTTGTCGCTTGGCATAAATCCCTAACCTCCATTGCTCATTCGATCGCTTTCGAACCGATTTATCCATTAATGGCCAAAACTGATTTTTGCCCTGAGCTTCAACTCAAACGTCTAGGAGAATACTCAGACGTCTCGGCCGTCGGAATAAAAATTCCAAATGTTCAGCTCAGATGTCTGACGTTATTCCCAAAGGTCTAGGCGATCTGGAAGAAAATTTCCAGGCCTTCAGCTTAGATGTCTGGGAAGACCACCAGACGTCTGACCCTGATAAATTAAGCTAATTTGCCTATTTTGAGTGCATTTCCGTTTTTAACCGATTTTTGTTGATCCGATTAGTTGTTGTCATTTATTATCGACTTTGATGACTTCTTTCCTTGACTTTTGGGAATATCCATTTGATGTATTCAATATCGATTTTCATGGTTTTAATTCATGTTGTCACATGTGAATTTTTGGTGATAGATTATTCTTATAATCATTTCTTTTATTTGTCACTTTAAAATTCAAAGGTTTATATACTAGTAGTAAATACTCAAACTCTTTCGCAAAAATTATTTCAACATTTACTTTTAATACAAAAGCACGTTTTTAAAACCGTTTTCTAATCTATTAGTATATACAAACCTTTACCTCATTCGTACGAGAAATCCAATTAAACGACTTAGCAAAACAAGTGGTATGAATGCTTGCGTTTACTTCGTCGGTTAATTCTTAGAATTGTTCGATTAAAATCTTGTGACAATTTTCGAGTGGAAATCTACAATATGTTCGTAAATATTTAAGTTAAGATAGTGGTTATGGGATATGAAGCAAACTCATTTATTTACTAGCTTAGTGTAATTTACACTTATTTTCGAGTGGAAGTCTACAATTTGTTCGTAAATATATAGGTTAAGCCAGTGGTTATGGGACCTAAAGCCTAACTCATTTATTTACTAGCTTAGTGTAATTTATACTTTTATTGATCCTTGATGATTATTTTTATGGGCTAGCGACTCATGGTCTTTTGACCGTTTTTGGAGTCCTGTGCATGAGGCATATCTTTTAGGGTGCACCGATGTTTGGCTTATTCGTCTGTGTGGGGGACCGTACCATGACAGAGTCTATGCATAAGGAATATCTTTTAGGGTGCGTCGACGTTCGGCTCATTCATCCGCATGGGGGACCATACCATGTCAGAGTCTATGCATGAGGCGTATCTTTTAGGGTGCGTCGATGTTTAGCTCATTTTATGGGTTAGCGACCTATAGGATAGTGTCCCGTTTATGGTACACGTGTTGGTGAGTTTTCGTGCTTCCTTTTATGATAGGCCTCCCCTTTTTTGTTTTCCAGATTTCTAAATATTGATTTTTGGAATCCACGTTTCACCAATTTTTACGGTTTGCATTGATATGTTTTGTTCATGTTTGAGGTTTGGTGAATAAGCCAAAGAATATGATACTCGTTTTGGGTATCTGAGGAGACTCGAGTTATTATATGATTTTCATTGTTATCAAGTATATACTTTGTCACAGTATGGCATTATTGCTATTATATATTTTTGTCATATCTCTTATCCTATTTCATCTTATATGATATTTATTGCTAGACTAATCCGTTTATTATTTTTCTTCTTAAATAATACTCGGGTCAGATCGAGGTGTTTTAGGTACTTCCACTTGACTTCTTAGCAGGGACTAGCTTTTGAATTTTGGATAACTGCTTTAGCTTAGTAGTTTTTTTATACATTCGAGATAGATACTCCTTGATGAATACTTAGTCTTTTGCCCAGCACTTGTACCTATTCTTTTGTGATGTAGTGGATCTTGTAGGACCACTATTTTGAGGTTCACTTCTATGTGTTATATTCGTATCTGTTTTCGGCTTAGTGATATGAGTACTATGACTGATTAGTGTTATGCTTATTTTATATTTATTTCCAAGGGTCACATAGCCACTGTGTAGTTGCTTTGATTTTGAATTTGATATGTCAGATTTCCGCTTGAAATGAAATGCATGACATACTATCTAACATATTGGTTCTTGCATAAAGCAATTACATAGATGCTTGCTCCTCAACAGCCTTATTCTTGGTACTAATTAACGGCATTACCTAGTAGTGTCCTTGGTTAGTGTGAATATAGAGGTGAGGCGTCACAAATCAACTTATCAAAAACCATTGGTAGATGATAATAAGCCCGTGTGTCCCCCAGTGTGAAGTGCATGAATGTGTTGTTCAGTGCAGTGCTACGTAATACTTGAGAAATTCTATAAAATTTAAGAAATGTTCAAACGACGAGACTTCAGATTTCAATTGGAGTGATCATCATCGCTGACCGTCATAACAGCGCCATCCTGACTTCAGAAATTATGTTCGAGTTAAAGTTCATCAAATTGGTTAGGTTATAGTTCCATCGACATGCTTCAAAAGGCAGTTAAATGTGTGGAGAAACGACTAAGTCCAAAAAATACAAGGCAGAAGCTCTTTAAAGTCAAGTGTTTGAATTTTCGTGAAGTTTCGTATCCATCAAAGTCAAAACTTAGATCACTCATTATAAAGGCCTAAACTTGGCATCGGTTCAAAATTCCTCATTTCGTACCTATTCACAAGTGCACTTCGTATCGATTAAACATGTTCGCTTGGTATCGATAAAGAATGTCCACTCAGTATCGATCAGAAGCACCCATTTCGTTCGACCGTCAACATTAACTTTGCATCGATCGAATAATTCAGCTTCGTATCGATCAAAGGGTCACCAACTTCATAGCGATCGAGGCGTGTTGGCTTTGTATCCATATCGATTCGAAGTGATTGATTCCGAGTTCAAGAACCCTCAATTGATTCAAAACCGAAGTGAAGGTAATCGATACGAAATCCAAGGATCAATGACTGATATGAAATCAAATGTTGGGGATCGATACAAAATTTTAAGGCAAGACCGTTATGAAACAAAGCATCTTCTTCCCTAATCTAGCAATGCGAAATCAAGGCCAAACCGATATCTACAAAGTTCTTCGTATCCCTTCAAATACCTTCTTCCCCAATCAACACGAAGGCATCCCTGGCCTTCTTCGACCTCACATTTAACCATCTCTTCTATGCAACTTTCGGTCATGAATATGAATGGAATGACACGAGAATTCGAGTCTCGTCATGTTAAGGTTTAATACGGTCGATCATTTACCTATTTCCAGAAATTAGTTCAAAGGATGGATGTTTGTTTGGCTCGATTCGAAGGCGAGAATGGTTTTCCTTCTTTTCTAAAGTTTACAAATGATGTGATGGGAAAAATATCAAAATAAGAGCAAGTGAAGGGATAAAGCCAAGTACGAAAGCTGTTTATGTGAGCATGGGTATGAAAGCGAAAGGACTAATGAACCCTCATCTTTTTTGACCAATTAAAAAAGCCCGAGCTCCTAACTGATACGAAGAGCATGCTTCGTATCCATTTCTTTGAAGGTGCAGCTACCTATGTGAACCGATACGAAGAACCAATTCGCACCCATCCATTTTTCACTTAATGCCATCAATTCGTACCCAATGATAAATCAAACCAAGGATAACTATCATGGATACGAAACCAAAGCATTACAGTCCATATCTCAACATTATCCAACACTTTGTGTCCCTCGAATCTTATCGATGCAAACCAAGTTCGTATCCATCAATGTGAATGGTATCGAAGCGATAACCAAATTCATATCAAATGTCATTGATACGAATATAAATTTCTAACTTTTCACATCGATCCAGGAGAGAGTCGATATGAAATGATATTACAAAACGACCATCCGACGTTGTTACTGCTCTAATTTCACATCGATTCAGGTGAGGATTGATGCGGGATTCAGTCCCAGAAAACTGGCAATGACTCAAGAACGAACAAACATTGACGAGAGCCAATTTATATATATTCTATATGCCGTATACCAACATTTAATTCTTAAAATTTATAGGAATTAAAATGCTTACTTGGCAATGATTACGACGACGTGCAACAGACTTCCGGCACTCAACACTCAGTTAAAACAGTACGCTATACAATCATCGACAAATAGCAATCCAGTATTTATGTTACTAGCAACCCATCAAAAGGCCGCGTCACTTGACATAAAACATAGCAACTGTTCAGAAAATCGAACAACTTTACAGAATAAAGATGGCAGCTTTTCAAAGCATATCATGTCCATTAAAGACATGCTTTGGGGGAAAAATGTTGTCCCGCCTTTTGGCAAAGTCGTGACACGAAGGAATCGACTGAAAACTAAAGACAGTTCTTATCCAATCCCAGTTATATATAGGTCAACTATGGATATCGATAAATTTTATCCGCGTCCGGATCAAGCTACAATTCATTTGACACAATAAGCAAACATATGGAAGACAACATTCCAAATTTCAAATCAATTGGAGTTCTTACGCTCAACACATGATCGATGCAAGCCAAGGAAACCAATTCCTTCGAATCCATCGATCCAACCCCATCGCATCGCTCCTGTTCGTATCCATCCAAAAACAAGCCTCTCTTGTATCCCTCAAGTATTTTGCTTCGTATCCATCAATATACGATACAGTTCGTATACATCAAGTATGTTGCTTCGTATCCATCAATATATGATACAGTTCGTATCCATCAAGTATGTCGCTTCGTGTCCATCAATGAGCTGTGTTTCGTATCGATCTCCATTTTGCCATCTTTCGTATCGATTGGCTAAAAAAATCGATACGTAGAATAACACTCAAGGTGATCGATATGAAGCCCCTTTAAGCCATCGATACGAATTAGAAGCTCCTGGATTGATACGAATGGAGCCTTACCTATGGATACGAAGCAACGAGTAAAAATAAGCGATACGAAGCAATATTTAGAAGAGCGATATGAAGCTATGAGCAAGTGGAGCGATACGAAGTAAAGCAAAGGAGTGATACAAAGGAATTCACAAAAATGGATGACTCAATTGTACGACATGGAAAGTGGATCTCCCTTGGATTTTCAAGACCCGTCATCGGTACGAAATGCATGGATACGAAGAGAAGAGAATATGGAGCTTTGGATTGATACAAACGTGACAGCCAACCAACAAATCTAAACTTGCATCGATCATAACTCACAATCGACAATTTTAAATGCTTCCAAATTTTCACAGGAGCCTGCGTGCAATCTAAAGAATGTTCTTGCTCGATCTCGACTCGATTGGACCAACTCTTGGTCGATATGAATTTCATTCGTATCGATCATGGATCGGGTCCAAACGACCCAGGATCGATCATGTGGGCCTATGCATGCGAGAGAAGGGTTCCGCCGAAGTTTGGGACAGGTATCTCCAGCCTACATTTATAAATAGCGGCCTAAGACCCACAGAAAAGGGATCTTTTGGCACTTCTATCCAGAATCTACCAAAATCACTATTGTACTGGAGTTTTACTGTTTTAATTCGTTGTAACCAGTAAGCGAAAGTTAATAGAAGTCAACCATTTCATAATGGACGTAGGACATATGCCGAACAACTTTAAATTCACGTGTTCCCGTGCGATATTCTTGCTTATTACTGGTGTGTTTGTTAGATCTCCCTCATTTTCCA
Organism: Allium cepa; assembly: GCA_030765085.1. Classification (NCBI taxonomy): domain Eukaryota; kingdom Viridiplantae; phylum Streptophyta; class Magnoliopsida; order Asparagales; family Amaryllidaceae; genus Allium; species Allium cepa. The sequence goes on from CM060937.1 coordinate 1,043,173,502, forward strand.
TTTATTTTCTTCACTTTATGTCTTCAAACACATCCAAAGAGTGTTGTGCCCAACTTTGATACAAACAATGTCCAATACTTAACTGACACCATACCCAAAAACTCATCTAGGGACATCTAAAATGGACGATGTCCTAGCCTAGTAAACACCTTATTGAATTCTTGTCTAGTCCAAACAACATACTTGTAATTACAACGACAACTCAAGCACCAATTACTTTATAAATCTTGCCATATAATTTGTACTATATGACAACAACCTACTTGCTTGGTTACCTATAATTGACCGAATCAAAAACAACATGCCTGGTATCTATGACTTCCCAACCCAAACCAACATGTGTGGTGTAACATTACCCAAAATGATGGATCAACGCCACCCACCCACAAGTAATCCAAATAATCTTCCTCTTTCGAAGATGTTAAAATAACTAATATTTTAAGGACTTATAATATATAAACAACTCAAATCACCATCAAACTTGAGAGAATAACAATAGCTGCAATCTCAAGATCATGGGTTGGATAACCTTCTTGTGTACTGGTTAATAAGTCCTTTAAATAAAAGCATGCTCAAATTTGAGTTATGGAAAATTGAATTCTTCTTATAGCAGCCAACCATATCTAGAAATTCTTTGATACAATAAAATTTATTGTTTCATTCTTTCTTACCTTAAAAATATGTTTACCCGGTTCATACTTTTTTCTTGTGCAACGATTCTACAATTGAAACTACATTTAGGTAGAAAAATACAAAGTGGTGTTCAGTCTTCACTATTCAAAGAAGATCGATTTAGTACTATATCCTTCCAATTCTAACGTTGATCGAAAAGGTCACTAAATCTCCTTGTTACTTCCAATCTTTACTCCAAACATTTCAATGCTTCTGAACTGCAAAATTAATTCATTCCTTGTAGGCTTTGTAATCTTATTTATCTAACTCTAATTTAATTCTTTTCTTTTAAGGTTAACTGATAAGTATAATCATACTTTTACTCTATTTACCTTTTTTTTTTAAAACTTTGTAATTACATCATTTGATAAAACTAGTAACTTTTCAAAACTATAAAATCTTCTGTTTAATTTCAATAGATGTTTCCTTTTTACAAAAATCATGACATCTATCTTTAATAAAAAAATATCCAAATGGTTCAGCTTAACTTATAAAAGTGGTCATATAAACATATATTTCTAATCTTCTCCTTTAAAAATAGGAAATTTCCACAAAAATTAATTTTGAAAGAAAATGTGATGTTTTAACATACTATAATTTTTATTTTAAAATGCGACAGAAATTATTATAAAAGACATTTTTAGGCACTATTCATTTCTGATTCACAAAAGAGACTCAAAAGTTGGGTTTTACATACTTCTCAATTTTTCATTCAAAAGTCTCATTATCAAGGGCAAATTACTCATCAAGTGTAAATGCAAGAACGTGCCTAAAAAACAAAATCTTTAAAGTAGTTACTGAAAACTGCCTTTTTTTCAAATCCTTTTAATTCTACTTTTTGAATATATTGCATAAAATTTGTTTAATCGTTTCGTAGAAATCCATAATCTAATTTAGATTTCCTTTAAAATATCATATGTTTACCGTTTCTAACTTTTAGAAAATATTTCCACTATTTTATTACCTAAAAAGAGTGGATAAAAGCAACCTAATTTCGCTAGCCTAATTACACCTGATAATGCTTATAGGGTTTTCGTCCCTCTTCTTCAAAAATAGTTAACTGAAGTTTATCTTCCAACACGGTGTCTAACTCCAATACAGAAACATTCCAGCTATATATTTCGGTTAAATGGGGGAGTCCTTGCAACTACTATCAATATAATAATAGGATTTCCACTTTAATTGGGGAAATTTTCTTTAAGTTTGTGAAGTCCTTCTTTCATGTTCCCTTTTTCGCCTTATCACGTCACACTTTAATTACATAAGTCCGATGGTACTAGTCTTCTACCATTCACCCTTAAATCCATAATTTTCCTTAACTAAAGTTGTTTTCTTGCGTAAGTGAAAAATTACCTTATGATTCCAAATGTATTGGGTGTTGTGTATTAATAAATATATATATATTAGAAAACCACAAGGATGCCTCCTCCGTTAGGTTAGACTCGGCTCTTCCCCTCGCTTGCAAATACCGGTAGAACTGTACAGGGATGTTTGCACCCAAAATCTTAGCTGCCCCCTTTGAGCCGTTCCCAGCAAAGTTAGTCACTCTCACTATCCATGTTTTAGGAATTATTAACAACTTTCCCATAGACAGTATTAAATAAAAATAGAGCGAGTATGTATATTTTGTTATACTTTTTTATGTGTAAAACCTTTGAAATACTTTCCACACACGCGCGCGTGCACACTCATACATGTTCAAAAGTCCTTTGGAAATTTTTTATGAAAAACCATTTCAAGATATACAAGTACGTTTTCTCAATACGTACCTAATCCTCAAAGGACTCTAAACCTAAATTCTAATACCAAAAGTAATAGCTCGCACCCCATGACACACTGATCCAAAGCCTAGGGTGACTTTTGGGCTCACGTTGGTGCCAAGAAGCACATGGAGAATTAGTTATTTTATGGCATTGAAAATACTCCGTGTATTTACTACATATTTAGGTTTAGGGTTTTCTAATGTTGAAAATACATGAAGTATATACTCCTACACAACTATAGAAAATAGCCAAGAAGTATAAATACAGAAAATACAGAAAACATAGACTACGTATTTACCAGACTATTTTTGACACACCTACACAACCTCATATGAAGGCTTGTACTCAAGGTCGAACAACTAATCGAGCACCGATACTACTATATGTCAGCTAATAGCTACTATAACTACTCCAATATAGGTTTGCTAAAATATCATCCATATGACCACACTCCCAAATTACGACTACACGTACCTTAATTACGCATTGAGGGGGAGTCTGCAATGCAGATTCATGCCACAACCATCTACTGGATTCCTGTCCACCTCTTAATGGCAATGTAATGCCTCATATTGCACCACGTCGTGATCCATGAGCAACACAATATCACATCTACGCAGTCGTGCATTCAAAGGAACTCAAGTTAGTGCTGAACCCCACACTTCTCCAAGCATCATTATAAGTGTGTGCATACACGGTAGAACCTCCTGTGACTGAAATTTGTGGTAGAATCGCCCCCATTTGAAAGTCGACCATACCAAATGAATAATGTCTAAACCTCTATGCCAACGTACACATCTGTTCCGTCTGTATCATCCTATGGTTGCCCATAAGTGGAGCTAACTTCCCTACTATACTAACATCCCCATATATATATAATATATAAACACACACAATTAAATTAATAAGTTGGGACTTAGGCCGAGGTTCAATCTGGGCCATACAAATTTAACCGGTCGACCATTGGTCATTGGAGCGGTCGACCATTAATCTATTTATCGTCATTCCCAACTGTTAATTTCAATAATCGATTACAGTAACTTTTACCTACAGTTTTTGCTTCATAATTTGACCTTACTTTGTAGATCTGCGCATTATTATCTCCAATTTCATGTATGATTTCATATATAATTTCAATAAATCAACGTAATTCAAATTTAAAGTTTACAGGGTTATATCAATTCTTATTTACTTTAACTAAAATTATTTGTAGTAAACTTAAATCAGTACTTATTCAACATGTCTATCTTTACTGAAATTAGATTTAAAAGAAATGGATTAGATTTGTATATTAAGTTGTTAGCGAACTTTCAATTCATCAAATTAAACAACTCTGGGTCAATTAGGTATAACAAAATCAATTATATGTAAATTCCCATATTAATCATGAATCCACTCACCTTTAAGAAGCTATCCCTCTTTGATTAGTGCAGTAATATCTAACATATATAATAATGAATAACTAATATATAAAGAAATATTCTTTGTTCCTCCTAAAGTCCAACATTTCGGTAATACTATCTTTAAACACTTGACTTCTAGCCCACTCATGACAGTATTCAAGAGACGTCGTAAATATAAATAAATTAAGATAAAATGTGGATTATACATAAGATTGATGTAAAAGGAAGCTATATCAGAATATCATATTTAATAAACTCTATATATACATACACACACACATACATACAAACATACACACATATACATATATGAGAAAGACCAATAATGGTTCTTAAATTCAAGCTGATATGATCACAACTACTAATAGTCTAAGTACATCGCCTTTATGCAAATGAAGTATTGAATAATACATCAAATACAGTACATAGTATCATAAATATGTAATAATGTCTGGCTTACATAATAATAAATTACTAATATATAAAATAATCTTTGTAGCCCTTAAAGTCCAATATCCCGCTAACACTATCCTTAAAATAGTTGACGTTTAGTCTACTCATGAGAGTACCTAAGCGATGTCATAAATATAAATAAATGAAGACAAAACATGACACCTCGAAAATTTAGTAGAAAATTTAATAAGAAAATTAAATTTAAATAAAACAAGGGCCAATTTAAAATTTTCTCAAATGTCTAAATTTGGCTATGAACTAGACATCGTTTCGTTCATAGTGATTTCCTAGATAGTTTTCATATATAAGAATTCAAAATCGGAGCTAGTACAGAGAAGTTAAGGACGTTTGAAATTTTAAAAATGGAATAAAAATAAAAACTTACCAAAATTAACATTTTGAGTGGTCAACCCTTAGGGCTTAATGATTGACCGATAGCAGTCGGCCAATCCCTATAAACGGTCGATCGTTGGCATGTAATTTTCATGAATTGGAGAATTGGAGCGTATGATTGGGCGACTATGATCGATCAAAATATTTTTCTTCGCTGCCAAGTTTCTAATGCGTGGTTGAGATGAGTACAAAGATTCTCTAGGGCAAAGTCGATGCTTCAAATTAATCCCTAAACTCTATAAATTAACACATAAGCTAACTCTAATTTCATTAAAAATCAACAGTATACCGAAACTCTGCCAAAATTCTTCTTTCCACTTACAAACTTTCTTTTAAACATAAACTAACATTAAAGCAAGAGAAAATTAATAAATCGAATCTTGGAAAAAGCAAGATAACAGATGATGATTCTCCAATGGGGTGTATAGTTAGAGCCTGTATTCGAGTAGAGTAGAAACAAGTTTAATAAGTTGATTATTTACATTTAATGTTAACTTATTCTAACTGATCTAGGTTGTTAGAAATTGAACTATAAATTGGAAACCTTAATTTTAAAATCTGAAATTTGAATTAGAAATTGAAATTAGTGTAAACTGATAAATCTGATTTTAACCCAAGTTAAACCCTTTGGTAATTGAACTTAATATATAAAATTTGTTAGCCCTAAATTAAACAAGTGTAATTAATTTTGTATAAATCTATGAACTGAAAATATAGACTGGCCACTATATAGGGTTTGTTGTATTATGCAGAATTTTATAAATTAACCAATAATTACAATCGGAAAATCCAAAATCAAAAACCTAAAATTTTATATTGCGACCGATTGACCATTCACTTTGAGCGATCGGCCGGTTGAGGCCCGAATTGCAGAACCTAAATGTAGCCCAAAGCCCGTTAGTAATAAAATTTATGAAAATTAAAAATTATATGTATAAGTGTATTGTATACATATATATAAATGTTTTCATAAGTAGTGAAGCTTAATCCCTATGAAATGACGCTAGGATTTCATGGGATTGGGTAATGTACTTTACCGATGTAGGTTGATTATTCAATTATGGGTGAGTTTATAGCAAATGGCACTCACGTAAGGTTCAATGGTAGATGTAGAATGTTGACTGTTGCCTAATGTACTGCGTGGGCTCGGCATAATGGGACTTCTTAGCATTCATGATTCTAATATGGCATGATATGTGTTGTTGATGGATCTCAACGTATGCAATTAGTGGCATATATTATGGTTAAGAGGTGGATACAGATGCAGACGATAAGACACTGAAGCGAGTCCACATTGTGGGCTCCCCTTCTATGCTTAATGGGTTACGTGTGGTCGTAATTATAGGAAATTTATTCCTTTGCAGCCCTAGTGGCGATGTTTCCATATTTAGTAGCCTAGTGGCGGTGTTTCCATATATAATAGCCTAATGGCAATGTTATTCAGTAGCCTAATGGTAGTGTTTCTGTATCGAGTAGCATTAATAGTGGTGTTTTCATATTAAGTAGCTTAAGGAGTGGTGATCGCTCGTTTGTTCTTAAGGTTCGATCCATAGTTTGATCCTAATAGTAACACGCACAAGTTGTAGTGTAGATGTGTGTTAGATAGAAAACCTTATGTAATGGAACGTTGGAATGCATGGAAACTTGTAGGGCACCCAAGGTCACATATGTTAGAATTAAATTTAGCTGCATATGATCACAATATATTAAACATGTACTTATTCACCAGAATTTTGTCTGACCCATCTTTTCCATTCTTTTTCCCAATACGGGAGGACATGGCAGCGTTTGATTTGGCCTGATTTCATTACGTGGAGAGGGGAGCTCATCATAGGAGTTGCCTATTCTTTATTTACTCTCCATGTAACCATTTATCATATTAGCACTATTATTAGACTTTGAGGGGTATTTCTACATACTTCGTATTTGACTACGTACTTTTTTGCTAAGACTGTGTTTTGTAATATATTCCGAGGTGGATATTTTCCATATTTATATTTATTCCTTCCGCTATGAGTTCTGAAAGTGTATTATATCCTACATCATATTTGTTACAATTAGTCTCTATAATGTTTTTCAAAGATGATGACCCACACTTCTTGGCACCGATGAAAGTTTGAAAGTCACCTTACTCTTTGGATCGGTGTGTCAAGGAGCGGGTTGTCACATTCGGTATCAGAGCCTAGATTTGAAGTTCCTTAGGGGTTAGGTGCGTATTTAGAAAATGTACTTGAAAAGTTTTGAAAGAAATGGTTTTTCGAAAACAATTTCGAAGTATTTTCCAATTCTTTTTCTCAAATTTGATATATTATGGTCTCTCTCTCTCTCTTATTCATGTCAATGCCATCTCTTATTTGTGCCTATACTATCTATGAAATGTTGCGAATTGAATTCTTAAAAATGATAGAGAGAAGATGAGAAATCCCGCATGTTCAGGCATAAGCGACGCAGCCGAGGTTCTGGGAGTGAATATTCCAATTTAGTTCCACGGGTATCATCGAGCGAGTGGACAAGCCAAACTTAATCCCACTAGAGGACCCATATAGGGAGCGACATGCACAGTTTTTGCCTGCCCACCTGCCGTAGATTTTGCTACGTTATGTAAGGATTTTTCTAGCCTTAGAAGAAAGCCTTATGTGGGGAATGAGTCATATGTGAATCTAAGGACATGGATTTGTACTTCTGAAAGGATTTGTGGATTAATAGGTCTTACTGATGAGGTAAGGAGATAGTTAGCTATTTGGCAGTTACAAGATTAGGCTCTTAGTTAGTAGGAGGTAATTAGGGTAGAGACTGGCGGAGGGGAGATCTAATGGGGTGAGTTTTAGGGGCGCTTTGAGATGGCATTTCTTTCTATAGCCGAGGAAGGAGTACCGCTAAAGAAGTTTACCCACTTGAAGAATGAAGACATGTTGGTGAAGGAGTATGTTAGCCAATTCAATGAACTTGCTAGATTTGGAATGTAACTGATCGATACCTTACATAAAAATGCTTTGAAGTTTGATAAAAGGCCAAAGCAACTTCTTCAAGGTTTAGCTCTAAGTCATATTCCTATTGGTACTTCATATGAAGATTTGGTGGAGATGGTTTTGTTGAATATTGTCTCCAAGGAGAAAGCGAAGAAAGAACCCAAAAAGACTGAAGAGAAAGCCCAGCAGCAGAATTAGCACAAGGATTTGGACCTAAGGAAAAGATCAAGAAGTAGTATATGCATTGTATGAAGTATGGCATGAAGGATCATTTCGTGAAGGAGTGCAGATCAGAGGGTTCAAAGGTCAGGTATTATAATTACAATTAGTTTGGGCATATGAAGAGGGATTGTCCACCACCCCAAGGACCTCTACCAAGATAGTAACAGCATATGCACTTGATGCAGTACCTAGCTCGAGTGCACCACCAGTTGCTGACAGGGGAAGAAGGTCATGATTGAAGGTGTGTTGACTTTGTCTGGTTTATCCATTCACACTTTATTTCACATAGGGGGATTACACTCTTTAATATCTAGTAGACTTGTGGATGAGTTACACCTAGACACTAGCATAGTTAAAGATCCTATAGTTATGTCAAACCTTATAGTAGGATCAGCCTATTTGTCTATGGTATGTAGGAGTTTGAAATTATTCATTTTGGGGGTCGAGTTCGACTGTGATAGTTTTTTTCTTTGGAACTTTGGGTTTGGGTTGATATTGGGCATATATTGGATAATGATATATGGGGCTATATTAGATGGTGATAGGAAGGTTGTTAGATTGAGTACATCTTGGATGTAGCCTGGAGGTTTATTACGATCCCTAAGGATAAGTTATGTTGAGCTACTTATATTATTTAGACCTATCATGATAAGCAAGGCAGTGCCTATAGTTAGAGATTAGACGGATGTCTTTTTTGAGGTTACCGGTCTTCCACCCTCGAGAGAGATCGAGATTCAAATTTACCTTGTGGATAATGCTAGACCTATTGCCTTTAAGGAAAATGGCCCTAAGGAGAGATGCAAGCTGAAAAGAAAGTAAATGAGTTAGTGGGGAAGAGCTTCATTCAAAGGATCATTTTAGAGTGGGGAGTACAATCGTCTTTGCTACCAAGGTGGATGGTTCTTTGAGGCTTTGGGTTGACTATAAAGAGATGAATAAACTAACAAATAAGAATCGTATCCACTGCCCCATATAGATGATCTCTTTGATTAGTTGGTTAGAGTAAGGGTGTTCTCACTGTTTGATTTGGCTACTGGATTTCATTGGTTGCATGTAGCTAAGGATAGTATCTAAAAGATTGCTTTTCGTACACCCGACGGATTTTATGAGTGGTTAGTCATGCTCTTTGGACTGTCCAAAGCACCTACTTATTTTTTCGATCTGATGAGTTGAATTTTCTGTGGGTTGCTTAACAAGTTCATAATAGTATTTATGGATGATATTTTAGCTTATTCGAATAGCAAGGAGGAATATGTGTTGCATTTAGGATAGTTGCTCGGTACACTCCATGAACATAAGTTAAAGGCTAAGTTTTCAAAGTGCTACTTTTGGCAAGAGGAGGTGCGCTTTTTAGGAGACGTTGTCCTAGAAAGTGGGATGATGGTTGATCCTAATAAAGTCACAATAGTTTAGAATTGGCACATGCCAAAGAACGCCACAGAAGTAAGGAGTTTCCTTGGTTTGGCGGGCTACCATCACAATGGATGAAGTTTTTGACATCGTATGACTTTGATATCTCATATACCCCCAGACAGTGGCATTGTAGTAGCCGACGCCTTGAGTAGACAATATGTTGTATTGAGTCCTTTGTCCTTAGAGTGGAGGCATTTGGAGTTCATTTCTACATCTGGCTTCCAACCATCGTCAGATATTACCGTGGGATTGTTAGTAGCCTCAGATGCCCAAACTATGCTTATGGAACTTATTGAATTTAGTCAGAACAAGATAAGGAGCTATTAAATATTCTTTGGAAGTTTAATAGGGATAGCAGTTGAGTCATTTTAGGCATAATACCATTGACTTAAAGGAATGGTTGCGGAGATGTAACAACCCGGGATTTCGCATTAATTAATTATCGTTAAATGACGATTAAATTGGTTAGCTTATTGCTATAGAGATTTTTATCGGGTTGAAGGTCTTTTCAATATTCGTTAAGGGTTTGTGGGCTTTGAATCTTGGCCCACGTTTTCATTGTTTTGATGCCGTGATAATCCCCCTCCTTTTCATTCGATCGAAACCCTAAACCCAAAAACATACGAAAAGAAAAAAAATGGCGTCTTTGTTCTCGTCTTTGCAAATTAGGGCTTCGTTCCCTTTGTTCGAAATTAGGGTTTTTTGCTAATTCGTTGATGCCGATTACAACTCGATTTCCTTGCTTTTTAGTTGCTTGTCTCTGAGATGCTTGCGGCCGCTCGGGTTCGATTTTTGGGCTTCATTCGATTCTTCGGATTCGTGCTCTTCGATGAAAGGTGAGTGATTTTATCACACATCTAATTCGATATTATGCTCGGTAGTTCGATTTTGTTGTTAATGATTTCTTTGACGTTTCAATCCACATGGTTTTGATTTCTGATTTGTGTTCGCTTCCTTGATACTTACGGCTTGAATTGCCTTTCTCATCATGGTTTCGATTTTGATGGTTTGACTTTGGCACTGACTTGTTTAATGGCGGCCTTGACACTTTTGTTGATATTATTTGAAACGGCTATATATTTGAATCCCTGTCACTTGTTAATTTGGCCACTTGATGTTGTTTTGTAAATTTCTAACTTTAAGTTGCTTTGAGCAATTGAGTTATGTTGTAACTTGTTGTATTGGATGGCATCCTCTGTGTATGTTGTTGTTTCTTCGAGCCAGTATCTTTACTTTTGAACCTATCTGGAATAGTTTTGGTGTTTGTTGGTCTGTAGCTCCATGCTGCCACCTCTGTTTCATTTTGTTCTTGGACATTATCCACTAATTGGAGCTTGTTGTATGCTGACTTGTATTCACATGAGCTTGAGTTCATTGTGTAGCCTGTTGACTTTTGCAATCCACTGGTTTGCAACTGCAGTGGCATTGTGCATTGCATCTTGTAACCGTGTCATTTTACTTTGAGACAAATTGTTCATCTTGGTAGCCTCGAACTCTGCATAGTGCTTATGCATTGAGTCATGTTGCTGTTGAGGTGTTGTATTGTTCTATTTTGATAAAACTGCCTGTTGCACTTGTGTTGTTTGGATTTGGTCATTGGTTCAAGTACTATGCGTACTTGTTTGTCTGGTCTCTTGTTGGTTTAAGTTTTGTACTTATGGTTTCTCTGATGTGCTTTTAAAGCTTGCATCTTGTAACCTGTTCATGTCAGTTTGGTTTGACCATGCTTCATTTGATATAGATATGTTGTTAAGACCTGATTGTTGTATGCCTCTGTTGTAGTTGTAAGTTGCATCCCTGGTGCAACTGTAGCTTTCACTCTGGCCTGGTGTTCATGAAGAGCATTTCGGGTTATGTTCACTTGATGGTTGCTTGAGTTTATCTCACCCTTGAACACTGTATTTTTATCTGTCCAGTTTCCTGTTGTTGGCATTGATTTGTATTAGTTCGTTTTGAAGCCTGGTTTACTGGAGATTCATTTGTTGACTGCTTGGTTGTATATGCAGTTTTTAGTGATGTGTCACTATGGTGCACTGTGCCTTGAGTGTGCTTGCATCTGAGTTTTTGTTGCAGCCTTGCCCTTGTGATCTTGTGGTGGCTGCAGTTCTTGTTGCAGTTTTGCCCTTGTATTCTTGTGGTGGCTGCAGTTTAGATTGGGTCGTGCATTGCACTGACCACTGTATTCATTTGCATTTTTGATTCACTGAGTTTTTGTGTAGTTCATCATTGTAATGGCGAGGCAGTACACACGTGCGTATAATGCTGCCAAACAGAAGTGATGTTTTAATTGATATTTCAATTGTTTAAACTGTTTCGTTTATTCAATTCAATATGTTTTGAATTGTATTTTGATTTGGTTTGATTGATCATTTTGTTGTTGTCTAATTATCTATTTGATAATTAGATTATGAGTTTCGATTTATTTATTTATTTAATAATTAGATTTTTGTCATTAATTGCCGTTTAGGAAATCCTGTTGTTTCCTAAATTATCTTCATTGATAATCTTTTCATTTATCTTCTTTGATAATTTGAATTTGCTGATTTGTTGTTTAACATTGTTACATATTATATTTACCGTTATCCGATTTCCTTATTAAAGGATTGGATAGACGAGATTTACTTTGACTATCGTCTATTTGTTATTTAATTATTATTGCTTCTGTGCACTAATAACTGAGTTTGAATTAGACTGAACCATATATTATTTTCTTTTGAATTTAATAGTCGAGTCAGACCGAGTTATTTTAGTTATAAATATCTTGCTTTGGGTTACTGCTAGAGCTATGAAGTATCTTTATACCTTTTGGAGTAGTTGTTGTCATAGTATAGGATGATACGTATTCATGTATACTGATTATACTAATATACTTGCATATGTAACATCCTGTGTCGACAGTTGTAGTTGTATCATATGTATTGTATCACGTGTATTGTAACTGATTTCAGTTATATATATATATATATATATATATGAGATTTGATATTATCTGTGTTCTACATTTAGTTTATCTGTGTTATTATTATATATGTGTCCTAAACTATTATGAACCATCGTAGTTCGTTTTATATTGGAATTGGCTATGTCGATGGGAGTAAATAAATAAGAGACGAAAATAATAATAATATGCCACTCCTATCGAGATAACCAATACTAGTGTAAGGCCTAACTACGGATGGCCACTCCTATCCAGCCTTATTCTTCGTACTGACAGACAGTATTTCTTTTAATACTCTTTGTTATTGTGAGTATAGAGGTGGCGCATCGCAGTTGGTATCAGAGCGAGGGGTTTATGGACATAATATAAAACATAACTTAGATGGAACATGTGTCAACTATTTGTTGATGTTTTAGTTGTGCTATGAGTCAAAACTAAAGTTTTGAAATTATGATGAAATTTTTAAATATCTTTATTTAAAAATAAAACTGAAATTGTGTTTTGATGATTGATTAATTTGTTTTATGATTATCAGAGTGCACAGCGGAAACAGTGAGACTGCCTTCGCTGAGTACAGCTGATAACCCTTTTGGTTTAAAATTCAAAATATGAAAATGAAATGAATTTCAATTGTTGTTTACATAGATGTATTTATTTTTCTCTTTGAAAATTTCGAATCTGATTTGGGGATCCGAAGCGATTGCAGTTATGTGATTTTGTTGAGATCTTTTGCTGTTTTGAATTATCTTTCTTGAAGATATATTCGACTGATTTCTTTGTTCATTTTGCAGTATGCGTGCAAATATGAGTTGCACGTTACTGCGTTAATTTTACGTTGAACCGGTGTTGGGTTTTAAACGTATTTTGTTGCCGTTATTTTTATAACAGGATTTTCACACTGGTGTTAGATTTTTTAAGCACGTTGTTTTGTTGACATTTTTAATGAATGAAAATTCACCGGTATTATATTTTGATGCAAATTATTTGATGAGATTTTGACGTATAAATTACTGTCGCTTTGGCTTCAGTAACCGTCAAAATTTAAAGTGAATTTTCAAGCCCCGAAATGTTGATTTTGAGATCCGTTTTTACGGTGTATTGAGAAGTGCAATTTCCTTATCCAATTTGCTACAGATGTTGCTATTTTAACCACGTATTTTAAAAATCATTTTAAAATAAAATTGTTTTCCAAAATTTCTACAGTTTGCGCTTTCAAAAGAATGAGGAAGCAATTTAAACGCTTCAGCAAAATTGAGGACTATGAACCCTCACTTTTACTGATTCGCTTAATTTCGGATTTTTCCGTTCGAGAACGTAAAATATTATTTATTTAAAATACACAATTTTGTACTTTCAAGGAAACGATGAAGAAAACTAAACGATTTAGCAAAACTCGTGGTATGAGACATGTGCGTTTGCTATTTCGATTAATTCCGGACTCGTTAATTGAAATATTTGTTGTTTGATGATTCTAATGATTTTATTTGGCTTTCGAGCCACTCTGATGGACCTTTCGGTCATATGTTAGACCTTTGGGTCATTTGTTGGGCTTTCGGGCCACTCTGCGGACCTTTGGGTCAAATACCAGTACTAGACCTTCGGGTCACTCTGCGGACCTTCGGGTCATCTGATGGGCGCCAAAATTTATAGTACTTGGTAGGCTTTGGCCATTTTTGATGCACGTGCGGCATAGCTAAAAACTCGCCATCTGATGGGATCGATCCAACCTTTTATGTTGATTTTCTAGACTATCTTAATTGATTTCTAGATATTTGTTATTTCCAATTATCTGCAGGTAATTGGATATTTGTTTTTCGAATTATCGTTTTTGATAATTGGATATTTATTATTCTGATTATCGTTTTTGATAATTAGATATTTGATGATTTGAGATTTCTGATTATCCTTTTTGATAATTAGATATTTGTTGATTTGAGATTTCTGATTTTCATTTTTGATAATTAGATATTTGTTGATTTGAGATTTCCCGATTATCATTTTTGATAATTAGATATCTGTTGATTTTAGATTTTTGATTATCGTTTTTTATAATTAGATATTTGTTGATTTGAGATTTCTGATTATCGTTTTCGATAATTAGATATTTGTTGATTTGAGATTTCTGATTATCGTTTTCGATAAATAGGTATTATTTGATTTGAGATTTCTGATTATCGTTTTTGATAATTAGACATTTGAGTTTACTGATTATCGTTTTTGATAATTAGATATTTGATGATTTGAGATTTCTGATTATCGTTTTTGATAATTAGATATTTGATGATTTGAGATTGCTGATTATCGTTTTTGATAATTAGGTATTTGATGATCTGAGATTTTTGATTATCGTTTTTGATAAATAGATATTTGTTGAAATGAGATTTCCGATTATCGTTTTTGATAATTAGATATTTGTTGATTTGAGATTTCCGATTATCGTTTTTGATAAATAGATATTTGTTGATTTGAGATTTCTGATTATCGTTTTTGATAAATAGATATTTGTTGATTTGAGATTTCTGATTTCTGATTATCGTTTTTGATAATTAGATATTTGTTGATTTGAGATTTTTTATTATCGTTTTTGATAATTAGATATTTGAGTTTTTTTATTATCGTTTTTGATAATTAGATATTTGTTGTTTTCTGATTATCATTTTTGATAATTAGATAATTGCTAATTTTGCTGATTATAAGATTTTCTAGTCTCTAATTGATTCTAGATTATGTTGATTATACTGAATTGTTGTTTTCTATCTATCTCTGTTGATAGTTAGAGTCTGCTGATTATGAAGTTCGTGCTTTCTAATTATCTTGTTGATAACTAGATGTTTGCGGTTTTGCAATTTGTGATTTCGTATTTCCTAATTATCTTTGTTGATAATTAAATTTTGTTGTTTTCTAATTATCGTATCGATAATAAGATATTATTGTTTTATGATATCTGTGTTCTAATTATCTAATTGATAATTAAATATTGCTGATAATCGTATTTATTCAGTTTTGCTGTTGTCTAAATTATCCATTTGATAATTAGATTTTGTCGTTAATTGCCGTTTAGGCAATCCTGTTGTTTCCTAAATTATCTTCATTGATAATCTTTTCATTTATCTTCTTTGATAATTTGAATTTGTTGATTTGTTGTTTAACACTGTTACGTGTTATATTTACCGTTATCTAATTTCCTTATTAAAGGATTGGATAGACGAGATTTACTTTGACTGTTGCCTATTTGTTATTTAATTATTAATGCTTATGTGCGTTAATAACTGAGTTTGAATTAGACTGACCCGTGTATTATTTTCTTTTGAATTTAATATTCGGGTCAGACTGAGTTATTTCAGGTTGTAGATATCTTGCTTTGGGTTGCTGCTAGAGCTATGCAATCTCTTTATACCTTTTGGAGTAGTTGTTGTCATAGTATAGGATGCTACGTATTCGTGTATATTGATTGTATTAATGTACTTGCATATGTAACATCCTGTGTCGACAGTTGTAGTTGTATCATATGTATTGTATCACGTGTATTGTAACTGATTTCAGTTATATATATATATATGAGATCCGTGTTCCGCATTTAGTTTATTTGTGTTATTATTATATATGTGTCCAAAACTGAACCATCGTAGTTCGTTTTATACTGGAATTGGGTATTTCGATGGGAGTAAATAAATAACAGATGAAAAAAAATATACCACTTCTATCGAAATAACCAATACTAGTGTAAGGCCTAACTACGGATGGCCGCTCCTATCCATCCTTATTCTTCGTAATGACAGACAATATTTCTTTTAATACTCTTTGTTATTGTGAGTATAGAGGTGGGGCGTCACAGGAGAGGTGTAGGTTGTGTGTTCCTTCCATTATGGAGTTGATTTACCTAACATTAGCAATGTCTCATTGTTCGAGGATGACCATTCATCCTGGCAGAGACAAGATGTACCTTGATATGAATAAAGTCTTTCATTGGCTGGGCATGAAGAAGCATGTAGCGCTGTACGTAGCTCAATGTATGACTTTTTGAAGAGTAGAGGCATAAAAAATAAGCCAAGGGGTTTGTTGCAACCATTGGACATTCCTTAACGGAAGTAGGAGAGTATTTCTGTGGATTTTATCGATGGTTTACCTAGGAGTTGGAGAGGAATCGAGAGTACTTGGGTCATAGTCGATAAGCTGATTAAATGCTCTCATTTCATACCAATTATGTAACGACCCGAGAATTTCGATCCCGAAATTTCCAGAAAGTTAGTGGAAAGAAGACAGAGAAAGAAGAAAGAGATAGAAGAAAAACAGAAAAGAAACACACAATCTCACATTCGCAGCGGATAAAACATAATAACACATAAATAATAGTTTTACAAGAAGAACTGTATCAGTACATTTACATTTTATATATCAGAGTTACAACATTTACACAACATAGGACAGTTCTAAATAAATATGTCCTAGATATATAACTATATATCACAGCAGGTACGCTCCATACGTTCCAGCCATCCAGCTCTCCTCCTGAACTCCAGAACGTCCTTCCTGAAAATCTGTAATACTCGGTCTGACCCGAGCATTACATCAAAGTAACACCCGAGTCAGGCTGGAAACTAGCGTGAGTAAACCCATCTATCTTGGAATACATAAGCATACAATTTATATAAACCCGGGGTAACTTATCAATCTACACTTCACAAGTTATTATAGACATCAACCATTTCACACATCAGTTTCTAAGTGTCAAAACTTAGATTTAAATGGTCTAATTTACTTAAGTCATTCCACTTCAGCCTATTAGTTTCACATATCAATTTATAAGAATCGAAGTGGTTTCGGGTATTCACTAATACCCGACTCCGGTCTCTTCGAAACCCTTGTCAACATAACTTACATTATTCAAAGTGAAATACAACTCTATTTTTAATATAGGATGTCACAGTAATTCATAATCAATAGATAATCACATCTTCACAGTTTACATCAAACATATCATATCACATAGTATCACGAACCACCAATTAGGGATAACAATTAATCAAGACTTCCAATATCATTCTATTTATTTTAATTGCATTTAAGTAATTTTCCCTTAATTAATTTCACAAATTAGTTATCCTTAACCAAATACAGTAATTAACCTTTAATTACTTCATTAATTAATTATTAACCATAATTATTAATTACTCTTGATTAATAACATCCAGTAATCAACTACCCTTAATTTCTTCATTAAATAAATTAATCCTTAATTTATTCTCTAATTAATCCCTTGATTAATTCCATGCAGTAATTAACTACCCTTAATTACTCATTCTATAAATTAATTACCCTTAATTAATTATCTCAATTAATCCCTTGATTAATTACAAAGTAATTAAATCCAAATTACTTTCATCATTAAACATCTTTAATTACATCCAGTAATTATCAATTCATTACTTTCCTAAGTAATTACAATTCCATTAATTACATAAAGTAATTATTCATCAATCATCAAGTGTTTAAATTAATTAAACTTAATTAATTAATCTAAACTAATCACATTAGCACAATTAATTACATTAAGTAATTAATTCATCAATTACTTCCATTATGTAATTAATCATAAACAATTTCACAAATGATTATTATTAATTAATTAATCTAATGAATTACTAAAGTTAATCACATTAATTAATTATTAAATAATCTTAAGTTAATGACCTTCATTAACAATTATTAATTACTTTTTTAAGTAATTAATTTAGATTAACCCTTATTAATTAATTAATATTTAATTACAATTCCTAATTACAGATTAATTAACCTTAATTAATTAATCTTAATCATTAATTAATTAATTTAAAAACTCTTAATTACTTAATTAATCATCCATTCCATTAATTAATTAAGTAATTAATTATCCATTAAGTTACCCTAATACTTAAATGAAATTACAAATCATTAAATTCTAAAGTTACTTTTTATTAATAATCAAATTATCATTTATAAGGTATTTAAAAAAACTTACTCTAAATTTACCTTCAAAATTTCATTTTAAATTTAAAGGTTTAAAAATGAAATACAAATTATCTTTAACAAGGTTTAAAACACATTTCTAAAACTCTTTTATTTTACAAGTTAAAGAAATACTTATTTAATAAAGAAGTTTAAAAGGATCTTAAATCAAATGCATATTTAAATTCAAATTAATTTGAATTATACTTTAAATATTTCAAATTGATTAAAACATTTTAAAATTTATTAAGCTTTCCTTCACTTCCAAAATTTTTAATACATATTAAAATTTGAATTTAGATAACTCTTCTTACAATTTAAAACTTATTTTAGAAATTCAAACTACTTAAACACCTTTAAGGTATTTAACCATTCAAGTTTAAAGTCTTAATTTATTTCAAACTAGGATTCAAACAACTTAAATTCATATTCAAATGAGGTTTAAGCTTATTTAAAATCTTAGTTTACATTTAAACTTAATTAATTTTTTTTTTAAACAGAATCAGGTTTCTGTTTTACATAAAGCCTGGAACATACTACCCGAACCAATCCTAAAATACTTCGGGTTCCAAACCAGACCTCCCCGAGAAATCCTTCCCACCACTTCGAAATTTCCCTTTCTTCTTCCCTTTAACCCTACTTTCCATTTTACCTTTAATACTTCTGCTCATACTAAACAGGCGATCAACACAGCAAAATACTCGAGCAACACAAAAAGAAATCTCGAGTTCATCATCATCTTCCCTAACGAGACATCAACACATCACTAGAAAGCAATCACGAGTCGTTCCCCTTCAACTTCTCATATATCCGTTTGGGTTTTCAAATATTCTTCCTTCTGAAGCTCAACATTCAGCAACACAGATACGAACGATCATGTGTGCACATACACACGTGATCGTCGTCGCTCTGGCCATGTTTGCCGCCACCAACCAATCACCGTCAACCCCCTCTACTGTTCCGATCACCCAGAAACACTAATAATTCGAAGAATCAAATATGAAAAATTCCTCAACCAAAAATGAAAAAAAACTGATCACCAAAATACCTCAATCCACCATCGCCGACCACCGAAGACCCCGGTCTTGAGCCTACAACTCCGTCATCGACCCACGCAGCCATCCTATCTCACGCGATTGAACTCGATGCTCCGAGAAAGACGAAATTGCCTCGCCATTGGTTGTGACAGAACAACCTCCAAAAACCCTAGCTTGCCTCTGACCGATCGATACGATCATCAGAAAAATCTCTTTCTATTTTTCCAGTGATACTCATCCCCTAGGCCATCTTTGACAACAGTCCCCACCCTTGAATCACCATCGATCGAAGGATATTGGCGAAAACCCCAAATTCTTAAAATTTTGATTATCACAGAGGGTATTAAACTAGAAATTATGGTTTTGGATTCTAAATTCATCATATGCCATTACAAATTTGTTTATGATTTCGAAGCATAAATTTAAAAATTTTGATTTTAAGACAAAATCAGGTCATTCCTGAATTCATTTTGTTTTTGGAAAAAAAAAATTTCTAAATCTCTAAAACTATTTTCAGAATTCATATTACTTGAGCTAACCAAATTTCATTTATAAATCATACCCAAATTCTGGAAGTTTGTGAAGATAAGAATTTGTAAAACAAACAGGAGCCTGGAAATAACAGTGATCTTATTTTATATAGTGAGTTTGTTCAGGCATTTATCAAATTTCAAACATGCATTCAATATCAAACATCCCTGTAAATATTATACTCTATCACAACAATATTCAACTCAAGCATCAACCAAATTTAAATCTGTTTTTAAATGCAAGATTTACTCACCTTTTTGAAACAAAGAACAGCTGAGACAACTTTTGTCTTCGAACAGGAATTTGCTCTTGATTCTAATCTGCTTACAGATCCGAATTTTCGAAACAAAGGCTTTGATCTGGAAAATACTTGCATGCTAACAATTGCTTCTTTGATTTATCTTTGGTTTTGCTTGAAGGCCTTGTTCTTGAAATTGAAAATGTACAGTTTATTGATTTTTGGTTTCTGGTATGAGGAAATTTAGATTATAATTTGTTTTGAGTTGTTATTATTATATTTTTTCCTTTTCAGGCTGAAGTTCTCCTATCTTTGAATTGAAGAGACTAGAAAAGAAATGAAAATAAGGAAACATATGTTTAAGAAAGTTAAATTGTGATCTTAATAAAAGAAAAATACTTATGAAGGACATTTGTTAAAGATTCACCATTTGTCATTTATTATGGCTTATCATTTAACACTTGTTTTAAACAAGCTTCCATGTATTTACACATGTCATTTAAGTAATTCTAACTTATCTTAATGTTAAATAAAAGATTTTACTAAATTCTATGATTACCTATCTAATATATGTGTGTTCATATATTTTTTAAAATGCTCATATACGTATTTTCATTTCATGATATTCTTTAAATATACCTCTATTTATTACAAAGTAACATTTTCAATTTATTTGAATTTCAAACCCAAATTTATATTAAAATTAAAGATCAACCCAAATATAAATATATTTCTAAACAAACACATATTTAATTTTATTTGAAAATAATAAATTTTGCCTAATTTAAATAATTATATTAGGGAATTATCAAATAAATATATTTATCCAGATATCAGAATTTGATCTGTTCAATTGAATAAAAACCAGTAAATTATTCAATTACCAGATATCAAAAATCCGGGCTATCACATTCCTTCCCCCTTTGAATCTTTTCGTCCTCGAAAAGGAACGAAACCAGAATTTATTAAATATTTAAAACTAGTTAAAATATTCTTTGTCCATTTTAAAACACTTTTAAAATCTATATAATATTTCAAAATAGCTTTATAAAAATATATTTTTATAACTCGATGTTTCCACAAGTCCAACTTCGTTCTTACAGAAATTCGGTCATACGTTGATCAGGCGTATGACTGAAAATCTACAAGTGCTTGGCAGACCCAATTTCAACACCCAGTGAAAATACTTGGAAAATAATTTTATTGAAAATATAGAAAACATTTTGAAAATAGTGGAAATATCTTAGGTGAGAATGCTCTGGAAATCATCACCCCCATCCATGGTCGCAATTAACCCGATGGTTACGTTGCCGTCCCGACAAAATCCACAGATAACTGTAGGCCTCCGCGCCCCTCGATTACACCATGGAACCTGCTACAGATCGCAGCTACAACTGGGGTAACGTAGCTATCACAGCAAAAACCCATATAGCTGTAGGCATCAGCGCCATCGAATTTCGCTGCCAAAAGAATGAAACTTCTCCACTCCACTTGACCATAGATCGCAGTCTACCGATGTTGCGTTGCCTTCCCGGCAAAATCAAGTGTAGACCGTTGACACTCATCCTCCACACGATTTTCGCTATGGTCCCCACAGTAGATCGCAGTGACATCGAGTTACACTATCGTCACAGCATAACCCAAATGCCCCTGTAGGCATCAGCGCCCTCGACTTCCGCTACCCAATAATCCCCAGGAACTAGTTTGTCCGGACTCCTCACAGGATCAACTTTAGAACCCCCCTTGGGGCTCAAGGCAGCACCACCCGGTGGTACTCCTGAGAAGTCCATTCCAAGGGAGCGCCTTTTTCCCCAGAGCCATCATCAAAACATTTTATACTATATATATAGTATCTTTAAATCATACACCTAGTATGATCTCATACAAAGCTCCTTCACACAAAATCGATTATTCCAAAATCGATAATTTTCAAACTAGGCTTTTCAAATTCTCATATTGATTTTACCCAAAAATCAAAAGCCTTTCCCAAATCCAAAGGTTCCCAAAACCTTTTTCCAAAACCCTCACAAGATCCTTTATATATATATACACAGATATATAAAAAAATTAAAACTTTGGATCATTTCAAACCTGTATAAAACTCCTTTTATACTTCAAACATTTTCAAAAACCCTTTCCTTCTGGCTAAAGATTCAGCAAGGGGAGTTTCATTTTATAAAACAAAGATATTTAACTTTGTTTACTCAAAATCAAATATTCAAATTTGATTACTCCTTTCAATATTATTTCATTCATCCGTACGATGTACACATATCATTCGAACGCTATACCAATCTGATCGCTCACTCGATCATACAATTTCACTTCCGAACTAGTATCGTCCACCCGACTTTCTAGTGCGGACACAGATCTGGTTTCTTGATCAGAAACCGTCATTCTCCTTGCATAGCTTAACTATGATAGAGAATATCCAGAACCAATCAACAATCCATATCCAGGTTCGCCGTTGAAAATCGAGTGAAAAATCCCAACTCGGATCGACTTAATTATCTCGAAATTCTGTGCTCGAATCTGGATCAAATTATTATGCGAATAGAATAATATACGTACATCCTATGTATTTAACTTCATTGATTATTCGCCCAAATCAATTTCTCTTCTATTCACATTTACTTTAATTTTCATTTCATGATATTCTTGATTTCCTTCCAAATTCAATTCAAATTCCATTTGAATTTAAAATTATTCAATTTTAATTATAATTCCAAATTATTCAAATCAATTTAGACTAATTTCAAATTGAACCTACTTCAATTTCAAATCATTTCAAATTAATCCAATTCAAATTTTCCATTTGAATCTTGTACTCATACATCTTCAATCACCATTTCAATTAATTCAAATCAAATTCAATTTGAACTAATTCAAATTTCAAATTTAGACCATCTCGAATTATATAAATTCGAATCAATACTTCAATTGTTGATTTAATTCCTTTAAATCAACTTACCTTCTTATCCCAACAATGGATTACCATACTCCGTTTCTAATTCATTTAAACAAATCCAATTCACATTTTAAAGATTATTAATAACAATAGGATGATATCATCCAATTAATTCAAAACATCCATCCATTTCCAATTTTCGGATCTCAAACCCATTTTGAGATCACTCAAACTTCTAAATTCAAATCACCATTTAACTTTCCAAGTTAAATCTTAATTTCATCTTGAAATTTCTAAATCAGGTTGATCATTCCAACTTATTTAACTTTTTTTTTCATGTTAAACTCAATTCACTTAATCCAATCAACCTTACCCAATTTGAACTTCCATTTCAAATTTTAAACTTCATATAAATAATCTTCCCACTTATTAAGTTCAAAAACTTTCACTTTGGGTATCATATCTCATTCCAAATTGAAAACTCAATATTTAGAGTTTATTCCAAACTACCTTTGAGACTATGCATATCCACCTATATACATATTAATTTCTTCTACATACCAAGTTACACTTTAAAATTTTAAACCACCCTTGGTTTTAATTCAAAACAAATTCCTTTAAATTTTCAAACAACTCTTGTTTGAAATAGGACCATTCAATTCAAATGCGTTAAATAATATTATTTACTATTTCTTTAAATTAATTACATCATTAATCAATTCCAATTAATCACATTTGGTAATTAACTTATTTCTTAATTACCTTCATTAAGTAATTGTCCTTTAAATTACTTTCCTCTAGTTACTTCATTAAGTAACTTCCTCTTAATTTATCATTTCCAATTATTATTCATTAATTAATCTCTTAAATAAAGTTTAATTAATTACGTAAATTAATTGATTATCCTTATCCTGAAACCTTTCTTAAATTCAAGATTTAATTTCAGTTTGGTTGTATTTCTATTACTTCTTAATTCTTACTATTACTTTTAATTTAATTAATACTACAACTGATTTCCTTAATATAACAGATAATCTATTTCTTATATAAGCTTCATTTACTTTTGAAATCATTTTAAAAACTTTATATAAGAAAAATAACAAGTACGCTCTCTTATATTTATACACTCAACTCATTATAGGGTACTATTGACCCTATCCTTAATGAGTATCCCAACAGAGCCAAGGTTCTCGCCTAACCTTCTGTTCTGATACCAAATGCAACGACCCGAGAATTTCGATCCCGAAATTTCCAGATAGTTAGTGGAAAGAAGACAGAGAAAGAAGAAAGAGATAGAAGAACAGAAAAGAAACACACAATCTCACATTCGCAGCGGATAAAATATAATAACACATAAATAATAGTTTTACAAGAAGAACTGTATCAGTACATTTACATTTTATATATCAGAGTTACAACATTTACACAACATAGGACAGTTCTAAATAAATATGTCCTAGATATATAACTATATATCACAGCGGGTACGCTCCATACGTTCCAGCCATCCAGCTCTCCTCCTGAACTTCAGAACGTCCTTCCTGAAAATCTGTAATACTCGGTCTGACCCGAGCATTACATCAAAGTAACACTCGGGTCAGGCTGGAAACCAGCGTGAGTAAACCCATCTATCTTGGAATACATAAGCATACAATTTATATAAACCCGGGGTAACTTATCAATCTACACTTCACAAGTTATTATAGACATCAACCATTTCACACGTCAGTTCCTAAGTGCCAAAACTTAGATTTAAATGGTCCAATTTACTTAAGTCATTCCACTTCAGCCTATTAGTTTCACATATCAATTTATAAGAATCGAAGTGGTTTCGCGTATTCACTAATACCCGACTCCGGTCTCTTCGAAACCCTTGTCAACATAACTTACATTATTCAAAGTGAAATACAACTCTATTTTTAATATAGGATGTCACAGTAATTCATAATCAATAGATAATCACATCTTCACAGTTTACATCAAACATATCATATCACATAGTATCACGAACCACCAATTAGGGATAACAATTAATCAAGACTTCCAATATCATTCTATTTATTTTAATTGCATTTAAGTAATTTGCCCTTAATTAATTTCACAAATTAGTTATCCTTAACCAAATACAGTAATTAACCTTTAATTACTTCATTAATTAATTATTAACCATAATTATTAATTACTCTTGATTAATAACATCCAGTAATCAACTACCCTTAATTTCTTCATTAAATAAATTAATCCTTAATTTATTCTCTAATTAATCCCTTGATTAATTCCATGTAGTAATTAACTACCCTTAATTACTCATTCTATAAATTAATTACCCTTAATTAATTATCTCAATTAATCCCTTGATTAATTACAAAGTAATTAAATCCAAATTACTTTCATCATTAAAAATCTTTAATTACATCCGGTAATTATCAATTAATTACTTTCCTAAGTAATTATAATTCCACTAATTACATAAAGTAATTATTCATTAATCATCAAGTGTTTAAATTAATTAAACTTAATTAATTAATCTAAACTAATCACATTAGCACAATTAATTACATTAAGTAATTAATTCATTAATTACTTCCATTATGTAATTAATCATAAACAATTTCACAAATGATTATTATTAATTAATTAATCTAATTAATTACTAAAATTAATCACATTAATTAATTATTAAATAATCTTAAGTTAATGACCTTCATTAACAATTCTTAGTTACTTTCTTAAGTAATTAATTTAGATTAACCCTTATTAATTAATTAATATTTAATTACAATTCCTAATTACAGATTAATTAACCTTAATTAATTAATCTTAATCATTAATTAATTAATTTAAAAACTCTTAATTACTTAATTAATCATCCATTCCATTAATTAATTAAGTAATTAATTATCCATTAAGTTACCCTAATACTTAAATGAAATTATAAATCATTAAATTCTAAAGTTACTTTTTATTAATGATCAAATTATCATTTATAAGGTATTTAAAACAACTTACTCTAAATTTACCTTCAAAATTTCATTTTAAATTTAAAGGTTTAAAAATGAAATACAAATTATCTTTAACAAGGTTTAAAACACATTTCTAAAACTCTTTTATTTTACAAGTTAAAGAAATCTTATTTAATAATGAAGTTTAAAAGGATCTTAAATCAAATGCATATTTAAATTCAAATTAATTTGAATTATACTTTAAATATTTCAAATTGGTTAAAACATTTTAAAATTTATTAAGCTTTCCTTCACTTCCAAAATTTTGAATACATATCAAAATTTGAATTTAGATAACTCTTCTTATAATTTAAAACTTATTTTAGAAATTCAAACTACTTAAACACCTTTGAGGTATTTAACCATTCAAGTTTAAAGTCTTAATTTATTTCAAACTCGGATTCAAACAACTTAAATTCATATTCAAATGAGGTTTAAGCTTATTTAAAATCTTAGTTTACATTTAAAATTAATTAATTTTTTTTTAAACAGAATCAGGTTTCTGTTTTACATAAAGCCTGGAAGATACTACCCGAACCAATCCTAAAAACTTCGGGTTCCAAACCAAACCTCCCTGAGAAATCCTTCCCACCACTTCGAAATTTCCCTTTCTTCTTCCCTTTAACCCTGCTTTCTGTTTTACCTTTAATACTTCTGCTCATACTAAACAGGCGATCAACGCAGCAAAATACTCGAGCAACACCCAAAGAAATCCGAGTTCATCATCATCTTCTCTAACGAGACATCAACGCATCACTAGAAAGCAATCACGAGTCGTTCCCCTTCAATTTCTCGTATACCCCTTTGGGTTTTCAAATATTCTTTCTTCTGAAGCTCAACATTCAGCAACACAGATACGAACGGTCATGTGTGCACGTACACACGTGATCGTCGTCGCTCTGGCCATGTTTGCCGCCACCAACCAATCACCGTCAACCCCCTCTACTGTTCCGATCACCCAGAAACACAAATAATTCGAAGAATCAAATTTTAACAATTCCTCAACCAAAAATGAAAAAAAATGATCACCAAAATACCTCAATCCATCCATCGCCGACCACCGGAGACCCCGGTCTCGAGCCTACAACTCCGTCATCGACCCACGCAGCCATCCTATCTCACGTGATCGAACTCGATGCTCCGAGAAAGACGAAATTGCCTCGCCATTGGTCGTGACAGAGCAACCTCCAAAAACCCTAGCTTGCCTCTGACCGATCGATATGATCATCAGAAAAATCTCCTTCTATTTTTCCAGTAATACTCATCCCCTAGGCCATCTTTGACAACAATCCCCACCCCTGAATCACCATCGATCGTAGGATATTGGCGAAAACCCCAAATTCTTAAAATTTTGATTATCACAGAGGATATTAAACTAGAAATTATGGTTTTGGATTCTAAATTCATCACATGCCATTACAAATTTGTTTATGATTTCGAATCATAAATTTAAAATTTTTGATTTTAAGACAAAATCAGGTCATCCCTGAATTAATTTTGTTTTCCGAAAAAAAAATTCTAAATCTCTGAAACTATTTTCAGAATTCATCTTACTTGAGCTAACCAAATTTCATTTATAAATCATACCCAAATTCTGGAAGTTTGTGAAGATAAGAATTTGTAAAACAAACAGGAGCCTAGAAATAACAGTTATCTTATTTTATATAGTGAGTTTGTTCAGGCATTTATCAAATTTCAAACTTGCATTCAATATCAAACATCCCTGTAAATATTATACTCTATCACAACAATATTCAAGTCAAGCATCAACAAAATTTAAATCTGTTTTTAAATGCAAGATTTACTCACCTTTTTAAACAAAGAACAGCTGAGACAACTTTTGTCTTTGAACAGGAATTTGCTCTTGATTCTAATCTGCTTACAGATCCGGATTTTCGAAACAAAGGCTTTGATCTGGAAAATACTTGCATGCTAACAATTGCTTCTTTGATTTATCTCTGGTTTTGCTTGAAGGCCTTGTTCCTGAAATTGAAAATGTACAGTTTATTGATTTTTGGTTTCTGGTATGAGGAAATTTAGATTATAATTTGTGAGTTGTTATTATTATATTTTTTCCTTTTCAGGCTAAAGTTCTCTTATCTTTGAATTGAAGAGACTAGAAAAGAAATGAAAATAAGGAAGCATATGTTTAAGAAAGTTAAATTGTGATTTTAATAAAAGAAAAATACTTATGAAGGACATTTGTTAAAGATTCACCATTTGTCATTTATTACGGCTTATCATTTCACACTTGTTTTAAACAAGCTTTCATGTATTTACACATGTCATTTAAGTAATTCTAACTTATCTTAATGTTAAATAAAAGATTTTACTAAATTCTATGATTACCTATCTAATATATGTTTGTTTATATTTTTTTTAAAATGCTCATATACGTATTTTCATTTCATGATATTCTTTAAATATACCTCTATTTATTACAAAGTAACATTTTCAATTTATTTGAATTTCAAACCCAAATTTATATTAAAATTTAAAATCAACCCAAATATAAATATATTTCTAAACAAACACATATTTAATTTTATTTGAAAATAATAAATTTTGCCTAATTTAAATAATTATATTAGGGAATTATCAAATAAATATATTTATCCAGATATCAGAACTTGATTTGTTCAATTGAATAAAAACCAGTAAATTATTCAATTACCAGATATCAAAAATCCGGGCTATCACAAATTAGGAGTACAAGGATGGAAGCAACTTTAGTTACTATATACCACTACAAGAATTTTGATTTTTAGTAGCGCTCAAAAAACGCTACTAAAAGTTTTAGCAGCGTTTTGCTGAACGCTGTTATAAAGCCCGCGACTAAAAATACCTGATTTTTAGTTGCACTTATTTCAAGGTTACCATAAATCGTTTTACTGCAGCGTTTATGAAACGCCACTAAATTCTTTTTTGCAGCGTGTATAAAACGCTACCAAAAGGTTTTTTGACGCTACCCGTAGAATTTCCAACTTTACCCCTACTTTAAGGTTGCGTTTACTCGACGCCCTATATGTATTTTCATAGCGTTTTTGAAACGCTACTAAAAATTATTGGTCATTTTGCACCATGTTTTCATGCTATTATTTCCTGTTGATGGTCTATTTTATTTCTACTATATCAATCAACAATCACTCATATAATCATCATATTCGAACAATTACAAAAAATGTTAATCATATAATCAAATATGATATCCATAATCATTCTAATACAGCAGATTTTTTATAAAATGATCAACATACAATAACCATTCGTATACAAATTTACACATCTAGTACTAATAAAATGTTATACCAAACTGGTGCTAACAAAATGATTAATTATCCATAATTCCTTATTGCATGCAGAAATGAAAGCTAGCACCACAAAAGTTTAACCTTGCTCTCTTCGAAAGTCCAATGCCTGCACAAGTGAAAGCACAACGTATAGATAAACAATTATGTTAATTCGTAGGACTACAAATCTGATATCAAACATCTACAATATTGTACAAGTGTACCATTCCCATCTACGTGTATGCTACGTATTCCAAAGACTGGCTTTTTCTACCACTCCATCACCTGCACAATTCATTTATTATAAGTTATCTTACAGCTTTATGGTATGTGTAAAGAACAAAAAATATACAATAATATAACTTAAGTTCAGTAAACATTTACTTCGAAATTGCTCTGCAGCAGGAGTGCTAATAGCCCAACCATTATTTCTGCAGAAGAATATGATGGGAACCCCCATCATAGAAGCAAAGTTCAAACCATCATGAAAATCACCCTATATTTATTGTTATTTATTAAATTTTGTAATATCCCCAAAGTGTTATTATAAAGCTAAGTTCTCAAAATTGTTCTTAAACTAAGAACATGAAATTCTGATGAGATACAACATGAAGTTTATGATTTTTTATACTAATGGTGCACATAATTTTAATAAGAATTCGTAAGAATATCTGAATGATCAAAAGATCATCAACTAAGAATCTTCATAAGTATTTGTTTTCCATGATATCATTAGCAATTAAGAGAAATTTGTGTAAAAAAAACAAAAAAACAACTGGAAAAACAGAGAAGATGGTATGCTCCCAAAAGTTTGATGATCCAAATAAATGCGTACATGTTAGAACAAAGAACTATGCATATAATTTGTTTAGTAAGAATTTTGTTCAGTGATTTAATTATGAGGTATAACTTACCTTTTCATCAACAAATTGGGTCCAAAAACGTTCAACAGCACGATGGTAAGGAGAAGTAGGCCCGCAACCAGACCAGGCTTCATCAATGTACTGAACAATGATCAATGATTCAAGCACAGGCTTGCTGTTGTGAAGCAATACAGGCACCGTCTTATTGACATGGTTTGATTTGAATAGTAGCTCGCTATTGTTTGTTAAATCTTCTTCCAGAAACTCATACTTAATGAAAACTCGGTTAATTTTAATTATATTATTATTGTTGTTATAAAATTTAGTTAATTTTTATAAACATAGTTAATTCATCATCATCATAATCATTGTTATTATTTATAAAACTTTGTATACAAAAAAAAAGTAAATACTCATATTTCATTCTTCTCAATTGTGTCATTTTATTCCTGCACTTTATTTTCTTGCATTTAATTTATACTTCCTGCAAAATCTCATATACAAATGCCAACAATGATTTACCTTTACACTATACATATCTACATGTACGAATCCATGTAATGCAATTATTTACCATAAATATTTACATGTGAACGACGTCATGCTATTACACAGTCTTGTTCTTTTACTTGGTTTTAGTTATTGACAATTAAACTATAATATTGTTCAACCATAACTAGTGCCTATCGATACTTTTGCAGCATCTATCCATGACATCACCTACCTTCTAGTTTTAGTAAAGGATCTGGTACACGTAGGCGAATTATTTGACCTGTCCCTAGTTGAATTATACTCCAAGGGATAAAATCATGATTAGAGGAAAGGGTTTTGTCGGTACCTGTAGACTGATAATCATCCTATATTCAAAGCATATGATGTTTGTGCTACGGATCCCACTACACCAAGTTTAACCTAATGGACACGATTCCTTTGATTCAAAGAAGAAAAAATTGTGAATACATACATGGTTGAAGTTAACTATGACATGTCTGCCGGATTATTAAGCCTAACTTAATAAACAAAATAGAATATGCAGACATGCAGCTAGGAAAACTCAACTGGGCGATATTGAATAGAACAAGAATATGAGGCTCTATTAACACCTGAAGCAGAACCATAAGGGTCAAACTCATCAAATTAATCACTTTCTTTGTTTGGAATTGATTATGTATGGCAGTTGCAAATTAATTACTGGATTGGGTTGTAATAGATAAAGGGCTTGATTTATCTACATGTGGGGAGCATGCTTTTGTAGATGGAGCCAGATTCCCATTACTATATATAAGTTTGCCTTTGTTAGAGAAGAATAAGTGTACCACAAAGAAATATTAACAAAATATGAGAAAGATCACCTTCCATTCCGAACTTGATTATGAGAACTTTTTACTGCTTCTCCATAGCTTGGAGTTGGACTTTTCTCGGAAAGCTTGTGATCAAAAGATCTGAATATACAATTATCAATCAATAAAGCGGAATAAAACATAGTACATGACATGAAAATGAGATAGCTGAAGAATAAATTGGTTTGAGTTTCGGTTCAAGAAAATGATATTCACCTTTCCTCTTGAGAGGGTTCGTAAGGTCAACTAGCAATGCTTCTATAACAAAGAGAAAATAGATGGTCTAAGAATAAGTTTAAAAGAAAAAAATCAGTAAAGGATTCAATAAAATTTCTACTTCTACAGTCCACCAAGTACTTAGGTAATACCCTATTGTCCATCGCATTAAGCTATTTAGGTACAAACTACGAACAAAATCTCAAGAGGTACAAGCACAATAAAAGTGATATTAAAACTCAATATAATCAACCATAAAACAAAGGATTTTTACATGTAAAAGAATAGAGAATGTATAGATTCCTTAAAATTAATAAACAAAATCGCAAGCATACGAAGTTCAAAATAGAATGCATAAATTCATTGAAACTAATAAGCGAAATTTTGAATGAACGAGCAAACATACGAACAAATTGACCATGCTTAACTGCATATTCAATAATTTTTTTCATTATTTAGAAACAATTTCAATGCTGCCATTCAAATTAACATCAAAACTTCATGCTATTAAGCATTTCTATTCAATAACGTAAAAACTTCAACTTTATTTTCCTATTAGGCAAGCATGATCAACAAAAGCAACAACTCACACCTAGTTATTTCATTTTCTCATCAAATTAAAACAAGAGGTTATCAAAAGATCAGATATTTAACACATGTTCCATAATCGATCATTAAAAAAGTAATTAGATATAGTTAATTCCACTGTAGATGTAAACGGTAAACAAGAAAATGATTGAATAAATAGTTCTAGAAATCATACACCCAAAATGAGAGTTATGATACTACTAGACACTACAAACCACACAAATTCTAAAAGGTGAGATTCAAGACGCTACCACTACAACAATGGCTTCGTTTAGCGACGGGAATAACCACTGGTGCAAGTGTAACCTCATACCCGAGGAATATACAAGTCGTGTCGAAGGAAGGCAAGCATTCAAAATAGTATTGTGCACATATCATATATGTAAATTTAAATATCTAAATCAGTAAACTGAAGTTTACAGTTTGAGCACATCAAACTTACAGAATCAATGGATGTGTTATGGGCACAAATAACATATGAAGTGATGTGCTCTGGATATAAATATGTTAGGAATCAAGGAAAACAACATTGATGTGAAAACTTACCATCATTTTGTTCTTAACCGAGAAGAAGCCATCCTTTCCAACCATTGGAGTAGGCTTTGATGCTCCCACGGCCATAATAGCCCCCTTCAAATCCACCCATCCACTCAATTTATTTCAATTCGCATTGGCAAGCATCAAAGGTATATTTATTTGAAACTAATAGTTTTGTACTCACCTGGCCTGAAGGAAGTATAACATCAAATCCGTCCACTCAAAACATACCCAAGTTCGATAAGGCAAATGTTCCTGTAAAAACAAGTCAAACTTCAATAACACATTCATATTGGTACTACAATGCTTAATTACCTGGAACAAACTTCTATTTGAAATCATATGATATGTTTGTGTTTTCCCATACATCTTATTTACAAGTTTATGCATACATTATTCAATGAAACATCTAATTCAATGAAACCATCTTATGCTATCAGTTGTATATTTCATTTCAAGCAATGTTAATTCTGACAGGTAAAATAATGAGTGCATGATGTTATAACTACATATGCTTCTTTTTAAAAGATTGAACAAGTGACCTGAATTATACTCATTTGGTGAAAGCTGCTTAGAACGAGCCTTGCCTACCAATTCTTTCCATTTTTGCGATAACAAATAGATATCAAGCTGCACATGAAATAATTAGTTCACTGTAAAACATGACAAGTGCAGATAAATATCGAAGTCTCTGATTAAGTACCTTGTCTGCATCTTGGAGAACAGGAGTGGCAAAAATCAAAGCTAACAACCTCACCTAATGTCTTTAAGTGTTCAACTCGTATTTATTAAGTAACATTAGATATGCCTTCACCAAAAATAATAATTTAACCTATTATTCTTTGGAAATAATAACAGCAGATGAACATACCAAAAAATTTGATCATATCATGACAAATTCCCAAAATACTTGTACGGTGAATAAGATAGTATTTAAGCCTTGAGAGTTCCATTACAAGCACAAGGCGCTTCCATTTCATCCTCATCTCCTTCTTCCTGACAAATTCGGCATTCTGATACTTTATTTTCCAATTCATCACCGTTATATTTCACGAATTTCAAACTACTACTGTTTTTTGAACTCTCTTCTTCTTCCACCACCCCTTTTGTCGCAAACTCATCACTGGAAATGGTGGAACTGCTCGAATCAAAACATGTTGCAGATGTTATAAGCCTGTCTACACAAACCATGCAATCTCTTTAACATCTTAGATGGTCGTCAATCTCTTAAAATGTGCAAGCTTTAATCACAATCAGAAAATCAATTTAGAAACATCAACCTAAATATACCTATTTAGGGCACCGCGAGGATAAAATCGTGCTCTGGTGTTGTTGAATAGATACAACGATGTGGAGATGAGTGATGTGGAGAGGAATGGTTGAATCAAAAAGCGATTTGGGAAGTGATTTGGAAAATTTTGTTCCTCAGGTTTAGAAAATTTACAAGTGTGACATAATTTAACGATGGGGAATGTGCGGGCTAAGTTTATTAGATCGAAATGGGGAGAGATTTTTCTAAGTATAGGTGAGATGGAAAACAACAACTGATCACGTTTATTTTTTGCTAGGCGGGAAAAGTTTTCTAAGGAGCGGGAACAAAAAAAAATTAGTCACGAAACATATTTTGTAAAAAATATTTTTGGTTGCATTTATGATAAAACGCCACAGTTTTTTGCAACCGTAAATGGTTTTTTTTGTAGCGTACGTGAGGCGGGTCATTAGGTTACATGGAGTTCCTACTAGCATAGTTAGCGAACAAGATTCGCTTTCCACTAGTGAATTTTAGAGGAGTCTATAAGAGGATTTAGGCACCGATTTAAGCTTGAGTACCGGTTATCATCCATCGACGGACGGATAAACAAAGGGTTTGAATCAAGTTTTAGAGGACTTGCTTCAGATATGTATTCTTAAGCATGGTACAAAGTGACTCTGCAATAATGAAATTAAACTTGTTAAGGTCCAATGGGAAGATGATCTAGTGGACAGTACATGAGAGACTGAGGAGAAGATCTAAGATACCCACCCACAACTCTTTCCTGGTATGTTCCTACTTTAAGTTAACAAGTTAAGGTTACTTAGGTATTCAGACTTAGCTTGGTATACTCTTTTAGGTAGAAATCAAAGGATAAATGTGTCATTAGGACATGTTATGGATAATGGATGCTAGTAGATCTATTGTTTGGATGATCTCTTTTACACCTTTAGGACATTATAGCCATTAGATAATATACATGTACTCACATTATCTTTTGTTTGTAATTTATCTTATCGAGTATTATGCATATGGATGTTGCATATGGGTTGAATGGTTGCATATATATGTAAAATTACAAGTACACTTACTTAAGATATTGCATACATATTGGATTCACAGCATAAGCACTTGCATGATAGGAGGTTGACTAAATTAGGAGACCGCCAACTCTTTGCATTAGTATAGATTTACATGCATTTCATGCTTGCAAATATACATACTATATTATAAAATTTATTCAGGACAATGATTGCCCATGGATGATGGATGAGTAGATGACTGTAGAAATCGTTTATTACGTGTACGAGTTACATTTTTCCATCCTTTGAAATTTTGAAGGCAAAATGCTTTTAAGGGGGAGAAAGTAACACCCTAAAAAGTTTAGTGGAAAATTAAACCAGTAAGTCAAATTCGAATAAAACAAGGTCTAAAATAATACTTTCTCAAACATTTGAATTTAATTAAAAAATTCACTATTGCATTCGTAACGATTTTCTAGACAGTTTTCATACATATCACCTTGAATCTGAGTTAGTACGGAGAAGTTACGAATATTTGAAAATTTTAACTTGAGCGGTCGACCCCTAGGGCTCAATGGTTGACCGATAGTGGTCGACCAATGTTGGTGTGTAATTTTCACAATTTGGAGAAATGGAGTGTGTTATTGAATGACTATGATCAGCCGAAATATTTTTCATTGCTGCCAAGTTTCTGATGCATGTATGGGATGAGTACAAAAATTCTCTAGGGCAAATTCGATGCTCCAAATCAATCCTCAACCTTTATAAATTAACACCTAAGCTAACCTTGATTTCATTAGAAATGAACAACATTACGAAACTCCATTAAAATTTCTTCTCTCACTTACAAACTTTCTTTCAAAAATAAAATATAATCAAAGCAAGAGAACACCAGTAAACCGGATATAGGATGGGGCAAGCTAATGGGTGTCGATTCTTCGGCATGTGCAAAGCTAAAGCTTGGATCCGAGGTAAGTAGGAACAATTTTAATAAGTTGGTTATTTAAAGTTAATTTTAACCTATTCTATCTAATCTAGGATGTTAGAAATTAAATCGTAAACCCTAATTGTAAAACCTGAAATTTGAATTAGAAATATGAATTGGTCACCGTTTAAAGTTCTCTGTTTTATGTAGAATTTGAGAACTTAACAACTAATTACTATCGGATAACCAAAAATAAAAAATCCTAAATTTTACATTGCACCCGGTCGATCGTTCACCTTGAGTGGTCAACCAATAAGGTGTAGCCATCAACTAGTTGAGGCCCGACTTGAAAAATATGAACCTCGGCCTAAGGCCCGGGTTAGTTATAAAATTATGAATATTATAAAAATTATAAATTGTATGTATAAGTGTATTGTATATATGAATATGGATGTTAGAACCACTAGGGAAGCCAGTTTTCTATGAGATGACTCTAGGACATTGTAGAATTTAGTAAATGTACTTTATGCAATGGGGGTCGATTATTCGATTGGAGGCGGTTTTATCGCAAATGGCACACTCAAGAGAATCTACGGTGGACATGCAATGCTGATAGATACGTGATGAAGTGTGTAGGCTAGGTACAATGGGACTCCTTGGTATTCACGATTTTGACGCGGTGTGATACTGTGTTAAGGATCATGACACGTGCAATAAGTAGCGCATACTATGGTTGAGAGGTGGACATTGATACAGATGATGAGACATTAAGGCAAGTTGACATTGCAGCCTCCCCCTCGATGCATAGTTGGGTTACATAAAGTCGTGGTTATGGGAAATTTATTACCACGTAGCCCTGGTGGTGCTTTTCCATATTTAGTAGACTAGTGGCAGCGTTTTCGTATTTGGTAGCCAAGTGGCAATGTTTTCATGTCGAATAGCTTTAGTAGCAATGTTTACATATTGAGTAACTCTAGGAATGGTGGCTAATCATTAGTTCGATCCATAGTTCGAACCTTATAGTAGCATGCATAATTTGTAGTGCAGGTGTGTGTTGGATAAAAACCGTTAAGTAATGGAACTTAGGAACGCACAAAATCTTATAGGACACCCTAGGTCACATATGATAGAATCAAGGTTAATTGCATATGGTCACCATATATTAAGCCTAACTCATTCACCAGATCTTTGTCTGACCTACATTTTCCTTTCTTTTCCCCACTACAGAAGGACAGGGTAGCAATTGATTTGGCCTAATTTTAGTACATAGAGAGGCGAGCTTATCGCAGGAGTTACTTATCCTTTATTTCTATGTAACCATTTATCTTATCAGCGCTAGTACTTCTTTTATCAGACTTTGAGGGGTGTTTCTATGTAATCTGTATTTGACTATGTATTGTTTTGCTTAGACTATGTTTTGGGATATTTTCTAAGATGTATATTTTCTGTATTTAAATATGTTCCTTTCACCGTGAGTTTTGAAAATGTTGTATATCTTAGATCATATCTGTTCAAATCTATTACTATTGGTGTAATGACCGTAATTTTGACTAACATTATATATGACATTTAATTAGATAATTAAATGAAATAATGTAGACGGTTAAGGGATTCAAATTTGTAAATTAATAAAGGGGCCATGCTTTAATGAATATATAAGAAAAGGAGAATTAAAAATAAGTAAGTAGGAGGAACATGATATGGACAAAATAGGAATAGTCTTTGTTCTTATACCCTACACCCTTCTATCCTTCATTTATCTTTCATTTCAACACTCATAAACAGAAACAAAAACCCCCAAGAGCTCGGCCGGCCACTATTGAGAAAAGAAGATAAACTAGGAATCAAGTAGAAAGCTTGAAGAAATTAAGCAAAGTGCAAATCTCAACCTTCCTAACACCAAGCTAAGGTGAATAATTTGATTTACATCTCACTTTTGATAATGATTTCGGTTTCAAGGTTAGAACCAAAATATTTTGCAAATAATAAGCCATGTTATGTTTGTTTGAATA
This sequence comes from Allium cepa, assembly GCA_030765085.1. Classification (NCBI taxonomy): domain Eukaryota; kingdom Viridiplantae; phylum Streptophyta; class Magnoliopsida; order Asparagales; family Amaryllidaceae; genus Allium; species Allium cepa. The sequence continues at coordinate 1,043,211,474 of CM060937.1, forward strand.
GATATATATGTATATCTGTGTGTGTGCGCGCGCTTGTTGATGGTTTATATTGTTTCATATAGATTTTATGATAAGTTTAGATTTTAAAATCTATAAATGACATCCAAATGATTTTCATTTTTGATATATGGTCAAAAACATAATTTTAGAAGTGATTTTCAAGTTTCATAATTTCCTAAGTTGTTGTGGATTTATTATGAATTCTATGAAAGAAAATAGTTAATATTGGGTTTAAATTGTTTAAAGCAATTATATATCCATTTGCAGTCTGAAATTTAAGTATGTTAGAAAATATACTAAAAGTGAATTATGGTGATTTTTGGGAAATTTTCCTACATATTTTACTATGGCTATAAAATTATTTAAGTTAAGGGACATAAATGTTTTATATGTTTTAACCAAGGAGAAGTGCTTATTTGTTAAAATGTTTTAATTGATAATTCTGAACTCCGTAGCCTTTTTGAAAACAATTTTGATAAAGAAATGACAGCCAATCATATTTTGACTAATTAGGAAAGTTAGGGGAAAAGAAATTACTTTGATAGGCATAAAATTAATTTTGTTATGATTTACCACTTCATCGCTTCCTTAGCTGGCTTTCGTCAACATTCCAATTAGATCTTTTACACTTGTTCGAATCCAAAGCACGTGATATCAAGAAATTGGTATGGAGTGAATTGGAGAAGGGCGGAAGGGACACGTCAAAACCATGCTTTCGAAGGGGTAGATGTTATTCTTCAAAGCTTTCAACTCCACTACTTACTTCTGTTTGTAAAAGATGCTTTCGAAAGGGTTAAACCCAACTCTATTAGCTTTCGAACCAATTGACTTGCCTTTGTTTTTAGAAAGGAGCTTTCAAATGAATTGCTACTTATTTTTATTTTAAAAGAAGCTTTCAAACGGATAGCCGCTTTGAAGCTATTTGAAACCCATGCTGCCGCATTCTTACCTTTCGAACTAGTTAAGATCATTTTTCTTTATGGCCTTAAAGCAATGTATTCGAAAGGGAGCTTTTTCCTTTTTAATTTGGAAGTCGCCTACTCTATGCTTTCGAAAGGGTCTTAGAGCCGCTTTCAAAATGGTTTTGGAGGCAATCGTTTTGAAAGAGTGGGTTTCAAAATTATCCTCGTTCTTTTATGTGGCATAAATGCTTTCAACCCGGTTCTTTATGACCTATAATCATACTATTTTTTAAACCCAAAGGTTTCGAAAAGAATGATTTTAAATGGTTCGGAGCAATGTTAAGTAAAGGATTCCAATGCTTTCGAAAAGTATATTATAAGTGTTTCGAAAGGGAAACCACATTGTTTCGAAAGATATATTTAAGCGTGCCAAAAGATTTGTTTTAAGTGTTTTAAAATGAAGATTTACGATGCTTTCGAAAGGCAATTTTAATAGTTTTGAAAGAGTATGTCTAAGGTTCAATTTATGATTTCACAAGGTCTATATTCAATACGTTCAAAAGGTATGTTTTGGCCTTCCGGCCTAGAATTTTGAGGTTAAAATAGATAACTCATTCTGAAAGAGGTACTTTCAATGAATTTCAAAGGGATTGTTTAAGGTTTTAAACAAAAGTTTTGAAGGTATTGTTCTGGCCTTATAGCCTAAATTCTTCTAAGTTAGAAAGAGATTTAACTTATTTTAAAGGGATAGAAAATCCCATTGATTAGATTTCATCAAAACTATTTTGTGTAAAGCATATATCATGGCATAAGTAATTTGAGTAAAGAAAAAAGTATGATTTCCTAGTTTTAAATTTCAGGGGTAAATAATTTTCAAAGATGTTTACAAGGAAATAAAATTTAGATGGGTTAGATTACCCTAAGCATATAATAAGAAACGAAATTTGAATAGGGTAGATAACCCTAAATGTATGACTCAGATATTAGAAGACCAAATAGGACTAGTGTAGGATCGCGCTTTATACTTTAGCTAATATCCCCTAGCCAATATAAGTCCAAAATTCTAGTGTGTAGAGCTTTATCATAGATGGGATCAAAATATTGTTGCATTCAGAAGGGAATATATAAAGTAAAGGTAGGTTATTGGTGAGCCGGCAAAACCGTTAGGTCCAGTTGACCCTACAAGAAGATAGTTAAAGGCAGATAGCCCAGTATTGTGTCTAACAGAAGTTAGATTATTGATTATGCCTGGCATGCCTGAGTCAGCTAATGTTTAATAGTTAGCCAGATAAAACTATAGTGTGGATAGATAGTCCATCAATTTCCTGATTATTATGCATATATGTATTTGCTATTATTGTTATAATCAGTTGATTGCAGGATTTTGATTTGCCAAAGGCATACTTTTAAAAGGATATTAGTGAAGGGAAACCCGTTCCGCTAAGCGGCGTGGTCTCACTTAATATCAGTAAATTGAGATGTAATAGTATTATTCACAACTGGCTTTATATTTAATTCGAAGTTTATGTTTTCCCCTTAAACTCTTGGGTGCTCAAAATTTGGTTTGAGCAGATGGAGAGTTAAGGACTTTTCATATTTAGTAGGTTGGACGAATAAGCTTCCAAAGATGTGAAGGAGGCAAAGCAAGTTATGTAGGAGCTATTTAGTATTATTTCCACTGTGATGTATTTATTACTAATATCTCTATCCATCTAGTACTATGATCATCCAAGGGGGCATCTTCATATGTCGCTCTTGGCATAATTTGTAATCGTTATATTTAATCAAAGCCTAGAAATTGTTTTGAGATTATGTAATTGAATATGAAATATTGGTTTGAAATGTAATCAAAAACGTTGTTTTTTAAAATCTATGTTGATTTTATTTCATATTCATGCACTTCTGATATTATGGATACCATTAGTATTACTATATTTTATCACCAGAAGTTAATGCTATGAATGACTGCAGCATCTGTAGCACTCAACTTCGGGCCTCAAGATAGGGGATGTTATAGCTAGTCCCTATAATGTGATAAAAACCCGATAACTCATACTTCATGGCACCAACCCGGGTCCGAAAGTCACCCTAGCTTTGGATCAGCGTGTCAAGGAATGCGGGTTGCCATAATGGATCTTACACAAGCTTGATGTGAAAGGGAGCTATATCAAAATACTGTATATAAAAATACTACAAACATATATAAGTACATCAACACACACACACATAAATATACATGTACATATACATATGTACTTGCACATACAAACACACATACACACACACATATATATATATATATATATATATATATAACATGTGAAAGATTCGGATAGGTGTTAGCTAGTATCATACCACAACTACTTTTAATCATGTAGTAACAAATCAACACAACAAAATGATAGTGCTACAACTACTAAACGATATATTGTATGATGAACTATACTACTATTAACGAATTACATGACTATTGGGTAATATTACAATTTAAGGTCATTAGTGTTAAGGTATGTGAGGCCTACATAAGAGTAGTGAAACTCAAATAGCATCCTGACTTACTACCTACATGTATCATATCGTATGTGGAAGGATAAATATAATATGAATCTACCATTACCATTATAACCAAGACAGGGATAACAAATGAAGTCCCCATCTCTTATCTAGCGATATGATTAGAAGTACTAACCTTTGGACTACATAAAACATCCCATGCAAAAATAGGATCATGATACAAAATCATGTACAAAGAGTGTTTTTAATAGCCAATAACTGGCATAACCGGAGTTGTACATAATTTCATGGAATTGTGTCGATATAACACGGAGAACAACCCAAAACGATGGTTGCCTCATAACAATCGTATGCTCAATCACTTTTTGATCATTGTACCGACCTTATGGGTCTTTTATCAAATGTGCAATGTCATTGCATTTAAAATCGGCCATCCGGAGTGGAACTCGGATAGGTTATTTTGGGTCAACCTTAGTCGATTGACCAAAACTTGGTTGTCGACACCCCTTGTTCTAGTAAACTACCATGTTAATGCAAATTTATTGGTATTGTCCAGACCTGTTAGCCAAATCTAAACGGGGTTGATCGAGTGGCCTTATCATGGCCAAATCTAAATGAGATTCTTTGAAGCATCTTCAAATGATTCTAGTTCATTGGCAATTTAGTGAATCGATTGCTAATGAATTCAATATTACTTCCACATTAAGAAGCAAAATACATTTTGTTTCTTCAATTGGTTATTTAAGGAATAATGGTAAATTTTCAAACAACAAATTATGTAATTGTGGTCCAAAAAGCACTATTAATGTTATTATAAAGTACAATTTTTTGTCGGTACTTTTTAAACATAGTATTATTAGGATAAAATCAAAGTGCATTTCATTAACGCCTTAAATTATAAACTAACAATATTGTATACTCTATTACTCATCGCGCACCTTTTCTATATTAGGTTTCCAAAGAAATTTGACTCCTAAACCATGCATCTTCCTGCTTTTATGATCATAACTACTTGAGCATGATCCTACTTTGTAAGAAATTATGCAAATATTGCTAATAAAAAATACACAACATGATTTAACAGAATCATTTCTTGGAAAATATGTAATCGAGTAAAGCTAGAAAATCAATTTTGGTCAATTGCAAAACTAATTGTTGTACTGAAATAAAGTGCAATTCAATTTAAGCATTAAAAAGAATTAGTACGTAGTTTGTCCCCCATTAAATTCAATCAAAAAGAATAAATTACTGTTTAATTATTTATTTGTCCAAAGTGAAATTAAACGAAATAAGAAGCAAATAATTCCTTTTATCAGTTGAATGACAATAAAGTTTGATATGATTCTTCTAGTTCTAAATTAGTTTACTTATAAACATTACAAATAAGTACATTTATGATCCGTAATTATCTTTAAACATTTGCAAACTATAGAAATTCAAACTAATATAACATCAAACACGTTTCGTAGGAAATAAATTACCTCACAGTTTTACAAGGTTTCCATAAAATTGATGACAGACATGCATCCAATGGATGTCTTGTTTTGTTATCAATATTTCATGTTCTATTAAATAACACCTTATTAAAATTATTATTAATTAAGATGAATAATACCAGATATAAGGAAAATAAGCTTATGCTAAGTAAGATAATATAAAACATTTAGATAGGAAATATAAGCTTGTAAAGAAAATACTTAAAAATAAATTGAAAAAAAATGAAAGCTATATAATGTAGCCAAAACAAATGAGCTACTTGTACATTTGTCTTAAATACTCCAAATTTTGTTTTTTGAATATTCTTTTATCGCATATTTTTTGTACAACTGTATTTTCTTACTTATGTTTCAAAATGGAGAAAGAATCAATTTGCCTCTAATAAAGCATACTATATACTTGAATATTGTGTTATTTATGTATTAATAAACAGTATATCACCTACAAAATAAAGTAGATAAACAAAATTCATAATATACGAACAGAAAAAAATAAAGATAACATTAAATACAAATGTTGAGATTGACAAAATAGTTCATTTAATTTGTGATAAAATTTACTAAATAATCAAAGATTTTATGTTACTAATTTATTAGTAAATCCAATAACTCCTGTAAAAAAAGAAGGAAAATAAATTCCTAATCATACTAATACTGATATTACAACATGATTAGATTAAAATAAAGGTGAATTTTATTTTATTTTATATAAATAAATTTCGAGATTCATTTATAAACATAAATATATATATATATAAAATAATGTTTGAGATAGCCGATGCATATATAAATGGCCAATGTATATCCTATAGATGCAAATCACAACATTTATATACATATACGTTAACTATATACACATTACTATTTTGGACATGCATGTTATGAACATCTGAGTATATAATGGTATACTCATAAATTATACATAAATTAGTTTTAATTAACTCATTCATTAATTAAATCAGAAGATGAAACAAAATTGGATTTTATCTAAATTAGTTAGATAGCATTTAATATAAACCAATAAACTTTATAGGCCCAAAATGATCAAAAATAGGAAAAAAATTGAAATCTTCATATTTCACCTGCCGTAGATCAGCCTAATTCTATTAAGTATATTATAGCAAGAGTGTAAGACTCCATACCAAATTCCTTTCCAAAAACATTATTTATAGTGTTCAAATGTCCTTTTAAAAAAGATGCAACTATTAGCAATTGATTACATCACTTTTGTGAAGGAATGAATTTTCAAAAAAGAAGAAAACTACTCAAAACTCATAAAAGCTGAAAATACTTAGATTTTCTAGAAAGTAGTTTTTACCCTGAATTCGCTCAACTAAAATCTCTATCTAGTTGACTAAAATGATTCACATACATAGCCATGTTTATTTGAGAAAAAAAATTATGGTTGAAACTATGTATTCATCCAATAACACATAAACCAGTCAATTAGTTGAGCATCTATTAGACTGTTTACATATAAATATATATACATGTATATGTATATGTATATGTATATGTATATGTATATGTATATGTATATGTATATGTATATGTATATGTATATGTATATGTATATGTATATGTATATGTATATGTATATGTATATGTATATGTATATGTATATGTATATTCAGCCGAACGAAAGTTTAAGAATTTAATACCTCAAACCATATTTGTATAAAACAATAATTTGCTTAAAATAATAGTTTTGATAGATATAAATGTGAAATCAATGTTTATATGTTGTGTGATTAACACTATGACTAGTTTTAACAAATGAATACTTATAAGAGTCGAATACACATATATACAGAGTCTTACTTGATTATCTTTGATATTCTCTCTTGAATCTTCTTTGTCTTCTTTATCCCATCCTCTTCAAGTCTTTCAAGCTTATATTTTTGAAATATTACTTTGATAGAGAAACATACTTTTATAGTTTTCATTATCAAAATATCTTAAAGTGAGCTTCATATATTCCTTTCCATAATGATGATCGGTAGACAATATGCACTTAATTTGTGACGTTTGGTCAAGTCAGTTGTCTTTTCCTTTCTTTATGTGACGTTGATTTTTCTTCTGCGGAAAACATGTGTAACATATATATGATTAATTCTGATTTAATTTTAAGAAAAATCTAAAAGCATTAATTAATTGAAAATTGGTCTACATAATGTTAAAAATTAATCTTAGTGTATACATGTAGTATTTAATTTCAAAAAATATATGTAATATAATTGGTTGATATAATATGATAACCCTTATTAATTTAAAATTAATTTATAAACTATTGGTTATAATTTTAGTGAGTAAATCGTTTAGAACGAATTATGAAATAATTATATTTTTTTTGGAAGTTAGAAAAATGTTATTTTAGACCAAATCCAGAATAATTATATATATTATAACTATATAACTACAACATTACTAATATATAAAATAGAATTACCATTTGATCTTATCGCTCATTATTACCTTAAACCGTCGGCATCGCCTCCTTAAGAACTCGTACTTGAGAACTCCTCCTCAAACACAATGGTTGAGTTGCAAGGTCCACCATCAAAAAAAATTTATAATGAGAATATAAAATTGTGTATATGTGAATGATGCCTTTGGTGGTAAATACAATATCAAATACCATAGTATCTACCTAAATTTTACACATAGGGCTTGACTTTATCTCTAAGAAAAAGATCTTATCTTAAATAATTAAACCATTTTGATTAATCTATACCTCTACCTTATGGTCCGCCATATATTTTTAGAAATAAGCAATAAATTCAACCAATAATTTTATTTAAAATATTATTTTAGATGACTTGGATAATTAAACAAAAATATATAATAATCTATATTTTATTAATTAAATAGCCCTCTCTCCCTATTTGTTTGCTATTGCCATGGAATATTTTTCGTTACAAATGGAGTTGGCAACACACAACAAAATAACTTCGGCCAATATACAACATTCAGCCTATTGTGACCCACCTACTATATGCAGATGACTTGCTCATTTGTATAAAATCCTCCAATGCCTCGGCTAGATCAATCAAAGAAATTTTCTGCAAGCTAGAGAGATATACAGGACTTCAACTGAACGAACAAAAAACTAAATGCTATTTCAACAAGACATGAAATAATAGAAATGAAATCCTGAATACCTTAACAGTGAAAGAAGGAGAACTTCCAGTTAAATACCTAGGTGTCCCTCTATCAACAAATAAAATAACTGATAGAGAATGTGCAATACTGGTTTCCTCGATAAGAGAAAAATTGCAGGGGTGGAGTTCCAAACTTTTATCACTAGCAGGCAGAATAGAACTGGTACACACAGTTATTCATGCCAAAATCAATTTCTGGTTACAGACATTCCAAATACCAGATGCCTCAATAAAAAAAATTGAAAAAGTCTGTGCAGACTTCATTTGGAAAGGTGGCATGCATCAAATAAAATTTGAGGATCTTTGTAGACCCAAAGATGAGGGTGGAGTGGGGCTTAGACGAATTAAAGACATGAGAATGGTTTTCACATTAAAACAAGCTTGGAGGATAATCAAAGGAAAAGGATTATGGGGAAATTGGATGAGAAGAAGATACATTAAAGACAATTTTTGGTGCATGAAGATAGACAACAATGCTTCAACAAACTGGAAAGCTATCATGCGAATAAGGAAAATACTAGCTCAGTGTTGTGGCAAAGAAATAGCTAAGGGGCGAGAGACCAACCTATGGAAGGACCCTTGGATAACAGACGCATCTTTGATAGACATTATGGGGATCACTACTTACTCGGATTTTGGATGCCCTGAAAAAACTGTATCTGACATAATTAAAAATAATGAATGGGATTGCTCGAGTTTACCACTGAATAGAGAAACCAAGGAGAAAATACAATACATGCCAATTTACAATGGGCGGGAAAGTGATATATGGATCTGGAAGCCTACGGGGGATAATTTCACTACTAAAACAGCTTGGGAAGAGATTCGACATCATGATAATAAAGTTGATTGGAGCAAAATCATCTGGAACAAAGTAAATAACCCAAAAATGGCTTTCACTGCATACAAAGTGATTCAAAAACGTTTTCCTACTAAAGACAGACTTATGAAATGGGGAATTATTACAGAAAACAAATGTGAACTATGCGAACAGAAGGAAGAAACACATAATCACCTGTTCTTCAAATGCACATTCTCGAACGAGGTATGGACAAAATGCAAAACAAAAGAAAATTTGCCTCAACAAGAAAGTACATTGGAGGAGGAAATACATTACCTGTTGCGGAGAGGAGATGGCGTAAACAGCAAATCCAAATTGGCCAGTGTTCTCAACCCTGCGACAGTTTGGAATGTGTGGAAGGAGAGAAATCGCAGGTTATATGAGAGAAAACAACGCAGTAGTGGGGAAATCAGCAAACTCATTAGATCTGACATCCAATTAGTGAAGAAAAGAAACAAAAAGAATGAACTCACCTTGTCAGAATCAGATGAAGTTCAAACTGCAGCAGAGGATCGACAAAGTTCATTGGGAGAAAGCCCAAATACAAGCTATCAGCCGCCATGAATGTGAAGAAGATGAGAACTGATAAGTATAATTGGAAACGTAAGTAGTTGTAGTTATGCAAGACATATTTGTATTATTCCCATACGGCTTATCGTAATGGGCTAAACCGAACTTGGGCTGTATATGCCCTTAATAAAATCTTACCCATTTACAAAAAAAAATAGCCCTTCTAATAATAATAAACTCGCGGTTAGTTGCTTACAGATCATATAAGTGAAGTAGTACTTCTAGTCAATTAAGCTACACCCATGAGCAATGATATGCTTTGTATGTTATGACTCTTTGCCACCACAGTGTCACTAGACATCTAGAGCTCACTCAATGGTCAACGTTCTAATCGTGTCTGCATTTAATTGGGAAATTCAAACATTGAAATCATTTAGTGTAATCTAGGAGCAATTCCTATTAGATGTATTCCTTGGCCAAGGTCTTTATGACTCTATGTTAGTTTCAATTACGATTACCTAAACCTTTTGCATCAAAGGTGAAAATTTTTAGGCAGTGTTTCACTTTAAAAGTCATAATACACATCGGCGTGATTAATCAAATGTTATACCCGTATTTCTTGAATTCTATTAAAGGTGAGTTAATGTAAGCATCGAATCTAAAGGACTGCCCCTACAATAAAGGTTAGACTACAAAATAGGAAGCTAGGAATGCTGTAGAGTCCAGGCAGTACTGCACCAAATTCTTAAGACAATGACAAGCTCAAAGACTGTGCCAATCCCGTGAATCCGAGGTTATGTTATGATGCTGAGCCGAAAACTTGAGATGCCTACAAAGTATAGGAAACAATCCACAACCTTAATGCTCACTTTAGTATATAGGACTACAATGTAGCATCCAAGTATGCGCTGCAATCTTGCACCAACATAAAAAATCTATAAGGATGTGCCACCGTCTTGATTTGATGTCGAGGTGGTAGAACTACACTGTAATTTTAAAGAAGTACTATCCAACGTCGAAGAAGTACATCAACACAACTAGAAGTCATACTGCCCTATCTAATCTGAAGTAACACCAAAGCCAAAAGTAAAGGATAATCAAAATCCAAACTTTATAACTCAATAAATAAAGTTGCATCATCTTAAGAGCAGGCTAGAAAGGAAAAGAGCCTCCGTTGGGACATAACAAACACAGAAGCGCAAAGAGAGGGACAACGTATCTTATGCATTTCGAACACTTTCAAGTACGAAACTACACTGAACTGAGGACTCCCTAAACAATACCATGCAGAATCCAAAGCAATCCAAGGGGCTGGATATAAGGCCCTTCAAACAGCGGTCCAATGCAGGTACACACTTATAGATAAACAACAAAGATATAAGCATCCATTACCAGTAACTTATGCATCCTAATACAAGAGTAGTTTAGCGTGGAATCACATAAGATAATTGCCTCCACAAATGGCAACTAAACCTCTTTTGCCAAGTTATATGGCTCAATTCTGAATGTCTCCATCTCCAGGGCAGTACTATGCAAACGTTCTGCACCAAACAACATAATTCAGCCCTATAGGTATCAGCATCACCTAAGGCGAAGCAAAGACACAACTCTCAACATTAATATGGCAAAGATACTATAGATAACATAGTTCACCCTAAAAATAGAAAAACATCTCATTACACTCTCATTCACCTAGGGGAACATTATATAGACCGTCCGCTTCTTGGACTCAGAAGTACATAAACTTTTCAAATTGGAGTTTCCCACCTCATTTCAAATTTCCCGCCAACTAAACCGCTTAAATTATGGTTTCCCACCAAAGACACATCAGCAATCCACGTACGTCAAATAAAGAAGATGGATGGATGACACATGACATAATCCAAAGGTGGAAACGGCAAGAGCAAAAGGAGGATTTTGGCGATCCTCATGCGTCTCTATACTATAAATGGAAAAATCATTATAGAAGGACGGGGACTTCTATGAAATTTGACATTTTAAGAATAATAACAAAATTTCCATCCTCTCCGCCGTTATTGTTCGTACCAAGAATATATAAAAAGAAAAAAGTGACACTAATCCATGGACGTAGGATTCTTTAAAATCCGAATCTCGTAAATTTTCTACCTTTTTTTACCTTTTCTGCATTTTTCTTTTATCTTGTTTTCAGTGTTAGGTTCCTTTCTATTTTTTTCTTGAATTGGATGTTAGTTGAATTTGACATTTAAAAAACCAGTTAGAATGCAACTACATAACTATGTAAGCACTCGGCAACATAAATACTACATTTAAGGCAAATTTAACATTGCTTAAATTTGTTGATTCTTAATTGCGAAGGTAGTTAGTTTTATAATTACTTCATGATCACTTGGGTGTTGTGGGATAAAAAATCTCACCAACATTTTTTACTCCAGAAAAATGGCTAGAACCTCCATTTTCGCAATCCAGCAGGTTTTACCTGTATTTTCTCTACAAACAATGAATCCATAGATTCCATGACTCCTCCCGCATAAGAACAGTTACACCTTGCATAAAAAGCCTTGAAAATGCCACTTGTAACCTCAAATTTTCATACCGAGGTGTAAGCTTTGATAGAAGGCCCCTCAGATCCCATCCTAACCATATTTTAGGCCTTCACTAACCAAATAAACCAACGAATGAAGGGGATAGAAAAGACAATGGCCCAACACGCTGTCATTGGGCCAACTTATCCTCAACCAACCATAGCTCATAGCCTTCATTCATCAACTGCGATGGTTATACAACACATGGATGATAACAACACTCTTAGAAATGAGGACGGTGAAGCATGCTTGAAAACCAATACTAAACTCAAAGGAAAAATCCAAGATAACCCACGAATCAAATCGAAATCCGTTAATCTAAACCCACTCTTGCTAATAATACAAGCCCGACTTGCTCTTGATGATGATGCCTCTTCACTATATGAAAGCGGCTCGTCCTAGATAGATCCTAGGGAAAATGAGTTCCGACAGCTAAAAAATCATGTGGAGCAACTGTTAAGGATTTTCCAACAAAACACCAGAGAAAAGGTCAGGGAAGAACGTTCTTCCTCGTTTAGTGAGACCCTCGTAGATGCAGATTTTCCAAACAACTTTAAAGCCCCATCAATTGATAAGTTAGTGGTACTACTAACCCAGATGACCACATCTACACTTTTGATTATTACATGAACATTTTGAAGGTAAAGTGGATGGCTCGATGTAAAATATTTCTTGTTTATTTAGCCGGTGTAGCTTTTCGATGGTTTAGGATGTATGAACCAGGAGAAGTCCTTTCTTGGCGACAATTATCTGCCTATTTTCTGGGGCGATTCAACTTATAGATAGAAGCTTCCTCTGATGTAAACATCATGTCATTCCTAAAACAGGGTGAGAATAAAAGCTTGCTTAACTTTATTAAATGCTTTAAATTTATGGTACTTCAGATCGAGCAAACTACTAAAGAAGCATTACTAATGGCGGCTCAAACCGGGATCGAAAGAGATACTACTACGTGGGACAAAAATAGCCAAAAGCCATGACAACATGAAGGATTTCTGTAAAAGAGCAAGAAATTATATCAGGATGGAAAAGACCGGATCTACGGTGCAAACTCAAAGAACTTCTACCTCAAACAATGACAGGAAAAGGGAAAGAAGGATATCATTCACTTGGGAAATGGCAAAAGCAACTCAACTTCATGGAAAAAACTCCCTTTACCCATACTTTCGAGTAGATATATAAAACGAGCAGGATGGAGCTTACATATAATGTACCCAAGAAATGAAAGAAGGTGGAGCAGAATCAAGGTGGAGCATACTATTGCTTCCATAGAGTAAATGACCACCATACAGATAACGTAGACACTTGAAAAATAAAATAGAAAGGCTGATTCAAAGAAGATACCTGGGTAGCTACTAAAAAAACAATAAAGACAGGACTCAAAATCTCACCCGGGTTACAAATGAAAACCATGCAAGAAACCCCTCCAACCTCATAACCTCCATCCATGGAGGACCACATCTTGCTGGAGCAAGCAAAAAGGTGCAAGAGAGATATTTGCAAGAAGTCAAGATATAATAAAGGACGGTTTTCCATGTTAAGCAAAAGCCAGCATGGGAAATGGTCTTCACGACAACTGATGTGGTCGGAGTGGTATTCCTGCATCAGGATTCAACTCATTGTCATGGTGCAAATTTCAAATTAAACCATGAAATAAAATCTTTTTTGATTCCAAAAGCTCAATCAGTGTCATCTTTAAATCCACGAATGAAAAGATAAAGCTTCCAACAGAAATTCTGAAGTCTAGCCCTAAGTCGATCTACGGCGTCGATACCATCGTAACCGTCCTAGTGGGACTAGCATGCTAGCTTGTTACAGTTGGAAATGAACCTCTACACAAATCATTATGTGCGAGCTTCGTGATCATCGACTAACTCTCACCATACACTGTGTTCCTAATAAGATCTACACTAATATACTTAGGGGAATCATCTCACAAAAGGATCTGCTCATGTAGTTCAACACCCCTGTTGAGATTGGGACGATAAGGGGAAAACGGTTTTTAGCCAGGGAATTATATAATGTAAATCTTACCTCTAGCAATAAAATTGTTCAAAATTACTCTAGTGTCTCTTCTAATACCTGTAATGATAGCAAGGAAAAAGAAACTGAATTAGTTCAAAAAACTGCATCGGTGCTAAGTACCAAAGCTGAGGCTAAAACAAGTCATCCTATGGCTACCATATCAATAAAGAAAGAAAACTGAAAGTATATGCACATGATTGGCATTGAGGAATATAAGTCGGTCTACGCATAGTACTTCTTGGAAGAAGCTTAGAAACAGGCGCTCACAGTTACCTTTCAACCAGAAGAAGCAGAAAGTGAAATAGGCTCAAGACTAAGGGAAACAAAGAGAGGATTAAAGCTAGAGGATGACCTTGAAGATAGGCAAGTAAATCCAAAGGACCCTCTCTCAAGATAGGAAAGAATCTCAGTGTAGAAGCCCGAATCGAACTAATAGAATTTTTAGAAAGTTCAACAGATGTATTCGCCTGGACACATTTAGAAATAGTAAGAATAGACCCAGCCATTATCTGTCATGCTCTCAACATTGGTCTCAATGCCCATCTAGTCACTCAAAAGCACAGGGCCCTATATCTAGAAAGGTACATTGCTCTACATGAAGAATACAAGAAGATAAAGAAGAATGGATTCATTAGGAAATTGTAATACCCAAAGTGGATTGCTAATCTAGTACTAGTGAAAATACCAAATGGAAAATGGAGGACCTTTATAGATTTTACCAACCTTAACAAGGCTTGCCATAAGGACAGCTTCCCACTACCCAGAATCAATTAGTTAGTGGATGCAACCAGTGGACTTGAAAAAATCTCATTTATGGATGCATATTTGGAGTACAACGAGATCGCTATGTTCGAGTTGGACCAGGAGCGTACTAGTTTATTGATGGACAAAGTGTTGTATTACTGCAAAGTCATGTCGTTCAGGCTCAAAAACGCCGAGGCAACTTACCAATGGCGGGTTAATATGACATTCTCAGATCGAATCAGAAAGAATGTTAAAGTATATGTGGATGACATGCTTGTTAGGTCGGAGAAGACCCGAGACAAACATTTAAAGTCCCGAGGTAGTACAATATAAAGCAAAATCCTTTGAAATGTACTTACGCTAATCGGTTGGGTAAGTTCCTAAGATACATAGTGAGTGTGTGTGGCATTGAAGAAAACCAAAAGAAGATTGAAGCCATAAGGAAGACGGGAATCCCAATAAAGTTGAAGAATCTCCCGAGCCTAACAAAAAAGTAGCAGCATTAAGTAGGTTCATCTCTATAGCAACAGATAAGTGACTACCATTCTTTCGATCAGGTGAAGATGGGACAAAATTTTGAATGGATTGAAGAATGCAAAGCCACATTCCAAAAGATGAAACACCATCTGGTGAACAGCTCCCATAATATCCAAAATCGGTAACAGGTGAGGACTTGTATGTATTTTTAGCTGTAATTGATAAAGCTATTGGTGTTGTAGTGGTTCTGGAGTATGATAGGACCCAGAGGCCAATTTGCTTCATGAGCAAGCATTTGTCCGGATTAAAGCTGAATTACTTAGTCATTGAAAAGATAACCTACAAATTGCTCCTCATGGCAAGAAAGTTGCTGCCCTACTTCCAGGCGCATCCCATCAGAGTCCTTATAGACAAAACACTAAGGAAAATATTGCAAAGGCCCAAGATATCAGGCCGATCATTGAAATGGGCGATGAAGCAGCCAATATGACATCACTTACTTCCCAAGGAAAGAAACCAAAGGTCAGCATTAGTAGACTTCATTGCAGGATGCATACTTCCAGTTGAATGCCAACCAGAGGAAGAAGTGATTATCCTACAGTTGTGGCAACAGTTTGTAGATGGAGCTTCAAATGAAAAGAGTACAAGAGTCAGATATATGTTGGTTACTCCAAATAAGAAGAAATTATATGGTGCAGTACAACTTGGGTTCAAGGATCACAATATGGGAGAATACGAGTTCTCCTTGTAGGCTTGAAAATAGCCCAGGTAATGAAGCTAACCCTTATTAAAGTTTACAATGATTCCTAATTAGTTGTGAACCAAGTAAAGGAGCCTACCTTAGCCAAGTATGTGGAACTTTTTGAGTAATTACTGGAGCAGTTCGAACAATTTTGCATAGAGCAAATTCATGGGAAAAAAATCTTTTATCAATTTATTAGCTAAACTTGCAAGCACTAAAGTAGCAAATGACATGAAAGCAATTACAATAGGACATCAGGAATAGCTGAGCATCACAGAAACTAACCGTTCGGTCTTAACTCAGGCCCAACATGCAA
The DNA here is from genome assembly GCA_030765085.1 of Allium cepa. Classification (NCBI taxonomy): domain Eukaryota; kingdom Viridiplantae; phylum Streptophyta; class Magnoliopsida; order Asparagales; family Amaryllidaceae; genus Allium; species Allium cepa. The sequence goes on from CM060937.1 coordinate 1,043,227,766, forward strand.
TGATCATGGGATCTCAAGAATAGGAAACCATAGAAAACTGAGGGCAGTCCCCAATTGAACCACCACTTCAGCAAATTGAAGAAAATTTTTGGATGACCCCCATTAAAAAATTCCTACTAAATGGAATCCTACACTAAAACAGAAATGAACCCTAAAATTAGGGTATTAGGTTTCGTACTACTCATTCTATGATTGGACATTGTACAAGAGAGCATATACCACCCCTATCTTAGACGTGTTTCCAAAGAAGAGGGAATAAGAGTCATAAGAGAAGTACATAAAAAAATGTATGCTAATCGAAAATGAAATAAAATGTTTTGTTTTTTTTCAAAATAGAAATGTAAACGCAAATGCAACTAGAAAACAATCAAGCACACAAACAAAAAATGAAAACAACAAACACACGACACAAACGATATTTTTTTATGCAAACTAACACTCAAAACAAAAACACATAAAAATCAAACAAAAATAATTCGAAGAATATAAAATAGAAATCACAACAATTCCCCGGCAACGGCGCCAAATACTTTTTCGTCGACGGAAATTCTTTCGGTTTAGAAAACCGTCGAACGAATTTAAATTAAAAATAACTGCAAGCGCACGGTGTACGAATGTAGCACGTGGCGAATACGGGTCGATCCACAGGGAATTGATGATTTTAAAATTCTATTCAATCAAATTAAACCAAAGTCGAGTGAAAGTTAAGCTAGAGAATTAGAGAACTAACTAAAAAAAAAAGAGAAGCAAATATAAGAATTAAGTGACAATTTAGGAAATAAATCCACTCTCTAGATCATATAAATAAAAAAAATGAAGTTATGATATCTCTTTTCTTGTCATTAGTGAATTAGTTGATGTGCTTATCATAAATATGGTATATTTGTGCTATTAATTAGCTCAATATAAACCATCAAATTATAACAAAACTACTAATACACTTTTAAATCTCATAAAATATGACAACAAAGTTGAAAGAAAAATCTATTTTAAGCATGGCCTATTAACTATTAATTAGAAATATAAGCCATCAAATTTTAATTTCAACAATCACTTCTTTGCCATAATCATATGTAGATAAAGAGGCAATTTGTGTTTTGTTTGTTTAAGTATAGCCTATTTGTTATAAACAACACAGACTATCAAATGCAAAGCTAAACAACATTATTAAATCACTTCAATCATTCTCATTAAGCACAAAATGAGAGCATAAACATCAAACTAAGTTGAAGCTACATGATTAGAGAGCTTCATTACCCCTAAATTGAAGGGGTTTAGCCTCTCATATTTGTCATCATATGAACAAATGTAGCAAGCAACATTGAATAAAAAGAAGAGGGAAAAGAGAGAAAGATAAAGGGAAAAATTATTCTACTTGCATAAAAGAGAAGAGATCTACACTATAACATGAAAGTAAATGAACATGAAAAGAAAAGAGCATGTATTAAATTGCATAAAAAAAAGAAATTACATGAGAATAAAAATGGCTAAGTAGCCATGGAAAGAGAAAGAAAGCTTTGATTTATTTTCTAAACTAAAACTAAAGAGAAGGAGGCCTAAGAGAGACTAAGAGAATAGGAGGGATTACATGAAACATAAGGGGTATATGTAAAAGTTTTTAAACCCTAATTCACTTTTTGGGGAATGCTCAAAATGCCCCTTAGCAAGTGTGGAGGCCAAGTAATCATTAACATGTTTTAATCCCCCATTAAGTGTACATGAAACCATTAACTCCATAAGCATGTGCATTAGCGTTTAGTTTGTACATTAAGGTAGGTGGGTAGGTGGGGTCCTCCATGATCTTCACTTTGAATTATTTCCATCTTCATTCCTTTATATCCATTTTGTGCATGCATGTTTCTTCATGAACCACTAATATGAGAAGCTAAATTCCTACAAAATATTATTGAAATTTCCAATTAAATTCTCTCAAATTAATATACGCGCAAAAATGGCCATTTTTCCCTTATTGAAGATGAATATGTGAAAATTTGGAATTAATATGCATTTTGGTTAAAACAAGTTAAAATACCCAATATGATCATTTATTTAATTTAAATAGAATAAATATGGTAGTAAAAATATGCACATTTACGTGCACATCAAATACCCCTACACTTATCTTTTTATTCGTCCTCGAATAAACTGAAACTAAGATAAATCCATTTTCATAGGAAGCACGATTGCATTGAGCATATGCAAAAAGCCCTTAAACCTCTGGGTGTCCCCAGTAGGACGAGTGTAGTCTCATGAGGGTTTTCAGCGGATACTACCCACAAAATCCAAATGCAAAATAAAAAATGTAAAGTGAAAATATTTACAAAAATGCAAGATTTATTTAAAAAGAGATGAATGCGAGTTTTTGAAAATATTTACAAATAAAGGATTTACTTTTAAATCGACACTTATAAATTAAATATAGGTTTTGATTATTATCTTGAAAATTTATGTCATTTACTCGTCAAAATTTCCAACAAAAATCAAGTTATCCTAACAAATAGACAATAGTTTAACTCGTTGTTTCAGTTGATAACAAAGTGTATCTATGAAATGGATCCGTAGTTGACTATCAAAGTTTATCAAAGTGGTATTTTCATTTCTTTTCAATAACATTCCAAATCAAATAAGTAAAAATAGTGCTAGGATTTCAATTGCTTGATCTTTCATTATTTGCAAGGAAAATTACACACCTAGCTCAGGTAAACTGAGGCCAGATATACCACCCATGCAATGCCTTTCGGGCTTATGTGAGGGGAGTACAGAGCATGGCGAGTGCACACACTTTCATGCATACACCTATCGACCGTAGGTGGTTTTTATTAAGTCTTCTTCTTTTTTTTTTACATGTGTTCCATACATGCATAACCGTGGGGACTTTTAAATGAGTATGAAAGCACATAATCAAAGTTTCCAAGTAATTCACCCATGCATAACCGTGAGGACTTTTAAATAAGAGTGAATACTTGGATGTTATTATTTTTTATTTTTATATATTTTTTTAAAAAAGAGAGAGAGAGTTTTGCAAAATCATCTTAGCACCATTTAACTTAGAAGGCAAAAAAATTGTTATATTCTTTACTTTAAATCAACCACTTTTTAAAACAAAGATTTTCAATTAGGATGTACGTCATAATTAACACGTATGAATCTTCCTATATACTAGTTAAACCATTATTATTTATAATCAAAATTCATTTTTATTTTTTTTAAGACAAATAAATTTTCAAAAATTTCAATTTAATAAACCAAAACCATATATTTATCTTAGTGTTTCTTTAAAAAATAAATTAAAAGAAAATTTGTTTTTGTGATTTTTTTTTAAATTATAAAGCAAAAATAAACCATGAAAAATAAAAAAATTGAAGATGAGTCTCCCCCCACACTTGATTTTGACTGTGTCCCCATAGTCAACCCAAGTGAAAGGAATGTTTATTATTATTTACATGAAAATGAAATGTATTTACACAAGATCAGAAAGTATATTGTCAAAAAGTAAATGAAACGGTCTTCCAAAGACTAATTCATTTGTCTCGTCAAGTATGTGAGACACAGCTCAAGCGCAGAAAACCAAACCATAAAAGATTTCGAAGATGAAAGTTGATTTGGAAAAATGAATGTTGTTTTATTGAAAATTGTACGAGTTGTTTTGTTTTCGATGATTTTTGGGGTCGATAAAAGAATTGATTGAAGTTCAAGTTTATTTTCACCAATTTAAAATTCAAGCTTATCATTGAGAACATTTTCGGAGTTATTGATTTCAAAATCAAAATGGTGATTTTCATCTTCCCCGTTGGAATTTAACAACTCGTCATCCAAAAGTCCAAAAAATTCGTGTTCATTATCAACAACTTCATTATGTGTATAATTTTCAAAATCCAAAGTTGTTGTATTCAAATTTTCAAAATCGAAAAAAGGAAGATCGAATTTTAAATTTGGTTCCATACCCTCCAAAGAATTGAAATCCAACATAATTACCGTATTTTCAACAACTTGATTAAGATCGTCATTATCAATTTCAAAAGTTGCTATTTGAAAATCATCGATTTGGGTAAAAGATGGATTATCGTTTGACTTCTCACTCATTGAAATTTGATTTTGTTTCTCGCGAAAATTTTCCAATGTTTTAATCAACAAATTCGTGTGATCATCGTAAATTTCATTCAATTGCTCAACAAAGTCAAATTTGTAATTATTAATTTGAAATTTTTTGATTTGAACTTGTTGAGAACAAGAATTATCAATTTCGATAAACAGTAGATTATTATTTGATTCTTCACAAGTTGAGATCTGATGATGATTTTCACGAAATTTTTTGTATTTTTCAAGTAATAAATCCCCGTTATCTTTTTCTATTTGGTCAACAAAATCAAATTCATGATTATTAATTTGAAAATTTTCATTTTGAATTTGTTTATAACCAAAGTTTTCAATCGTATATTTATTGAAACTATTTCCACTGCCAAAATTATTTGAAAATTGGTTCACGTTTTCATCTTAATTTTGAAATTCATTTTGAAGCTCGAAATTGAATTGGCATGGGTTATACTCGAAATCATTTGAATTTTGAAGTGAATTCAAATTTTGATTATTTTGAAAACTTTGATTCGAGTTACCGCACAACTTATTTATCATTTGATTTTGCTGTGTAGCGATTTCAAGTAAGGATGAAATGCTATTTTCAAGTTTTGAAGGTTGGTCATCATTTTGAAAATTTTGTGGTCCAAAATTCGAATCGTTTAAACAATAGTTATTGTTAAAATACCCATACGAATTTGGAGTGAACTCATATGGATTATATTGATTTTCACAACTAAATCCAAGTGAGTAAGAGAAAGGAAACTCGGACATTTTCAAGATTTTTTTTGTTGTTTTTTTTATAAAGAAAAATATTTACAAGTAGAATTTATTTTTCAAAATGGAAAATTGATTTTTGGTTTGTTTTTGGATTTTCAAATTTTTTTTTTGGAAAAGATTTTTTATTTTTGATTTTAACTTTTTTTTGGAATATTGATTTGAAAACTTTCAAAGGAAAAGGAAAAGAAAAACTAAGTTAAGAAATATTTACAATTTTTTTTTTTAGTTTTGGAAACTGAATTTTTTTTTTAAATATGCATGAACTAATGCAACTAAATGAATGAAAGGGTTAATTCAAATGATTTATCCTAAATTAACCCAAAATTATATAATCACAAATTGTCTTAAATTAATAAGATAGTTCTCAGCCAGGTAACGGACAGGATTTATCAGTGCACCATGAATCACCGTAGCAATGCAGCCGAAGGTTTAAGTACCTTCACAGAAATAATTCAGTATAATATTTACGAATCACCGTAATATTTATAACTGATTATTCCTTTCCCGTAGCCTAGACACCAAGAATTTAAATTGTTCAAAGAAGAAAAATTGTTAATATACAATTAAGTGTTATTGATGTCTAATCGTTATTATTAATCAAAATTCTAAGATGAAATGCAAAGCAGAAATTAAACGTATATTAACAACGCAATTACAAAGGAATTTTATTTTTGTTTTTTTGAATGCAAGCAATCAACAATGTAAGACAAAAAAACAATTGATATCTATACAATGCAAGACAAATAAAAAGAAAATTATAAATAAGCATGCAGTTATTTTTTTAGCAAGATCAGCAAATCAAACAATTTATTTTAGCAAGCACTTCTACAACTCTGCTTTGGCAACCTGAAATTAGAAACAAGATGTATATACAAGTTTTTTTTTGAATATGGATGGAATTTAAACAAATTAAACTAAGAATTTTCTTTTTTTTTTAATTTTTAGAAGAGACTAAATCAAATTGAAAACACTTTGCTTTTTTTATAAAAACAAACTTCTTGTTTTTTTTTTGGTAAAGTGAGTTTATTTTAGAAGGATGGAAATACAAAAGGTCACGAAACAAATAATTTGCAAAACTCAAAATCCTAATTTACCCACCAGGCCCAATTACAAAACTCACTGCCCACTAAAAGCCCAAGCCATTTTCGTGTATTCTCAAAGCCAAACCAGGATTAATTCCGTTTCATATTTTTCAATGCCGATAATCCAATTGCCACAAAATCAACTCGTTCTCTTCTTCTTCTTTTTTAAAAAAAAAATTCAATTCACAAAGAAATTCGATGAGTCTCTTCCTCTTTTCGTCTGTTCTCAATTCACAAGATCTAATCAGCGATTGGGTTAATGGTTGCAATAATTGAGGTTGAAGTGGTTTCGGGTATGAGGCAGTTGAATTGGGGCGTCTGTTTGTGGTTTCTCAGACGAGATTGGGGGAGAGGTTTGCGATAGAAGTGGTGGTCCAGATGGCTTTGTGATGTGATGGAAGGACGTCGTAGTTTGCTGAAGGTGAATGGTTGAGTTCGATTCGTGGTGAAGGGGGGTTTCTCGAGTGATGTGCTAGCGGCGGGTGGTAGAATTTATGGTGATGAGTTGGCAAGAGGTGATTACTGTGGTGACTGTTCCCCTGGTGGAATGGTAACAATGAGTGGAAGAGTTGTTTATGTGTAGAAATGGTGGTATACTGATTGGCAAGGGGCGCAACAGTCTTTACAGGGCAGTGGTCTGTGAAGATGTATTGCGGTAGGGTAATGAAGTCGCGATTGAGTCTAACTTGGGGTTCGAATTGAATGGATTCAGTCTCAGGACTTGCGGTGAGTTGTTTGTTGTCGTGAATTGGTTGATTGGCACTGTCAGGTGGTTGTTTGGTGGAAGTTGATGATGAAAGGTGGTTGCTCTAATGACTGGATGTGGAGAAGGGCTTGGTTGAATTGAGTTTGAAGGAGTTGTTGAGTAGTGATTGTGGAAGAAGGATGTCAGGGAACTGTGATGTTGTATGCAGTGGTATTGCACGACAATTTCAGGCAATTTGGGGTGTTTGAAATTGAAGGTGGTTTACGTGCAGACTGGTGGGAAGTGGCAGGGTGGTCAGGAATGATGACAGAAGTGGGAGTTAGGGAAGAAGTAGTTGACAGCGAGGAGTAGGAAGAAAGAGATGGTGATATGTGATGAAGGGAATGATGGTATGTTATGTTTGAGGGGAAGCAGCAGTTAGCAGTTGATGGCGATGTGAGTGTTGGATGTGGAGATTATAGCAGTAGCCAATGTGAGATGGTAGTTGATGGTGTAATGACTGTATGCAATTATGGGATGATCTGTTGGTACTATGGGATGATACTGGAGTGACAGTTGACTGTGTAGTAGATGTTCAGGCGAGGCGAAGGAATTTATATGTAGGCAAAAGCAAGGCAATGGGTAGAGGGGAGAGGTAGAATTGAGATAAAGAATTGAAATGAAGGCTTGGGGAGGTGAGGATTGCTAAAGTTTGTGCAGTGGGTTTTGGTAAGTATGTGGTAGTTTTGAATGCTGTTGGTCTGTGACAGTGGGGGTATTGGTGATTAGTGGCCAAGCAAATGACAGTGATGGTGCAGAGGTCAGGTGAATTTTATGGCCAGGAGGATGGTAGTTGAACAAGAGGGAGTGTTGAAGAGCGGTATCAATAGTGAACGGTAAAAGAGAAAAAATAGCGGGCTGTGTAGAGTGATACACAGAGAAATGAGTGAAAACAGTGAAAACAGAGAATGAGGATGACAGCAATGTATCAAAAATTTGTAAAAATAAATGTATGCAAATCGAAAATGAAATAAAATGTTTTGTTTTTTTCTAAATAGAAATGTAAATGCAAATGCAACTAGAAAACAATCAAGCACACAAACAAAAAATGAAAACAACAAACACACGACACAAACGATATTTTTTTATGCAAACTAACACTCAAAACAAAAACACACAAAAATCAAACAAAAATAACTCGAAGAATAGAAAATTGAAATCAAAACAATTCCCCAGCAACGGCGCCAAAAACTTTTTCGTCGACGGAAATTCTATTGGTTTAGAAAACCGTCGAACGAATTTAAATTAAAAATAACCGCAAGCGCACGGTGTACGAATGTAGCATGTGGCGAATACGGGTCGATCCACAGGGAATTGATGATTTTAAAATACTATTCAATCAAATTAAACCAAAGTCGAGTGAAAGTTAAGCTAGAGAATTAGAGAACTAACTAAAAGAAAAGAGAAGCAAATATAAGAGTTAAGTGATAATTTAGGAAATAAATCCACTCTCTAGATCATATAAATCAACAAAATGAAGTTATGATCTCTCTTTACTTGTCATTAGTGAATTAGTTGATGTGCTTATCATAAGTATGGTATATTTGTGCTATTAATTAGCTCAATATAAACCATCAAACTATAACACAACTACTAATACACTTTTAAATCTCATAAAATATGACAACAAAGTTGAAAGCAAAATCTATTTTAAGCATGGCCTATTAACTATTAATTAGAAATATAAGCCATCTAATTTTAATTTCAACAATCACTTCTTTGCCATAATCATATGTAGATGAAGAGGCAATTTGTGTTTTTTTGGTTTAAGCATAGCCTATTTGTTATGAACAACATAGACTATCAAATGCAAAGCTAAACAACATCATTAAACCACTTCAATCATTCTCATTAAGCACAAAAAGGGAGCATAAACATCAAATTAAGTTGAAGCTACATGATTAGAGAGCTTCATTACCCTTAAATTGAAGGGGTTTAGCCTCTCATATTTGTCATCATATGAACAAATGTAGCAAGCAACATTGAATAAAAAGAAGAGGGAAAAGAGCGCAAAATGAAGGGAAAAATTATTCTACTTGCATAAAAGAGAAGAGATCTACACTACAACATGAAAGTAAATGAACATGAAAAGAAAAGAGCATGTATTAAATTGCATAAAAAAAGAAATTACATGAGAATAAAAATGGCTAAGTAGCCATGGAAAGAGAAAGAGAGCTTTGATTTATTTTCTAAACTAAAACTAAAGAGAAGGAGGCCTAAGAGAGACTAAGAGAAGAGGAGGGATTACATGAAACATAAGGGGTATATATATAAGTTTTAAAACCCTAATTCACTTTTTGGAGATGTGGAGGCCAAGTAATCATTAACATGTCTTAATCCCCCATTAAATGTACATGAAACCATTAACTCCATAAGCATGTGCATTAGCATTTAATTTGCACATTAAGGTGGGTGGGTAGGTGGGGTCCCCCATGATCTTCACTTTGAATCATTTTCATCTTCATTCCTTTATATCCATTTTGTGCATGCGTGTTTCTTCATGAACCCACTAATATGAGAAGCTAAATTCCTACAAAATATTATAGAAATTTCCAATTAAATTCTCTCAAATTAATATACGCGCACAAATGGCCATTTTGCCCATATTGAAGATGAATATGTGAAAATTTGGAATTAATATGCATTTTGGTTAAAACAAGTTAAAATACCCAATATGATCATTTATTTAATTTAAATAGAATAAATATGGTGGTAAAAATATGCACATTTATGTGCACATCAATACCATTTCGGGAAGCCAAATTAGCAAAGAAAGCACCGAGGCACAGTTATTACAGGCTCATGGCACTTCAGGATGCAAGTATCCCTAGACAGCCATCCCACAAGCTTATCCCACTAGCTAGCCCATGGCCCTTAGATATACGGAGAATAGATTTAATGCATCCACTTCCTATGTCAAAGGGGGGAGCGAAGTATGCTATAGTGGTGACATACTACTCCACCAAATGAGTGGAGGCGGAACCTTTATCCACCATCATTGCGAAAAAGATTGTTACCTTTGTCCTAAGAAATATAAACACAAGGTTTAGATTCCCCCACAAAATAATTACTAATAATGGGATGCGATTTGAAAGTAGAGAATTTACAGAGCTTAGTGAAAAGAAAGGCGTAATTAAAAGTTTCTCCTCCATCGTGCACCTACAAGCAAATGGGTGGGTTGAAGCAACAAACAATGTTATCAAACGGTTACTTAAGCAAAGACCGTGGAAGGAAAAAATAAAACAAATAGAAGTATAATCCTTAGCAATATGGGCTTATAGGACTTCTACCAGATCTTCAACTGGCCACACTCTTTTTTTGTTGACCTATGGATATGAAGCAATGCTTCTTGTTGAAGTAGAGGTCCAACCACATAAAAGGATATCATATACGACAAAAAGAACAGGAAGCTGCCCTCGCTCTCATTCAAAATGGAAGAGATGAGGAGTAGTCATATCTGCCACATACCGACAAAGGATGGCTAGAAATTAGAACTTTAGCCTCTATGAAAGAAACTTCTACTAAGGAGATTTAGTACTGTGAAGAGTAATATCCAACATAAAACATCCACTGTATAGGCCCAAATTGGGAACGACCATTAGTTATAAAAGAATTTTGGCTAACGGGGCATACCGATTATCGAAACTTGATGGAACCCTTGTTCTAAGAACATGAAATTCAGAGCATCTCTGGCCATATTTGTATGATTTATGTTACTTACGTAATAAATAGTGTAATTATTATGAAAAGTAATTATACGATGAACTGGACGTATGGATATTGGATAGTCCGAACCAGTATAAAAATCTATTTGCGTTAATCTTTTTAATATAGCCAAATAACTATGTTGGATGTAGGGATATTAGATGGCTCAAACCAGCTATCAAAACAAAACTGTGCAAATGTAGCCTGGCATTTTCGCCAAATAACTAAATTGGACACAGGTTTATTGGCCGGCCCGAACCAATGTAAAAATCTCTCTATGTTGATTGATGTGACATAGCCATATTGGAGTAAGGATATTAGATAGCTTGAGCTAGTATAAAAACCATGTGCATGAGTTAAAATGGTTGTAAATATGCGACCTGACTTCACAGTCAAGCATCAGTCCACCTTCAAATAGCGAGGACGACTACTCAAAGCGCACATAAAGCTTAAATGCTAGGACAATCAAGTTCATGTTAGTCAAACATTAGAAAGCATAAGCTGCACTGATAATAAATCCGAAGATCGCAAGAAAAAGACAACACATGAGATTCGCAACAATAAACATATCTAGCACAGTCCCAGAATCAATTTAAAAGCTGTCCAGGAAAACATTAAAAAACAACAATTTCCTTATATTTATTTAGCTCCGTTAATGCTCATTGGAGTATATGCGTTTTTATATGACTCAAACCTCGACAAATGATTTAAAAGCTTGAAAGAAAAATGACAAACTATAATCTATAATAATAAAAAAAATCACGAATCTGGCTCGGATTCAGAGGAAGTCTCAATTATAATCTTGTCTCGACTGGTAAGGTCTACGGACATTCGGTGATGGACGCCGAGCGGAACTGTCCTTAGGTTAAAGAGTAAGAAATAGGTCATTTAATTCAGTTTACGACTGATGAATGAGCAACGCTACCAAAAGCAGCACAAGGCTCATAGATAGCGTCGGACCAAACATCACCATAATCATGCGGGTCATAATCGTAATCCGCACGATTATACAAAAAGGATAGATCGTGCCCAAGCCAGAATTGAGTGAAAACATCGATCGTACACTTTATGGCAATGTCTACCATAACCTTTCTTACCTTCTCATCATGGATCTAATCCATCAAAGAAGCCCTATCCAACCCTTCTAGCGAAGTGGAAGCAGCATCAAGATGGAGCTGAGACTCTATGGTAAAAACTTTGTTCTCAAGATCATTTATACATTCCACCACTCTCCTGACCCACTCAATCTCATTCAAAAGTTGGTCCTTTTTTTTCATGGTAGTCTTAGAGTAGAGTTCGAAAAGCGCAAGCATAATAGAAATATAAGGTGAGTTGCTACTCCCAGCAGTTTTTGATCCATTTTTCTATAAATTTGTTAGCTCGGTAAGCTTGGCCTTGTAATAGCCTTTTTCATTTTTTCATGCAAGAACGACATCAGGGTCTGCTCCAAGTGGGGGGCAGGGGCTTCTTCATGCTAATTTTCCTCGCGATCTACTCATTTAATTCCTCAACTTTGCATTTAAAAGACTTAACTTTGTTCGTATATACGAACTCATGTATGCCTTAAGAATCTTACAACAAACGTTCCAACTTGGCAATCCTAGTCAGAGTAGAGGAAAGCTTCCCTTCCAGATCAACATTCCAAGGATCTCGATCGAAGAAAGTTGGTTGAAGATCAAATTAGCTTGCAAAGAACTAAATTAAAAGGAAGTTCAACTAAGTAAAACACATAAGAAGGTTAAAAACTTCACAAATAATTTCAATCTACAACGTATTGTGCAAAAAATATACCTAACCACGTATACATACAAAATCATTTTACGTTATAAATTCTTAAAAAATGACCCTAGAAACACCGAAGGCATGTTGCCTACGGATGGAGCTAAGCTAATGTGAGTAGTCTTATGAGGATCATAACAAGAACCCGTCAAATAATATTTTGGCTCTTCCATGGTCACTTTGAAACCATCCATATTGAAAAGGAAAATTGGATCTAGCGTCGGGTAGAAACAACCGAAAATGTCCATGGCACGCTGTAAGAAAATCCATCCCATCTTGCTTATAGCTTTCTCCTGTCTAAGTTTTTCTATAAGGGCGGCAATATAATCTTGTCCAGGTTTATCAATAGATGCTTTCGTTGCATTGAAGGTGGCCTGAGCTTCATGCAAAGAATCCTTAAGCTCGTTGATCTTGAGTATAGCTTTCTCTCTTGTGCATTCTAAAGTATCAATCAGTGCATCCTTATTTTTCTTTGTTTTTGTAGAGAAACCACCGAAACATCCAAGGTAACCATTCTTCCATCCTTCGCTTCGCGAAAGCATCTTCGACTCCAACTACGCTAGTTGTTGCTTGTAGTGGGCCTCAATTCCTCTTATTTTTCAATGGAAATGAAGTTCCACTCTTCTTTTCCACTTGTTTGCCAAAGAAAGGTTCACACCCAAGGTGGGAGCTGGAACCATGTCCGACTGGATCCCTCTGCCACTTTTCCTCCTTCGGTTCCTTCCTTCTTCAATTTGAACAGCGAGTTGGGTAGACATATCTTCTATAATTTTATTCAATTTTGTTATTTCTTCTTCATAAACAATTCCATGAAGTGCCTTGTCATCTTTTATGAATTGCTGCAATTCACTCAACTTTGATTCGGCTGCTGCAACACCTTCCCATAACTTAATGTTAAGCTGATGTTAATGGATCAACGCACCTTTCACCTTCTTAGGCTCTGAAAGGGCTTCCTTTAAGTCTTCCGCAAGCTTTTCATTAATGAGTGTTAGAAGGATATTCTCCTCTTTTAAGCTCGCAGTAGGAGTCATGACCAGGACCTCAAATTTGGGCACACTTTCGTCATCCTAGTAATGAATAAGTGGGTAGGAGGAATGTTGGATTCAAAGGCCTTTGAATTCAAAAGAAGGCTCATGGGGACTAGCCTAGTTTGTAATAATTAAAACTTGATTCAAAGATAATAAAAATATGCCAAGTTAAATTTTAACAAAGCATATATTATCAAGAACACCATCACACGGTAAGTCCAATGACTCCATATATAAAAAAATAACAACCATAGGCAGAACTCACTCCCTATGTAGATTCCTAAGCCTATTCATAAACCACTCTAAGTGAGGACTATCGGTCGGAAGGATCTTTTGTAGACCATACTGTAAGTAATGTCAGAAGACTTCTTCCGGAACGTCGCCAATGCATCCTCCTTCTCCTTTAGCTCACTATCTTCCAATGCTAAAAGCATCTTCCCTAGCTTTCGCCGCCTTCTGGGCTTCGTGCGATATGCTTTAAACTCTTCATCGACCATAGTCTTATTGAAAGTTGTTGTCGTGAGTCTACCTCAAGCTTGAAATTACGGGTGATGGCTACGACCTGGTCGTTCTCCTTTTTTTAACCTCCATCGCTAAGACCTCAGGCTAAATAAAAAAAGAGAATCATCAAAATAAGGTAGGTCAAATAAAAGAGAAGAGAGGGGAATGCTTACATAAGTATGAGCCTACTCTTGTTCGATAGCCAAGGAAGAAAAGGCAAGTGCAGGAGGCAGAGGAGCAAGAGGGGAAGGAGAAGCGATGCTTGAAAAATTATCCGGAGTAACTTGCCTCGGTCTCTCAGCAAAACGCATATAGCACATTCGAACAAGGGAAAATAGTGGATGCGGGGTCAGAAAGGGACTACACAGGTGGAATAGAGAAAGCTCTTGGAGAAGAAAGGGAAGAAAATGCAGTATGCTTCTTGGAAAGTTGACCAGAGGCCTTATCATCACCATGCCTCCTCTTTTGGGGTTTTTTCTTTGTCGGTTTCATAGCTTCAAAGAATGCATCTGTAAGGTCGTCATCCATTTCACCTGTATTTAAAAGGAATTTCGAGGTTTGCATAAATTCACACGAAATTCAGGAACAGAAAATAATATACCTTTAACCTATTTTTGGTAAAGTAAACCCTGAGGTTCATCGAAAATTGGGGGAAACATTAAATGAGGGAAGTTGCACTCAAGCGCAAAATGCCATACTTTTCCATCATAGGTTTAGTAAAAACATTTTACTTTTTATCTCCTTTGCATTTAATCCTAAAATGCAATTTCTACGGGACTTATATGACTTTGTAACATCATCAAAAAAGATGGGCCGATTAGGGTACAGATGAAAGGAGGAAGTGAAGTTGTAAGAATCTGAAACAAAGTAAAATTGATCGATCCATCTCCACGCTTGGGAGGGACAGATGCCATGATCAATTTTGTGGCTTAAGCATAATAAAAACCAGCATCACCCTAGGTAGGACTTTTATTGGTATCAAATATAAATTGAAGCTCTGCATGGGTAGGAGGAGAACCATTCTCTACGTAAAGGATGAAAGTGCCAATTACAAGAGAATAAGAAAGGGGAGTGAGTTGAATGGGAAAAAGATCAATGGTGGTTAGCCACCCATGGAGGATCAAATTCGGGGGAAGACAAAGCCGGCATACAAATATTCTCGAGAGTGAGAGAAATAAACCTATCAGGCGCTGCGTAAATATGTTCATGAGGTTTAAGAACCCTAGCTTGATAACCTTTGAACACAAAAAGGTTCAAAATACCCTCGATATCTTTCAGCCGAGTCATCTTGGAAGGTAAAGATAAAAGAGAAGAAAAAGAAGCCAAGCCAAAATCACAATGTTAATTGATTAAAATTACTAAAATATACATGGGGCTACAAAAGAAAAAAGTTCCTTACTTCGGTTTTAAAAGAAATTAGACATGAAAATGATCGATTAAGAAAATATGAAAATCTACTTATATCTTTCTTCTTTCTTTTGCTTAAACAAAGAGGCGTAAAGAATATACGTACCTTACTCAAATTTTTTCCACACAGTTGGAATGATAGAAATTTTCTAAAATGTCAATCAATTAACAACAAGGATAATGACAAAAAGATCAAGAAGATTTTCTAGGAAAAAGAAGAGATTGATGTTACAGCTTTATACAGGGTGTAATGATCCGTATTTTACATACCGGAGGACCGTAAAACATTATTTTTAAATTCATATTGGGCCATAGGACTTTTGAATATTGTCATTTTTGACCCATAGTAATTTAGCCGGACGATTTTGACCTTGATTTATTTTTGGGAACTTTCGGTGGTTATACTTATTACGTCGATATATGCACACTAATACACTGGTGAATTTAGACAAATAGAAAATGTCTCTAGGTCAAGGAGAAAGTGTATGAGCGTGCAATGGAAATTTTCGAAATTGGACGTTTGGCAGCACGTACGACCTAAAAGTCCAAAAATAACATCCCGAGCCCTGGTCTCGAATTTTGGTAAAACTTATCCCATTATAACGGGAAATATAAGACTATTAGCACCATTGAAGAATTTTCATGATCGGACATTCATAGGAATCATAAGAGCACAAACCATGTGTTGGAATTTTTAATACTGAAGAAAAGTGGTACACTAACCCTAACCCTTAATCTATAAATACAACACCTTCTTTCCCTGGCTGCATGATATCATTTCATCATAAACATTGTATCTCTCACCATGGGAACCCACTTACATCTCCTCTTTTCCCTCTTCATTCTCACTTAGTAAAGCATCGTTTTAGATGAAACAAAAGTCGAGACTCTTTATTTTTTGAGGGCTACGTAACCATGACCTCGGATCGACCCTACTCCGATCATCCTCGTCGAAAATTGCAGATCTGATGAGAAATTGGTTTTTGGAGGAGATTGGGTTTTGATAATATGGATTTTTTCGCTTAGCATGGAAATTCTAGAAATATAGATGGTATGAGCCATAGGGGACCAAGGTAGTGACGGCAAGCTTGAATAGTAGGGAAAGAAAATTGGGTTTCTTTATGTTTTTTGGCGGTGATAGGCCATCGGGGTTATGGGGTAATGGCTACAGTGTGGTGCGGCATTGGCGTGGGTGAAGGTGGCAGCTATTGGTGGAAGGAGGTTGTCGTGCGAGGGGTGAGGCAGTGAAAACGAAAAAAAAGAATATATGGTGGCAACAGGTCGCGATCAGGGATAGTGGCTTCTAGCGGAGGTGCTGGCGGTGGTGTGAGGGCGTGTGGTGTCGGTAGGTGGTCTGGGCGGAGGCATAGGTGGTAGTGCATGGTGGTTCGATAAATGTCGTGCGTGTATGTAGAGGTGGAGTTATTTTTATGACGTGAAGGAAGGCTATAGGATATAGGAAATGGGAAGAAGTACTACCTGGCATGGATGGGCTAAAGGGTTGGAATTGCATGTATGTGAAGAGGTAGTGATTTAATATTGAAAATAATTTATCAGGCTAAGTGCAATTAGTTAGGTTAATTAATTTATTTATTTATATAAGTCAATTTCTTATCCTACCTATATCCTTTGCATACGAGGTCCAATTTGGACGTGGTTTCTTGCATTGCACTTGTATTGGAGCCCACTACGATTTGGCATAGAATTGGATAGCTTTTGTTGAAGTGGTTAATATTTTCTCTCACCATACTATGACTGTTAATATAGTATAAAAATAATGTTTTAAAATTATTTCGAACTTTAAAATATTATTATTAATATATTTAAATCCCCATTTGATCTTATAAAAGAATTTTAATGTGTTTTAAAATGGTTTAAGTCGGATACTATATATGTTATTATCGGTGTACTATTTTTAGAAAATCACTAGATTTAGGTAACTTTTGATATGAATCCCCATATTGGTAGATATAGATGTGTTATATATGTCGTATGTACGCTATGATAGATGTATGTACGTTTGTTTGCTCTTTTGGTTGAAAACGCCGATTGTAGGCAATATAGTGTTACGAAATATCCCATAGGATTGAATTTCATTCATAAAGTTTCGTGCATATCGACCAATCAAAAGACGAAAGACAATGGACTTGGGTATGTGCTTTGAACTTTAGGGTAGACGTTAGACATTTTCATTGGTTTGTACCTAGCCGATTTTGGTTAAGTACACGACCAAAATGGTCATTATCTACTACTCTGGAGTGATCAGAATCTACCACCATTGATGATGGCTGATATGGCCAATTTTGACATGGGTGATGGAAAGGCTTTGAGAGGCATGATGTGATGGTTCGTTCTTTCTTTTGAAATTTGTTTTTGATTTTATAACTCTTCGACGTGCATCGATGGTGAAACAATGATGTGATGCTACGACAGAATGGCTCATGAAAGCAAGTGAAGGCTTCGATGATGGACCGCCACAATCTGAGATGTAGAGCATAAGGCTTCGGTCCAGACGTAAGGAACTACTAGAGGATGCTTAAGGGACAACTAATGATATTTTGCGACTAGTAATGATGGCCGAGAAGTCGTCCCAATTTTAAGGACTCTAGCCGGGAGTGTTGTGATGACCTAAAGATCAGTTCTAGGATATGCTTTTCTATATATTATATGTGCAAATGAATCATAGAGACTCAAGGCTTCGTAGGGTACTCGTAGAGAGGGGTATACATTGGGGATATGATGGTTTCTGAGGACGTGATGGTTCATATAGCATGATGGCACTTTAGTCTAAATGAGAGATGTGTATACCCGGACAGACGTGATGGTGAGTCCGGTTCCTAGCCTATTAGGTGGCACCGATTCAAGTACCAAGGAACAAAGATGTCATGTAGTCCTTAACCGTGATGGGTCATTAGACTTATCACGTATCCAATGCATTGAGTGAGTGAATGCGAGGATAAATAATGGATGTTATATTTGTTTGATTGTTTATCATCGTAAGGATGTCACAAGATATTGATATTATTAATGTATATATTTGGACACCCCTTCGTATTTTGATGAATTATACACCCTTGATAACTATGGTATAAAGTAGCATGTATCCTATGTTATGTGGTAACTTTTTGGATGTAGGGACAGGTAAGTACAATTCTCTATATCTTCTATTCCATATACTATATCGAGTTTTATAGTACTTTGAGATTGTTTACTGCTTACACCAGACTGTTATTTGACTCAAGATTTTATGCTTTGCTTCTTATTACCTTGAGTATTCTTAAATGAGACTATAACATATGTAAATAGCAAACGGAATTCTATAGATGGCTAGAAGGAGGCAATGCTTTCTCATACCTTTATTTATAGGCTTATTATTTCTTATTTCGCCGTGTGACACTATGGAGCCTCGAAAGTGCTTAACATACTATTATTAGAGATAGTCCATTAGTTGAGTTTATTTATCATCTGTAATAAACTCTATTATTGTTTTGTATAACTATATGAGCTAGTGTACTTTATTTTTGTGATTTACTTAGTTAATGCTATCTCTTATGTTTTAATTTTATGATGATTATTGTATTTTTTTGATGTGCTGTGAGATAAACGATAGGTTTTGGGATTATATGTTGTTTTCTTTCCCTTTACTTTTATTCCATTTCTCTTCTTTACTTCATTCTTTTCGTTAGACCATCGTCCCATATCGGCCGAATGCTTAAGCAGCGTACTATTCGACTCTGAGAGCATCAGAGGTGTAAAATGGTCGTCACTTTTGGTATCAAATTTTTGGTTCATGATTAACCTAAATTGATACTGTGATCTAGTAGAGATAGGATATGAGTTTTCGCCTTATACTGGATCAAGAATATACCTATATACGAATGAGTGTGGATTTGTTATACGTTTTGGTTTTCAAAACTATATGGTAGTAAATATCGTATATAAGTTGTATTGCACACACGAGTACTATTGATGTAGTTTTTCTTTATGAGAAATCGATCGTCCTGATTATATATTAGTAAACGCTACAATTGACTCCATCTTTCAAGTAGAGGGGTAGGCAGGATCGGGGACCACTTATCTAGATTTATATGTTCACTAAGATGGTGCAAGCATTATTCTGGAATGCCTACATTGCTCCAAATGATTATGCTTCTCAAATGCAAATGGATAGAATCGACTTTGTCGAGTTGTATAAAGAAAATATGAGTTTAAGAGGCAGATCGTTCCTTAAAATAGAGTTGAGTATTGAGGTGCAAGATTGGATCGATATTTGCAAAAGGATCTTTGATGAATTGGAGTAGATGATGCAATAGGGTAGAAGTTGACCTCTGGATGACTCCGGAGACGAATAGTGAATTGGTGGAGTGCCCTTATAATTTCGATTCCTGAGTATCATTTTACTTGGGATTAGATCATAGTTCGGATTGGAGATAAATTTATCTCGAATTCTCAAATGCCAATAATGTTCAGGAAGTTCACCGACTTGAAGTAAGGCGATATGCCTGTGTTGAAGTATGTGGCCGAATTCGATGTACTATCGAAGTATGATCTATTTAAGTTGATACTCCACTCTAATGAAAGTTTATAATTGGGTTGAGTGTTCATCTTCGGAAGCGACTGATTGGTCATTTTGACGAGCGCCTTGATAAGTTGATAGAGAAGGTTTTACGATATGAGAGCCTATACCCAGCATAGAAGGATGTCCCGAACCAGCTAAGAAGGGACCAATAAAGAAGGCATTTGCATTAATTCCATTTCAATTTTGTTGAGTTCTCCATCGATGAGAGAGAAGGAAAAAGGCATTACTTTCTAGGTATGCTTTCCATTTATGGTATTCCATACGTGTTTTATTCGATATCAGGTTTCACATTCCCTCATATATAGTGATTTGGTAGATTGATTGGGATTGTGACCCAAGATATTTGACAGACTTTTAAATTACAACGAACCTTGTTGGGGGCTTAGCCAACATATGCATGGTTTGTCGAGGCTTATCCTTATTGATTCGTGGATGTTTGTTTGTTTGTTATTGATTTGTTTTGGATTTAATAGTGTTCAGTATTATAGTCTAGGAATGGACTGGCCAAAGAGGTACGAAATAGTGGTGGATTGTGAGAGATCGTTGGTGATGATAGGGACTGATGATGAGCGGAAGGTCGTGTTAGCTACCTATTGGATGATAAGAGGTGATGGTTAGCTTTCTATATTCGCTCGATATCCCATATGACGAGTTATCAACCGTGCCTGTTGCTTGAAAGAATCCTAACATATTTGATGAGGTAAATGAATTATCACCATATAAGAATAAAGTTCTGTATCGATCTGTTCAAAGGTGCCAAACCAGTAGCTATGTCTTTGAGGCATATGATGCCTAAAGAGGGGAGGAAACTGAATCTGCAAGAGGATTACTTATTGAGGTAAGGGATTATTCTTAGGAGCATATTTGAGTGGGATGCACCTTTTGTGTGAGCCACTAAGGCAGATGGATCTTTGTGGTGGTATGTTGATTAGAATGAGCTGAATGAGATAATGAACAAGTATCCACTCCCGATGGTTTTTCAATCAGCTCTATGGCAGATGGTGTTCTCTCAGTTAAACTTTGTGATGAGGTTTCATCTACTTAGCGTAGCAAAAAAGAGAGTGTCGATCACAACATTTCGTACCCTACATTGATTTTATTGGTAAGTTATGCCATTCGGGCTAACCAATGCATCAGCATGCTTTGTAGATCTCATTAACTGTGTTTCAAGGGATCACTTGTGTAAGTTTGTATTTATGCCCATTGATGATACTTTTGTTTACTCATGGATGAAAGAGGAGTACAAGACATGATTGATGATTGTATAAGAGGTGTTGAGAAAACACCGATTGATGGTGAGACTCTCGGATTGTCACTTGTAGAGGAGGAAAGTGGGATGCTTAGGTCATGTTGTTTTCGAGCAGGATATTGCTATGGATCCTGCAAGTAATGACAGTCTAGGATTAGAATAGACCCAAGAGCGCTACAGATATGAGGAGTTTTATTGGATCAATGGGATATTTTAGACGTTTTACCAAGGATTTCTCAAATGTAGCGGCAGGGTAAACTGATTTGATGATAAGAACCAGGCTATTAATTGGGACGCAAGGTGTAGATACGCATTAATGAGCCAAACAGGGAGGTTGACGAGTGCACTGGTGTTAGTCATTCCGAGAGGAAATGAGGAGTTGATAGTACACACAAATGCTTTTGGCACTTGACTAGGTGTAGTATTAATGCAGGAAGCTAAGGTTGTCGCTTACGCCAGTTGACAACTGAAACTGCATGAGTGGAAGTGTCCGACTTATGATTTGGAGTTGGCAGCTATAGTATTTATTTTGGATATTTGGAAACTCTATCTTTTAGGGGGGGTTCGAGTTATTCACTGATCCCACATCACTGAAGTATCTCTTCTTCGAGAAGGATCTTTACCTTTTCCGGTAACGATGGTTGGAATTCTTGATCTCCTAAGACTTTGATATTTCCGATATGCCCAGCAAAGAAATGCTGTCACTGATGCTTTGAGTGGAAGAGAGGTCGGTTTGGGAGCGATGTTACTAGAGTGGATGCAGCTCGAGTTAATTGTTGGTTATGACTTCAGAACTCGATATGAGCGACAACCAATGATGATGGCTAGTTTGACTATCAGATCTAATTGGATTTAGTAGATTGGTACTAGTCCAAGGCATGAATCTTGGTCTACGAAAATCATGGATAAATTAGATGAATAAGTACTGTATGCAGAGGTGATGCAGTGTGGACTCGATTGGGTTAGTTAGCTCTATAAGAGTGAGATAATGTTTGTTTTCGATGTCGTTGGTTAAGGGACGAGGTACTATGAGAGTGCTCTAATTCGAGATTGACTATATGTCCAAATGGAAATAAAATGTACCATGGTTTGAGGTAGACATTTTATTGGAAAGAGATGAAGGATATCAGTCATTCGTCTCGAGATTTATGAACTATTAGCTAGTAAAAGTTGAGTTGAAGAAACCAAGTGGTTTGTTACAACCGCTTGAGATTCCGAAGAGGAAATGGAAATAGATATTGATGGACTTCATTGATGGATTGCCAAGGACCAAAATGGGATATGATAGCATTTGGATCAAATTCAATAGAATGATAGAGAATGCAAAAGTTATGTTCTTTAAGTCCAGTAGAACAACATCTAAATTAGTCAAATTATATGTGAAATGGACTGTCCGATTTCATGGTGTGTTGAAGTGCATTGTAAGTAACCGAAATCCATTCTTCACTAGTGAGTTTTGGGAGATCTTATAAGAGGAATTGGGAAATTTGGCACCGAATCAACTAGATGATATAGAGATTGAACCCAATACTTCGAGACCTCATAGGCCGATTCGTATCGTGAGACATGATACGAAATAGGTTAGGAGGAAGGCGAATGTAACAACCATATTTTACATATTGAAGGATCGTAAAATATTTTTGTTTTATTTTATATGAGGTTGTATGTATAATTTTGGGATATGACTTTCAGGAACATTCTACACACCTATGTTTTTTGGAAGTTCGATGTGATAATTTTGATCCTGGAAATCTTGTTTGGGCTATAACTTTTGGTAGGAGTTAACTTAGAGTCTCAAACTAGTTTCATTGTTTTAGGATGATGGTTTCCATTATGTAGAATGGTTATAATAGAAATATGGACTTATGGTTAGAAAGCTATTTCCTTTTATAAGTTTTAATAACTATCGGCAAGAATTAGTGTGTAGTTAAGCTCACAAGTATGTCCATTAGTCTAATTCGAGATTTACTATAAATAGAGGGCTGGAGAGTCAAATTAAAACTTTTTCTTCTCTCCCAAATCAGATCTAAACTCTCGTCAACCCTAGATCCATATAAAATCTCCAAATTACTTTCTAAATTAAATCGAATTGAAGGTTAGTGAATAGATCATTGATTAGAGGATTGAGATCATAGATGTAGCAGATTTGCATTGCTTTTGATACCTGTCCAAATTGGATCTACACTCAAATTGGTTGAATTTGATAATTGGTGGGTGGTTTATGATTTCTCAGTATCCTATGCATGTTTATATGGTATAATTATAGTTTTCATCATGATTTTTTCCATAAAAGCCCTTTTCTAGCCTTAATTGTATGTTAACATATGTTTACGACCGAAATTGAGAAATTCTATTATGACTTGTTGAAATGTCTAAATCCATCTTGTTTATATTCATATGTTCATTAACTACTTAGATTTGTTTTCGAATATATTTGATTGTTATAATTCTATGCATTATTTGTTTGAATGAAGTAATTGCATGTTATTCCATATTTTTATGTTGTGCTTTGATGTTGTTTGCTAGTGGTTTGAATGTTAGGAAGAAAGGTTGATGAATTTGGAAAATCAGAGGCAAAGATAATCGGAATTGGATAAAACTTGAAGGAGAGGCTTTGGAGCATGGAAAGAGCTTGGATTTCAAGTCGTAGGTTCCAATTCGTTAAAGAGATAAGTCGGTACCGACTTTTTTCTTTCGGTACCGAGTTATTTTAGTTAGACCAATGGGTCGGCGGTTGGCATGGTTGGATAGAACTTGGCTAGAGGAGCTTGTTCATGGCATGGTGTAGGAAACTAGCTAAGTGTTTGAGTTTGTACCGTATTGTTTTCTAGAACTTGAAGTGGGTGCTTTGGAGTGAGGACCGAGTTGTTTAGGTGGATTGGTTGGGGTCAAAGCATCTAGGCATGGAGTACTAGAAGCAAGGAAGGAGAGGAGAAAACTTATCCAATGGTTGGCTAAGGTAATAAGTTGGTGTCGACTTATTTAAGTCGGTACCAAGTTGTTTTGGTAGGTTCTATGGATGAGAAACTTCTGGAAGATAAAGTAGAGATCCTTAGATCATGTTGGAGGTGTTGGCTCATTCACATCATGGTTGGATAGCAATGTAACAGTATGATTAAATTTTTTTATATTTCAGTTTGTGACTAACGTGGGAGTAGGTACCGATGGTAGCAGATCGATAAAGGAGAGAGCTATAGAGTGAGAAACATGGTGGGTTCTCGGATAATGGAAACTAGATGGAGCAATAGAAGGGCTCAGAATCTGAATGGAGCAAAGGAGGGCTCAGATGTGAATGTGCTAAGGAATTAATTGAAGCGTTTTCTATTGTACTCAAAGCAGGAGTATTGTAAGGATGACGTGGCTCATGTAGGGATCTTTATACCCTGGACCAGTAGCTTTTTGTCTAATGTCTATTTTTAGGCTACGAGACGTATCGAGATTTGGGCTACGTGATATGAGAGTAAAAAAACCGAGATTTCCATTAGTCCCTAGCAGTAAAGAGGCCATACAAGTTATCATATATTCAGAGTACATGGATGAGTGATAGTGAGTATTGCTTGAATGATGTTATGGTTGTTTTGGTTACTTTCTTTAGTGGGCTATCACTCGGGGATATCATTGGAAGTAGGTACTGGAGATAGGGATATCTAGACACTCATCATTCTATATTGTGCACTACCTGTATGATATTGTAGAGTAGTATATTATAGTGTTATGTGCTAACTCGTTGGTTGCAAGGATAGGTCAAGAATGGTTCATGTACTCTTGTTCCTTACCATATTTAACCGTATAGTATGTTGGGATTCATTTATCACTCACACTAGACTATCACCTGAGCCAAGGTTTTATACTTTGCATCTTATTATTTTGGGTACTCTTAAATGAGTTGGCTAGATAACTAGCCTAGGTGACGCAGTAACCGTTCGAAGGACGAGATGAATGGAGCTATCTCGGATTAAATACGTATGTAGATTTCTGCGCTTTTTCACGGAGCAACACTATGAGATATACGATAGGTTATATGTTGTATTTATTATTATTTACCTTGATGATTGTCCTATATTGGTCGGGCTCCACTACAGTGCACTATTTATGTACTATTGGTGACGCTGGTATAGGGCGGTTATGACATTTAATATCCAAGCTTTAGTTACACGATTGACCAGAGTTGATACCGTGATCCAGTAGAGATAGGGAAGGTGTTATCACATTAGACCAAATCGAGAGTACATATGCGAGAGAGTGTGTACTTGTTTTCTACTTTTCTTTTCAAAACTATATAATAATATTATATCGAATAAGTCGCATGCACATTAGCACAATAGGAACAATTTTATTTATGAGAGACTGATCATTCTTGTTACAGATAAGAATTAGCTGGCATATAAGGAAAACTGTGAGATCTACTTCAGGACTTGAAGAAGTGGCAGGATCAGGAGCTACTACGCTTGATTTTCAAACTATGTTCAATACTATGATAGCAACGATGATGAGGAATACTCCTAGAATGGCTGTTAGTGGAGGTGCTCCTGTGCAAGTGCCTAGGAATGATTTCGATAAGTTAAGCAAAGATTACTCTACTTTGGGAGAAAAACCATTATGTGGAACGGAATCAGCCATAGAAGTGCAAGATTGGACTAATACTTGTGAGCGCGTCTTTAGTGCTATGGAAGTGGATGACGCTATGAAGAGAAAGTTGGCTTCCAGTCAATTTAATGGGCATGCCATGAATTGGTGGAATGTCGTGACCATTTCTACACCTAAAGATCAATTTAGTTAGGAACAATTTAAGACAAGGTTTGAGGAGAAGTTCATTTTGGCTGCTTAGAAGTCGGCATTGTTTAGGAAGCTTGTTGATCTTAAGCAAGGAGGGATGTCTGTTTTTTAGTATGTTGTAGAATTTGATGCTTTGTCGAAATACGGGATGTCATTCATCAATACTCTCTTGAGGAAGAATTAAAATTTTACCATTGATCTAGATGACTATCTTAGAGAGAAATTGATAGACCGCATTGATGAGCCGTTTGAGAAGCTTGTGGAGAAAGCATTTCGTCATGAGAATCTGTACCCCAAATCTAGGGATGATTTTTTTTCCACTAAGAAAAAAGGCCAAACCCGTAGAAAGGTGGTGAAGGCAAGAAGAAGCGATCGGATTGCCGCCTTATAGAGAGATTGAGTTTCGAATAGACTTAGTGAAGGAAGCCAAACCTATAGTTATGCCTTTGAGGTGTATGGCACCTAGATAGTAGAATGAATTAGAGGTACAATTGAATGACCTATAAGGAAAGAGTTCTTTTGAAGGAGTATATCCAAATGGGGTGCACTTATAGTATTCACGACTAAGGCTATGGCTCTTTGAGGTTGTGTGTGGACTGTCATGAGTTGATTAAGGTAACGAAGAATAACGATTATCCACTCCCATGTTTAAATTACTTGTTTGATCAGCTTCACCGGATGAAGGTGTTCTTCCAAATGGATTTGGAAACGGGATTTCACCAGCTGGGAGTGACGAAGGAGAGTGTGCCTATTACTATGTTTCGTACGCCATCAGGTTTTTATAAGTGTTTGGTGATGCCACTTGGATTAACCAATGCTATGGCATACTTTGTGGATCTCATGAATCATGTCTTTAGAAACTACCTGAATAAGTTCATGCTTGTGTTCGTGGATGATAATCTGATCTACTCTAGAAATGAGGAGAAACACAATACGCACTTGAGGATTGTGCTAGATATATTGAGGAAGCACAAGTTGAGAACGAAGTTCTCTAAGTGTCAATTTTGGAGAGAAGAAGTGAGATTTTTAGGGCATGTCATTTCGTGACAAGGTATAGCAGTGGATCTTATAAAGGTGGTAGCAGTCCAAGATTGGAGCCGTCCCAAGAATGCTACGGATGTGAGGAGCTTCCTAGGATTGACGGGATATTATAGATGATTCATCAAGGACATCTTAAAGATAGCAGTGCCATTGACCAATTTGACAAAGAAGAATAAGTCTTTTGTTTGAGATGTGAACCGTGAGCATGCATTTCTATGTCTGAAAGAGAGGTTGAAAAGTGCACTCGTATTAACCATTTTAAGCGGAATAAGGAGTTGATAGTCTATACAAATGCATATTGTACTAGATTGGGTGCGGTATTGATGTAGAAGGAAAGAGTTGTTTCTTATGCTAGTCAACGGCTAAAGCTGCATGGAAGGAATTATTCGACTCATGATTAGGAATCGGTGGCGGTAGTTTTTGCTTTGAAGATGTAGAGGCATTATCTACTTGGAGAAAGGTTTGTGCTATTCATGGACCATAAATCCTTGAATTACCTTTTCTCTCAGAAGGATCTCAACCTTCATCAGCAATGGTGGTTAGAGTTCTTTGCCTCTTATGATTTTCGTATTTCTCATACACCAAAAAAGGTAATGCAATCGCCAATTCATTGAGTAGAAGACATGCTAGTTTGGAAGCAATACTCTTGGAACAGAAGCAGATAAAGTACATCGCTAGTTATGATTTCAGACCTCATTGCACGGTGAAACCGGAATTATTAGCAAGTTAGTCGATCAGTCCTACTCTAATCGAAAAGATCGACACTAGTAAGGAGCGAGATGCTAGGCTTGTGGAGATCGTAGCAAGGGTATAAGGAGTAGAATCTAATACATAAAGCAATACGAACTCAACCAAGAAGGTAGGCTTCGTAAGGATGAAAAATTATTTGTTACTGATGTCGATGGCTTAAGAGGTGAAGTGCAACAAAGTGTCAACATTTCAGGTTGACCATTCATCCTGATAGTAACAAGATTTACCGAGATATGAAGCTTGCTTAAATCAGGAAGGTATAAAGAGGAATGTTAGGGCATTAATCTCGAAGTGTATGAACTATCAACTCGTAAAGGCAGAGTAGAAGAAACCTAGTGGACTATTGCAACTGCTAGAAACTCATGAATGGAAATAGGAGCAAGTATGGATGGATTTTATTAATGGAATGCCAAGGTCTCGATAGGGTTTGATGGCATTTGGGTTATAGTGGATCGAGTGACCAAAAGTGCAAGATTTGTACCTATCAAGTCAAGTAGAACGACATCCAAGCTGGCAGAGTTGTACGTAAAGTGAATAATACAGTTTCATGGTGTGCTAAAGAGCATTGTGAGCGATTGAGACCCATTGTTCCCCAGTGGGTTTTGGAAGAACTTATAAGAGGCATTAGGGACCAAGTTGCATCTTTGTATGGCTTATCACCCTCAAAAGGATGGGCAAACTAAAAGAGTGAATCTTATAATGTAAGATCTCTTGCGAGCATGTGTTATAGATTTTGGAGGATCAAGGGATGATCATTTGCATTTGGTAGAGTTTGACAACAGTAGTTATCAGTCTAGTATTAGTATGTATCTGTATGAAGCATTGTATGACCGACCATGTAATGCTCCATCGTGTTAGTGAGAAGCGAGCGAGAAACTGATACTTGCACCAGATATGATTAGAGAGACGTTGGAGAAGATTCATTTACCACTCACATCGGATTATTGTATGACCCAAATTTTATGTTTTGTTGCTTATTATCTTGGGTACTCTTAAATGAGTAGGCTAGACAATAGGTTTAGGTGATGCAATAGCTGTTCGAAGGACAAGCTGGCTGAAGCTATCTTGTATTATACACATACATGGATTTCTATGCTTTTTCGCTAAGCAACACTGTGGAGTCCACAGCAATGCTTTGTTATTTCTATTTGTTGAAACAGTTCATGTTGTATACTTTATGACACTTAATGTACAATTCTACGGATATTATACTCTGATGATTGGTTCACATTGTTATTACTGTCTCTTTTGTGGTATTTGTGATATTATATTTTATCCATGCATTGTGAGATATATGAAAGGTTATACGTATGTTTGTTATTTCATCTTGATGATTGTCCTACATCAGTCGAGCACGACTATAGCACATTTTTTATACACTATTGGAGCTGGTGGTATAGGGCGGTTATCACTGCAATGGAGTAGTAAAGAATTAGTAGAGTGAAAGCGAAGGCGATTGCGCATGAGAGACCGATGAGAGCATGAAGACAGCTTGTTTGAAGCTCTTCAATTTGTAGGATTTCCATTTTTCATCAGCTTTCCTATTGGATATTATTTGATGCTTTATGTCAGATCCTTTAGTATCCTACATGGTAAGATAGACATGGATGTTACTTTTTGATTTTGATTTTATATATGCCGGTTTGATGTTTGATTGTTGGCATTAGATATGATTACTTATGCTTATATTGTTGTTTGGAATGCGTACTTGTTAATTTGGGGATTTTGGGGGGTGAAATTCTTAAAGTGGAGGAGAATGTAACGACCCGTATTTTACGTATTGAAGGATCATAAAATATTATTTTTAAATATATATAATGGACCGTATGACTTTAAAACTTTGGACGCGGTCGAGTACTGACATTTTTGACCCATACTGACGATTTTGACCTTGATTTATTTGCCATCGGTTTTGGTGGTTGTGCTTATTACGGTGATATACACGCACCGATGCACTGGTGAATTTAGATGAACAGAATATTTCAGTGGGTCAAGGGGAAAGTGTATGAATTGTGCAGTCTAAAATTTTTAAGATCGGATATTCTAGGAACTCGTATGATTTGAAAACGTCTGAAAATAGCGTCATTGGGCACAATCTTGAAATTTTATGAAATTTATGTCGTTGGAAGGAAAAAATAAGATGATTCGTGCAATTAAATAATTGTCACGAATGGACATTCATATGAGATATATAGGCACAAAACGTGCTTTGGAATTTTCAAAATTGAAGAAAAGGGGTACACAAGCCATAGCCCTACCCCCTTAATCTACGAATACACCACCTTCTTTCCTACCTGCGTGATATCATTTCTTCATAAACTTCACTTCCTTCACTATGGTAGCGCACTCACATCTCCTCTATACTCTCTTGAATCTCACTCAAGCAAGCACCATTTTTTTTTTGAAGAAACGGGTGTGTAGCGTGGAACTACACAGCCGATTAAGCATAATATTAACATAATATATAGTGATCAACACGCCTGATCACTTGCTGAAGAAAGTTTATGAAGCGACTACATTAGACAAAACAAACCAACAAAAAACATAACTAGCATTCTAGATCAGTATGAACCTAAGGTTGAGTCCGTTAGTGCAGCAATCAAGTAGCACAAAAAAACATTCCAGAGGAAGTTGTTGCAGCTGCGTTAGGATTGAGGGTTCTGGCGCGGAGGCGCGGCCGAGGAGGAGCTACCCATCGATTCTTCTTGGGGGGATTTAGGGATGCGGAGGCAGAGCCTGGCTGGGGCGGAGAAGCTGGAACTTGACCAAATATTGAAAACAGTGATTATTCTATTGCAAATTTGGACCGTCGAACTATTGGGTTTGTTAAAGACACGGGCATTTCGCTCTTTCCATATCACCCAACAAAAAATGTCTAGTACCGAGTCGGTATTAGGGTGTGGAGCGTTATACTGCCAGAAATCATAGAAGTTGGAGACTACTGGGATGAGACCGAGAATATGAGCACAGGAAGAGGCCCAAATGTAGTAAGAAAAGTCGAAGTCGAAGAAAAGGTGGTCTATTGATTCGTGTTCCAGGTTGCAGAGGGAGCAGGTCGGGTCCGAAGGGATGTTGAGGCGGGCGAGGCGGTCTTTGGTGTTGATACGGCCATGGATCAGAGACCATTGGAAAAATAAGATTCGGGGGGGGGGGGAAGGGGGGGAGGTGACATTTCCACAGGCGAGCAAAGGAGAAAAGTCTTCCCGGGTTGTTCAGGAAGAGGTAGCACTGAGACACGGACTAGTGATTGGAGGGAGATAAGGACCAAATGTAAAGGTCAGGAGAAGATGGGGTCAGGTTGACGGTTTGGAGTATGTTGATGACAGCAAGGTATTCACGTAGCAGATTGTTATTGAGGAAGGAAGGGGGGCAGAGAGATTGAGCGTTAATGGAAACCGCGTCGGTGAGTGTGAGAAGCTTGCACCATTTTAGATGAAGCGAAAGTCAGATCTCTCTATTTTTTCGAAGGCTACGCAGCTGTGGCCTCGTATCGACCGGACTTCAACCATAGTGGATGGAAATTGGAAATTTGGCATGAGGGTGGTATTTGGAGGGGATCGACCTTTGATGACATGGTTTTTTTCTTCTTAACAAGGAGATTATGGAAATATACACGGTATGAGCCACAGAGGACTGAGGAGGTGGCAGCAAGCGTGAAAAATATGGGAAAGAAAATGGGTTTCTTCACGATTTTTATGTGGTGGTAGGCCATCTGGATTATGGGATGATGACTAGAGCATGGTGCGGCATTGATGTGGGTGCAAGCGATGGCTATTAGTGGAGGGAGGTGGTCTGTCGAGAGGTGTGATAGTGAAAACGAAAACGAAAAAAAAGAAAATACCGTGGCAATAGGTCACGACCATAGATAGTGGCTTTTGGCGAAGGTGTTAGTAGTGATGCTTGAAAGTTTTCGTGCTCATTTTATGTGTTAGCGACATGCTTCAAAAGGCAGTTAAACGTGTGGAAAAACGACCAAGTCCAAAAAATAC
This sequence comes from Allium cepa, assembly GCA_030765085.1. Taxonomy (NCBI): domain Eukaryota; kingdom Viridiplantae; phylum Streptophyta; class Magnoliopsida; order Asparagales; family Amaryllidaceae; genus Allium; species Allium cepa. The sequence continues at coordinate 1,043,259,251 of CM060937.1, forward strand.
AAGGCAGAAGCTCGTCAGAGTCAAGTGTTCGAATTTGCATGAAGTTTCGTGTCCATCAAAGTCAAAACTTAGATCACTCATTATAAAGGCCTAAACTTCGCATCGGTTCAAAATTCCTCATTTTGTACCTATTCACAAGTGCACTTCGTATCAATTAAACAAGTTCGCTTTGTATCAATAAAGAATGTCCACTCGGTATTGATCAGAAGCACCCATTTCGTTCGATCGTTCAAGAATAACTTTGCATCGATCGAACAATTTAGCTTCGTGTCGATCAAAGGGTCACCAACTTCATAACGATCGAGGTGTGCTGGCTTCGTACCCATATCGATTCGAAGTGATTGATAATGAGTTCAAGAACCCTCAATCGATTCAAAATTAAAAGCAGGCGACTGAAGCGATGGTAATCGATACGAAATCCAAGGATCAACGACCGATACGAAATCAAATGTTGGGGATCGATACAAAATTTTAAGGCAAGACCGTTATGAAACAAAGCATCTTCTTCCCTAATCCATCGAAGCGAAATCAAGGCCAAACCGCTATCTACAAAGTTCTTCGTATCCCTCCAAATACCTTCTTCCCAAATCAACACGAAGGCATCCCTGGCCTTCCTCGACCTCTCAATTAACCATCTCTTCTACGCAACGTTCGGTCATGAATATGAATGGAATGACACGAGAATTCGAGTCTCGTCATGTTAAGATTAAATATGGTCGATCATTTACCTATTTCCATAAATTAGTTCAAAGGGTGTATGTTCATTTTGCTCGATTCGAAGGCGAAAATGGTTTTTCTTCTTTTCTCAAGTTTACAAACGATGCGATGGGAAAAATATCAAAATAAGAGCAAGTGAAGGGATACAACCAAGTACAAAAGCTGTTTATATGAGCATGGGTACGAAAGCGAAAGGACGAATGAACCCTCATGTTTTTTGACCAATTGAAAAGGGCCGAGCTCCTAACCGATACGAAGAGCATGCTTCGTATCCATTTCTTTGAAGCTGCAGCTACGTATGTGAACCGATACAAAGCACCAATTCGCACCCATCCATTTTTCACCTAATGCCATCAATTCGTACCCAATAATAAATCAATACAGTGATAACTATCATGGATACGAAACCAAAGCATTATAGTCCATATCTCAAGATTATCAAACACTTTGTATCCCCCGGATCTTATCGATGCGAACCAAGTTTGTATCCATCAATGTAAATGGTATCGAAGCGATAACCAAATTCATATCGAATGTCATTGATACGAATATAAATTTTAACTTTTCACATCGATCCAGGAAAGGGTCGATATGAAATGATATTACAGAATGACTATTCGACGTTGTTACAGCTCTAATTTCATGTCGATTCAGGAGAGGGTTGATGCGGCATTCAATCCCAGAAAACTGGCAACGACTCATGAACGAACAAACATTGACGAGAGCCAATTTATATATATTCTATATGTCGTATATCAACATTTAATTCTTAAAATTCATAGGAATTAAAATGCTTACTTGGCAATGATTATGACGACGAGCAACAGACTTCCGGCACTCGACACTCAGTTACAACAGTACGTTGTACAATCATTGAAAAATAGCAATCTAGTATTTATGTTAATAGCAATCCATCAAAAGGCCATGTCAGTTGACATAAAAGATAACAACTGTTCAGCAAATTGAATAGAACTTTTCAGAATGAAGATGGCAGCTTTTCAAAGCACGTCATGTTCATAAAAGATGTACTTTGGGGGGAAAATGTTATCCCGCCTTTTGGAAGGCCGTGACACTCCAATGCCAGTTATATATAGGTCAACTATGGATATCGATAAATTTTGTCTGCGTCCGGATCTAGCTACAATTCATTTGACACAATAAGAAAACCTATGAAAGTCAACATTCCAAATTTCAAATATATTGGAGTTCTTACGCTCAAGGCATGATCGATGCAAGCCAAGGAAACCAACTCCTTCGAATCCATCGATCCAACCCCATCACATCGCTCATGTTCATATCATCCACAAGCAAGCCTCTCTCGTATCCATCAAGTATGTTGTTTTGTATCCATCAATATACGATACAGTTCGTATCCATCAAGTATGTTGCTTCGTATCCATCAATATATGATACAGTTCATATCCATCAAGTATGTTGCTTCGTATCCATCAACGAACTGTGTTTCGTATCGATCTCCATTCTGCCATCTTTCGTATCGATTGGCTAAAAAAAATCGATGCGTTGAACAACACTCAAGGTGATTGATATGAAGCACCTTTAAGCATCGATACGAATTAGCAGCTCCTGGATCGATACGAATGGAGCCATACCTATAGATACGAAGCAACGAATAAAAATAAGCGATACGAAGCAATATTTAGAAGCGCGATACGAAGCTATGAGCAAGTGGAGTGATATGAAGTAAAGCAAAGGAGTGATACGAAGGAATTCACAAAAATGGATGACTTGATCGTATGACATGAAAAGTGGACCTCCCTTGGATTTTCGAGACCCGTCATAGGTATGAAATGCATGGATACAAAGAGAAGAGAATGTGGAGCTTCGGATTGATACAAATGTGACAGCCAACCAACAAATCTAAACTTGAATCGATCTTAACTAACAATCTACATGTATAAATGCTACCAAATTTTCACAGGAGCTTGCATACAACCTAAAGAATGTTCTTGCTCGATCTCGACACGATTGGACCAAATCTTGATCGATACGAATTTCATTTATATCGATCATGGATCGATTCCAAATGACCAAGGATCGATCACGTGGGCCTACCCATGCGAGAGAAGGGTTCCTCCAAAGTTTGGGACAGATATCTCTAGCCTACATCTATACATAGCAGCCTAAGACCCACAGAAAAGGGTTTTTTGGCACTTCTATCCAGACTCTGTCGAAATCACAATTGTACTGGAGTTTTAAAGTTGTAATTCGTTGTAACCAGTAAGCGAAAGTTAATAAAAGTCAACCATTTCATAGTGGACGTAGGCCATATGCCGAACCACTTTAAATTTGTGTGTTCCCGTGCGATATTCTTGTTTATTACTGGTGTGTTTGTTAGATCTCCCTCATTTTTCATTTATTTTCTTCACTTTATCTCTTCAAACACGTTCGAAGAATGTTGTGCCCAATTTTGGTACAAACAGTGTCCAATACTTAACTGACACCCAAAAACTCATATAGGGACATCTAAAATGGACGATGTCCTAGCCTAGTAAACACCTTATGGAACTCTTGTCTAGTCCAAACAACATACTTGTAATTATGATGACAACTCAAGTACCAATTACTTTATAAATCTTGGCATATAATTTGTACTATATGACGACAACCTACTTTCTTGGTTACCTATAATTCACCGAATCAAAAACAACATGTCTGGTATCTATGACTTTCCAACCCAAAAACAACATGTATGGTGTAACGTTACCCAAAATAATGGATCAATGCCACCCACCTACGAGTAATCCAAATAATCTTCCTCTTTCGAAGATGTTAAAATAACTAATATTTTGAGGACATATAATATATAAACAACTCAAATCACCTTCAAACTTGAGAGAATAACAATAGCTGAAATCTCAAGATCATGGGTTGGATAACCTTCTTGTGTACTAGTTAATAAGTCCTTTAAATAAAAGCGTGCTCAAATTTTGAGTTATGGAAAATTAAATTCTTCTTATAGCAGCCAACCATATCGAGAAAACCTCTTGCATCTGTAGCATTCTTTGATACAACAAAATTTATTGTTTCATTCTTTCTTACTTTAAAAATATGGTTACCCAGTTCATACTTTTTTCTTGCGCAATGATTCTACAATTAAAACTACATTTAGGTAGACAAATACAAAGTTGTGTTCAGTCTTCACTATTTAAAGAAGATTGATGAAGTACCATATCCCTCCAATTCCAACGTTGATCGGAAAGGTCACTAAATTTCCTTGTTACTTCCAATCTTTACTCCACACATTTCAATGCTTCTGAACTGCGAAATTAATTCAGTCCTTGTAGGCTTTGTAATCCTATTTATCTAACTTAAATTAAATCCTGTTCTTTTAGGTTTAAGTGATAATTATAATAATAATTTTACTCTATTTTACCCTTTTTTTAATCTTTGTTATTACATCATTTGATAAAACTAGTAACTTTTCAAAACTATAAAATCTTCTGTTTAATTTCAACAGATGTTTCCTTTTTACAAAAATCATGACACCTATCTTTAATAAAAAATATCCAAATGGTTCAGCATGACTTATAAAAGTGGTCATATAAACATATATTTCTAATCTTCTCCTTTAAAAATAGGAAATTTCCACAAAAATTTATTTTGAAAGAAAATGTGATATTTTAACATACTATAATTTTTATTTTAAAATGCGACAGAAATTATTATAAAAGACATTTTTAGGCACTGATCATTTCTGATTCACAAAAGAGACTCAAAAGTTGGGTTTTTGCATGCTTCTCAATTTTTCATTCAAAAGTCTCATTATCAAGGCAAATTTCTCATCAAGTGTAAAAGCAAGAATGTGCCTAAAAAACAAAATCTTTAAATTAGTTATTGAAAACTGTTTTTTTTCAAATCCTTTTAATTCTACTTTTTGAATATATTTCATAAAATTTGTTTATTTGTTTCGTAGAAATCCATAATCCAATTTAGATTTCCTTTAAAACATCGTATGTTTACCGTTTCTAACTTTTAGAAAATATTTCCACTGTTTTATTACCTAAAAAGAGTGGATAAAAGCAGCCTAATTTCACTAGCCTAATTACACCTAATAATGCTTATAGGGTTTTCGTCCCTCTTCTTCAAAAACAGTTAACTGAAGTTTATCTTCCAACACGGTGTCTAACTCCAATACAGAAACATTCCACCTATAAATTTTGGTTAAATGGAGTCCTTGCAACTACTATCAATATAAGAATAGGATTTCCACTTTAATTGGGGAAATTTTCTCTAAGTTTGTGAAGTCCTTCTTTCATGTTCCCTTTTTCACCTTATCACATCACACTTTAATTACATAAGTTCGATGGTACTAGTCTTCTGCCATTCACACTTAAATCCATAATTTTCCTTAACTAATAATTTTTTTCTTGCGTAAGTGAAAAATTACCTTATGAGTCCAAATGTAATGGGTGATGTGTATTAATAAATATACATATTAGAAAATCACAAGGATGCCTCTCCGTTAGGTTAGACTTGGCTTTTCCCCTCGCTTGTAAATACTGGTATAACTGTACAAGGATGTTCGCACCCAAAATCTTAGCTGCCCCTTTGAGCCGTTCCCAGCAAAGTTAGTTACTCTCATTATCCATGTTTTAGGAATGATTAACAACTTTCCCATAGACAGTATTAAATAAAAATAGAGCGAATGTGTATTTTTTGTTATACTTTTGTATGTGTAAAACCTTTGAAATACTTTTCACGCACGTGCGCACACACTCATAGATGTTTAAAAGTCCTTTGGAAAATTTTTATGAAAAACCTTTCGAAAATATACAAGTACGTTTTCTCAATACGTACCTAATCCCTAAAGGACTCTAAACCTGAATTCTAATACCAAAAATAACAGTCGCACCCTACGACACACTAATCCAAAGCCTAGGGTGACTTTTGGGCTCACGTTGGTGCCAAGAAGCACATGAAGAATGAGTTATTTTGCTGGCACCGAACATACTCCATGTATTTATTACATATTTAGGTTTAGGGTTTTCTGGCATTGAAAATACATGAAGTATATACTCCTACACAACTAAAGAAAATAGCCAAGAAGTATTAATACAGAAAATACGGAAAACATAGACTATATATTTACCACACTATTTTTGACACACCTACACAACCTCTTATGTAGGCTTGTACTCAAGGTCGAACAACTAATCGAGCACTGATACTACTGTATGTCAGCCAATAGCTACTATAACAACTCCAATATAGGTTTGCTACAATATCATGCATGGGACCACACTCCCAAATTACGACTACATGTACCTTAATTACACATTGAGGGGGAGTCTGCAATGCATATTCATGCCATAGCCATCTATTGGATCCTTGTCCACCTCTTAATGGTAATGTAATGCCTCATATTGCACCACGACGGGATCCATCGGCAACATAGTATCACGTCTACGCGTGCATACAAAGGAACTCAAGTTAGTGTCGAACCCCACACTTCTCCACGCATCATAATCAGTGTGTGCATACATCGTAGAACCTCTTATGAATGAAATTTGTGGTAGAATCGCCCTCATCCGAAAGTCGACCATACCAAATGAATAATGTATAAATCTCTACGCCAACGTACACATCCTTTCCATCCGTATCATCCTACGGTTGCCCATAATGGGAGCTAACTTCCCTACTATACTAACATCCATATATATATATATATATATATATATATATATAAACACACAATTGAATTAATAAGTTGGGATTAGGCCGAGGTTCAATCTAGGCCATACAACTTTAACCGGTCGACCGTTGGTCATTGGAGTGGTCGATCGCTTACCGTCGACCAGCTTCAGTGAGACTATCGACGATCATACTTATTTTTTTCGTTAATTACAGTGGATTTTTAATTCATCCAGTTATCGTCATTCCCAACTGTTAATTTCAATAATCGATTACAGTAACTTTTGCCTATAGTTTTTGCTTCATAACGTGACCTTACTTTGTAGATCTACGCATTATTATCCCTAATTTCATGTATGATTTCATATATAATTTCAATAAATCAACTTAATTAAAATTTAGAGTTTACAGGGTTATATCAATTCTTATTTTCTTTAACAAAAATTATTCGTAGTAAACTTAAATCATACTTATTCAACATGTCTATCTTTACTAAAATTAGATTTAAAAGAATGGATTAGATTTGTATATTAAGATATTAGCAAACTTTCAATTCATCAAATTAAACAACTCTGGGTCAATTAGGTATAACAAAATCAATTATATGTAAATTCCCATATTAATCGTGAATCCACTCACCTTAAAGAAGCTATCCCTTTTTTATTTGTGCAGTAATATCTAACATATATAATAATGAATAACTAATATATAAAGAAATATTCTTTGTTCCTCCTAAAGTCCAACATTTCGGTAATACTATCTTTAAACACTTGACTTTTAGCCCACTCATGACAGTATCCAAGAGATGTCGTAAATATAAATAAATGAAGATAAAACATGGATTATACATAAGGTTGATGTAAAAGGGAGCTATATCAAAATATCGTATTTAAAAAACTATATATGTACATACACACACATACATACAAACATACAAACATACACACATATACATATATGAGAAAGACCACTAAAGGTTTTCAAATTCAAGCTGATATGATCACAGCTACTAATTGTCTAAGTACATCACCTTCATGCAAATGAATACATCAAATACAGTACATAGTATCATAAATATGTAATAATATCTGGCTTACATAATAATAAATAACTAATATATAAAATAATCTTTGTAGCCCTTAAAGTCCAACATCCTGCTAACACCATCCTTAAAATAGTTGCCTTTTAGTCCACTCATGAGAGTACCTAAGCGATGTCATAAATATAAATAAACGAAGACAAAACATGACACCTCGAAAATTTAGCAAAATTTAAATAAAACAAGGGCCAATTTAAAATTTTCACAAATGTCTAAATTTGGCTTTGAACTAGATATCATTTCGTTCATAGTGATTTCCAAGATAGTTTTCATATATAACACTTTGAAATTTGAGCTAGTACAGAGAAGTTATGGACGTTTGAAAATTTAAAAATAAAATAAAAATAAAAACTTGCCAAAATTAACATTATGAGTGGTCGACCGTTCGGGCTTAATGATTGACCGATAACAGTCGGCCGATCCCTATAAATGGTCGAGCGTTGGCATGTAATTTTCATGAATTGGAGAATTAGAGCGTATGATTGGGCGACTATGATCGATCGAAATACTTTTCTTCGCTGCCAAGTTTCGAATGCGTGGCCGACAGAGTACAAAGATTCTCTAGGGCAAATTCGATGCTTCAAATAAATCCCTAAACTCTATAAATTAACATATAAGCTAACTCTAATTTCATTAAAAATCAACAGTATACCAAAACTTTGCCAAAATTCTTCTTTCCACTTACAAACTTTCTTTTAAAAATAAACTAACATTAAAGAAGGAGAAAATTAACAAATCGAATCTTGGAAGGTGCAAGATAACAGATGATGATTCTTCGATGGGGTGTAAAGTTAGAGCTTGTATTTGAGTTGAGTAGAAACAAGTTTAATAAGTTGAATATTTACATTTAATTTTAACTTATTCTATCTGATCTAGGATATTAGAAATTAAACTATAAATTGTAAACCTTAATTGTAAAACATGAAATCGGAATTAGAAATTGAAATTAGTGTAAGTTAATAAATCTGATTTTAACCCAAGTTAAACCCTTTGGTAATTGAACTTAATATATAAAATTTGTTAACCCTAGATTAAACAAGTGTAATTAATTTTCTATAAATCTATGAACTGAAAATATAGACTGGCCACTATTTAGGGTTTGCTGTATTATGCAGAATTTGATAAATTAACCAATAATTACAATCGGACAATCAAAAATCAAAAACTCTAAATTTTATATTACGACCGGTTGACCATCCACTTTGAGCGATCGGGCGGTTGAGGCCCGAATTGCAGAATCTAAATGTCGGCCCAAGGCCCAGGTTAGTAATAAAATTTATCAAAATTATAAATTATATGTATAAGTGTATTGTATACATGTATATAAATGTTTTCATAAGTAGTGAAGCTTGATCCCTATTAAATGACACAAGGATGTCATGGGATTGGGTAAATATACTTTACCAATATAGGTTGACTATTCAATTATGGGCGAGTTTATAGCAAATGGCACTCACGTAAGGTTCAATGGTGGATTTAGAATGTTGACTGTTGCCTAATGTAGTGTGTGGGCTCGGCATAATGGGCATTCTTAGTATTCATGATTTTAATGTGGCATGATATATGTTGTTGATGGATCTCGACGTATGCAATTAGTGGCGTATATTACGGTGAATAGGTGGATACAGATGCAGACGATAATACACTCAGGCGAGTCGACATTGCGGACTCCCCTTCTATGCTTAATGGGTTACATGTTGTCATAATTATGGGAAATTTATTCCTTTGTAGCCCTAGTGGCGGTGTTTCCATATTTAATAGCTTAGTGGTGGTGTTTCCATATATAATAGCCTAATGGCAGTGTTTCCGTATTCGGGAACCTAATGGTAGTGTTTTTGTATCGAGTAGCATTAATAGTGGTGTTTTCATATTAAGTAGCTTTAGGAGTGGTGATCGATCGTCTGTTCTTGAGGTTCGATCCATAGTTTGATCCTAATAGTAGCATGCACAAGTTGTAGTGCAGATGTGTGTTAGATAGAAAACCTTATGTAATGGAACGTTGGAATGCATGGAAACTTGTAGGGCACCCAAAGTCACATATGTTAGAATTAAATTTAACTGCATATGATCACAATATATGAAACATTTACTTATTCACCGGAATTTTGTCTGAGCCATCTTTTCCTTTATTTTTCCCAATACAAGAGGACATGGCAGCGTTTGATTTGGCCTGATTTCATTACGTGGAGAGGGGAGCTCATCATAGGAGTTGCCAGTTCTTTATTTACTCTCCATGTAACCATTTATCATATTAGCACTATTATCAGACTTTGAGGGGTATTTTTATATACTCCGTATTTGACTACGTATTTTTTTGCTAAGACTGTGTTTTGTGATATATTCTGAGGTGGATATTTTCGATATTTATATTTATTACTTCCGCCATGAGTTCTGGAAGTGTACTATATCTTACATCATATTTGTTACAATTAGTCTCTATAATGTTTTTGAAAGCTGATGTCCCACACTTCTTGGCATCGATGCGAGTTCGAAAGTCACCCTACTCTTTGGATCGGTGTGTCAAGGAGCGGGTTGTCACATTTGGTATCAGAGCCTAGATTTGAAGTTCCTTAGGGATTAGGTGCATATTTAGAGAATGTTTTTAAAAAAATTCGAAAGAAATGGTTTTTTAAAAACAATTTCGAAGTATTTTCCATAAAGTTTCCAAAATGTGGTTCAAAAGTGTGTATGTGTATAGATAAAAGTTCCCAATTTTGTTTCTCAAATTCGATATATTATGGTCTCTCTCTCTCTCTTATTCATGCCTATGCCATCTCTTATTTGTGCCTATACTATCTATGAAAAGTTGCGAATTAAATTCTTAAAAATCATAGAAAGAAGATGAGAAATCCCGCATGTTCAGGCTTAAGCGATGCAGCCAAGGTTTCGGGAGTGAATATTCCAATTTAGTTCCACTGGTATCATCGAGCGAGTGGACGAGCCAAACTTAATCCCACTAGAGGACCCACAGAGGGAGCGACATGTGCAGTTTTTACCTGCCCACCTGCCGTAGATTTTTCTAACTTATGTAAGGATTTTTCTAGCCTTAGAAGAAAGCCTTATGTGCGGAATGAGTCATATGTGAATTTAAGGACATGGATTTGTACTTCTGAAAGGATTTGTGGATTTATGGGTCTTACTGATGAGGTGAGGAGATAGTTAGCTATTTGGCAGTTACAAGATTAGGCTCTTAGTTAGTAGGAGGTAATTAGGGTAGAGACTGGCGGAGGGGAGATCAAATGGGGTGAGTTTTAGGGGCGCTTTGAGATGGCATTTCTTTCTATAGCCGAGAAAGGAGTACAACTAGAGAAGTTTACCCACTTGACGCATGGAGACATGTTGGTGAAGGAGTATGTTAACCAATTCAATGAACTGGCTAGATTTGGAATGTAACTAATCGATACCTTACATAAAAATGCTTTGAAATTTGATAAAAGGCCGAAGCAACTTCTTCAAGGTTTAGCTCTGAGTCATATTCCTATTGGTGCTTCATATGAAGATTTGGTGGAGATGGTTTTGCTGAATATTGTCTCCAAGGAGAAAGCGAAGAAAGAACCCAAGAAGACTGGAGAGAAATCCCAGCAGCAGAACTAGCACAAGGATTTGGACCTAAGGAAAAGATCAAGAAGTAGTATATGCATTGTATTAAGTATGGCATGAAGGATCATTTCGTGAAGGAGTTCAGATCAAAGGGTTCAAAGGTCAGGTAATATAATTACAATTAGTGTGGGCATATGAAGAGGGATTGTCCAGCACCCCAAGTACCTCTACCTAGATAGTAACAACATACGCACTTGATGCAGTACCTAGCTAGATTGCACCACCAGTTGCTGACAAGGGAAGAAGGTCATGATTGAGGTGTGTTGACTTTATCTGGATTATCCATTCACACTTTATTTGACATAAGGGGATCGCACTCTTTAATATCTAATAGGCTTGTGGATGAGTTACACCTAGACACTAGCATAGTTAAAGATCCTGTGGTTATGTCAAACCTTATAGTAGGATCGGCCTATTTGTCTATGGTATGTAGGAGTTTGAAATTATTCATTTTTGGGGTCGAGTTCGACTGTGATAGTTTTTTCTTTGGAATTTTGGGTTTAGGTTGATATTGGGCACATACTGGATAACGATATACGGCGCTATATTAGATGGTGATAGGAAGGTTGTTAGACTGAGTACATCTTGGATGTACCTTGGAGGTTTATTACGATCCCTAAGGATAATTTATGTTGAGCTACTTATATTATTTAGACCTATCATGATAAGCAAGGTTCAGTGCCTATAGTTAGAGATTACACAGATGTCTTTTTTGAGGTTACTGGTCTTCCACCCTTGAGAGAGAACGAGTTTCAAATTTACCTTGTGGATAATGCTAGACCTATTGCCTTTAAGGAAAATGGCTCCTAAGGAGAGATGCAAGTTGAAAAGCAAGTAAATGAGTTAGTGGGGAGAGCTTCATTCAAAGGAGCATTTTAGAGTGGGGAGTACAGTCGTCTTTGCTACCAAGGTGGATGGTTCTCTAAGGCTTTGGGTTGACTATAAGGAGATGAATAAACTAACAAAGAAGAATCGTATCCACTACCCCATATAGACGATCTCTTTGATTAGTTGGTTAGAGCAAGGGTGTACTCACTGTTTGATTTGGCTACTGGATTTCATTGGTTGCATGTAGCTAAGGATAGTATCTAAAAGATTGCTTTTCGTACACCCGACGGACTTTATGAGTGGTTAGTCATGCTCTTTGGACTGTCCAAAGCACCTACTTATTTTGTCATCTGATGAGTTGAATTTTCTGTGGGTTGCTTAACAAGTTCATAATAGTATTTATGGATGATATTTTAGCTTATTCGAATAGCGAGGAGGAATATGTGTTGCATTTAGGATAATTGCTCGGTACACTCCATGAGCATAAGCTAAAGGCTAAGTTTTCAAAGTGCTACTTTTGTCAAGAGGAGGTATGCTTTTTGGGAGACGTTGTCCTAAAAAGTGGGATGGTGGTTGATCCCAAAGTTACAATAGTTCAGAATTGGCACATGCCAAAGAATGCCATGGAAGTGAGGAGTTTCCTTGGTTTGGCAGGCTACCATCAAAAGTTCATTAAGGACTTCTTGAAGATCTCTGCCCCTCTAACCTGCCACATCAAGAAGAATTTAGTTTTCTCATGGGACGCAAAATGTGAGGATGATTTTATTAAGCTAATGTAAGCGTTGACAAGTGCGGCTGCTTTGTATTACCCGATGGTATGAGGACATTCACAAGATATATCGATGCATGTGGTACAGGATCATAGTCTTAATGCAAGAAGGAAAAGTGGTTAGTTACACTAGTCAACAATTGAAGTTACACGAGAGAAACTATCTTACCTACGATCTTGAGTTAGCGGTCATTGTCTTTGCATTCAAGTCGTGGAGGCGTGATCTTTTAGGAGAGCGATTTGAGTTGTATACGGATCACAAGTCTTTTAAGTATTTGTTCTCCCAAAAGAAATTAAATTTAAGGCAGCAAATATGGATGAAGTTTTTGACATCGTATGACTTTGATATCTCATATACCCCCGGGCAATGGAATTGTAGTAGCCGACGCCTTGAGTAGACAATATGTTGTATTGAGTCCTTTGTCCTTGGAGTGGAGGCATTTGGAGTTCATTTCTACATTTGGTTTCCAACCATCATCAGATATTACCATGGGATTGTTAGTAGCCTCAGACGCCAAAACTATGCTTATGGAACTTATTGGATTTAGTCAGAAGTAAGATAATGAGCTATTAAATAATCTTTGGAAGTTTAATAGGGAGAGCAGTTGAGTCATTTTAGGCGTAATGCCATTCACTTAAAGGAATGGTTGCGGAGAGGTGTAGGTTGTGTGTTCCCTCCATTATGGAGTTGATATACCTAGCGTTAGCAATGTCTCATCGTTCGAGGATGACCATTCATCCTTGCAGAGACAAGATGTACCTTAATATGAATAAAGACTTTCATTGGATGGGTATGAAGAAGCATGTAGCGCAGTATGTAGCTCGATGTATGACTTTTCAAAGAGTAGAGGCATAACAAAATAAGCTAAGAGGTTTGTTGCAACCATTGGACATTCCTTAACAGAAGTAGGAGAGTATTTCGATTTTGTCGATGGTTTATCAAAAACTTGGAGAGGAATCGAGAGTATTTGGGTCATAGTCGATCAGCTGATTAAATGCTCTCATTTCATACCAATTAGGAGTACAAGGATGGAAGCATCTTTAGGTACTATATACGTGAGGAAGGTCATTAGGTTACATGGAGTTCCTACTAGCATAGTTAGCGTACAAGATCCGCTTTTCACTAGTGAATTTTAGAGGAGTCTATAAGAGGATTTGGGCACCGATTTAAGCTTGAGTACCGGTTATCATCCATTGACGGACGGATAGAGAGACTGAATCAAGTTTTAGAGGACTTGCTTCGGATATGTATTCTTAAGCATGGTACAAAGTGACTTCGCAATAATGAAATCAAACTTGTTAAGGTCCAATGGGAAGATGATCCATTGGACGATACATGAGAGCCTAAGGAGAAGATCCAAGATACCCACCCACAACTCTTTCCTGGTATGTTCCCACCTTTAGTTAACAAGTAAAGGTTACTTAGGTATTCAGACTTAGCTTGGTATACTCTTTTAGGTAGAAATCATTGGATGGTAAGGGTGGTTGTAAATGTGTCATTATGACATGTTATGGATAATGGATGCTAGTAGATCTATTGTTTGGATGATCTCTTTTACACCATTAAGACATTATAGCCTTTAGATTGTATACACATACTCATATTATCTCTTGTTTATTATTTATCTTATCGAGTACTATGCATATGGATGTTGCATATGGGTTGAATGGTTGCATATATATGTAAAATTACAAGTACACTTACTTAAGATATTGCATACATATTGGATTCATGGCATAAGCACTTGCATGATAGGAGGTTGACTAAATTAGGAGACTGCCAAATCTTTGCACTAGTATAGATTTACATGCATTTCATGCTTGCATATATACATACTACATTAGAAAATTTATTAAGGATAATGATTGCCCGTGAATGATGGACGAGTAGATGACTGTAGAAATAATTTATTATGTGTACGAGTTACATTTTTCCATCCTTTGAAATTTTGAAGGCAAAATCCTTTTAAGGGGGAGAAAGTAACACCCTAAAAAGTTTAGTGGAAAATTAAACGAGTAAGTCAAATTCAAATAAAATAAGGGATAAAATAAAATTTTCTCAAACATTCGAATTTAATTAAAAAAATTCACTATTGCATTCATAGCGATCTTCTAGACAGTTTTCATACATAACACCTTGAAATCTGAGTTAGTATGGAGAAGTTACGAATATTTGAAAATTTTAACTTGAGCGGTCGACCCCTAGGGCTCAATGGTTGACCGATAGTGGTCGACCAATGTTGGCGTGTAATTTTCACAATTTGGAAAATTGGAGTGTGTTATTGAATGACTATGATTGGCCGAAATATTTTTCATTGCTGCCAAGTTTCTGATGCGTGTACGGGATGAGTACAAAAATTCTCTAGGGAAAATGGGATGCTTCAAATCAATCCTCAACCTCTATAAATTAACACCTAAGCTAACCTTGATTTCATTAGAAATGAACAACATTACGTAACTCCATCAAAATTTCTTCTCTCGCTAACGAACTTTCTTTCAAAAATAAAATAAAATCAAAGCAAGAGAACACCAGTAAACCGGATATAGGATGGGGCAAGCTAATGGGTGGCGATTCTTCGATGATGTGCAAAGCTAAAGCTTGGATCCGAGGTAAGTGGGAACAATTTTAATAAGTTGATTATTTAAAGTTAATTTTAACCTATTCTATTTAATCTAGGATGTTTGATATTAAATCATAAACCTAATTGTAAAACCTGAAATTTGAATTAGAAATATGAATTTGCACTTCAAACCATTACTATTATTATCCAATCTTATTTTATCTCTTAGGTTTGGATTTTTATTTCAATTCAAAAATACCCAACAAATTTACTCAGGCTAATTACTTTTCTTGCAGACTTGTATAAGTCATACACTTATTAATTTTTCCCACTTCCATTCAAGTTATGATTCTATAACTAATCTCATCAGAATTTTTCAATTCCATCCTGAATTTAATATATTTTTTTCTTCTCTTTAATTGTTTTATTTCCGAATCAATTTAAACACTGAATTCCATTTATTCTAACATATTCACAATTTATAAATTATCAACCCATTCACCCACCATCTCACTTAATTCATTCTTATTTCGTTCCATATAAATGCCTTACACTCCATTTCTTACATTCAATTCATTTAATCCAAACGAACTCATTATATAATATATTTACAAGCCAAACATCTGTCACATCAAATTGGTATTCAACTGGCATTTCATTTCATTAACTAAACGAGTTTTATTTAAGATAATTTCATTAAACTCGACACAATCATTTCTCAATTTTGCCTAAGTCAAACCTTTTATTCAAATATTACTTCAGTTATTTATTTCCTTCAAGTTATTTCAACTTCCAAACTCAAATTATATTTTGTTTTTTGTAAGCACTTCCCAGTTTAAATCCTTAATTTGATTTTCAGTTATCAAACCAATCTCATTTACTAATTTAATTAAATTAGTTATTCAGTCATTTCTTTAAACTTCAAACTTCCATACTTAATTCATTCTGAATTTATTCCTATCAATAACAAGGAAAGTTTTAAATTTATGTCTACTTGGATTTTTATCCACCAATTCAATCCATCATTGTTACAATCCAATTCTATTTTATTCGACTACACTTCCAGTTACATTTAATTCGCCAACAATCCAATCTGAATTCATTTATACTCGAGTTCATTTCCAATTTCATTAAATAATTAATTATCTATTGGTTTATTTCAATTTTAAACCCAATATTTGATTTTTATTTCAAAAATCACTTTAACTATTTTACTGGAGTTCAATCTATTTTATAATTTAAGTTTTGGATTGTATTAATTTCCCGAAATGCAAAAAAAAAATATTTTGGCTTATTTATTCCACTTCTAAATTTTATGAGTCACAAACTTATTTATATCCATTCTTTTATCTATATATAATCAATTCCATTCACATTTTACTTTTAACTCGGAATTATACATTTTATTTAGCCAATATATTTTTATTATTCCATAAACATTTAAAATAAGATTCCAGAGTTTAAACAATTTCCTAAAATTCCAAAATCGCCTTTGAAATCAACTACGTCCAAAATCCTTGGGAAAATTCAATTATCCCTTTGAATTTCAAAACCAAACCTAGTTCGCAAACAATTCCAATTTAAAATATTCGAGTAGCAATTCCTCTCTTGGAAACTCGAAAATGAACACCGATGATGTCGCGATCATCATCAGAATTATTTTCCAACGACCAAAGGAGTTTAGTGCTTTTATCTCTTTAACAACATTTCAAATATTTTTAATTTCCAAATCTTACAAGATTTCAAATACAACTCAAAATATTTCAAAAATATTAATATTATTTCTCTAAACCTTTTTGAAACCATTTACAAACCCGAAGGAATTTAATTTTTTTTAAAAAAAATTCCAAATTGCAATTCCTTTAAATCTATATTCAAACATTCTCTGGGATTTTATCACATTTCAATTTCAAATGTTTCTCTGGAATTCTATTTCAAAATTATAATCACCTTTACAGTTTACATTTACAAATCTCATTTGTATATGAAGTTTATTTCAATTTATAAATTATACTTATAATATATATTTCAAATTCCATATTGTTATATAAATTTATTCTTCAACTTTGGTTATAAGTTTTCAATTTCTTATTCAATTCTACACAATAGTGTTAATAATTTAATATTATCATTCCTTAACAATCAAGCATCCAAATACTATAATACTTTACAAAAATTTATATCTTTTATATACAAAAATAATTTGGGTAAAATTATTTCATTTACCCTTACTTTAAAACAATACTGTGTCGAATTGTTCTATTCAAGTGTTTAGAGATCCCTATCAATAACGTTAATTACTCGTATTGACCAGAATCCATAAACTACTCAATAAACCAATCAACACAATATAAAATCATTTTATATTCACTAACAAATACGCGCTCATATCTATTAATACGCTTAAACTCAATTTAGAGTACTATTGACTCTATTTCAATGAGTAATTCCCACTAGAGCCAAGGTTATCGCTAACCTAAGCTCTGATACCAACTGTAACGACCCGCAAATCCATACCCCTTGAGTCATCACTATTCTATCTAAATCAACTCAAGTTGTACAGAAATACGAACCATTTTGGTTAAAGAAGAAGAGGTAGAAGAAGAAAATAGAAATCAACAACAGAATCTAACCATCGTAGCAGAATAAATATAATAGGTAATAAATAATCTTTACTCAAAATCAAATATATCTGTTTATATATTACATCATCTGAGTACATCAATCATAGTTCAACAACAACAACATACAAATGGATACACAACAACTCAACACAGCAGAATATATATAAACAAGTACGGAAGTACGTATCGTCATCCAGCTCGTCTCCTGAGCTCCACAACATCATATCATGTATCCTATAATACTCGGTCTGACCCAAGCATTACAGTTAAATAACACCCGAGTCAGTCTGGAATACCAGCGTGAGAAAATCACACTCAATTGATTATTAAAGTTTCAAAAATCTTTTGAAAACAAAAGCATCTCATAAGACCACGCACAAATAAACATGTCGGGTTTTTACCTTATGGTAGCTAAAACACTTTTTATAGAAATCCTCTGATATTATAATAGGGTCTACATACAAATACTTATTAAAATAGCTGAAATTGGTACATTCATTAAATTCCATCTACTAGCCACAGAGTGGGTAATACAAACAAAACTCGTACAAGGCTCGTAGGGAGAATGGATTTTGAACTAATGACTAGGCACTGGGGTACCACCTGTCACAGTACGTGGCCTAGATCACAGTACCGAGGAGTTCGCCCGCTCCCCTGCAACACAAGGACGGGACTGCCCCTTACTGGATAATCCCGAGTGAGATCACCCCGCGGTTGGGATCAGCAACTGCCCACTAAGCCGAAATAAAAGGGACATCTAGACAGGGATGACCTCACCCTGCTTGGGTGCTACCCACCTAGCCTTACTGCATAACCCCTGATTTTCAGTCATTCCCAATTGATGAGGTTTGAGGCTAAGCGTTACCTTTTAGAACAATATCCCTTTAGAATGCCCATCGTCCACCTGACGATGTTCCTAAAGCATTCATCCATACAAGTCCGTCCCGGGTTCGAACGGAACCGAAGGCACTATTCCTACTACATCCGTTTTGGAAATATCCTCAGGATTAGTAGCGACTAGCCCTTGCACTTCACTGCTCCATCTTCGAATCCAAACTCGTTTCCCACGAAACGTACAAACCAGATCGATGTGGTTTTTGAGAAATAAATCCCGATCCCAGTCTCTTCGAAACGATCAACGTATTTGTACAATATTGATAGTCGGTGATTTAACTATCAATTTATATTCACAAACATCCATCAAACGATAAATAATTTCCTAAATTATTTATTAATCCCAAAAATATCTTCACAAGATATATATCCACTTTTCAAACCCTTTTGAAAACAGTTTCAAACTACCTTCCTTTCTCAGAATAAATTCCAAGTATTTTCTATTTCCACTGAAATCACCCAGCATAAAACTTTAGATTTTTGAAATAATTTAAACGCTTTACTTTGAAATATATTTTAAAACATTTAAGTTAAATCTACTTCAATAATTAGTTAAAAATACATACTATATTTTGAAAATAGGGTTACTTAATGAAATATAAAACTAGATTTTCACCTTTAAAAACAAAATACTAAGTCACTTTTTAAGTAATTACTACTACAATAGATTTGAGAAAATACTTACTTTAGAATTTAAATATTAGAAATAATAAAAGTTCCAAAACTTGCTTTTTAAAACGACTTTAAAACTTTTAACTTATATTTAAAAATTTACTTTAAAAATGTACTTGGTTATCCAAAGAAAAATTCCAACTTCAATCACTTAAATCAATTTCCCAAATTGATTCCCAATTTATTCCATTTGAAATAAATTCCTTTACTTACTCAGTTCATTTCAAAATTCATTAATTATGGACTTTATTATTATTATTATTATCCGTTTGATTTTAAACCTTTTTAGCTGAAATATACAAATTTCAGCTTTTCCCACTTTCTCCTTTATTCTTTTCAATAATTTAGATCTTAAATTTTAAATATATGTTTTGTTCTTTTAAAGAATATCACTGAAGATTAAAATTCATTAACTTCCTGTTTATTCAAATTTCCTTTCTATACTCAAGGTTTATTTATTAGAATTTCAAAGTCACTTTATTTCTTTTCTAATTCGTTTTTAAATTTATTCAAATTTTTTTAATTATTTTACTTACAATTTCACTTCTTTTAGTATCTTTCCAAAATCCAATTTATATATTTTTGGTAATTCATTATACCCAATTATATCCAATCAAACCATAACATTCAATATTCTAATATAATTCATCACGGGATATCAAATATCCATAACTCAGAATATTAAATAAACTAAATAAATTTGAGGAATCTAGTTGGATCCCTCCAACCTGTTTCCCTGCATCCACAGATGTTAGCACAACATAAATACCAATCCCAAAATATACCATACTATAGAACATCAATCAATTCAACCATTCAAACAATTATTTAAATTTAATCACTTAAATTTAAATTTAACTAAGAGAGATTTACTCACCTTTGATTATTTTTTGTAACCCACTACCAGTTCGGCTTGCTTTTTTTAGATTCTGACCTTGCATAAATATTTATACGGTTTGTTAATGTCTGAATAAATTGAACAATTAATTCCCATAGATTTAATTAACTAATTATTAAATTTAAAACTGCTTGACAGGTCCAAATTCTTTTACTGTAAAACCTCTCCTCTAATAATCATATATATTTTTTACTAAATCAAAAACATAAATTTATACCTATATTCCTTTCCTGTTATCGTTTCAACTAAAAATGGATTTAAGTTGATCTCCTAATTAACAATTTAAATCGACACATCACCTGAAAGGATCGAACGAGCTCTGGCCGATCACCTCACCCGGAAAAAAAATCGTGTCCACCGTGCCCTTCCAGATCACCACGTTCCTCAGCTTAAAGTCGCGCTGCCGAATCGCCAAGAGCCCCAAGCCCTAGCCTCAAATTGCCTCAGCAATCGCCGCTCTCCTGAGCGATCGCGATTTTGAGATTGCCTTGGCTCGTGCCCTGATTCAACGCGAACCTCGCGGCCACGATTCCAAATGCTCACGCGCCCTATTTTTTTTTTATATATAGCTTCGAAGGAGATTTAAATCTTTGTGAGGAAGCGTGACTTTGAATAGGAAAAGAGAAACACGGAGGAACTTAAAAGGAAGAAGAACAAAAATAATTCGTTAAGAAGGAAAAGGGTTTCATGCATCCGCCATTTTTCTTTTCTGAATTTTGATTTTTGTTTTGAAAGAAGGAGCTCGACTCTATCTTTAAACAAAAAGGGTTGTGTGCTGTTGTTAAAAGAGGGGACACAGATATGAAAGGAAGTCGGCTTGCTCAAGAAAGATTCCGACTGGTGAGGTTGCTTATGTGATAATATACATATAAAATTTAAATTGAATTTTCGTTGTAAATTTCAACGCGTTAGGTAGAGTAAACTCACACAACAACTCCAAAAACTACGAAAATTGAAATTCAATAATAATAAAATATTACGAATCCAATGGAACTGGTTTCATCAAATTCCGAGACTGCGCCTCGGAAGGCTATTTTTAAATTCAATTTAAACAGTATAAATTTCAAAACTTAACAAACCATTTTTAAATTTGATTTCGACACTTCTATTCTCTTCAGTATTATATATATAAATTTTACAATCCTTCAAATTATTTTCGACAGGCTTAAAACTCCAGATTCAATAATTTACTCAATTTCGATAATTAAATTCAACAATTAATTATTCAATAAATATTGATATTTGAAATTCAAGTTAAAAGTTAACCTTTGAATATTTAAAATTAATTAAATATTCCAATTTCAAATATCCAAAAATTACGGGTCGTCACATTCCTCCCCCCTTAAAAGTATTTCGTCCCCGAAATTATCAGTTTGGAAGAATGGTCCAATACCCGTTTACCTTTTCCCCAAACCAACAATTTAACATCCTACCAACTATCTTTTTATAGAAGACCCATTACCATTCTTACTAACTTCCTAAACTCTCTCATAGTTTCAAACAATATTATTTGCCCAATCATTCAAATTTCAATTTAAAACCAAACTTAAAATTGTCAGAATTTTTCTCAAAAATATTCTAACTCCTTAAATTTTCGAAAAATTTCGCCAGCGTCTCCTTTGCGTGGCTAGCTCGGTACAACTACAAAATGGCTCTATGGCCCCCAAATCTCAAAAAGAAAATAAAAGCCAAGTGGCTAGATCCAAAAATCCAATCAAATTTCACAAAAATTTAAACATATACCTTTTTGGTCGGGCAGTTCTAATTTATTATCTGAAATCAAAACCAATTTTCCTTTCCCTTTTTCATTATAATACCTGTATATCCAATTTAACCATGTCCAACTACATATTCTAAAATCATTTTATACACTTCTTTACAAAATTTTCAATATTCATTTCATTTAAACCCGTACGATGTACCTATATCATTCGTACGCAATACTGAATCCGATCGCCTACTCGATCACACAATTTCACTTCTGAACTAGTATCGTCCACCCGACTTCCTAATGCGGACTCCGATCTGGTTTCTTGATCAGAAACCGTCATTCTCCTTGCATAGTCATAACTATGATAGAGAATTTCCAGAATCAATCAAAATCCATATCCAGGGTTCGCCGTCGAAAATCGAGTGAAAAATCCTAACTCGGATCGATATAACTATCTCGAAATTATGTGCTCGAATCTAGAACAAATTGTTATGCGAATAAAATAATATACGTACATCCTACATATTTATATCCATCCTCTTTTATTCACATTCATTTTGATTGTTATTCACTTATTCACACTTTCCCTTGCCATAACTTCCAGTTTTAATCTTCTTGTATTCCGATTCCAAATAAATTCAATTTGCGAATTAATTTCAAACCTCAATACATTTTATTCTCATCTTTTATCCAAATTTCATTCCTAATTTTACTTGAGTTTAATTCACCTTCCAATTCAAAATATTGAGTTCAATTCATATGATTTCAAACAATATGCGATTAATCATTCCTTAAATTAGTTTCACTTACTAATTTGTTTTTATATCTCAAATAAAAGTTTGCTTGCAAACTTTTTCTAACTTTAATTTCTTTGAACAATATCTTCAGTTCATCTTACTTTACATATACAATTTAAATTAGATTTCAACATTCAGTTATAATTCTATTTGCTTAACAAATTTAAATCATTTGTCGTTAGTGGAAATTTTCAAAAGATTCAAAAAAATTCTAACTCCCAAAATTTTCGAATTTCTTTGGCAGAGTCTCCTTTGTACGGAGGAGCTTTTGCAATTTGACAAGATATATATATATACATCAACCCACACGGTCAAAAAATAGAAAAATAGTTCATATTTCGTATTTGTATTGCGCAAGCGTACCTTATTTAGCGTGTTTAAGCAAACGGCTATTTATTTTAGCATTTAGCACGGCAAAACCAGCCAAACGGCTTCCAAAAACCTGTACTTACTCAATTTAAATATGTAAGTGACAAATATACAAAGTTTATTAACATTTCACTTAATTACAATAGCTAAACATATGTATAACATAAGCAATATACCGGGGAAAAAAAATCATAAGCAATTTATATGGTTTCAACACCTATTTCAATTGTATATTTGCATAATTTTCATTGGAAACCATTTTATTTAGGCTCGACCACTTTTCTTGCTTGCATATTAATAACCATTTCCTAAGTAATTGAACTCAAACTTTGATTTAATGGATTTCATTTTCATCCGAAGCCAAGCTTCCATAAATTCAAACTTAAGTTAGTTACTTCAAATCATTTCAATTTCATAACTTAAGTTCATTTCCATTTTATTTGATTCTCATTAAATTCCATCTAATTCAATTTGTCCATTCTCTTCATCCATTTTAAATTTTAATTCACCTTCTCAATTTATTTCTAAACTTATTCACTAATAACAAGACTGATTCAAATTTTATTAATACGAGGCCATATCTAATTTACTTCTACTCATTTTAGTTTTATTTGCACTTCAAACCATTACTATTATTATCCAATCTTATTTTATCTCTTAGGTTTGGATTTTTATTTCAATTCCAAAATACCCAACAAATTTACTCAGGCTTATTACTTTTCTTGCAGACTTTTATGAGTCATACACTTATTAATTTTTCCCACTCCCATTCAAGTTATGATTCAATAACTTATCTCATCAGAATTTTTCAATTCCATCCTGAATTTAATATATTTTTTCTTCTCTTTAATTGTTTTATTTCCGAATCAATTTAAACATTGAATTCCATTTATTCTAACATATTCACAATTTATAAATTATCAACCCATTCACCCACCATCTCACTTAATTCATTCTTATTTCGTTCCATATAAATGCCTTACACTCCATTTCTTACATTCAATTCATTTAATCCAAACGAACTCATTATATAATATATTTACAAGCCAAACATCTGTCACATCAAATTGGTATTCAACTGGCATTTCATTTCATTAACTAAACGAGTTTTATTTAAGATCATTTCATTAAACTCGATACAATCATTTCTCAATTTTGCCTAAGTCAAACCTTTTATCCAAATATTACTCCAGTTACTTATTTCCTTCAAGTTATTTCAACTTCCAAACTCAAGTTATATTTTTTTTTATAAGCCCTTCCCAATTTAAATCCTTAATTTGATTTTCAATTACCAAACCAATCTCATTTACTAATTTAATTAAATTAGTTATTCAGTCATTTCTTTAAACATCAAACTTCCATACTTAATTCATTTTGAATTTATTACTATCAATAACAAGGAAATTTTAAATTTATGTCTGCTTGGATTTTTATCCACCAATTCAATCCGTCATTGTTACAATCCAATTCTATTTTATTCGACTACACTTCCAGTTACATTTAATTCACCAACAATCCAATCCGAATTCATTTATACTCGAGTTCATTTCCAATTTCATTAACTAATTAATTATCTATTGGTTTATTCCAATTTTAAACCCAATATTTGATTTTTATTTCAAAAATCACTTTAACTATTTTACTGGAGTTCAATCTATTTTATAATTTAAGTTTCGGATTTTATTAATTTCCCAAAATACAAAACAAGTTTATTTTGGCATATTTATTCCACTTCTAAATTTTATGAGTCACAAATTTATTTATATCCATTCTTTTATCTATTTATATTCAACTCCATTCACATTTTACTTCTAACTCGGAATTATACATTTTATTTAGCCAATATATTTTTATTATTCCATAAACGTTTAAAATAAGATTCTAGGGTTTAAACAATTTCCCAAAATTCCAAAATCACCTTTGAAATCAACTACATCCAAAATCCTTTGGCAAATTCAATTATCCCTTTGAATTTCAAAACCAAACCCAGTTCGCAAACAATTCCAATTTAAAATATTCAGGTAGCAATTCCTCTCTAGGAAACTCGAAAATGAACACCGATGATGTCACGATCATCATCGGAATTATTTTCCAGCGACCAAAAGAGTTTAGTGCTTTTATCTCTTTAACAACATTTCAAAAAAATTTAATTTCCAAATCTCACAAGATTTCAAATACAATTCAAAATATTTCCAAAATATTACTATTATTCCTCCAAACCTTTTTGAAACCGTTTTTAAACCCAAAGGAATTTAATTTTTTTTTTTAAAATTCCAAATTGCAATTCCTTTAAATCTATATTCAAACATTCTCTGGGATTTTATCTCATTTCAATTTCAAATGTTTCTCTGGAATTCTATTTCAAAATTATAATCACCTTTACAGTTTACATTTACAAATCTCATTTGTATATGAAGTTTAGTTCAATTTATAAATTATATTTATAATCTATATTTCAAATTCCATTTTGTTATATAAATTTATTCTTCAACTTTGGTTATAAGTTTTCAATTTCTTATTCAATTTCTACACAATAGTGTTAATAATTTAATATTATCATTCCTTAACAATCAAGCATCCAAATACTATAATACTTTACAAAAATTTATATCTTTTATATACAAAAATAATTTGGGTAAAATTATTTCATTTACCCTTACTTTAAAACAATACTGTGTCGAATTGTTCTATACAAGTGTTTAAAGATCCCTATCAATAACGTTAATTACTCGTATTGACCAGAATCCATAAACTACTCAATAAACCAATTAACACAATATAAAATCATTTTATATTCACTAACAAATACGCGCTCATATCTATTAATATGCTCAAACTCAGTTTAGAGTACTATTGACTCTATTTCAATGAGTAATTCCCACCAGAACCAAGGTTATCGCTAACCTAAGCTCTGATACCAACTGTAACGACCCACAAATCCGTACCCCTTGAGTCATCACTATTCTACCTAAATCAACTCAAGTTGTACAGAAATACGAAGCATTTGGGTTAAAGAAGAAGAGGTAGAAGAAGAAAATAGAAATCAACAACAGAATCTAACCATCACAGCGGAATAAAATATAATAAATAATAAATAATCTTTACTCAAAATCAAATATATCTGTTTATATATTACATCATCAGAGTACATCAATCACAGTTCAACAACAACAACATACAAATGGATACACAGCAACTCAACACAGCGGAATATATATAAACAAGTACGGAAGTAAGTATCGTCAACCAGCTCGTCTCTTGAGCTCCACAGCATCATATCCTATATCCTATAATACTCGGTCTGACCCTAAGCATTACAGTTAAATAACACCCGAGTCAGTCTGGAATACCAGCGTGAGAAAATCACACTCAATTGATTATTAAAGTTTCAAAAATCTTTTGAAAACAAAAGCATCTCGTAAGACCACGCCACAAATAAACATGTCGGGTTTTTACCTTACAATAGCTAAAACACTTTGTCTAGAAATCCTCTGATATTATAATAAGGTCTATATACAAATACTTATTTAGCCGAAATTGTTACATTCATTAAATTCCAGCTACTAGCCATAGAGTGGGTAATACAAACAAAACTCGTACAAGGCTCGTAGGGAGAATGGATTTCCAACTAATGATTAGGCACTGGGGTACCACCTGTCACAGTACGTGGCCTAGATCACAGAACCGAGGAGTACGCCCGCTCCCCTGCAACACAAGGCCGGGACTGCCCCTTACTGAATAATCCCGAGTGAGATCACCTCGCGGTTGGGATCAGCAACCGCCCACTAAGCCGAAATAAAAGGGACATCTAGACAGGGATGACCTCACCCTACTTGGGTGCTACCCATCTAGCCTTGCTGCATAACCCCTGATTTTCAGTCATTTCCGGTTGATGAAGCTTGAGGCTATGCGTTACCTTTTAGAACAATATCCCTTAGAATTCCCATCGTCCACCTGACGATGTTCCGAAAGCATGTAACAACCCGGAATTTTTGACAGCATATTTTAATAAATATTTAATCTAATTTAAATTAAATACAAGTTTCTTAAATTATAAACTGATGAGATCTTAATTATTTACCAGTTATATGTGTTTGTAAAAGAAAGTTTTGATTTGAAAATTTAAACTAGAATGCTTCAAAACCATTTAACACAAAATCTGTCCTATTCAATAAAAATCAAATCAAAGACTCTATGGTTTTATTCTTTGATAATATACGTATGATTATAATTGAAGTTTTTAAAATGATAATGCTTAAAATTAAACAATCATATGAATATTAAACATGGAAATCTAACACATAAGTATAAAACAATATGAATGATTATAAACATAAACATACAAAACAAGTATAAATCATAATTTTTAAACATAAGTATAAACCACAATTATAAAATATAAAATGTAACTAAGAATATAAATATACAAATATAAGTTATAACTAGGAATATAAAATTTGCAAATGCAATATTATGATACAAAATGCTAAGTATAAAGTAAACAAAAAATAAACTATATATGTATGTTCTCCCAAAACACAGCCAGGCTACACTTTAAAAAATAATAATAATAAGATAAATAAGAAATGTACAAAGAACATACGTATATGCTCAGCAAGTTCTAAAACCAGGTTGTACAAACTAGTATGATAAAATGTACATAAGTACAAGATGATCAATTACACAAAATGTTCAAATGTCCAGTACAAAAAGATTTATCATATATGTTGTTGTAAGTTTATAGGTATAAGAAACAATATTTTCACTTCAATATAAATGGAACAGATCTTTGTCTTGTACAAAAATTAACAGGAATCAGTAAACATTAATTATATGTTATCATAATGAAGCATAAGCATTAATTAGATGTAATCAAATATGAACACATACATTAAATTAGCCCAACTTCTTGTTCAAGCAAAGTACTACAGCCGAAATCTCTATATCACTTCATACTGCAGTGTATAATACTTAGCCAATAGAAAAAATGATGACAGTACAAATAGAAACTGCTTAGATACCACCTATAATTATTCAGTTACTTCTATATATATATCCACCATACTTTTATATTCGTTTATAAAAACTTAACAAAACCAAAAGCAAACCTGAGAAACAAAGAAGGAAGGAAGATAAACATTATTGCTTTGTAAACTTAAATTAATTCAAAACAGGAAACAAAAGAAAGGTTTCAGGGAAATTCTTCTGTAGTTCTTTAACATCTCACTTTCTGTTCAAAGTTTGTTCTGGTGAGTAAACTTATTATTTTCAATTCAAAATTGTATATTTAACTTACAAAGATATGTGCTTTGATGTCTGCTTTAAACATGTTGTCTTGAGTACTTCCTGTTACTCTGTAGTATATGAAGTTGTTCTTCAGAAATATTTGAGTATCTGAATAAAGTAAGCAAAGAAATTTGAAACACTTCTTCATATAAATGTTTTAAACTTAAGTATTGTTGCTAGTTCAAGCTGTTTATCTTAAATCAAAGGCTTGCAACTTTGTTTGAAGTTTAACAGTATGTCATAAATACTATTATTTCCAGTTGCAGGTAAAAGAAAGCAAAAGGTCAAAATTTGAATGTTTAAATTTGTAAATTCAATAACATATTCTGATTTCATACCCATAGTTAGGATTTTTAACAAAAAAATTATGATTTTTAAGCAAAGGTATTAAGAGCAGTTTTAAAAGGAAACTAAAATGGGTTTTTGTCAATTCTGGATGATTGGGTAAATTTTAATGGTTGTAATTTGATATGAAGAAAGATTGAAGACAATTTAACATAAGAAAATTGCCAAATAAATTTTCGAATGCATAGATTTTGAGATTGTGATTAAAGTAGGGTTCTGGTCATGAGTTTTACTGAGCTCTGTAAATTTCCGTTTGCGACTCGGGTTGATCGAGTGCGACTGTGTCAAGGTGGAGGTTAAGGAGGGACTGGACGTGGTGTAGGCGGAGTGGTTTCGCCTCCGGTGTTCATGGATGGTGGGGCGGGCCACTTTTCTCAGTGTCGTTCGAACCCTGGGTTCGAGCATCAGGTCATATTTTGATTTGATAATCTTCGAAGGGAATTGAGTTTCAATTTTGGTAGTAGAGACGATTTGGGGTTTGCTGGTGGTAGCGAAAGTCGCCGGAGGCGAGGCGAACCACCGTGCACGTGCACGGTGGTGAGGTGATGTTCGTTGGTCAGTGAGTTGTCGCGCGCTTGTACCCGAGATTTTTGGATGTTGCTGTGGGTTTGTCTCCGGGTCGCATGAGTTGACTACTGCTGTTATTTATATCTTTACTTAAACTAAAAAATATATAAAATGAGAAGAAGAAAAGAAACAGGGAAAGGGAGAAGAAGGGGGAATAGGAAAGATGAGACGTGGGAAGCACGGGGGGAAAAACTCGAGACTTTCTCGAGTAGAAAAGGGAGCTGTCTCGGGTACCTTTCTGAATGGACGAGCATAATTTTTGTTTAAGTATTTGTATAACTAAGTTAGTAAAGCAATTAGTTAGTGTTAGGTTATTACTTGATTTAAAAGTGTATTAAAGAAAATCTATAAAGATAGGTAATTAAAATAAGTAATTAGAATGTTAATTAATTTATACTTGAAATTTAAATTTGATTTTGTAATTAAAAATTTATCATGTGTTCAATCAATTTAAAACTTAAGAACGTTAGCTAATTACTTAAAAGATAATTAATGGTAACTAACTTAAGTGATTAATTAGGGATTATAATTAATTAAATTGATAAAAATTGATTAATTAAAGTAATTAATTAATTAATTAATTTTTAATAAGAAAGTCATATATTAATCAAAATTAATAATTAAGAATCAATAAAATTAACTGGGTAATTAAGTAATAATAAAAGAATAAAATTTAATTAAATAAATAAATAATTAAAGGTTAGTTGATGAATAAATTGATAATTAATGATTTACTAAGTAAGTAATTGATCATTAATAAGCTAATTAATCAGTAATTAATTAAACAGAATGAAATAGTTTATTCTTAAGCAATCAATTAAGTTAAGTAAACCGAACTGTGTTGGTATGAATTGGTAATTCTGTTTGATTTACTTTGATATCTGTTGATGATATTTCTGTGATATGTTGTGATATATTATGGATATCTGTGATAACTGTGTGTGATTTATCTGTGATATCTGCTATGAATTCTTAATTTTTCATTGAACTGTTAAGTTAAATAGACAACTTGACCCTTAAAATGGCGTTTGGATTCCGATGAGACCGGGATCGGAAGAATCAATTTTGATTCTCCGAAAACCACATCGATCCAAATCAAACGATAAGTCGTGACTTGTCAATAGGAGATCGAGATGGTGTTTCAGAATGCAAGGGTTATCGTCGTTAACTCTGAGGGTGATTCCAAAATGAGTGTAATGAGATAATGCCTTTGGTTTCGTTCGAAACCGGAATGAACTTGTATGGATTGAATGCTTTCAGCACATCGTCAGGCGGACGATGAGCATTCTAAGAATAATGTTCAATAAAGGTAATCGTAGCCTCAAGCCTCATCAACCGGGAATGGCTAAAACAGGGGAGATGCAGCAAGGTTAGGTGGGTCATGCCCAAGAAGGACGAGGTATACCCCTGTGAGCAAGGTTATTTCAAATGAGTTTCAAAGTTAAACAATTTTAACCCGTTTACTCACACCAGACCGATGTCTGACCCGGAGTTTATATTTTGTTTTTCATAAACTCTTGGGTACTCAAATTTTTATGAGTAGCCAAGTGATAGGTATTGGGAGTGTTGATTTTCTGGAGAAGCTTTTGGGAAGAAGACCAGACGTATGTATCTATATATGTAGTTCTGCTGTGTAGTTAGTGTATGCTGTATTTTGGATGTATGTATGGACATATATGTATATGACAGTCCTGTTGTATGATATGGTATAACTATGATGTATGTATAACTATGTAATAGTTATATTGATGTATTATATTTTGTTCCATTCCGCTGTGAGATTCTGATGTTGTTATTCTTTCTTTCTATTCTTTTCTATTTCTATCCCTTTCTTTCTTAATGATGAAACGTCTTTCTGGGGTTAGAAAGGCGGGTCGTCACAGTTGGTATCAGAGCGCTAGGTCGAGCGAGTACCTAGGCTCTTGTATTATATTTATCTTGATAGTGCGTATTTGTATTTTCATATAATTATATATGTATCTATCTAAATTTGTTGAGTTACCTGTTCAGGTGACCGACACGAGTTCCGGAAGAAGAGGTAGAGTTAGGGCGAGTACTTCAACAGATGATGGACGGAGTCAAAATGCTAGTGAGGCTGTCAATCCAGTACCGCCTCAATTTAGTTTTGCAGCTTTATGCAAAGATTTCAAAAATCTCGGAGGCCAAACATTCAGAGGTTCAGAGTCAATAATTGAAGTTCAAGCCTAGCTACGCTCTTGTGAGCGCATTTTCAAGAGCATGAAATTGTCTGATGAGCGTAAGAGGCAAATGGCATCGCGGCAATTGCAAGGTGGTGCGGCAGCATGGTGGGATTCAACAATTCCAAATATTTCTGAGGATGACATTTCATGGGACAGATTTAAGGAATTGTTTAAAGAGAAGTTTATGCCAATGGCAGGGAGAACCCAATTGTATCAGGATTTTCTGTATTTGAAGCAGGGTAGTATGTCTATTTCGGATTATGAAACCAGATTCAACAAACTCTCTTGTTATGGACCAGGACTCATCGATAGTCCTCTTAAAAAGAATGAGAAATTTGTGCAAGGATTGAGGCCTGAATTCCATGGAAAATTTACGGTGCTTCTGAAAGGACCTTTTGTTGATTTGATTGATATGGCATTGAGATATGAAAGTTTGATGAGTAAGAAACCGGTGGCTCCAGTTGCAGCTTCAGGTGGGAATTTCACTAATTCGAATAAGCGAAAGTTCGATCCCAAATGGAGAAAGCCGAATAAGAAGAAACCTGAGAATAACAACGGACCTCGCAAGTGCTACATTTGTCAACAGGAGGGACATTTGGCAAATAAGTGTCCTAGAAAAGGGTTCCAGTAGCAGCAGCAGCAACCGCATCAAAGTGGCCCAGGATCAGCTATGGTACAGAAATCATTGTGCTTTAATTGTCATCGGCCAGGACACATGATCAAAAATTGTCCACTTCTGCAGAGGGCGCCTCAGAATAAAGTTTTTGCTTTGGAAGCCGGACCATCTTCTTCTTCGATAGGCAAAGGAGTATTAGAAGGTACTTTACTTTTAGATGGAAAATATATTAAAGTTTTGTTTGATTCGGGTGCTTCCTTGAGTTTTATTTCTTTGGACTCTGTTGAAAAGTTCTCTCTTACCCCTAGTTCTGTAGACAGCCCTATCTTGGTATCTAATCCTATAGGATGGGTGACCAAATTAGACACTATCTGTAAGGACTTGAAGATTTCTTATCTATCCCATAGTTTTTCTTGTGACCCGTATGTGTTGAATTTTAAGGGATTTGATCTTATTTTGGGAATGGATTGGCTGGATAAGTATAAAGCCGTTTTGAATTGTGATGAAAGAACAGTTTCGTGTGAAACTGATCTGGGTAGAATTGCCAGAGTGTCGTGTGATAATTCTGGGATTCATTTGAGCAGTCTTTTGCATGGAATTGAGACTTCTGAAGAGAAGATTGAAGATATCGATGGGGTTCAAGATTTTGCTGATGTATTGGAAGAAGTTAAATGTCTGCCACCACATCGAGAAATAGAGTTCTGTATTGATTTGATTCCAGGAGCTGCGCCAGTGATTCAGCCCAGTAGGAGAATGGCTCCTAGGGAGAGAGAAGAGTTGATTAAGCAGACGCAGGATCTTTTAGAGAAGGGGTTGATTAGACCCAGTTTTTCTTGTTGGGGTTCGGCGGCAGTGTTTGTGACCAAATCGGATGGATCACTGAGGTTCTATGTGGATTATAGAGAATTGAACAAAGTGACTATCCGTAATAAATATCCTCTTCCTCGCATCAATGATCTTTTTGACCAGTTGCATGGTGCTTCTATCTTTTCTCAACTAGATCTAGCTTCAGGTTTCCATCAGTTGAGGGTAGCTGAAGACAGTATTCCCTTGACTGCATTTAGGGGACCGAATTGCTTCTATGAGTGGTTGGTTATGCCGTTCGGATTAACCAACGCTCCTGCCTACTTCGTTGACCTCATGAACCGAGTCTTTAGGGATGGTTGAATAGTGTCGGTATTCATTGATGATATCTTATTCTATTCCAAATCTGAAGAAGAGCACAGGGAGCATTTAAGGATTGTATTGGAGACTCTGAAGAAGCATGTGTTGAAGGCGAAGTTTTCGAAGTGCCATTTCTGGAAATCGGAGGTTAAATTTTTAGGGCACATTGTTTCTGGTGAAGGTATTTCTGTAGACCCAGCAAAAGTTGAAACTATTCTGGAATGGAAACAG
The DNA here is from genome assembly GCA_030765085.1 of Allium cepa. Classification (NCBI taxonomy): domain Eukaryota; kingdom Viridiplantae; phylum Streptophyta; class Magnoliopsida; order Asparagales; family Amaryllidaceae; genus Allium; species Allium cepa. Next base: position 1,043,292,852 of record CM060937.1, read on the forward strand.
CCAGAGACACCGATGGAAGTTCGCAGTTTTCTAGGATTGGCTGCCTAGTACAGGAAATTTATCAGGGATTATTCCAAGATTTCTTCACATCTGACTAAGCTGACTAGAAAAGGATCGAAATTCAAATGGACACCTTAGTGTGAAGAAGCCTTTCAAGAATTGAAGATAAGGTTAACTAGTGACTAGTACTTGCTCTTCCGGATGGGAAGAGCAAATTCGAGGTTTACACTGATGCTTGAATGGTGGGTTTGGGAGTAGTTCTGATGCAGAACGGAAGGGTGATTGCGTATGCTAGTCGGCAGTTGAAGCCTCACGAAAAGAACTATGCTACGCACGATCTTGAACTGCTAGCCATTGTTTTTGCTTTTAAAATCTAGAGACATTATCTTTTGAGAGAGAAATTCGAATTATTCACGGATCACAAACTATTGAAATACTATTCTCTCAAAAAGATCTTAATCTGAGACATCAGCGGTGGGTTGAATTTCTTGCATCCTATGATTTGGATATTCTGTACACTCCAGGGAAAGCGAATGTCGTAGCTGATGCTCTCAACAGGAACGCGGTTCTATCTCTTCTGGAAGTGGTTCCATCTCTTATTGAAAGGATCTCAAGCAAGCAAGAATCTGATAAGATGTTGAGGAGGATCATTAAAAGAGTCAGGAAGGGCCAGTGTCCCAGTTTTGAAATTGATGGCCAAGGAACACTAAGGATTAACGGGAGAATCTATGTTCCGAATGATAAGGATTTGAAGCAGGAAGTCTTATCTGAGGGTCATCGTTCCAAATTGAATATTCATCCTGGAATTTCGAAAATGTATAAGGACATGAGAAGGGTATTCTGGTGGTCGGGCATGAAGAAGGATATTGCTAGATTCGTGAACAGTTGTGCCATCTGTCAACAAGTTAAAGGTGATTAATAGAAATCTGCCGGATTATTGCAGCCTTTGGAAATTCCGAATTGGAAATGGGAGATGATCTCGATGGATTTTATCGATGGTTTGCCTAGAACCAGGAAAGGGAATGATGGTATATGGGTTATTGTGGATCGTTTAACTAAGAGTCCCTATTTTATACCAGTAAAGGCAACCCGTACTGCAGTTTCCGTAGCGGAAATTTTCTTGAAGGAGATAGTTAGATTGCATGGTGTTCCAGTCAGTATAGTAAGCGATCGTGATCCTATTTTCACTAGCAAATTCTAGGAAGCTCTGCAATCAGCAATGGGAACAAATTTGAGATTGAGTACAACCTATCATCCTCAAACGGACGGACAGACGGAGAGGCTTAATTGTATTCTTGAGGATAAGCTGCGGGCTTGTGTTTTAGATTTTGGAGGATCTTGGGAGGACCATCTTCATCTAGTGGAATTCTCTTATAATAACAATTATCAAGCGAGTATTAAGATGGATCCTTATGAAGCTTTATATGGAAGACCGTGTAGATCCCCATCTTGTTGGATTGAATCGAAGGATCGTCTTGTGCTCGGACCCGATCTTATTCGAGAAGCTTCTGCGAAGGTTGAGCTTATCAAGAAAAGGATGAAAGCTGCTCAAGATCGTCAGAAGAAATATGCTGATAGAAGACGAAGACCATTGGAATTTGAGATCGAAGACTTGGTTTTTGTCAAAGTTTCCCCAATTAAAGGTGCTATAAGATTCGGAAAAACGGGAAAATTTGCTCCGAGATACATTGGACCATTTCGAGTGTTGGAAAGAATTGGAGCTGTAGCCTACAGGATTGAATTGCCAGAGCGGATGTCTGGGATTCATAACGTGTTTCATGTATCGCATTTGAGGAAATTTGTTCATGATCCATCACTGGTTGTAGAACCAGTAGTTCAAGAAGATTTGGAAGTTGAACCCAATTTAACCGTGGACAGAAATCCAGTTCGGATTGTGGATCGAGACGAGAAGCAACTCAGGAACAAAGTGGTGAAACTCGTCAAGGTGCAATGGAGTGAGGATCCTATAGATTGTACCTGGGAAACTCTCGATAGTTTTAATAATGCTTATCCAGATTTATGTCCAGATAACTAGTGATGTTTGTTAAGATAGACAGTTTGATTGTGTTATTCTATGAATGATATGTATGTTTGGATTGTTATTATAAAAAGCTTTTGAATTAACTGTTGTTTTAAAATTTCGGGGACAAAATTCTTTTAAGGGGGGAGGAATGTAACAACCCGGAATTTTTGACAGCATATATTAATAAATATTTAATCTAATTTAAATTAAATACAAGTTTCTCAAATTATAAACTGATGAGATCTTAATTATTTACCAGTTATATGTGTTTGTAAAAGAAAATTTTGATTTGAAAATTTAAAATAGAATGCTTCAAAACCATTTAAAACAAAATCTGTCTTATTCAATAAAATAAAATCAAAGACTCTATATTTTTATTCTTTGATAATATACGTATGATTATAATTGAAGTTTTTAAAATGATAATGCTTAAAATTAAACAATCATAAGAATATTAAACATGGAAATCTAACACATAAGTATAAAACAATATGAATGATTATAAACATAAACATACAAAAAAAGTATAAATCATAATTTTTAAACATAAGTATAATCCATAATTATAAAATATAAAATGTAACTAATAAATATACAAATATAAGTTATAACTAGGAATATAAAATTTGCAAATGCAATATTATGATACAAAATGCTAAGTATAAAGTAAACAAAAAATAAACTATATATGTATGTTCTCCCAAAACACAGCCAGGCTACACTTTAAAAAATAATAATAATAAGATAAATAAGAAATGTACAAAGAACATACGTATATGCTCAGCAAGTTCTAAAACCAGGTTGTACAAACTAGTATGATAAAATGTACATAAGTACAAGATGATCAATTACACAAAATGTTCAAATGTCCAGTACAAAAAGATTTATCATATATGTTGTTGTAAGTTTATAGGTATAAGAAACAATATTTTCACTTCAATATAAATGGAACAGATCTTTGTCTTGTACAAAAATTAACAGGAATCAGTAAACATTAATTATATGTTATCATAATGAAGCATAAGCATTAATTAGATGTAATCAAATATGAACACATACATTAAATTAGCCCAACTTCTTGTTCAAGCAAAGTACTACAGCCGAAATCTCTATATCACTTCATACTGCAGTGTATAATACTTAGCCAATAGAAAAAATGATGACAGTACAAATAGAAACTGCTTAGATACCACCTATAATTATTCAGTTACTTCTATATATATATCCACCATACTTTTATATTCGTTTATAAAAACTTAACAAAACCAAAAGCAAACCTGAGAAACAAAGAAGGAAGGAAGATAAACATTATTGCTTTGTAAACTTAAATTAATTCAAAACAGGAAACAAAAGAAAGGTTTCAGGGAAATTCTTCTGTAGTTCTTTAACATCTCACTTTCTGTTCAAAGTTTGTTCTGGTGAGTAAACTTATTATTTTCAATTTAAAATTGTATATTTAACTTAGAAAGATATGTGCTTTGATGTCTGCTTTAAACATGTTGTCTTGAGTACTTCCTGTTGCTCTGTAGTATATGAAGTTGTTCTTCAGAAATATTTGAGTATCTGAATAAAATAAGCAAAGAAATTTGAAACACTTCTTCATATAAATGTTTTAAACTTAAGTATTGTTGCTAGTTCAAGCTGTTTATCTTAAATCAAAGGCTAGCAACTTTGTTTGAAGTTTAACAGTATGTCATAAATACTGTTATTTCACGTTACAGGTAAAAGAAAGCAAAAGGTCAAAATTTGAATGTTTAAATTTGTAAATTCAATAACATATTCTGATTTCATACTCATAGTTAGGATTTTTAACATAAAAATTATGATTTTAAAGCAAAGGTATTAAGAGCAGTTTTAAAAGGAAACTAAAATGGGTTTTTGTCAATTCTGGATGATTGGGTAAATTTTAATGGTTGTAATTTGATATGAAGAAAGCTTGAAGACAATTTAACATAAGAAAAATGCCAAATAAATTTTCGAATGCATAGATTTTGAGATTGTGATTAAAGTAGGGTTCTGGTCATGAGTTTTACTAAGCTCTGTAATTTTCGTTTGCGACTCACCGGTTGATCGCGTGCGACGTGTGTCAAGGTGGAGGTTAAGGAGGGACTGGACGTGGTGTAGGCGGAGTGGTTTCGCCTCCGATGGTCATGGATGGTGGGGCGGGCTATTTTTCTCGGTGTCGTTCGAACCCTGGGTTCGAGCATCAGGTCATATTTTGATTTGATAATCTTCGAAGGGAATTGAGTTTCAATTTTGGTAGTCGAGACGATTTGGGGTTTGCTGGTGGTAGCGCAAGTCGCCAGAGGCGAGGCGAACCACCGTGCACGTGCACGGTGGCGAGGTGATGTTCGTTGGTCAATGAGTTGTCGCGCGCTTGTACCCGAGGTTTTTGGATGTTGCTGTGGGTTTGTCTCCGGGTCGCATGAGTTGACTACTGCTGTTATTTATATCTTTACTTAAACTAAAAAAAAATGAGAAGAAGAAAAGAAACAGGGAAAGGGAGAAGAAGGGGGAATGGGAAAGATGAGACGCGGAAAGCACGGGGGGGGGGGGGGGGGGGGGGGGAAAGTCGAGACTGTCTCGAGTAGAAAGGGGAGCTGTCTCGGGTACCTTTCTGAATGGACGAGCATAATTTTTGTTTAAGTATTTGTATAACTAAGTGAGTAAAGCAATTAGTTAGTGTTAGGTTATTACTTGATTTAAAAGTCTATTAAAGAAAGTCTATAAAGATAGGTAATTAAAACAAGTATTAGAATGTTAATTAATTTATACTTGAAATTTAAATTTGATTTTGTAATTAAAAATTTATCATGTGTTAAATCAATTTAAAACTTATGAACGTTAGCTAATTACTTAAAAGATAATTAATGGTAATTAACTTAAGTGATTAATTTGAGATAATAATTAATTAAATTGATAAAAATTGATTAATTAAAGTAATGAAATAATTAATTAATTTTTAATAAGGAAGTTATAAATTAATAATTAAGAATCAATAAAATTAACTGGGTAATTAAGTAATAATAAAAGAATAAAAGTTAATTAATTAAATAATTAATCAAAGGTTAGATGATTAATAAATTTATAATTAATGATTTACTAAGTAAGTAATTGATCATTAATAAGTTAATTAATCAGTAATTAATTAAACAGAATGAAATAGTTTATTCTTAAGCAATCAATTAAGTTAAGTAAACCGAACTGTGTTAGTATGAATTGGTAATTCTTTTTGATTTACTTTGATATCTGTTGATGATATTTCTGTGATATGTTGTGATATATTATGGATATCTGTGATAACTGTGTGTGATTTATCTGTGATATCTTCTATGTGAATTCTTAATTTTTCATTGAACTGTTAAGTTAAATAGACAACTTGACCCTTAAAATGGCGTTTGGATTCCGATGAGACCGGGATCGGAAGAATCAATTTTGATTCTCCGAAAACCACATCGATCCAAATCAAACGATAGGTCGTGACTTGTCAATAGGAGATCGAGATGGTGTTTCAGAATGCAAGGGTTATCGTCGTTAACTCTGAGGGTGATTCCAAAATGAGTGTAACGAGATAATGCCTTTGGTTTCGTTCGAGCCCGGAATGAACTTGTAGGATTGAATGCTTTCAGCACATCGTCAGGCAGACGATGAGCATTCTAAGAATAATGTTCAATAAAGGTAATCGTAGCCTCAAGCCTCATCAATCGGGAATGGCTAAAACAGGGGAGATGCAGCAAGGTTAGGTGGGTCATGCCCAAGAAGGACGAGGTATACCCCTGTCTAGATGTCCCTTTTTATTTCGGCTGTGTGAGCAGTTGTTGGCCACAACTGCGGGGTTATCTTGTTCGGGACTGTTCAGTAAGGAATGGTTCCGGCTTTGTGTTGTAGGGGGTCGGGAGTGGTCCTCGGTATGGTGATCTAGTCCCCGTACTGTAACGGGCGGTACCCCAGTAGCCCTGCCATTGTTGGAAACCTATTTTCCCTACGAGACCCTACAGTTTTGTTTTGTATTACCCACTTTCGTGGCTAGTAGCTGGAATTTAATGAATGTAACAATTTCGGCTATTTTCTATTTACTTGAAAACCCTAGACTATTATAATTTCAATGGATTTCCTATAAAATATTTTGGTTAGCGTAAGGCAAAAACTTACCCGTATTTATTTATGGGGAGTCTTATGTGATACCTTTATTTCAAATGATTTTCAAAGTTAAACAATTTTAACCCGTTTACTCACACCAGACCCATGTATGACCCGGAGTTTATTTTTTTCTTTTCATAAACTCTTGGGTACTCAAATTTTTATGAGTAGCCAAGTGATAGGTATTGGGAGTGTTGATTTTCTGGAGAAGCTTTTGGGAAGAAGACCAAACGTATGTATCTACATATGTAGTTCCGCTGTGTAGTTAGTGTATGCTGTATTTTGGATGTATGTATGGACATATATGTATATGACAGTCCTGTTGTATGATATGGTATAACTCTGATGTATGTATAACTATGTAATAGTTATATTGATGTATTATATTTTGTTCCATTCCGCTGTGAGATTCTGATGTTGTTATTCTTTCTTTCTATTCTTTTCTATTTCTATCCCTTTCTTTCTTAATGATGAAATGTCTTTCTGGGGTTAGAAAGGCGGGTCGTCACAGAAAGAATTCATCCATACAAGTCCGTCCCGGGTTCGAACGGAACCGAAGGCACTATTCCTACTACATCCTTTTGGAAATATCCTCAGGACTAGTAGCGACTAGCCCTGCACTTCGCTGCTCCATCTTTGAATCCAAACTCGTTTCCCATGAAACGTACAAACCAGATCGAAGTGGTTTTCGAGAAATAAATCCCGATCCCGGTCTCTTCGAAACGATCAACGTATTTGTCCAATATTGATAGTCGGTGATTTAACTATCAATTTATATTCACAAACATCCATCAAACAATAAATAATTTCCTAAATTATTTATTAATCCCAAAAATATCTTCACAAGATTTATTTCCACTTTTCAAACCCTTTTGAAAACAGTTTCAAATTACCTTCCTTTCTCAGAACAAATTCCAAGTATTTTCTATTTCCACTGAAATCGCCAAGCATAAAACTTTAGATTTTTGAAATAATTTAAACGCTTTACTTTGAAATATATTTTAAAACATTTAAGTTAAATCTACTTCAATAATTTGTTAAAAATACATACTATATTTTGAAAATAAGGTTACTTAATAAAATATAAAACTAGATTTTCACTTTTAAAAACAAAATACTAAGTCACTTTTTAAGTAATTACTACTATAATAGGTTTGAGAAAATACTTACTTTAGAATTTAAATATTAGAAATAATAAATGTTCCAAAACTTGCTTTTTAAAACGACTTTAAAACTTTTAACTTATATTTAAAAATTTATTTTAAAAATGTACTTGGTAATCCAGAGAAAAATTCCAACTTCAATCACTTAAATCAATTTCCCAAATTGATTCCAAATTTATTCCATTTGAAATAAATTCCTTTACTTATTCAGTTCATTTCAAAATTCATTAATTATGGAATTTATTATTATTATTATTATTATTTTCCGTTTGATTTTAAACCTTTTTAACTGAAATATACAAATTTCAGCTTTTCCAACTTTCTTCTTTATTCTTTTCAATAATTTAAATCTTAAATTTTAAATAAATGTTTTGTTCTTTTAAAGAATATCACTAAAGATTAAAATTCATTAATTTTCTGTTTATTCAAATTTCCTTTCTATACTCAATATTTTTTTATTAGAATTTTAAAGTCGCTTTATTTCTTTTCCAATTCATTTTTAAATTTATTCAAATTTCTATAATTATTTTACTTACAATTTCACTTCTTTTATTGTCTTTCCGAAATCCAATTTATATATTTTTGATAATTCATTATACCCAATTATATCCAATCAAACCATAGCATTCAATATTCTAATATAATTCATCACAGGATATCAAATATTCATAACTAAGAATATTAAATAATCTAAATAAATTTGAGGAATCTAGTTGGATCCCTCCAACCTGTTTCCCTGCATCCACAGATGTTAGCACAACATAAATACCAATCCCAAAATATACCATACTATAGCACATCAATCAATTCAACCATTCAAACAATTATTTAAATTTAATCATTTAAATTTAAATATAACTGAGTGAAATTAGCTCACCTTTGATTTTTTTTTCGTTTGTAACCCACTACCAATCCGGCTTGCTTCTTTTTGGATTCTGACCTTGCGTAAATATTTATACGGTTTGTTAATGTCTGAATAAATTGAATAATTAATTCCCATAGATTTAATTAACTAGTTATTAAATTTAAAACTGCTTGATAGGTCCAAATTCTTTTACTGTAAAACCTCTCCTCCAATAATCATATATATATATTACTAAATCAAAAACATAAATTTATACCTATATTCCTTTCCTCTTATCGTTTCAACTAAAAATGGATATGAGTTGATCTCCTAATTAACAATTTAAATCGACACATCATCTGAAAGGATCGAACGAGCTCTGGCCGATCGCCTCACTCGAGAAAAAAAAATCGCGTCCACCGTACCCTTCCAGATCACCGCGTGCCTCAGCTTAAAGTCACGCCGCCGAATCGCTAAGAGCCCCAAGCCCTAGCCCCAAATTGCCTCAGCAATCGCCGCTCTCCTGAGCAATCACGACTTCGAGATTGCCTCGTCTCGTGCCCTGATTCAACGCGAACCTCGCGGCCACGATTCCAGATGCTCGCGCGCCCTATTCTTTTTTTTTATATAGCTTCGAATGAAATTTAAATCTTTATGAGGAAGCGTGACTTTGAATAGGAAAAGAGAAACACGGAGGAACTTAAAAGGAAGAAGAACGAAAATAATTCGTTAAGAAGGAAAAGGGTTTCAGGCATCCACCATTTTTTTTTCTGAATTTTGATTTCTATTTTGAAAGAAGGAGCTCGACTCTATCTTTAAACAAAAAGGGTTGCGTGCTGTTGTTAAAAGAGGGGACACAGATATGAAAGGAAGTCGGCTTGCTCAGGAAAGATTCCGGCTGGTGAGGTTGCTTATGTGATAATATGCATATAAAATTTAAATTAAATTTTCGTTGTAAATTTCAACGCATTTAGGTAGAGTATGCTCACACAACGACTCCAAAAACTACGAAAATTGAAATCCGATAATAATAAAATATTACGGATCCAATGGAACTGGTTTCATCAAATTCTGAGACTACGCCTCAGAAGGCTATTTTTAAATTCAATTTGAATGGTATAAATTTCAAAACTTAACAAACAATTTTTAAATTTGATTTCAACACTTCTATTCTCTTCAATATTATAAATATAAATTTTACAAGCCTTCAAATTATTTTCGACAGGCTTAAAACTCCAGATTCAATAATTTACCCAATTCCGATAATTAAATTCAACATTTAATTATTCAATAAATATTGATATTTGAAATTCAAGTTAAAAATTAACCTTTGAATATTTAAAACTTATTAAATATTCCAATTTCAAATGTCCAAAAATTACGAGCCGTCGCACTAAGACTATGTTTTGGGATATTTTCTAAGATGTATATTTTCAGTATTTAAATATGTTCCTTTCACTTTGAGTTCTGAAAATGTAGTGTATCTTAGATCATATCTGTTCAAATCTATTAATATTGGTGTAATGACCGTAATTTTTACTAACATTATATATGACATGTAATTAGATAATTAAATGAAATAATGTAGACGGCTAAGGGATTGAAATTTGTAAGTTAATAAAGAGGCCATGCTTTAATGAATATATAAGAAAAAGAGAATTAACGATAAGTAAGTACGAGGAATATGATAAGGACAAAATAGAAATAGTCTTTGTTCTTGTACCCTACACCCTTCTATCCTTCATTTCTCTTTCATTTCAACATTCATAAACAAAAACAAAACCCCCCAAGAGCTCGGCCGGCCACCATTGAGAAGGATCAAAAGAAGATAAACTAGGAATCAAGTAGAAAGCTTGAAGAAATTAAGAAAAGTGTAAATCTTAACCTTCTTAACACCAAGCTAAGGTGAATAATTTGATTTACATCTCACTTTTGATAATGATTTCGTTTTCATGGTTAGAACCAAACTATTTTGCAAATAATAAGCCATGTTATGTTTGTTTAAATAGATGTGTGTGTGTGCACGCTTGTTGATGGTTTATATTGTTTCATATAGTTTTTATGATAAGTTTAGATTTTAAAATCTTTTGATATATGGTCAAAAACATTATTTTAGAAGTGATTTTCAAGTTTCATAATTTTCTAAGTCGTTGTGGATTTAATATGAATATTCTATGAAAGAAAATAGTTAATATTGATTTTAAATTATTTAAAGAAATTATATATCCATTTGGGGTCTGAAATTTAAGTATGTTAGGAAATATACTAAAAGTGAATTATGGTGATTTTTGGGAAATTTTCCTACATATTTTATTATGGTTATAAAATTATTTAAGTTAAGGGACATAAATGTTTTATATGTTTTAACCAAGGAGAAGTGCTTATTTGTTAAATTGTTTTAATTGATAATTATGAACTCCGCAGCCATTTAGAAAATGATTTTGATAAAGAAATGACAACCAATCATATTTTGACTAATTAGGCAAGTTAGGGAAAAGAAATTACTTTGATAGGCATAAAATCGATTTTGTTATGATTTACCACTTCGTCGCTTCCTTAGCTAGCTTTCGTCAACGTTCCAATTAGATCTTTCACACTGATCGAATCCAAAGCACATGATATCAGGAAATTGGTATGGAATGAATTGGAGAAAGGCGGAAGGGACACATCGAAACCATGCTTTCGAAGGGGTAGAAGTTATTCTTCAAAGCTTTCAACTCCACTACTTAATTCTGTTTATAAAAGATGCTTTCGAAAGGGTTAAACCCAATTCTATTAGATTTCGAACCAATCGACTTGCCTTTGTTTTTAGAAAGGAGCTTTCGAATGAGCTACTGCTTATTCTTATTTTAAAAGAAGCTTTCAAACGGATAGCCGCTTTGAAGCTATTTGAAACCTATGCTACCACATTCTTACCTTTCGAACTAGTTAAGGTCGTTTTTCTTTATGGCCTTAAAGCAATGTATTCGAAAGGATGCTTTTTCCTTTTTAATTTGGAAGTCGCCTACTCTATGCTTTCGAAAGGGTCTTAAAGCCGCTTTCAAAATGGTTTTGGAGGCAATCGTTTCGAAAGAGTAGGTTTCAAAATTATCCTCTTTCTTTTACATGGGATAAATGCTTTCACCCCAGTTCTTTATGACCCTATAATGATACTATATGTTAAACCCAAAGGTTTCGAAAGGAATGATTTTAAATGGTTCGAAGAAATGTTTCTAATACTTTCAAAAGGTATGTTTTAAGTAAAGGATTCCAATGCTTTCGAAAAGTATATTATAAGTGTTTGAAAAGGAAAACCGCATTGTTTTCGAAAGATATATTTAAGTGTACCAAAAGATTTGTTTTAAGTGTTTTAAAATGAAGATTTATGACGCTTTTGAAAGACAATTTTAATGGTTTTGAAAGAGTATGTCTAAGGTTTAATTTATGATTTCAAAAGATCTATATTCAATACGTTCAAAAGGTATGTTTTGGCCTTCGGCCTAGAGTTTTAAGGTTAAAATAGATAACTCATTTTGAAAGAGGTACTTTCAATGAATTTGATAGGGGATTGTTTAAGGTTTTAAACAAAAGTTTTGAGGTATTGTTCTGGCCTTATAGCCTAAATTCTTCTAAGTTAGAAAGAGATTTAACTTATTTTAAAGGGATAGAAAATCACATTAATTAGATTTCGTCAACACTGTTTTATGTAAGCATATATCATGGCATAAGTAATTTGAGTAAAGAAAAAAGTATGATTTCCTTGTTTTAAATTTTAGGGGTAAATCATTTTCAAAGATTGCTTACAGGGAAATGAAATATAGATGGGTTAGATAACCCTAAGTATATAACAGGAAATGAAAATTGAATAGGGTAGATAACCCTAAATGTGTGACTCAGATGTTAGAAGACCAAATAGGACCTGTGTAGGGTCGCGCTTTTAGCTAATATCCCCTAGCCAATATAAGTCCAAAATTCTGGTGTGTAGAGCTATATCATAGATGGGGTCAAAATAATGTTGCACACAGAAGGGAATATATAAAGTAGAGGTACGTTATTGGTGAGCCGACAAAACCGTTAGCTCCAGTTGACCCTAGAAGAAGATAGTTAAAGGAAGATAGCCCAGTATTGTGTCTAACAGAAGTTAGATGATTGATTATGCCTGGTACACCTCAGTCAGCTAATGGTTAATAGTTAGCCAGATAAAACTATAGTGTGGACAGATAGTCCATTAATTTCCTAATTATTATGCATATATGTATTTCCTATTATTGTTATAATCAGTTGATTGCAGGATTTTGATTTGCCAAAGGCATACTTTTAAAAGGATATTAGTGAGGGGAAACTCGTTCCGCTAAGCGGCATGGTCTCACTTAATATTAGTAAATTGAGATGTAATAGTATTATTCACAACTGGCTTTATGTTTGACTCGAAGTTTATGTTTTCCCCTTAAACTCTCGGGTGCTCAAAATTTGGTTTGAGCAGATGGGGAGTTAAGGACTTTTCAGATTTAGTATGTTGGACGAATAAGCTTCCAAAGATGTGAAGAGGCAAAGCAAGCTATGTGGGAGCTGTTTAGTAATATTTCCACTGTGATGTATTTATTACTAACATCTCTATCTATCTAGTACTATGATCATCCAAGGAGGCATCTTCATATGTCGCTCATGGCATAATTTGTAATCGTTATATTTAATCAAAACCTAGAAATTATTTTGAGATTATGTAATTGAATATGAAATATTGTTTTGAAATGTAATCAAAAACGTTGTTTTTTTTTAAATGTATATTGATTTTATTTCATATTCATGGACTTCTGATATTATAGATACCATTAGCATTACTGTATTTTGTCACCAGAAGTTAATGCTATGAATGACTGCAGCATCTGTAGCACTCAACTTCGGGCCTCAAGATAGGGGACGTTATAGCTAATCCCTATAATGTTATAAAAACTCGATAACTCATACTTCACGGCACCAACCCGGGTCCGAAAGTCACCCTAGCTTTGGATCAGTGTATCAAGGAGTGCGGGTTGTCATAACGAATTACATGACAATTGCAATTTAAGGTTATTAGTGTCAAGGTATGTGAGGCCTACATAAGAGTCGTGAAACTCGAATAACATCCAGACCCACTACCTACTTGTATCATATCATATGTCGAAGGATAAATATTGAATGAATCTACCATTACTATTATAACCAAGACAGGGATAACAAATGAAGTCTCTTATCTAGCGATATGATTAGAAGTACTAACCTTTGGAATACATAAAACATCCCATGCAAAAAATAGGATCATGAGACAAAATCAAGTACAAAAGAGTGTTTTTAATAGCCAATAACTGGCATAATCGGAGTTGTACATAATTTCATGGAATTGTGTCGATATAACACGGAGAACAACCCAAAACGATGGTTATCTCATAAAAATCGTATGCTCAATCACTTTTTGATCATTGTATCGACCTTATGGGCCTTCTATCAAATGTGCAATGTCATTGCATTTAAAATCGGCCATCTCAAGTGGAACTCAGATAGGTTATTTTGGGTCTACCTTTGTCGATTGACCAAAACTTGGTTGTCGACACCCCTTGTTTCTAGTAAACTACCATGTTAATGCAAATTTATAGGTATTGTCAAGACTATTAGCTAAATCTAAACGGGGTTTATCGAGTGGCCTTATAATGGCCAAATCTAAATGAGATTCTTTGAAGCATCTTCAAATGATTCTAGTTCATTGGCAATTTAGTGAATCGATTGCTAATGAATTTGATATTACTTCCAAAATTAAGAAGCAAAATACATTTCGTATATTCAATTGGTTATTTAAGGAATAATGGTAAATTTTCAAATAATAAATTATGTAATTGTGGTCCAAAAAGCACCATTAATGGTATTATAAAGTACAATTTTTTTGTTGGTACTTTTTAGACATAGTACTAGTAGGAGAAAATCAAAGTGCATTTCAGTAGCGCCTTAAATTATAAACTAACAATATTGTATACTCTATTACTCATCGTGCACCATTTCTATATTAGGTTTCCAAAGAAACTTGACTCCTAAACCATGCATCTTCCTGCTTTTATGATCATAACTACTTGAGCATGATCCTACTTTGTAAGAAAATATGCGAATATTGCTAATAAAAACTACACAACATGATTTAACAGAATCATTTCTTGGAAAATATGTAATTGAGTAAACCTAGAAAATCAATTTTGGTCAATTGCAAAACTAAATGTTATATTGACATAAAGTGCAATTCAATTCAAGCATTAAAAAGAATTAGTATGTAGTTTGTCCCCCATTAGATTCAATCAAAAAGAATTAATTACTGTTTAATTATTTATTTGTCCAAAGTGAAATTAAACGAAATAAGAAGCAAATAATTCCTTTTATCAGTTGAATGACAATATAGTTTGATATGGTTCTTCTAGTTCTGAATTAGTTTATGTGACAGCCCTGACTTGACTTTCGAAAATCGGCACCGAAAATGACACTCGCATTCAAATGCCACAGATCCAAACATCGAATGTGGTTCGCCGGAGCTTGTAACAACATTAGATGAATATAAAACAGCGGAATAAATATCACACATACATCAACATAATATTCATTAATACATCAGAGTATTTTTAATACATACATCACACCTCCAAATAACCATCATAATAATAGAACAGTGATCATATATCCAAAAAGTCTTCAAAGGAATGAAGTGATAACGAACTCCCAAAAACTAAACACCTGAGGTTCCAAAAGCTTATAAAATATCTCCAAAGCAAAAGCTCCAAAATACTGCTAACACCAGAACACAGAAACCTGCTACTAGGCTGGCCGTGTGGAAATTATGGGCACCCATAGTTTAGAAAAGAAACAATAAACTCCGGGTCAGTCATGGGGCCGGTATGAGTAAACAAAAAAACAGTTGCTTTTAAATAAACTAGATTTATAAAGGAAAAATCGTTATGCTTTTGGAAAATGAAACTACCATAAGACCTCCCGCCACACACACAATGCAATCATAGAATTGGAGGAGATTTCTTCTTATGATAGTCAAATATGCTTGATACGAGAAAAATTCTTTGATATTATTACTAGTGCATAGTGTAAAAAGCATTTCAAAAGTATAATATTAATCTTAGCTAGCATAGGTACCATTATACTATGCCTACTATAGCTACCATGTTAAATGGCAGGTTCTACAACCTAAAACCGTACTGGGTTCGTATTGTTTTATTTGGGTTTCTAACAAATGGTCAGGCTAAGGAACTTCCTACTGCCACATGTGTACGCCTCTGGCAGGACGTCCCGAGAACTTAACCAGCTCTCTGCCAACAAAAGGTCGGGTTACCTCTGTAACTAGGTAACTACTACACGAATATGCCACTCCACAGTCCTTTGGGACCATTATCCGAGGGCCCTCTATCACAAAGCAATAACCACATAGTAAATGAGATTGGAGCTACCACACAGGTAAATATCTGGGCTCCATACCATGACATCACCTTTTTCCAGAAGGAAATGACATACGCTAAAGGTCGCAACCCTTATAACCTCGCCGCGTCTTTCCTTTTTCGACCATTTCCAGGTTGTGAGGTCCGATGAGGTCTCGTCCACAAAGCTACGCTTTACATGAAATCCACGCTTTGATCACAAATGATCATCAATACACAGCAGCACTTAGCGTGCCACACTACCAGATTGGGAGTATAACGCTGATAACCTTTAATTACATAACCTCTGAGCTCGTACGTCTCAGAGAAGGGTGTTAAGCTAAGAGAATAAATTCTCCGCCACCAAAAAATACGTATTTGAAAGAAATCTGCTTTATACCTCAAAATGTAGTGTCAGACACACAATCATACAAGTCTGTTCCGGGTTTGAACAGAACCGAAGGCACTTTGTCCAATAAAGGAAGAAGCCCTTGTAAATCCGGGTATCCACAATCCCGATCGGACTTCCCATCACTTATGGAATCTCTATACCGGAGCAACTCAGTGCAGAGACAATCGATAGGTTATCTTATCGTTTTTGAAGACACCCGGTCTTCACCACCGGTCTTCAAATGTAATCCATTTCGACGTATCACTATCCGGAATTGGTTATCTTACACAAAGGTCCTTTTCCGGCTAATCCGAATAGTGAGCGCTTAATTTTAAAACACGTGGAAATATCAATCACAAAGATTCACATTCAGGGTTCGATGTCGGTTTCGGATAACTAACTGAAATCCGACTCCTTGTCGCATCGAAGTTTAAATGCCGTTTTACGGGCAAAGGGGTTTTCTCATTGGTACAAAAACAAATCACAAATCACAGTGTAGTATAGAGCAATCTACATCACACAGTATCATAACCAGAGCAGAAATATCAATCTAATGCACAGCAGTAGTTAATTATTTTCCAATGTGAGTGTGATTTAAATAAATTAAATCAAAGATTAACTTTTATAAATAAATTTAAATCTTAGTCAACCTTACTAACTAATTATTCCTTAATTGATTAGTTTAATTAACTGTTAATCAACTTAATTTGTCTAATTGAAAATTCCTAATTTACAAATTAATTAGATACTTAATCATTATTTAACAAATTAGAATTTACTATTATAAATCATTCTTGATTGTTTTTTTCAAAACCATTAGTTAATAGTATTTATTTGCCTTAATTATCATTCATAAAATCCTCTTTATACTTTGGAAATCAATTTATTACAGTTATAAAAAGTTTTAATGTTAATTGACTTTAATACTTAACTTAAATTAAATTATTCAGTTAAAGAATTATTTAAATTCTAAAACATTGTTAAATAATTTAAAACTTATAGTAAGTTCTTAATTTAACATAAATCAATATTGGTTACCTTGTAAATACAAAAATTAACATTGTAAATTCAAAATTTTATTGGGCCTAACCCAATTTTAAACAAAACACGAGTAAACCCAGGTTTGCACTCGAGTCAACTCGAGTTCCTCTCGTCCTCTCCCCGAGATCTTTCTCTCCTCCCCTCGTACCTATTTCTCCTTCTTCTTTTTTTCAGTTTAACATAAGTATCCAAACTAAGATAACAGAAAGTATACTCGCGTACGCGAGTTCCTTCCCAAAGCCAAGCGTCATTTTCCTCGAGTTTCAACTAGAGCTTCCAATCTGCAGAACTCCCTGACACCCAAAACGCGTCGTGCAGACGTGGCGTCTCCACTCCTATTATCATCGTGATCATCGACAGGTCGAAAAATCCACTTAAACACGGAATCGAACTTCGATTCGACAAAAGGAACTCGAAATAAAAAATTCACCTTTTCGTCGAACTAAAGCTTGAACGTACCCAAAACAACTTGCCTCGTCCCCCTCGCATAGTTCACCAGAAAATCCACGGCTCTAGCCATATCACGTCAACACTCCGTACTATCATTTCCCAAAAGCATGTGCAGCTCGATCGCTCCTACGTGATGAAATCACCTTGTTTACAGACACGCAAACAAACTCGAATATAACCCTAATTTGAACTCGATTCATCAATTTACGCAATGAAAAAAAATTCGACAATTTTCGTGAAGTCTTTAATCAATAAACTACCTTCACACAAATTTTCATCAACAATCATTTAATCGATCTCTAGAAAATGGAAAAAAACAATTTTTACACAATCCTGAACTGCACTTAGAATATTAAATGAAAAATCAACATATTTATTTTAAAAATCATCTCTTTGTGTGCTTATTCGGGTTATATAATCAAAACAATGATTTAACATACTTGAGTTTATCACATGCTTTTGTTTTTACTGTAAATTTTAAGTTACAGAGACAAATACTTCATGTTCAAGCTTGAAATAAATTTTGAGCTGTGATTCAGATTTAAACAAGCTTATTTTGTTTAAATATCTTAATTTGAAAAGGATTATATAAAGTTTATTTGAAAATTTTCCCAAGTCACTTTGTTCTAAAACAAAATATTGAAGAACAATTGTGTAAACATTTCCAGTAATGACAGATAAAAAGACATACAGAACAAGTTTTCCTTTAATATGCAGCAAAGCTAAGGATTTTATAAACTAAAACTTAGGTTTCAAATAAAGAATATAGGTTTACTCACCTGAAATTATTTTGAAATGAAGAACTCTTTTTTTCCTGTTTTACCTAGTTGAATGATCTTGAATTTGTAAAATATGATGTTTTCTTTTATTTTCTTTCAGGCATGCTAAGATTTGTTTGAATGAAATAACATGAATATGGATGAGTTTATATAAAGGAGATGGTTTGTACAGGGGAAGGTTTAACTGATGCAAGGGTTTTTTCTTTGTTCAGATTATTTTTTTTGTTTCCTTGCTTTGACTAAGAAATATTTATTTCGGCTGATATGATTTGATTTAATCTTAAGAAGAAAGCATTTAATGCTTGTGTTCCCATCTTAGTTTACATATATATGTGCTGTTGATTTTTATAACTACTATTTTTGTTTTATTTTTGCAGATTTTTTCTCCTTGTTTATCTTCTTGCATAAGCCTTATTTTCCTTGTTTATAAATTCACATGCAACCCTATATGTATTCCTATGTCTTTTTATAACTATATAATTTTATTACAATCATAAACCTAGGACTTTATTTCTATTTTAAAGTTGACTATCAACATCAAATTTTATCACATATATTTTATTTATGGTTTAAGACAATCTCTTGTTTATTATATGATTTATTCTTTATTATTATTATTTATTTAAAGCTTAAACTATCAAATATTTATTTATATCCATATATCTTTGTAATATTAATATTAATAATATTTTATTTCCCTTGAAACTTTTCAAATTAAATTCAAAAGTTAAAATAATTTACCGAATTTAGAATTCAAAATTTTGGGATGTTACAAATATTCCCCCCTTAAGAAAATTTCGTCCTTGAAATTTGAAAGAGAGAGAAAAGCAAACAAAGAATATACGAATTTAGAAAAATAAGGAAATGGCTTACTACTAAGCTGTTAATAGCTGTTAAATTGGGAGTGATCTCAAGATCCTACTAAGCTGCCTCCTCAATAACACTATCTGGGTCGTGCACATACTTCCGAAGACTAGAAACGTGGAACACATTATGCACACCAGACAACCAGTTGGGCAGCTGCACTCGATATGATAGAGGACCGATAGGGAATTGATAACAAGAATATGAGATAGGAACGTCTCTACATCGAAGACAAAGATTCGCGGGGCCTCCAACTGGATTCTTTACGCATATAGGCTCATCAACAAGATCGGGTTTAAGATTTAATTCGTTAATAGCTTGTTGTGAGATAAAACTATGTGTAGCACCCGTGTCAAATAGAACTCTAACAATGCTATCATAAATAACGAGATTACCTTCCAGAACTCCTTTCCCTTTTCCTGCTTTGGAAGATGCAGGTTGGTCTTTGACTATGCACACCTTTGCTGTCTGAGCTTGCTTCATGACTGGGCAGTCTTTAACTTCATGTCCCACTTTCTGACAATAATAACATTTCCTAGGCTTCGCTTGAACGGATTGACTGACTTGTTTCTTAGGCTTCGTACATCTTCTAGAATAATGGCCCTTCTCTAAGCAATTATAACAAGTGACATCCTCTGCTACGCTTCCCTGAATGCTCTTCTTTTTCTCTTTGCCCTGCCATGGTTTCTTGCCTCCAAATTTCGTCTTCTTCCAATTTTGATTGCCCGAATTTCCTTTCTCCACCGGGGTTTCTTGTATATCAAGTGTGGCATATCTGTATCCCATATCAACTAAATCTAAAAAGGATTCTTTAACATGGCCAATCATCCTTTCGTGGGACTTCTTATTCATCCCACGAATAAATCTTTCATTCTTCTTCAAAGGCGTATTCACAATTCGGGACCAAAACGCGACAATTCATTGAATTTGTTTAGATACTCCTTGAATGACAAGCTTCCCTGGTTCAAGTCCATGAATTCCTGGTACGTTCGAGAAATTCTCGTTGATGGCAGATAACGCTTCTCAAACACTTCCTTGAATTTCTCCCAAGTCAACTCATCTTCTGGCTTATCTACAATAATTGTCTCCCACTAGGCTTAGGCTTCCTCTTGAAGTTGCCAAGAAGCTATAAGTCGCTTCTGATCGTCTTGCAGCTTTAGCCCTCTAAATATTTTCTCACATGATCTGATCCATGCTTGAGCCTCGATAATTGACTCCTTGCCAGTGAACGGCTAACCACCAAACCTTGAGAAATTTTTATATAAATCAGCCAGATTCAGCTGCTGCTGGATAGGTATTGCTGTTACTGCTGTTGCGGAATCTTGTTTAGTTGTTGTGGCATTTCCTTGACCCCTAACTCTTCCTCTTCGTCCGCTCATTCTTACTATCTGTAATTAGTAAGAAAACTGGTTTAGATATATGGACGAGATATCATAAGGAATATCAGCAGTAAAAGAAAATAGACTAAGAAACTTTTGGAGTTTCAGCCTCAATTATACTCATTCTAGGGTATACTTCACCCTATCTCTAATGAGCCATCTGATGTGTTATACTCCGTAGCTAAAGGTCTTACTCAACCTTCAGCTCTGATATCAAATGTGACGGCCCTGACTCGACTTTCGAAAATCGGCACCGAATACGACACTCGCATTCTAATGCTGCAGATCCAAACATCGAATCTGGTTCGCCGGAGCTTATAACAACATCAGATGAATATAAAATAGTGGAATAAATATCATGCATACATCAACATAATATCCATTAATACATCAGAGTATTTTTAATACATACAGCACAACTCCAAATAACCATCATAGTAATACAACAGTGATCATATATCCAAAAAGTCTTCAATGGAATGAAGTGATAACGAACTCCCAAAAACTAAACACCTGAGGTCCCAAAAGCTTCTAAAATATCTCCAAAGCAAAAGCTCCAAAATACTGCTAACACCAAAACATAGACCTGCTACTAGGCTGCCCGTATGGAAATTATGGGCACCCAGAGTTTAGAAAAGAAACAATAAACTCCGGGTCAGTCATGCGACTGGTATGAGTAAACAAAAAGAAACAATTGCTTCTAAATAAACTAGATTTATAAAGGAAAAATCGTTATGCTTTTGGAAAATGAAACTACCATAAGACCTCCCGCCACACACAGAATGCAATCGCAGAATTGGAGGAGATTTCTTCTTATGATAGTCAAATATGCTTGATACGAGAAAAATTCTTTGATATTATTACTAGTGCATAGTGTAAAAAGCATTTCGAAAGTATAATATTAATCTTAGCCAGCATAGGTACCATTATGCTATGCCAACTATAGCTACCATGTTAAATGGCAGGTTCTACAACTAAAACCGTACTGGGTTTGTATTGTTTTGTTTGGGTTTCCAACAAATGGTCAGGCTAAGGAACTTTCTACTGCCACATGAGTACGCCTCCGGCGGGACATCCCGAGAACTTAACCAGCTCTCTGCCAACACAAGGCCGGGTTACCTCTGTAACTAGGTAACTACTACACGAATATGCCACTCCCCGGTCCTTTGGGACCTTTATCCGAGGGCCCTTTATCGCAAAGCAATAACCACACAGTAAATGAGATTGGAGCTACCACACAGGTAAATATCTGGGCTCCATACCATGACATCACCTTTTTCCAGAAGGAAATGACATACCCTAAAGGGCGCGACCCTCATAACCTTACCGCATCTTTCCTGTTTTGACCATTTCTGGGTTGTGAGGTCGGATGAGGTCTCGTCCACAAAGCTAAGCTTTACACGAAAGCATGCTTTGATCACAAATGATCAACAAATGATCATCAATACACAGCAGCACTTAGCGTGCCACACTACCAGATTGGGAGTATAACGCTGATAACCATTAATTACATAACCTCTGAGCTCATACATCTCAGAGAAGGGTGTTAAGCTAAGAGAATAAATTCTTTGCCACCAACAGATGCGTAATTGAAAGAAATCTGCTTTATACCTCAAAATGTAGTGTCAGACACACAACCATACAAGTCTATTTCGGGTTTGAACAGAACCGAAGGCACTTTGTCCAATAAAGGAAGAAGCCCTTGCAAATCCGGGTATCCACAATCCCGATCGGACTTCCCATCACTTAGGGAATCTCTGTACCGAAGCAACTCGGTGCAGAGACAGTCGATAGGTTATCTTATCGTTTTTGAAGACACCCGGTCTTCACCACCGGTCTTCAAATGCTATCCATTTCGACGTATCACTATCCGGAATTGGTTATCTTACGCAAAGGTCCTTTTCCGGCTAATCCGAATAGTGAGCGCTTAATTTTAAAACACGTGGAAATATCAATCACAACGATTCACATTCAGGGTTCGATGTCGGTTTCGGATAACTAACTGAAATCCGACTCCCTGTCGCATCGAAGTTTAAATGTCGTTTTACGGGCAAAGGGGTTTTCTCATTGGTACAAAAACAAATCACAAATCACAGTGTAGTATAGAGCAATCTACATCACACAGTATCATAACCAGAGCAGAAATATCAATCTAATGCACAGCAGTAGTTAATTATTTTCCAATGTGAGTGTGATTTAAATAAATTAAATCAAAGATTAACTTTTGATAAATAAATTTAAATCTTAGTCAACCTTACTAACTAATTATTCCTTAATTGATTAGTTTAATTAACTGTTAATCAACTTAATTTGTCTAATTGAAAATTCCTAATTTACAAATTAATTAGATACTTAATCATTAATTAACAAATTAGAATTTACTATTATAAATCATTGTTGATTGTTTTTTTCAAAACCATTAGTTAATAGTATTTATTTGCCTTAATTATCATTCACAAAATCCTCTTTATACTTTAGAAATCAATTTATTACAGTTATAAAAAGTTTTAATGTTAATTGACTTTAATACTTAACTTAAATTAAATTATTCAGTTAAAGAATTATTTAAATTCTAAAACATTGTTAAATAATTTAAAACTTATAGTAAGTTCTTAATTTAACATAAATCAATATTGGTTACCTTGTAAATACAAAAATTAACATTGTAAATTCAAAATTTTATTGGGCCTAACCCAATTTTAAACAAAACCCGAGTAAACCCAGGTTTGCACTCGAGTCAACTCGAGTTCCTCTCATCCTCTCCCCGAGATCTTTCTCTCCTCCCCTCGTACCTATTTCTCCTTCTTCTTTTTTTCAGTTTAACATAAGTATCCAAACTAAGATAACAGAAAGTATACTCGCGTACGCGAGTTCCTTCCCAAAGCCAAGCGTCATTTTCCTCGAGTTTCAACTAGAGCTTCCAATCTGCAGAACTCCCTGACACCCAAAACGCGTCGTGCAGACGTGGCGTCTCCACTCCTATTATCATCGTGATCATCGACAGGTCGAAAAATCCACTTAAACACGAAATCGAACTTCGATCCGACACAAGGAACTCGAAATCAAAAATTCACCTTTTCGTCGAACTAAAGCTCGAACGTACCCAAACCAACTTGCCTCGTCCCCCTCGTATAATTCACCAGAAAATCCATGACTCCATCCATATCACGTCAACACTTCGTACTATCATTTCCCAAAAGCATGTGCAGCTCGATCGCACCTAGGTGATAAAATCACCTTGTTTGCAGACACGCTAACAAACTCGAATATAACCCTAATTTGAACTCGATTCATCAATTTACGCAATGAAAAAAAAATTCGACCATTTTCCTGAAGTCTTTAATCAATAAACTAGCTTCACACAGATTTTCATCAACAATCATTTAATCGATCGCTAGAAAATGGAAAAAAAACACAATTTTTACACAATCCCGAACTGCACTTTGAATATTAAATGAAAAATCATCATATTTATTTTAAAAATCATCTCCTCATGCGCTTATTCGGGTTATATAATCAAAACAACGATTTAACATACTTGAGTTTATCACATGCTTTTGTTTTTACTGTAAATTTTAAGTTACAGAGACAAATACTTCATGTTCAAGCTTGTAACAAATTTTGAGCTGTGATTCATATTTAAACAAGCTTATTTTGTTTAAAATCTTAATCTGAAAAGGATTATATAAAGTTTATTTGAAAATTTTCCCAAGTCACTTTATTCTGAAACAAAATATTAAAGAACAATTGTGTAAACATTTCCAGTAATCACGGATAAAAAGACATGCAGAACAAGTTTTCCTTTAATATGCAGCAAAGCTCAGGATTTTATAAACTAAAACTTAGGTTTCAAATAAAGAATATAGGTTTACTCACCTGAAATTATTTTGAAACAGAAACTCTTTTTTATCTGTTTTACTCAGTTGAATGATCTTGAATTTGTAAAATATGATGTTTTCTTTTATTTTCTTTCAGGCATGCTAAGATTTGTTTGAATGAAATAACATGAATATGGATGTGTTTATATAAAGGAGATGGTTTGTACAGGGGAAGGTTTAACTGGTGCAAGGGTTTTTTTCTTTGTTTAAATTTTTTTTGTTTCCTTGCTTTAACGAAGAAATATTTATTTCGGCTGATATGATTTGATTTAGGCTTAAGAAGAAAGCATTTAATGCTTGTGTTCCTATGTTAGTTTACATATATATGCTGTTGATTTTTATAAGTACTATTTTTTTTGTTTTTTTTGCAGATTTTTTTCTCCTTGTTTATCCTCTTGCATAAGCCTTATTTTCCTTGTTTATAAATTCTCATGCAACCCTATATGTATTCCTATGTCTTTTTATAACTATATAATTTTATTATAATCATAAACCTTGGATTTTATTTCTATTTTAAAGTTGACTATCAACATCAAATTTATTTATGGTTTAAGACAATATCTTGTTTATTATATGATTTATTCATTATTATTATTATTTATTTAAAGCTTAGACTATCAAATCTTTATTTATATCCATATATCTTTGTAATATTAATATTAATAATATTTTATTTCCCTTGAAACTTTTCAAATTAAATTCAAAAGTTAAAATAATTTACCGAATTTAGAATTCAAAATTTTAGGATGTTACAGTTTACTTATAAACATTACAAATAAGTACATTTATGATCTGTAATTATCTATAAACATTTGCAAACTATGGAAATTCAAACTAATATAACATCAAACACGTTTCGTAGGAAATAAGTTACCTTACAATTTTACGAGGTTTCCATAAAATTGATGGCAGATATGAATCCAATGGAAGTCCTGTTTTGTTATAAATATTTCATGTTCTATTAAATAACACCTTATTAAACTTAATATTAATTAAGATGAATAATACCAGATATAAGGAAAATAAGCTTATGCCAAGTAAGATAATATAAAACGTTTAGACAGGAAGATTAAGCTTATAAAGCAAATACTTAAAAATAAATTGAAAAAAATGAAAGTTATATAATGTAGCCAAAATGAATGAGCTACTAGTAAATTTGTCTTAAATACTACAAATTTTATTTTTTGAATATTCTTTTATCGCATTTTTTTTGTACAACTGTATTTTCTTACTTATGTTTCAAAATGGAGATAGAATCAACTTTACCTCTAATAAAGCGTACTAAATACTTAAATATTGTTTTATTTATGTATTTATAAACAATTTATGCCCTACAAAGTAAAATAGATAAACAAAATTCATAATATACGAATAGAAAAAATAAAGATAACATTAAATACAAATGTTGGGATTGACAAAATAGTTCATTTAATTTGTAATAAAATTTACCAAATAATCAAAGATTTTATGCTACTAATTTATTAGTAAATCCAATAACTCCTACCAAAAAAGAAGGAAAATAAACTCCTAATCATATTAATACTGATATTACAACATGATTAGATTAAAATAAAGGTGAATTTTATTTTATATAAATAAATTTCGAGATTGATTTATAAATATATAAATATTAAATAATGTTTGAGACAGCAGATGCATATATAAATGGTCAATGTATATCCTATAGATGCAAATCACAACATCATATACATATACATTAACTATATACACATTACTATTTTGCACACGCATGTTATGAACATCTTAGTATATAATGGTATACTCATAAATTATACATAAATTAATTTTAATTAACTCATTCATTAATTAAATCAGAAGATGAAACAAAATTGGATTTTATCTAAATTAGTTAGATAGTATTTAGTATAAACCAATAGACTTTATAGGTACAAAATGATCAAAAATAGGAAAAAAATTGAAATCTACATATTTCACCTGCCGTAGATCGGCCAAATTCTATTAAGTATATTATAGCAAGAATGTAAGACTTAATACCAAATTCCTCTCCAAAAACACTATTTATAGTGTTGAAATGTCTTTTTTAAAAGGATGCAACTTAGCAATTGATTACATCACTTTTGTGAAGGAATGAATTTTCAAAAAAGAAGAAAACTACTCAAAACTCATAAAAGCTGAAAATACTTAGATTTTCTAGAAAGTAGTTTTTAACAAGCATTCACTCAACTCAAATCTCTATCTAGTTGACTAAAATGATTCACATACATAGCCATGTTTATTTGAGAAAGAAAATTATGGTTGAAACTATGTATTCATCCAATAACACAAAAACCAGTCAGTTGGTTGAGCATCTATTAGACTGTTTATATATATATATATATATATATATATATATATATATATATCTGTGTGTGTGTATTCATCCGAATGAAAGTTTAAGAATTTAATACCTCAAAACATATTTGTATAAAACAATGGTTTGATTAAAATAATAGTTTTGATAGATATAATTGTGAAATCAACGTTTATATGTTGTGTGATTAACACTATGACTAGTTTTAACAAATGAATACTTATAAGACTCGAATACACATATATACAAAGTCTTACTTGATTATCTTTGGCATTCTCTCTTGAATCTTCATTATCTTCTTTATCCCATCCTCTTCAAGTCTTTCAAGCTTATATTTTTGAAATATTATTTTGATAGAGAAACGTACTTCTACAATTGTCATTATCAAAATATCTTAAAGTGAGGTTCATATATTCCTTTCCATAATGATGATCGGTAGACAATATGCACTTAATTTGTGATGTTTGGTCAGGTCAGTTGTCTTTTCCTTTCTGTATGTGACGTTGATTTTTCTTCTGCAGAAAATAGGTGTAACATATATATGATTAATTCTGATTTAATTTTAAGAAAAATCTGAAAGCAATAATTAATTGAAAATTGGTCTACATAATTTTAAAAATTAATCTTAGTGTATACATATAGTATTTAATTTCAAAGAAAATATTTATAATATAATTGGTTGATATAATATGATCTGTAACCCTTGTTAATTTAAAATTAATTTATAAACTATCATTTATAATTTTAGTGAGTAAATCATTTAGAACGAATTATGAAATAATTATATTTTTTCGAAAGTTATAAAAATGTTAGTTTAGACCAAATCCAAAATAATTATATATATTATTAGTATATAACTACAACATTACTAATATATAAAATTGAATTACCATTTGACCTTATCGCTCATTATTACCTTAAACCGTCGGCATCGCCTCCTTGAGAACTCCTACTTGAGAACTCCTTCTCAAACACAATGGTTGAGTTGCAAGGTCCACCATCAAGAAGAATTTATAATAAGAATATAAAATTATGTATATGTGAATGATGCCTTTGGTGGTACATACAATATCAAATACCATAGTATCTACCTAAATTTTACACATAAGGCTTGACTTTCTCTCTAAGAAAAAGATCTTATCTTAAATAATTAAACCATTTTGATTAATCTATACCTCTACCTTATGGTCCGCCATATATTTTTAGAAATAAGAAATAAATTCAACCAATAATTTTATTTAAAATATTACTTTAGCTTACTTGGATAATTAAACAAAAATATAAAATGATCTATATTTTATTAATTAATTATAGCCCTTCTATTAATAATAAACTCACGGTTAGTTGCATACAGATCGTATAAGTGAAGTCGTACTTCTAGTCAATTAAGCTACACCCATGAGCAACGATATGCTTTGTATGTTATGACTCTTTGCCACCACAGTGTCTCTAGACATCTAGAGCTCACTCAATGGTCAACGCTCTAATCATGTCTGCATTTAATAGGGAAATTCAAACATTGAAATCATTTAGTGCAATCTAGGAACAATTCCTATTAGATGTATTCCTTGGCTAAGGTCTTTACGGCTCTATATTAGTTCCAATTACGATTACCTAAACCTTTTGCATCAAAAGATGAAAAATTTTAGGTAGTGTTTCACTTTAAAAGTCATAATACACACCGGTCGTGATTAATCAAATGTTACACTCGTATTTCTTGAATTCTGTTAAAGGTGAGTTAATGCAAGCATTGAACCAAAAGGACTGCCCCTACAATAAAGGTTGGGCTGCAAAATAGGAAGCTAGGAATGATGCAAAGTCCAGGCAGTACTACACCAAATTCTTAAGACAATGACAAGCTCAAATACTGTGCCAATCCCGCGAATCCGAGGTTATGTTATGATGTTGAGCCGAAAACTTGAGATGGCTACAAAGTATAGGAAACAATCCACAACCTTAATGCTCACTTTAATATATAGGACTACGATGTAGCATCCAGGTATGCGCTGCAATGTTACACCAACATAAAAAAAGCTACAAGGATGTGCCACCATCTTGATTTGATGTCGAGGTGATAGAACTACACTGTAATTTTAAAGAAGTACTACCCAACGTCGAAGAACTGCATCAACACAACTAGAAGTCATACTACACTATCTAATCAAAAGCAACACCAAAGCAAAATGTCAAGGATAATCAAAATCCAAACTGCATAACTCAATAAATAAAGTTGCATCATCTTCAGAAAAGGCTAGAAAGGAAAGAGCCTCCATTGGGACATAACAAACACAGAAGCGCAAAGAGAGGGACAACGTATCTTATGCATTTCGAACACTTTCAAGTATGAAACTACACTGAACCGAGGACTCCCTAAGCAATAGCATGTAAAATCCAAAACATTCCAAGGGGCTAGATATAAGGCCCCTCAAACAGCGCTCCAATGCAGGTACACACTTACAGATAAACAACAAAGATATAAGCATCCATTACAAGTAACTTATGCATCCTAATACAAGAGTAGTTTAGCACGGAATCACATAAGACAATTGCCTCCATAAATGGCAACTCAACCTCTTTTGCCAAGTGATACGGCTCAATTCCGACTGTCTCCATCTCCAGGACAGTACTATGCAAACGTTCTGCACTAGACAACATAATTCAGCCCTATAGGTATCAGCATCACCCAAGGCGAAGCAAAGACACAACTCTCAACATTATTATGGCAAAGATACTGTAGATAAAATAGTTCACCCTAAAAATAGAAAAACATCTCATTACACTCTCATTCACCTAGGGGAACATTATATAGACCGTCTCCTTCTCGGACTCGGAAGTACGTAACCTTTTCGAATTGGAGTTTCCCACCTCATTTCAAATTTCCCGCCAATTAAACCGCTTAAATTATGGTTTCCCACCAAAGACACGTCAGCAATCCACGTACGTCAAATAAAGAAGATGGATGGATGACACATGACATAATCCAAAGGTGGAAACAGAAAGAGTGAAAGGAGGATTTTGGCGATCCTCATGTGTCTCTATACTGTAAATGGAAAAAATCACTATAGAAGGACAGGGAATTCTATGAAATTTGACATTTTTAAGAATAATAATAAAATTTCTATACTCTCTGCCGTTATTGTCTGTACCAAGAATATATAAAAAGAAAAAAGTGATATTAATCCATGGACGTAGGATTCTTTAAAATCCGAATCTCGTAAATTTTCTACCTTTTTTACCTTTTCTGCATTTTTCTTTTATCTTGTTTTCAATGTTAGGTTCCTTTCTATTTTTTGCTTGAATTGGATGTCAATTGAACTTGACAATTTTAAAACCAGTTAGAATGCAACTACATAATTGTGTAAGCACTCGGCAACATAAATTCTACCTTTAAGGCAAATTTAACATTGCTTAAATTGGTTGATTCTTAATTGCGAAGGTAGTTAGTTTTATAATTACTTCATGATCACTTGGTTGTTGTGGGACAAAAAATTTCACTAACATTTTTGACTCCAGAAAAAGGGCTAGAACCTCCGTTTTCGCAATCCAGCAAGTTTTACTTGTATTTTCTCCACAAACAATGAATCCATAGATTCCATGACTCCTCCCGCACAAGAACAGTTACACCTTGCATAAAAAGCCTTGAAAATGCCACTTGTAACCTCAAAAGTTCAGACCAAGGTGTAAGCTTTGACAGAAGACCCATCAGATCCCATCCTAGCCATATTTTAGGCCTTCACTAACCAAATAAACCAACGAATGGAGGGGATAGAAAAGACAATGGCCCAACACGCTGTCCTTAGGCCAACTTATCCTCAACTAACCATAGCTCATAGCCTTCATTCATCGACTGCGATGGTTATACAACACATGGATGATAACAACACTCTTAGAAATGAGAACAGTGAAGCATGCTTTGAAACTAATACTAAACTCAAAGGAAAAATCCAGCATAACCCACGAATCAAATCGAAATCCATTAATCTAAACCCACTCTTGCTAATAATGCAAGCCCGACCTGCTCTTGATGATGATGCCTCTTCACTATATGAAAGCGGGTCGTCCTAGATAGTTCCTAGGGAAAATGAGATCCGGCAGCTAAAAACTTATATGGAGCAACTGTTAAGGCTTTTCCAACAAAACACCAGAGAAAAGGTCAGGGAAGAAGGCTCTTCCTCGTTTAGTGAGACCCTTGTAGATGCAGATTTTCCAAACAACTTTAATGCCCCATCAATTGATAAGTTAGTGGAACTACTAACCCAGATGACAACATCTACTCTTTTGAGTATTGCATAGACATTTTGAAGGTAAAGTGGATGGCTTGATGTAAAATATTTCTTGTTTATTTAGCCGTTGTAGCTTTTCTATGGTTTAGGATGTATGAACCAAGAGAAGTCCATTCTTGGCGACAATTATCTGCCTATTTTCTAAGGCGATTCAACTTATGGAGAGAAGCTTCCTCGGATGTAAACATCATGGCATGCCTAAAACAGGGTGAGAATAAAAGCTTGCATAACTTTATTAAATGCTTTGAATTTATGGTACTTCAGATCGAGGAAACTACTGAAGAAGCATTACTAATGGCGGCTCAAACCGGGATCGAAAGAGTTACTACTACGAGGGACAAAAATAGCCAAAATCCATGATAGCATGAAGGCTTTCTGTAAAAGAGCAAGCAATTATATCTGGATGAAAAAGACCGGATCTACGGTGCAAAGTCAAAGAACTTCTACCTCCAACAATGACAGGAAAAGGGAAAGAAGGATATCATTCACTTGGGAAATGGCAAAAGGAGCTCAACTTCATGGAAAAAACTACCTTTACCCATACTTCCAAGCAGATATATGAAATGAGCAGGATGGAGCTCGCATATAATGTACCCAACAAATGGAAGAAGGTGGAGCACAATTGAGGTGGAGCATACTGTCGCTTCCATAGAGTAAATCACCACCACACAGATAATGGTAGACACTTGAAAAATGAAATAGAAAGGCTGATTCAAAGAAGATACATGGGTAGCTACTAAAAAAAATAAAGACAGGACTCAAAATCTCATCTAGGACCCAAATGAAAACCATGCAAGAAACCCCTCCAACCTCATAATCTCCA
This sequence comes from Allium cepa, assembly GCA_030765085.1. Classification (NCBI taxonomy): domain Eukaryota; kingdom Viridiplantae; phylum Streptophyta; class Magnoliopsida; order Asparagales; family Amaryllidaceae; genus Allium; species Allium cepa. The sequence goes on from CM060937.1 coordinate 1,043,324,660, forward strand.
TCCATGGAGGACCACATCTTGCTGGAGCAAGCAAAAAGGTGCAAGAGAGATATGTGCAAGATACCAAGATACAACAAAGGGCGGTTTTCCATGTTAAGCAAAAGCCAGCATGGGAAATGGTCTTCATGACAACTGATGTGGTAGGAGTGGTATTCCCGCATCAGGATTCCGCTCATTGTCATGGTACAAATTTCAAATTAAACTATGAAATAAAATCTTTTTTGATTTCAAAAGCTCAATCAATGTCATCTTTAAATCCGTGTATGACAAGATAAAGCTTCCAACAGAAATTCTAAAGTCTAGCCTTAAAGTCGATCTACGGCGTTGATAACACCGCAACCGTCCTAGTGGGACTAGCATGCTAGCTTGTTACAGTTGGAAATGCACCTCTACACAAATCATTATGTACGAGCTTCGTGATCATCGACTAACTCTCACCATACACCGCGCTCCTAAGAAGATCTGCACTAATAGACCTAGGGGAATCATCTCACAAAAGGATCTGCTCATGTAGTTCAACAACCCTATTGGGATTGGGACGATAAGGGGAAAACGGTTTTTAGCTAGGGAATTATATAATGTAAATCTTACCTCTAGCAATAAAATTGTTCAAAACTACACTAGTGTCTCTTCTAATACCTGTAATGATAGCAAGGAAAAAAGAAACTGAATTAGTTCAAAGAACTACATCGGTACTAAGTACCAAAGCTGAGGCTAAAACAAGTCATCTTGTGGCTACTACATCAATAAAGAAAGAAAATTGAAAATATATGCACATGATTGGCATTGAGGAATATAAATCGGTCTACGCATAGTACTTCTTTGAAGAAGCTTAGAAATAGGCGCTCACGGTTGCTTTTCAACCAGAAGAAGCAGAAAGTGAAATAGGCTCAAGACTAAGGGAAACAAAGAGAGAATTAAAGCTAGTGGATGACCTTGAAGATAGGCAAGTAAATCCAAAGGACCCCATAAAGATTCTCAAGATAGGAAAGAATCACAGTGTAGACGCCTGAATCGAACTAACAGAATTCTTAAAAAGTTCAACAGATGTATTGGCCTGGACACATTTAGAAATAGTAAGAATAGATCCAGCCATTATTTGTCATGCTCTCAACATTGGTCCCAATGCCCATCTAGTCAGGCAAAAGCACAGGGCCCAATATATAGAAAGGTACGATGCTCTACATGAAGAAGTCAAGAAGCTAAAGGAGAATGGATTCATTAGGAAATTGTAATACCCAAAATGGATCGCTAATCTTGTACTAGTGAAAATACCAAATGGAAAATGGAGGACCTTTATAGATTTTACCAACCTTAACAAGGTTTTCCATAAGGACAGCTTCCCACTACCCAGAATCAATTAGTTAGTGGATGCAACCGTGGACATGAACAACTCTCATTTATGGATGCATATTTAGGGTACAACGAGATAGTTATGTTCGAGTCGGACTAGGAGCATGCTAATTTCTTGATGGACAAAGTGTTGTATTACTGCAAAGTTATGCCATTCGGGCTCAAGAATGTTGAGGCAACTTACCAACGGCGGGTTAATATGACATTCTCAGATCGAATCAGAAAGAATGTTAAAGTATATGTGGATGACATCCTAGCTGGGTCAGAGGAGACCCGGGACAAACATTTAAAGTCCCGAGGTAGTACAATATAAAGCCAAATCCTTTGAAATGTACTTACGCTAATCGGTTGGATAAGTTCCTAGGATACATAGCGAGTGCGTGTGGCATTGAAGAAAATCAAAAGAAGATTGAAGCCATAAGGAAGATGGGAACCCCAATAAAGTTGAAGGATCTCATGAGCCTAACAGAAAAGTAGCAGCGTTAAGTAGGTTCATCTCTATAGCAACAGATAAGAGACTACCATTCTTTCGATCAAGTGAAGATGGGGCAAAATTTCGAATGGATTGAAGAATGCAGAGCCACATTTCAAAAGATGAAACGCCATCTAGTGAACAACACCCATAATATCTAAATCGGTAACAGGTGAGGACTTGTATGTATATTTAGCTGTAATCGATAAAGCTATTAGTGTTGTAGTGGTTCGGGAGTATGAAGGGACACAGAGGCCAATTAGCTTCACAAGCAAGCATTTGTCCGGATCAATGCTGAATTACTTAGTCATTGAAAAGATAGCCTACAAATTGATCCTCATCGCAAGAAAGTTGCTGCCCTACTTCCAGGCGCATCCCATCAGAGTCCTTATAGACAAACCACTATGGCAAATGTTGCAAAGGCCCAACATATTAGGCCGATCATTGAAATGGGCGATGGGGCAGCCAATATGACATCACTTACTACCCAAGGAAAGCAACCAAAGGTCAGCATTAGTAGACTTCATTGTAGGATGCATACTTCTAACTGAATGCCAACCAGAAGAAGAAGTGATTATCCGCCGTTGTGGCAACAGTTTGTAGGTGGAGCTTCAAATGAACAGAGTACAAGAGTCTGATATATGTTGATTACTCCAGATAAGTAGAAATTATATGGTGCAGTACAACTTGGGTTCAAGGGATCACAATATGGGAGAATATGAGTTCTCTTTGCAAGCTTGAAAATAGCCTAGGTAATGAAGGTAACCCTTATTAAAGTTTACAACAATTCCTAATTAGTTGTGAACCAAGTAAAGGAGCCTACCTTAGCCAAGTATGTGGAACTTTTTGAGAAATTACTGGAGTAGTTCGAACAATTCGGCATAGAGAAAATTCCACGGGAAAACAACTCTTTTACCAATTTATTAGCTAAACTTGCAAGCACTAAAGTAGCAAATGACATGAAAGCAATTACAACAGGCATAGCTGAGCATTACAGAAACTAACCAAATACCGGTCTTAACTCAAGCCCAACATGCAATGATCCTGGGATCTCAAGACTAGGAAACCATAGAAAATTGAGGGCAGTCCCCAACTGAACCACCATTTTAGCAAATTGAAGAAAAATTTTGGATGACCCTCATTAAAAAGTTTCTGGTAAATGGATTCCTACACTAAAACAGAAATGAACCCCAAAATTAAGGTATTAGGTTTCGTATTACTCATTCAATGATGGGACATTGTACAAGAGAGCGTATGCCACCCCTATCTTAGATGTGTTTCCAAAGTAGAGGGAACACGAGTCATAAGAGAAGTACATATAGGGCAACGCGGGTACCTTTTTGGGAAGCCAAATTAGCAAAGAAAGCACTAAGGCACAGTTATTACTAGCTCATGGCACTTTAGGATGCAGTAGAATTTGTAAGAAGATGCGATAGATGTCAAAGATTTGCAAGTATCCCCAGACAGCCATCCCACAAGCTTATCCCACTAGCTAGCCCATGGCCCTTAGATCTACGGGACATAGATTTAATGCGTCCACTTCCTATGTCAAAGGGGGAGCGAAGTACGCTATAGTGGCGACATACTACTCCACCAAATGGGTGGAGGCGGAACCTTTATCCACCATCATCGCGAAAAAGGTTGTTACCATTGTCCTAAAAAATATAATCACAAGGTTTAGATTCCCCCACAAAATAATCACTAATAGTGGGACGCGATTTGAAAGTAGAGAATTTACACAGCTTTGCAAAAAAAGGCGTAATTAAAAGTTTCTCCTCCATCATGCACCTACAAGCAAATGGGTGGTTGAAGCAGCAAACAAGACTATCAAAAGGTTACTTAAGCAAAGACCATAGAAGGAAAAAGGAAAATGAGTAGAAGTATAATCCTTAGCATTATGGGCTTATAGGACTTCTACCAGATCTCCAACTGGCCACACCCTTTTTTTGTTTACCTATGGATACGAAGCAATGCTTCCTGTTGAAGTAGAGGTCCCACCACATAAAAGGATATCATAAATGACAAAAAGGATAGGAAGCTGCCCTCGATCTCATTCAAAATGGAAGAGATGAGGAGTAGTCATATCTGCCACATACTGACAAAGGATGGCTAGAAATTAAAACATCAGCCTCTACGAAAGAAACTTCTACTAAGGAGATTTAGTACTGTAAAGAGTAATGTCCAACATAAAAGATCCACCGTATGGAGCTTTGGGCCCAAATTGGGAACGACCATTAGTTATAGAAGAATTTTGGCTAACGGGGCATACCGATTATCGAAACTTGATGGAAACCTCGTTCTACGAACATGAAACTCAGAGCATCTCTGGCCATATTTGTATGATTTATGTTACTTATGTAATAAATAATGTAATTATTATGAAAAGTAATTATACGATGAACTGGACGTATGGATATTGGATAGTCCTAGCTAGTACGAAAATCTATTTGCGTTAATCTTTTTGATATAGCTAAATAACTATGTTGGATGTAGGGATATTAGACGGCCTAAACCAGCTATCAAAACAAAACTGTGCAAATGTAGCCTGGCATTTAGCCAAATAACTAAATTGGACATAGGTTTATTGGCCAGCCCGAACCAATGTAAAAATCTCTCTATGTTGATTAATGTGACAAAGCCACATTGGAGTAAGGATATTAGATAGCTTGAGCCAGTATAAAAAACCATGTGCATGAGTTAAAGAGGTTGTAAATATGCGACCTGACTTCGCGGTCAAGCATTAGTCCACCTTCAAATAGCGGGGCAGATTACTCAAAGCGCACGGCAAAGCTTAAATGCTAAGACAATCAAGTTCATGGTAGTCAACCATTAGAAAGCATAAGCTGCACTGATAATAAATCCGAAGATCGCAAGAAAATGAAAACGCATGATATGTGCAAAAATCAACATATCTAGTACAGTCCTAGAATCAACTTAAAAGCTTTCCCGGAAAACATCAAAAAACAACAATTTCCTTATATTTATTTAGCTCCATTAATGCTCATTGGAGTATATACGTATTTATACGACTCAAACCTTGACAAATGCTTTAAAAGCTTGAAAGAAAAATGACAAACTATAATCTATAATAAAAAAACAAGATCACGAATCTGACTCGGATTTAGAGGAAGTCTCAATTATAATCTTGTCTCGACCGGTAAGGTCTACGGACATTCGGTGATGGACGCTGAGCGGAATTGTCCTTAGGTTGAAGAGTAAGAAATAGGTCATTTAATTCAGTTTACGCTTGATGAATGAGCAACGCTACCAAAAGCAGCACAAGGCTCATAGTTAGCGTCGGCCCAAACATCACCATAATCATGCGGGTTATAATCGTAATATGCACGATTGTACAAAAAGGATAGATCGTGCCCAGGCCAGAAGTGAGTGAAGAAATTGATTGCACACTTTGTGGCAATGTCTGCCATAACCTTTCTTACCTTCTCATCATGGATCTAATCCATCAAAGAAGCCCTATCCAACCCTTCTAGTGAAGTGCAAGCAGCATCAAGGTGGAGCTGAGACTCTATGGTAAAAACTTTGTTCTCAAGATCATTTAGACATTCCATAGCCACTCTCCTGACCCACTCAATCTCATTCAAAAGTTGGTCCTTTGTTTTCATGGTAGTCCCAGAGTAGAGTTCGAAAAGCGCATGCGTAATAGAAATATAAGGTGAGTTGCTACTCCCAGCAGTTTTTATCCTTTTCCTATAAAGTTGTTAGCTCGGTAAGCTTGGCCTTGTAATAGCCTTTTCCATTTTTTCATGCAAGAACAACATCAGGGTCTGCCCCAGGTGGGTTTGCAGGGGCTTCTTTAATGCTAATTTTTCTCGTGATCTACTCATTTAATTCCTCCACTTTACATTCAAGAGACTTAACTTTGTTCGTATACACGAACTCATGTATGCCTTAAGAATCTTACAAAAAACGTTCCAACTTGGCAATCCTAGTCAGAGTAGAGGAAAGCTTCCCTTCCAGATCAACATTCCCTGGATCTCGATCGAAGAAAGTTGGTTGAAGATCAAATTACCTTGCAAAGAACTAAATTAAATAGAAGTTCGACTAAGTAAAACACACAAGAAGGTTACAACCTTCACAAATAATTTCAATCTACAAAGTATTGTACCAAAAAAATATACATAACTGCGTATACATAAAAAATCATTTTACGTTTTAAATTCCTAAAAAAATGACTCTAGAAACACCAAAGGCATGTTGCCTATGGATGGAGCTAAGCTAATGTGAGTGGTCTTACGAGGGTCATAATAAGAACCCGCCAAATGATCTTTTGGCTCTTCCATGGTCACTTTGAAACCATCGATATTGAAAAGGAAAATTGTATCAAGCGTCAGGTAGAAACAACCAACAACGTCTATGGCATGCTGCAAGGAAATCCACCCCATCTTGCATTTAGCTTTCTCCTGTCTAAGTTTTTCTATAAGGGCAGCAATATAGTCTTGTCCAGGTTTATCAACAGATGCTGTCGTTGCATTGAAGGTGGCCTGAGCTTCATGAAAAGAACCCTTAAGCTCGTTGATCTTGAGTATAGCTTTCTCTCTTGTGCTTTCTAAAGTATCAATCAAAGCATCCCTAGTTTTATTCGTTTTTATAGAGAAACCACTGAAACACCCAAAGGTAACCGGTCTTCCACCCTTCCCTTCGCGAACGAGAAAGCATCTTCGACTCCAACTATGCTAGTTGTTACTTGTAGTGGGCCTCCATCCCTCGTAGTTTTCAATGGAAATGAAGTTCCACTCTCCTTTTCCGATTGTTTGCCAAAGAAAGGTTCATACCCAAGGTGTGAGCTGGAACCATGTCCGATTGGATCCCTCTGCCATTTCCTCCTTCAGTTCCTTCCTTCTTCAATTTGGAGGGCGAGTTGGGTAGACATATCTTCTATAATTTTATTCAATTTTGTTATTTATTCTTCATAAACAATTCCATGAAGTGCTTTGTCATCTTTTATGAATTGCTGCAATTCACTCAACTTTGATTCGGCTGCCGCAACTCCTTCCCATAACTTAATGTTAAGTTGAACGCACCTTTCACCTTCTTAAGCTCTGAAAGGGCTTCCTTTAAGTCTTCCGCAAGCTTTTCATTAATGAGTGTTAGAAGGAAATTCTCCTTGTTTAAGCTCACGGTAGGAGTCGTGACTAGTACCTCAAATTTTGGCACACTTTCATCATCCTAGTAATGAACAAGTGGGCAGCAGGAATGTTGGATTCAAAGGCCTTTGAATTCAAAAGAAGGCTCATAGGGACTAGCCTAATTTATGATAATTAAAACTTGATTCAAATATAATAAAAATATGCCAATTTAAATTTAAACAAAGCATATATTATCAAGAACACCATCACACGGTAAGTCCAATGACTCCATATATAAAAAAATAACAACCATAGGCAGAACTCACTCCCTATGTAAATTCCTAAGCCTATTCCTAAACCACTCTAAGTGAGGACTATCGGTTGGAAGGAGTCGCTTTCTAAAATATATTTCCAATGGCATAGTACAAAATCCCTGAGCTCCTCCATCTCTTTAATGACTTCATCAATCTTGGAAAGAAACCCTTTGGTTTCCTCCTTAAGTAGATAAATGACTCATCTAATTCTTTCTAACACCTAAAATAGCCGTTGCACTAAGACCAAGGTGATCTAGGGTTTGAGTTTGAGCCTTTTCTCGCTTTCTTTATAAGTTTAGTAAATAAAACTTATTCAAAAGACTAAAACAAACAAAATAAACAATAAAGATGACATGGTCATTCATAAGACTGTAATAATATAGAATAACAACAAAGGAAATTTATCTAACAAAGCGAAACTAACAAGCTAATTTTTATCTGCATACTAAGAAGATCTTAAGGTTCACATGCAAAAGTTAAGTAGTTACACAAGGAGGTAAAGAGACCCCAGCTTCTTTGGACAACTAAATATCAATAGGTGCCCAGTTCCCTTGAACGCTACATCTTTGCTTGGTTGCCCAAAAACAGAAGGAAAGGCATTTTCTACCGTAAGCTCCTCGACCTACTTAGTCTACCAACTAGTGAGAGCTTTATTAATCTAGAAAGGTTCCTTTAAAAAGCTAAGGCTAACCTCAGTGGAGAACTAGTGCAGAGATGAGGCATACATTTAGTAGACCATGATGTAAGTAATGTCAAAAGGCTTCTTCCGGAACGTCGCCAATGCATCCTCCTTCTCCTTTAGCTTGCTATCTTCCAATGCTAAAAGCATCTTCCCCAGCCTTCTTCGCCTTCTGGGCTTCGTGCGATATGCTTTAAACTCTTCCTCGATCTTAGTCTTATTGAAAGTTGTTGTTGCAGTCTACCTCAAGCTTGGCATTACGGGTGATGGCTATGACCTGGTCATTCTCCTTTTTTTAACCTCCATTGCTAAGGCCTCAGGCTAAATAAAAAAAAGTGAATCATCAAAATAAGGTGGGTCAAAAAAAAAGAGAAGAGAGGGGAATGCTTACATAAGTACAAGCCTGCTCTAGTTCGATAGCCAAGGCAGAAAAGGCAAGTGAAGAAGGCGAAGAGCAAGAGGTGAAGGAGAAGCGATGCTTGAAAAATTATCCGGAGTAACTCGCCCCGGTCTCTCAACAAAACACATATAGCACATTCGGGCAAGAGAAAATAATGAATGCAGGGTCAGAAAAAGACTACACAGGTGGAACAGGGAGAGCTCTTGGAGAAGAAAGGGAAGAAAATACAGTATGCTTCTTGGAAAGTTGACCGGAGGCCTCATCGTCACCATGCCTCCTCTTTTAGGGTTTTTTCTTCATCGGTTTCGTAGCTTCAAACAATGCATCTGTAAGGTCATCATCCATTTCACCTGTATTTAAAAGGAATTTCGAGATTTGTAAATATTCACATGAAATTCAGGAACAAAAAATAATATACCTTTAACCTATTTTTAGTAAAGTATACCCTAAGGTTCATCGGAAATTGAAGGAAACATTAAATGAGGGAAGTTGTGATTCAAGCGCAAAATGCCATACTTTTCCATCATCGATTTAGTAAAAAACATTTGACTTTTTATTTCCTTTACATTTTATCCTATAATGCAATTTCTACAGGACTTATATGACTTAGTAACATCATCAAAAAAATAGGTCGATTAGGGTACAGACGAAAGGAGGAAGTGAAGTTGTAAGAATCTGAAACAAAGTAATATTGATCGATCCATCTCCACGCTTGGGAGGGACAGATTCCATGATCAATTTTTTGGCTTAAGCATAATAAAAACCAGCATCACCCCAGGTAAGACTTTTGTTGATATCAAATATAAATTGAAGCTCTACATGGGTAGGAGGAGAACCATTCTCTACGTAAAGGATGAAAGTGGCAATTACAAGAGAATAAGAAAGGGGAGCGAGTTGAATGGGAAAAAGATCAATGGTGGTTAGCCACCCATAGAGGATCAGACTTGGGGGAAGATAAAGCCTGCATCAAATATTCTCGGGAGTGAGAGAAGTAAACCTATCAGGGGTTGCGTAAATATGTTCATGAGGTTTAGGAACCCTAGCTTGATAACCTTTGAACACAAAATGGTTCAAAATACCCTTGATATCTTTTAGCCGAGTCATCTTGGAAGGTAAAGATAAAAGAGAAGAAGAAGAAGCCATGCCAAAATCACAACGTTAAATGATAAAATTATTAAAATATACACGGGGCTACAAAAGAAAAAAGTTCTGTACTTCGGTCTTAAAAGAAATTAGACTTGAAAACGATCGATTAAGCAAATATGAAAATCTACTTATATCTTCTTTCTTTTGATTAAACAAAGAGGTGTAAAGGATATACATACCTTACTCAATTTTTTTCCACACAGTTGGAACGATAGAAATTTTCTAAATGTCAATCAATTAACAACAAGGATAATGACACAAAGATCAAGATAGATTTTCTAGGAAAAAGAAGAGATTGATGTTACAGCTTTATACAGGGTGTAATGATCCGTATTTTACATACCGAAGGACCGTAAAATATTATTTTCAAATTCATATTGGGCCATATGACTTTTGAATATTGCCGTTTCTGACCCATAGTAATTCAGTCGGATGATTTTGACCTTGATTTATTTTTGGGCACTTTCAGTGGTTATACGTATTACGTCGATATACGTAGACAAACACACTAGTGAATTTACACAAATAGAAAATGTCTCTTGGTTAAGGAGAAAGTGTATGAGCCATGCAGCGAAAATTTTCGAAATTGGACGTTTTGGCAACACATACGACCTAAAAGTCCAAAAATAACATCCAGGTCCCCAGTCTCGAATTTCGGTGAAACTTATCCCATTATAACGGGAAATATAAGACTATTAGCACCATTCAGGAATTTTCATGATCGGACATTCATAGGAATCTTAAGAGCATAAACCATGTGTTGGAATTTTCAATATTGAAGAAAAGTGGTACACTAACTGTAACCCTGACCCTAATCCTTAATCTATAAATACAACACCTCCTTTCCCTGGCCGCATGATATCATTTCATCATAAACATCGTATCCCTCACCTTGGAAACCCACTCACATCTCCTCTTTGCCCTCTTCATTCTCACTTAATAAAGCATCATTTTAGATGAAACAAAAGTCGAGACTCTTTATTTTTCGAGGGCTACGTTACCATGACCTTGGATCGACCCTACTCCGATCATCCTCGTCGAAAATTGCAGATCTGATGAGAAATTGGTTTTTAGAGGAGATTGGGTTTTGATAATATAGATTTGTTCGCTTAGCATGGAAATTCTAGAAATATAGATGGTATAAGCCGTAGGGGACCGAGGTAGTGACGTCAAGCTTGAAAAGTAGGGAAAGAAAAATGGGTTTCTTTATGTTTTTTGGCAGTGATAGGCCATCGAGGTTGTGGGGTAATGGCTACAGCATGGTGCGGCATTGGGGTGAAGGTGGCAGTTGTTGGTGGAAGGAGGTGGTCCGGCGAGGGGTGAGGCAGTGAAAACGGAAAAAAAGAATATATGGTAGCAGCAGGTCGCGACCAGGGATGTGGCTTCTAACAGAGGTGCCGGCGGTGGTGTGAGCGCATGTGGTGTCTGTAGGTGGTCTGGGTAGAGGCATAGGTGGTAGTGCATGGTGGTTTGATGCATGTCGTGCGTATATGTAGAGGTGGAGTTATTTTCTTGACGTGAAGGAAGGCTATAGGATATAGGAAATGGGAAGAAGTACTACTTGGCATGGGTGGGCTAAAGGGTTGGAATTGCATGTATGTGAAGAGGTAGTGATTTAATATTGAAAATAATTTATCAGGCTAAGTGTGATTAGTTAGGTTAATTAATTAATTTATTTATTTATATAAGTCAATTTCTTATACTACCTATATCTTTTGCGTACGTGGTCCAATTTGGACGTGGTTTCTTACGTTGCACTTGTATTGGAGCCTACTATGATTTTGCATAGAATTGGATAGATTTGGTTGAAGTGGTTAATATTTTCTCTCACCATACTATGATTGTTAATATAGTATGAAAATAATGTTTTAAAATGATTTCGAACTTTAAAATTATTACTAATATATTTAAATCCCCATTTGATTTTATAAAAGAATTTTAACGTGTTTTAAAATGGTTTAAGTCGAATATTATATATGTTATTACCGGCGTACTATTTTTAGAAAATCACTATATTTAGGCCACTTTTGATATGAATCCCCATATTGGTAGATATAGACGTGTTATATATGTCGTATGTACGCTATGATAGATGTATGCATGTTTGTTTGCTGTTTTGGTTGAAAACGCCAATTGTAGGCAATATAGTGTTAGGAAATATCCCATAGGATAGAATTTCACTCATAAAGTTTCGTGCATATCGACCAATCTGAAGATGAAAGACAATGGACTTAGGTATGTGCTTTGAACTTTAGGATGGACGTTAGACATTTTCATTTGGTTTGTACCTAGCCGATATTGGTTAAGTACACGACAAAAATGGTCATTATCTACTACTCTAGAGTGATCAAAATCTACCATCATTGATGATGGCTGATATGGCCAATTTTGACATGGGTGATGGAAAGGCTTTGAGAGGCATGATGTGATGGTTCGTTCTTTCATTCGAAATTTGTTTTTGATTTTATAACTCTTCGACGTGCATCGATGGTGAAACAATGATGTGATGCTACGACACAATGGCTCATGAAAGCAAGTGAAGGCTTCGATGATGGACCGCCACACTTTGAGATGTAGAGCATAAGGCTTCGGTCCAGACATAAGGAACTACTAGAGGATGCTTAGAGGACAACTAATGATATTTTGCGACTAGTGATGATGGCCGAGAAGTCGTCCCAACTTTAACGACTCTAGATGGGAGTGTTGTGATGACCTAAAGATCAGTTCTAGGATATGCTTTTTTATATATTATATGTGCAAATGGATCACAGAGACCAAGGCTTCATAGGGTACTCGTAGAGAGGGGTATACATTGGGGATATGATGGTTTCTGAGGACGTGATGGTTCACATAGCATGATGGCACTTTAGTCTAAATAAGAGATGCGTATACCCGGACATACGTAATGGTGAGTCCGGTTCCTAGCCTATTAGGTGGCACCGATTCAAGTGTCGAGGAACAAAGATGTCATGTAGTCCTTAACCATGATGGGTCATTAGACTTATCACGTATCCAATGCATTGAACGAGTGAATGCGAGGATAAATAATGGATGTTATATTTGTTTGATTGTTTATCATCGTAAGGATGTCACATGATATTGATATTATTGATGTATATATTTAGACACCCCTTCGTATTTTGATGCATTGTACACCCTTGACGATTATGATATGAAGTAGCATGTATCCTATGTTATGTGGTAACTTTTTGGATGTAGGGACAGGTAAGTACGATTCCCTATATCTTCTATTCCATATACTATATCGAGTTCTATAGTATTTTGAGATTGTTTATTGCTTATACCAGACTGTTGTTAGACTCGAGATTTTATGCTTTGCTTCTTATTACCTTGAGTATTCTTAAATGAGACTATAACATATGTAAATAGCAAACAGAATTCTATAGATGGGCTAGCAGGAGGTAATGCTTTCTCATACCTTTATTTATAGGCTTATTATTTCTTATTTCGCTGTGTGACACTATGGAGCCTCGAAAGTGCTTAACTTACTATTATTAGAGATAGTCCATTAGTTCAGTTTATTTATCATCTGTATAAACTCTGTTATTGTTTTGTATAACTATATGAGCTAGCGTACTCTAGTTTTGTGATTTACTTAGTTAATGCTATCTCTCATGTTTTAATTTTATGACGATTATTATATTTTTTTGATGCGCTGTGAGATAAATGATAGGTTTTGTGATTACATGTTGTTTTCTTTCCCTTTACTTCTATTCTATTTCTCTTATTTACTTCATTCTTTTCGTTAGACCATCGTCCTATATCGGTCGAATGCTTATGTAGCGCACTTTTTGACTCTGAGAGCATCAGAGGTGTAAAATGGTCGTCACTTTTGGTATCAAATTTTTGGTTCATGATTAACCTGAGTTGATATTGTAATCGAGTAGAGATAGGATATGAGTTTTCGCCTTATACTGGATTGAGAATATACCTATATACGAATGAGTGTGGATTTGTTATACATTTTGGTTTTCAAAACTATATGGTAGTAAATATTGTATATAAGTTGTAGTGCACACACGAGTACTATTGATGTAGTTTTTCTTTATGAGAGACCGATCGTCCTGATTATAGATTAGGTATGATCTGGCATACAGTAAACACTACAATTGACTCCATCTTTCGAGTAGGGGGTAGGCAGGATCGGGGACCACTAATCCTGATTTATAGAATATGTTCACTGAGATGGTGCAAGCATTATTCTAGAATGCCTATGTTGCTCCAAATGATTATGTTGCTCAAGTGCAAATGGATAGAATCGACTTTGTCGAGTTGTATAAAGAAAATATGAGTTTAAGAGGCAGATCATTCCTTAAAACAGAGTTGAGTATTGAGGTGCAAGATTGGATCGATATTTGCAAAATGATCTTTGATGACTTGGAGTAGATGATGCAATGGGGTAGAAGTTGACCTCTGGATGACTCCGGAGACGAATAATGAATTGGTGGAGTGCCCTTATAATTTCAATTCCTGAGTATCATTTTACTTGGGAATAGATCATAGTTCGGATTGGAGAGAAATTTATCTCGAATTCTCAAATGCCAATAATGTTCAGGAAGTTCGTCGACTTAAGTAAGGCGATATGTCCGTGTTGAAGTATGTGGCCGAATTTGATGTACTATCGAAGTATGATCTATCTTAAGTTGATACTCCACTCGAATGAAAGTTCATAATTGGGTTGAGTGTTCATCTTCGGAAGCCACTGATTGGTCATTTGACGAGCGCCTCGATAAGTTGATAGAGAAGGCTTTACGATATGAGAGCCTATACCCAGCATAGAAGGATTGTCCCGAACCAGCTAAGAAGGGACCTATAGAGAAGGCATTTGCATTAATTCCATTTCAATTTTGTCGAGTGCTCCATCGATGAAAGAGAAGGAAAAAGGCATTACTTTCTAGGCATGCTTTCCATTTATGGTGTTCCATACGTGTTTTGTTCGATATCAGGTTTCACATTCCCTCATATCTAGTGATTTTGGTAGATTGATTGGGATTAAGACCCAAGATATTTAACCGACTTTTAAATTACGACGAACCTTGTTGGGGGCTTAGCCAACATATGCATGGTTTGTCGAGATTTATCCTTATTGATTCATGGATGTTTGTTTGTTTGTTATTGATTTGTTTTGGATTTAATAGTGTTCAGTATTATAGTCTAGGAATGAACTGGCCAAAGAGGTACGAAATAGTGGTGGATTGTGAGAGGTCGTTGGTGATGATAGGGACTGACGATGAGCGGAAGGTAGTCTTGGCTACCAATTGGATGATGAGAGGTGATGGTTCGCTTTCTATATTCGCTCGATATCCCACGTGATGAGTTATCAACCGTGCAAGTAGCTTGAAAGTATCCAAACATATTTGATGAGGTAAATGAATTACCACTATATAAGAATAAAGTTCTGTATCGATCTGTTCAAAAGTGCCAAACCAGTAGCTATGTCTTTGAGGCATATGATGCCTAAAGAGGGGAGGAAATTGATGGTGCGAGTGGATTACTTATTGAGGTGAGGGATTATTCTTAGGAGCATATTTGAGAGGGATGCACCTTTTGTGTTAGCTACTAAGGCAGATGGATCTTTTTGGTTGTATGTTTATTAGCATGAGCTGAATGAGATAATGAACAAGTATCCACTCCCGCATATTGATGGTTGTTCAATCAGCTCTATGGTAGATGTTGTTCTCTCAGTTGGACTTTGTGATGAGGTTTCATCTACTTAGCGTAGCAAAAGAGAGAGTGTCGATCACAACATTTCGTACGCTACTTTAATTTTATTGGTAAGTTATGTCGTTCGTGTTAACCAACGCATCAGCATGCTTTATAGATCTTATTAACTGTGTTTCGAGGGATCGGTTGGGTAAGTTTGTATTTATGCCCATTGATGATACTTTTGTTTACTCATGGATGAAAGAGGAGTACAAGACATGATTGATGATTGTATAAAAGGTGTTGAGAAAACACCGATTGATGGTGATATTCTCCGATTATCACTTCTAGAGGAGGAAAGTGGGATGCTTGGATCATGTTGTTTTCGAGAAGGATATTGCTATGGATCATACAAGTAATGACAATCTAGGATTGGAATAGACCCAAGAGTGCTATGGATATGAGGAGTTTTATTGGATCAGTGGGATATTTTAGACATTTTACCAAGGATTTCTCAAATGTAGCGACACGGTTAACCAATTTGACGATAAGAATCGGGCTATTAATTGGGATGCGAGGTGTAGATACGCATTAATGAGCCAATGAGGGAGGTTGACGAGTGCACTGGTGTTAGTCATTCCGAGAGGAAATGAGGAGTTGATAGTACACACAAATGCTTTTGGCACTTGACTAGGTGCAATATTAATGCAGAAGGATATGGTTGTCGCTTATGCCAGTTGACAACTGAAAATGCATGAGTGGAAGTGTCCGGCTTATGATTTGGAGTTGGCAGCTATAGTATTTGCTTTGTATATTTGGAAACTCTATCTTTTTGGAGGAGGGTTCGAGTTATTCACTGATCCCACATCACTGAAGTATCTCTTCTTCGAGAAGGATCTTTACCTTTTCCGGTAACGATGGTTGGAATTATTGATCTCTAAGACTTTGATATTTCCGATATGCCCAACAAAGAAATGATGTCACTGATGCTTTGAGTGGAAGAGATGTCAGTTTGGGAGCGATGTTCCTAGAGTGGATGCAGCTCGAGTTTATTATTGGTTATGACTTCAGAACTCGATGTGAGCGACAACCAATGACGATGGCTAGTTTGACTATCAGACTTAATTGGATTTAGCAGATTGGTACTAGTCAAAGGCATGAAGCTAGGTCTACGGAGATCATGGATAAATTAGATGAATAAGTATTGTATGTAGAGGTGATGCAGTGCGGACTCAACTGGGATGGTTAGCTCCATAAGAGTGAGATAATGTTTGTTTTTGATATCGTTGGTTGTGGGATGAGGTACTACGAGACTGCTATAATTCGAGATTGAGTATATGTCAAAATGGTAATAAAATGTACCATGGTTTGAGGTAGACATTTTATTGGAAAGAGATGAAGGATATCAGTCATTCTTCTCGAGATTTATAAACAACTAGCCAGTAAAAGCTGAGTTGAAGAAACCAAGTAGTTTGTTACAACCACTTAAGATTCCTAAGAGGAAATGGAAATAGATATTGATGGACTTCATTGATGGATTGCCAAGGACCAAAATGGGATATGATAGCGTTTGGATCAAATTCAATAGAATGACGAAGAATGCAAAAGTTATGTTCTTTAAGTCCAGTAGAACAACATCTAAATTAGTCGAATTATATGTGAAATAGACTGTCTGATTTCATGGTGTGTTGAAGTGCATTGTAAGTAACCAAAATCCATTCTTCACTAGTGAGTTTTGGGAGAGCTTACAAGAGGAATTGGGAAATTTGATACCGGATCAACTAGATGATGTAGAGATCGAACCTAAAACTTCGAGACCTCATAGGCCTATTCGTATCGTGAGACATGATCTGAAATAGGTTAGGAGAAAGGCGAATGTAACGACCGTGCTTTACATATTGAAGGATGGTAAAATATTTTTGTTTTATTTATATGAGGTTGTACGTACAATTTTAGGATATGACTTTTAGGAACATTTTACACACTCATGATTTTCTGAAAGTTCTATGTGACAATTTTGATCCTGGAAATCTTGTTTGGGCTATAACTTTTGATAGGAGTTGACTTAGAGTCTCAAACTAGTTTATTGTTTTAGGATGATGGTTTCCATTATGTGGAGTGGTCATAATAGAAAAATGGACTTATGGTTAGAAAGCAATTCCTTTTATAAGCTTTAATAACTGTCGGTAAGAATTAGCGTGTAATTAGTTAAGCTCATAAGTAGGTCCATTAGTCTAATTCGAGATTTACTATAAATAGAGGGCTGGAAAGTCAAATTAAAACTTTTTCTTCTCTCCCAAATCAGATCTAAATTCTCATCAACCCTGGATCCATCTAAAATCTCCAAATTACTTTCTAAATTAAATCGAATTGAAGGTTAGTGAATAGATCATTGAATTGAGGATTGAGATCATCGATTTAGCAGATTTGCATTGCTTTTGATACCTTTCCAATTGGATCTACACTCAAATTAGTTGAATTTGATAATTGGTGGGTGGTTTATGATTTCTCAATATCCTATGCATGTTTATATGGTATATTTATAGTTTTTAGCATGATTTTTTCCACAAAAGCCCTTTTCTGACCTTAATTGTATGTTAACATATGTTTATGACCTAAATTGATAAATTTCATTATGACTTGTTGAAATGTCTTTGAAATCCATCTTGTTTACATTCATATGTTCGTTAACTGCTTAGATTTGTTTTCGAATATGTTTGATTGTTATAATTCTATGCATTATTTTTTTGAATGAAGTAATTACATGTTATTCCACATTTTTATGTTGTGCTTTGATGTTGTTTGCTAGTGGTTTGAGTGTTAGGAAGAAAGGTTGGTGAATTTGGAAATTCGGAGGCAAAGATCATCGGAATTGGATAAAACTTGAAGGAGGAGCTTTGGAGCATGGAAAGAGCTTAGATTTCAAGTCGTGGGTTCCAATTTGTTAAAGAGATAAGTCGGTACCTACTTTTTTCTTTCGGCACCGAGTTATTTTAGTTGGACCAATGGGTCGGCGGTTAGCATGGTTGGATAGAGCTTGGCTAGAAGAGCTTGTTCATGGCATGGTGTAGGAAATTGGTTAAGTGTTTGAGTTTGTACCGTATTGTTTTCTAGAACTTGAAGTGGGTGATTTGGAGTGAGGACCGAGTTGTTTAGGTGGATTGGTTGGGGTCAAAGCATCTAGGCATGGAGTACTAGAAGCAAGGAAGGAGAGGAGAAAACTTAACCAATGGTTGGCTAAGGAAATAAGTTGGTGTCGACTTATTTAAGTCGGTACCAAGTTGTTTTGGTAGGTTCTATGGATGAGAAACTTTTGGAAGATAAGTAGAGATCCTGTAGATCATATTGGAGGTGTTGGCTCATTCACATCATGGTTGGATAGCAATGTAACAGCATGATTAAAGCTATTTATATTCTAGTTTGTGACTCATGGTAGGAGTAGGTACCAATGGTAGCATCTCGACAAAGGAGAGAGCTATAGAGTGAGGAACATGGTGGGTTCTCGATTAATGGAAACTAGATGGAGCAATAGAAGGCCTCGAAATCTGAATGGAGCAAAGGAGGGCTTAGATGTGAATGTGCTAAGGAATTACTGAAGTGTTTTCTATTGTACTCGAAGCAGGAGTATTGTAAGGATGACATGGCTCATGTAGGGATCTGTATACCCTGGACCGGTAGCTTTTTGTCTAATGTCTAGTTTTAGGCTACGAGATGTATCGAGATTTAGGCTACGTGATATGAGAGTTAAAAATCCGAGATTTCCATTAGTCCCTAGCAGTAAAGAGGCCATACAAGTTATCATATATTCAGAGTGCAAGGATGAGTGACAGTGAGTATTGCTTGATTGATGTTATGGTTGTTTTGGTTACTTTCTTTAGTGGGCTATCACTCGGGGATATCATTGGAAGTAGGTACTGGAGATAGGGATATCTAGACACCCATCATTCTAGTTGTGAAGTACCTTTATGATATTGTAGAGTAGTATATTATAGTGTTATGTGCTAACTCGTTGGTTGCAAGGATAGGTCAGGAATGGTTCGTGTACTCTTGTTCCTTACCATATTTACCCGTATAGTATTTTGGGATTCATTTATCACTCACACTAGACTATCGCCTGACCCAAGGTTTTATACTTTGCATCTTATTATTTTGGGTGCTCTTAAATGAGTTGGCTAGATAACTAGCCTAGATGACGCAATAACCGTTCGAAGGACGAGATGAATGGAGTTATCTCGTATTAAATACATATATGGATTTCTGCGCTTTTTCGCTGAGCAACACTGTGAGATATACGATAAGTTATATGTTGTGTTTATTATTATTTACCTTGATGATTGTCCTATATTGGTCAGGCACCACTACAGTGCATTATTTATGTACTATTGGTGACGCCGGTATAGGGCAGTTGTGACATTTAGTATCCGAGCTTTAGTTACACGATTAACCAGAGTTGATACCGTGACCCAGTAGAGATAGGGAAGATGTTATCACCTTAGACCGAATCGAGAGTACATATGCGAGAGAGTGTGTACTTGTTTTCTACTTTTCTTTACAAAACTATATAATAATATTATATCGAATAAGTCGCATGCACATTAGCACAATAGAAATAATTTTATTTATGAGAGACTGATCATTCTAGTTACAGATAAGAATTAGCTGGCATATAAGGAAAATTGAGAGATCTACTTCAGGACTTGAAGAAGTGGCAGGATCAGGAGCTACTACGCTTGATTTTCAAACTATGTTCAATACTATGATAGCAACGATGATGAGGAATACTCCTAGAATGGCTGTTGGTGGAGGTGCTCCTGTGCAAGTGCCTAGGAATGATTTCAATAAGTTAAGCAAAGATTACTCTACTTTGGGAGAAAAACCATTATGTGGAATGGAATCAGCCATAGAAGTGCAAGATTGGACTAATACTTGTGAGCGCATCTTTAGTGCTATGGAAGCGGATGACGCTATGAAGAGAAAGTTGGCTTCCAGTCAATTTAATGGGCATTCCATGAATTGGTGGAATATCGTGACCATTGCTACACCTATATATCAATTTAGTTGGGAACAATTTAAGACAAGGTTTGAGGAGAAGTTCATTTTGGCTGCTTAGAAGTCGGCGTCGTTTAGGAAGTTTGTTGATCTTAAGCAAGGAGGGATGTATGTTCTTGAGTATGTTGTAGAATTTAATGCTTTGTTGAAATACGGGATGTCATTCATCAATACTCCCTTGAGGAAGAATGAAAAGTTTACCATTGATCTAAATGACTATCTTGGAGAGAAATTGATAGACCGCATTGATGAGTTGTTTGAGAAACTTGTGGAGAAAGCACTTCGTCATGAGAATCTGTACCCCAAATCTAGGGCTGATTTTTTTACTCCACTAAGAAAAAGGGACAAACCCGTAGAAAGGTGGTGAAGGCAAGAAGAAGTGGAATGGAAAGAGGAGGCAGTCCAAGGAGAAGAATGGTTAGAAAAAGGGAATGTGGGAACTTACTTGCTATGGATGCAAGGAGAAGGATCACTTGATTAAGGATTGTAAGTGATGAGAAGTAGTGCTACAATTGTGATAAGCCTAGGCATTTGAAGAAGGACTGTCCGGAACCGATGAAGGATAAGCATAATGTGAAAGCATGTGCTTTGGATGCTCCTGACTTCGCCGAGTGCTCCTTCGACAAAGGAGAAGGGGAAGGTGGTTGTCATTCAAGGTATGCTTTCTATTGGCAAAGTTCATGTTTAAGTTTTATTTGATACTGGTGCTTCATATTCATTCATATGTGGTGATCAAGTAGACAGATTGGGATTGATACCTGAGATAGTAAACCGGCCATTGATCGTGATGAACCTTATTGGAGGCTCTACCATCTTTATATGGTTTTTCATGGCCTACTGTTATTGAGTCGTGGATGCTTTTTTGTTTGTGATTTCTTTTTTTTGAATTTTGTTTGGTTCGAGATTACCTTGGGAATGCACTACCTAAAGTGGTATACGACTATAGTGGATTGCGAGAAGCTGTTGGTGACAATTGAAGACGTGCAAGGCGAACGGTAGTGATTAGATACCTACCAGAGGATGAGATGATGGTTAGCTTTCTATATTCTCTAGAGGTTCCACATGAGTGGTTTTCATCTGTGCCCAGCACTAGAGAATATCCGAATGTCTTTGAGGAAGTGACCGGATTGCCGCCTTATAGAGAGATTGAGTTTCGAATAGACTTAGTTAAGGAAGCCAAACCTATAGTTATGCCTTTGAGATGTATGGCACCTAGAGAGTAGAATGAATTAGAGGTACAAGTGAATGACCTATAAGGAAAGTGTTCGTTTGAAGGAGTATATCCGAATGGGGTGCACTTATAGTATTCATGACTAAGGCTGATGGTTCTTTGAGGTTGTTTGTGGACTGTCGTGAGTTGAATAAGATAACGAAGAATAACGATTATCCACTCCTATGTTTTAATTACTTGTTTGATTAGCTTCACAGGATGAAGGTGTTCTCCCAAATGGATTTGCGAACGGGATTTCACCAGCTGGGAGTGACGAAGGAGAGTGTGCCTATTACTGCGTTTCGTACGCCATCGGGTTTTTATAAGTGTTTGGTGATGCCATTTGGATTAACCAATGCTACGGCATACTTTGTGGATCTCATGAATCATGTTTTTAGAAACTACCTGAATAAGTTCATGCTTGTGTTCGTGGATGATAATCTGATCTACTCCAGAAACGAGGAGAAACACAATACGCACTTGAGGATTGTGCTAGAGATATTGAGGAAGCACAAGTTGAGAATGAAGTTTTCTAAGTGTCAATTTTAGAGAGAATAAGTGAGATTTTTGGGGCATGTCATTCCGTGACAAGGTATAGCAGTGGATCTTATAAAGGTGGTAGATGTCCAAGATTGGAACCGTCCCAAGAATGCTACGAATGTGAGGAGTTTCCTAGGATTGACAGGATATTATAGATGATTCATCAAGGACATCTTAAAGATAGCAGCGCCATTGACCAATTTAACAAAGAAGAATAAGTCTTTTGTTTGAGATACGAAGTGTGAGCATGCATTTCTGAGTCTGAAAGAGAGGATGAAAAGTGCACTGGTATTGACCATTCTAAGCAGAATAAGGAGTTGACAGTATATACAAATGCATATTGTACTAGATTGGGTGCGGTATTGATGTAGAAGGCAAGAGTTGTTTCCTATGCTAGTCAACGGCTAAAGCCGCATGGAAGGAATTATTCGACTCATGATTAGGAACCGGTGGCGGTAGTTTTTGCTTTGAAGATGTAGAGGCATTATCTACTTGGAGAACGGTTTGAGCTGTTCATGGACCATAAATCCTTGATTTACCTTTTCTCTAAGAAGGATCTCAACCTTCATCAGCAATGGTGGTTGGAATTCTTTGCCTCTTATGATTTTCGTATTTCTCATACACCAAAAAAGGGAATGCAGTCGCCTATTCATTGAGTAGAAGACATGCTAGTTTGAAAGCAATACTCTTATAACAGAAGCAGATAAAGTACATCGCTAGTTATGATTTTAGACCTCATTGCGCGGTGAAACCAAAATTGTTAGCAAGTTAGTCGATCAGTCCTACTCTAATCGAAAAGATCGACATTAGTCAAAAGCGAGATGCTAGGCTTACGGAGATCGTAGCAAGGGTATAAGAAGTAGAATCTGAATACATAAAGCAATACGAACTCAACCAAGAAGGTAGGCTTCGTAAGGATGGAAAATTATTTGTTACTGATGTCGATGGCTTAAGAGGTGATGTGCAACAAAGTGTCAAGATTTCAGGTTGACCATTCATCCTGATAGTAACAAGATTTACCGAGATATGAAGCTTGCTTAAATCAAGAAGGTATAAAGAGGAATGTTAGGGCATTAATCTCGGACTGTATGAACTGTCAACTGGTAAGGTAGAGTAGAAGAAACCTAGTGGACTATTGCAACTGCTAGAAACTCATGAATGGACATGGGAGCAAGTATGGATGGATTTTATTAATGGACTGCCAAGGACTCCACAGGGTATGATGGCATTTGGGTCATAGTGCATCGAGTGACCAAAAGTGCAAGATTTATACATACCAAGTCATGTAGAACGGCATCCAAGCTGGCAGAGTTGTACGTAAAGTGGATAATACAGTTTCATGGTGTGCTAAAGAGCATTGTGAGCAATTGAGACCCATTGTTCCCCGGTGGGTTTTGGAAGAGCTTATAAGAGGCATTAGGGACCCAGTTGCATCTTAGCATGGCTTATCACCCTCAAACGGATGGGAAAACTAGAAGAGCGAATCGTATAATGTAAGATCTCTTGCAAGCATGTGTTATAGATTTTGGTGGATCATGAGATGATCATTTGCATTTGATAGAGTTTGATAACAGTAGTTATCAGTTTAGTATTAGTATGGCTCTATATGAAGCATTGTATGACCAACCATGTAATGCTCCATCATGTTGGTGAGAAACAAGCGAGAAACTGATACTTGGGCCAGATATGATTAGAGAGACATTGGAGCAGATTCATTTACCACTCACATCGGATTATTGTATCACCCAAATTTTATGTTTTGTTACTTATTATCTTGGGAACTCTTAAATGAGTAGGCTGGATAATAGGTCTAGGTGATGCAATAGCCGTTCGAAGGACGAGCTGGATGAAGCTATCTTGTATTATATACATATATGGATTTCTACGCTTTTTCGCTGAGAAACACCGTGGAGTCCATAGCAATGCTTTCTTATTTCTATTTGTTGAAACAGTTCATGTTGTATACTTTATGACACTTAATGTACAATTCTATGGATATTATACTCTGATGATTGGTTCACATTTTTATTACTGTCTCTTTTGTGGTATCTGTGATATTATATTTTATCCATGCATTGTGAGATATATGAAAGGTTATACATCATGCTTGTTATTTCATCTTGATGATTGTCCTACATCAGTCGAGCATGACTATAGCACATTATTTATACACTATTGGAGCTGGTGGTATAGGGCGGTTATCACAGCGATGGAGTAGTAAAGATTTAGTAGAGTGAAAGCGAAGGCGATTGCATATGGAAGACCGATGAGAGCATGAAGACAGCTTGTTTGAAGCTCTTCAATTCGTAGGATTTCCATTTTTCATCAGCTTTCCTATTGGATATTATTTGATGCTTTATGTCAGATCCTTTAGTATCCTACAGATAAGATAGACATGGATGTTACTTTTTGATGTTTGATTTTATATATGCCTATTTGATGTTTGATTGTTGGCATTAGATATGATTACTTATGCTTATATTGTTGTTTGGAATGCGTACTTGTTAATTTGGGGATTTTGGGGGATGAAATTCCTAAAGTGGAGGAGAATGTAACGACCCGTATTTTACGTATCGAAGGATCGTAAAATATTATTTTTAAATTTATATTGGACCGTATGACTTTATAACTTTGGACGCGGTCGAGTACTGACATTTTGACCCATAATGACGATTTTGACCTTGATTTATTTGCCATCGGTTTTGGTGGTTGTACTTATTACGGTGATATACATGCACCGATGCACCGGTGAATTTGGATGAACAGAAAATTTCAATGGGTCAAGGGGAAAGTGTATGAGTTGTGTAGTCTAAATTTTTTTAGATCGGATGTTCTAGCAACTCGTATGACTTAAAAACGTCTGAAAATAGCATCATTGGGCACAATCTTGAAATTTTACGTAACTTATGCCGTTGGAAGGAAAAATTAAGATGATTCGTGCAATTAAAGAATTGTCACAAATGGACATTCATATGAGCTATGTAGGCACAAAACATGCTATGGAATTTTCAAAATTAAAGAAAAGGGGTACACAAACCACAGCCCTACCCCTTAATCTACGAATACACCACCTTCTTTCCTACCTGCATGATATCATTTCTTCATTAAATTCATGTCCTTCACTATGGTATTGCATTCACATATCTTCTATACTCTCTTGAATCTCACTCAAGCAAGCACCATTTTAAATGAAGCGAAAGTCAGATCTCTCTATTTTTTCGAAGGCTACGCAGCCGTGGCCTCGGATCGACCGGACTTCAACCATGGTGGATGGAAATTGTAGATTTGGCATGAGGGTGGTATTTGGTGGGGATTGGGCTTTGATGATATGGGATTTTTCTTCTTAACAGGGAGATTACGAAAATATACATGGTATGAGCCACAGAGGACTGAGGAGGTGGCAGCAAGCGTGAAAAATAGGGGAAGGGAAATAGGTTTCTTCACGTTTTTTAGGTGGTGATAGGCTATCGGGGTTATGGGATGATGACTAGAGCATGGTGCGTCATTGATGCGGGTGCAAGCGGTGGCTATTAGTGGAGGGAGGTTGTCCATTGAGAGGTGTGACAGTGAAAATGAAAATGAAAAAAAAGAAAATATGGTGGCAATAAGTCACGACCATAGATAGTGGCCTCTGGCGAAGGTGTTAGCAGTGATGCTTGAAAGTGTGCCATGGATCGTGTAATATGGATATACAATAATACACTGTATATAGTTGATAGCTATACAGTAAATAGTGCCGAATATAAAAGCCGTATAATAAAAATAACACAAGAGACTTTTATACTAGTTCGGAGCTCCATGCTATGTCCAGTTCTAGACTTCTTCTGGAATTTCACTAAAACAATCGCCCTCACTTAACCTGGAGGAACAGGTCTATACAAGCCTTGAGCAACCGAACAAGGACCTGAGCAACAGAACAGGATTTCTCCTCAGCAGCTGAAGATGACTTCACACGCCTGAGCAGCAGAACAGGGTTTCAACAAATACAAAATATTTTTTTGACCTTGTGTTTTCCAATAACACGGATTTGTCACTTGTAGTACACTCTTCCTATAATCTTCTCCTCGAGTATAAATATATATATTTGAAGTTTATGAAGAATAAAAAGGTATAATATTGCTTTAATGCAGAATATTTGAAAGTACGGTTGCAAGTAGATTCAAGAGTGTTAGATTAGATAAGAAAATTCAGGTAGTTTGGAATCAAGTTAGAGTATGTATTTATAAATGTTAAAAACATCGACTGTTGATGAAGAGTTTCGGTTGAAGTGTTGCGTCCAAATCTTTTCGTAGAGGTTCGTAACTCTTCACAAATAGTCGTGTCTTTTCAGAAAATAGCTGTTGTAGATATTCAGCCAACTGAACCTCTGGGTTAGTCGGCTGAATATTCAAATGTATTATTTGTTTATTTGTGCACCTGTGCATGTTGCACAGAAATTTACAAGTCAGTCGACTGACCTACCAGGTCAGTCGACTGACCAGGTGATTTCTATGCAATTTGCATAGTTTTCACAGGTATTAAATATATATATATATATATTCTATATGATTTTAAAGAAAAACTTTGGTAATATATATATGTGTATATATATATATATATATATATTCTATGCTTATATATATAAATCATTAAGATTATTTATAAGCTAATATATAAGTTAAACGAGGAGAGATTTTAACAAACTTGACCTAAGACTCAAAAACAAGATGATATAATTGATGCACCGATTTTGAAGTCTTTTCTCCATGTAGTATATATTCTTTTTTTTCGTAGCAGTCATCAAATCTGTATGTCATAGTGATAGTTTTGTGTCATGAATCAAAACCAAGTTTCAACATTCTCTCCATTTTTGACTGATGACAACTTGTAAATAGATATAGATTTTGACTGTATATATAATATAAATATTTACTCCCCCTGAATCTTTGATGCTTTATATCCTGCATTCTTAATGTTAGTAATAATATTTATTCCCCTTTGTCATCGACAAAAAGGAATAAATAATATAAAAGTATGAAGCATTAATAGATATAATAAAAGAACCGAACATTCATACATTACAATATCATAAACAAGAGTCTTGAAATAATACGAAAGGGTGGCTATTTAATACAAGCCATAATGTTGTGAAATAAAGATTAATGTTTTTATAATATAAAAAAAGTAACACCTTAACACCTTACTCCATTATATTCTTACCCTTATCGCCATGTGATCTTTGACGACCACTATCACCTTCATTTCCACCATTGCCGCTACTACTTGCTTGATCATCGGTAGAGGAAGACCAAGTGAAGACAGGTTGCTTACGCGGATCACCTAGTGTAGCCATTGAAGTTCCGGATGAACATGAGATAGCTTGCCATAACTTTGTAAAAATTCCTTTAACTTTATCAAGCTTTTTATCAACTTTAGTGATATGGGATTGAAGTATTTGTTGGTTACGGCATATTATGGAAATTGATTCATGTGGAGGAAAGCCTGGATTAGGAATTAAAATTTCATCTTGTTGATGAGTAATTGATCTTTGGAGAGTTGGACGGTGAGATGCTTTGCCGTGTTGTTGTTGTGGTAGATCTTGAGATAATTGACGTTGAGCCCATTCTTCAAAAGTAATGTTAGGAGGAGGTCGAGCAACCGATAGCTTCATTAATGCTAAAGTACGAGAGTTTAAATACGCGACGGTAGAAACTGTTGAGTCAGGTTCCAAAATCTCATATTCTATTAGCAATTGCATAATATACTCACCATAGTAGATGACATTCATTCGACCATTGTTGAAGCTTAAGAATTCATCAAGAATTAACCGAAGCCAATTAACTTTGATATTGTGGAAAATGGCATATAAGGCTTTGAGGTTGTGTTCGTAAACAAGTTCATAACTTCCAGTTCGCAAAGTTACGGTTTCATTAACGTACGGTGTATAATTCTAGCTTTTGGCCTTAAGGTCATGGACTTGAGTTGGTGCATATCATCTTCCAAAAATAAATGACTTATACGATCACGAACGACCATGTCACAATCAACATTTCTTAATTTAATACCATCATTTGCAGATCTTAAAATGTAAGCCATTCCATCTAACGAGAAAAATAGGGATTTTCCACAAACTAAACTCCATACACAATCTTCTTGATTTTGAATGTTTTAATGACCTAAATTTAGATTAGCGTAGAAGAGCTTGGCCTTAATTTGGTTTATTTTATGCTTATTGTCATCAATATTGAACAAAGACTCCAAATTGCTTCTACGAGCCAATTCTTGTATATGGTATAGAGAAAAATCGGTAAATTTTACAAACGAACCTTCAAAGATACGAGAATCTTGCATTCTCCTCCATCTTCTAATTGCGGTATCATCATAGATCCATTGTTGGATTTGCTCGTTGGAAGGAGGTTGGGAGGTTGAAGATGCTTGTCCTTTTCTCTTTGGAGCCATTTAATTTGATTGTTTGGAGGTAAAAATTGAGTTTTTGAAAATCTAGGGTTTTAGAAAAGTTGAAAATCTGAAATGAGAGTGAAGAGCAAAGGGGAAAGTGAAGGTTAAATGGTGAAAAGTGAGTGGGTAGGAGCAGTAATTTTGCTCAAATCTACAAATCAGTCGACTAAATCAGTGGTTCAGTCGACTGAACATGAAATTCAAAATTTTCAAACTTCTGGTTCAGTCAACTGAATGCCTAATTCAGTTCACTGTATCTTATTTATGTAGATTTTTCTTCTGGTCCAGTAGACTGATCCTCTGTGACAGTCGACTGAACCTTTTTAAAAAATATATATATATCAGTGTCAGTCGACTGATACACTGGTTCTGTCGAGACCTATGTGAATTTCCCCAATTATCTCTGTTTTGAGTAATATTTTATATAGTTATATTTATGAAGCTTTGTAATTTTATTAAATTGAAAATTAGAACAGTATATATGTTGATAATATGAAGAAGAGAAATGATGTATTCCAAAACAAATTTACATAATTTAGTCAAATTATTTGAAAAATAACAAATAATAACAACTACTGGTATTTTGAAGGGCCAGGAGTTTTGTAGCCCTGTAGCTGTTTACGACGAACAATCGATGCTACATTTCGATCCCATGAGTTTGGTGAGACTGGTGGTCGTGGCGGGGATGAAGTAGAAGGTTGTCGAATATGCGAAACGGCATGTTCGTCTATTGAATGGGATGAAGCACCGCAAAATTTCATAGCAATATGTTCTATAATTCCTAGACGTCTCGAGTTGATCTTTTGCTCGTAATATATTTCACGCTGAAGCATTAGCGACTCTTGTTGATAGTGATGCAAATCGCTTATTTTTTGTTTAGTGTCTGGAGAGACATCAAACATCATCTTCTTCCCCTTCTTTTTCTCCGGAGTATATCCGGTATGATCATGATAGGTAGAAGGTGGTGTAGTATGATGAACGGGAGTTTTTGGTGATTCGGTAGAGGCTAAAATTTCAATGGAGTCAGATGACGAAGAAGTTGACATTTTGATAGTTAATTTGTATTTTTGTTAGTTTGTATGAATAACATAGAATAAATATACCTATTTATACACTAATGTTGAGAATAAGAAGGATGAAGTGAATGGTTTGTCTTGAATTTAGCTATAAAAATGTTGTTAGTTAGGATGTTAGTTGCTATTTTGTTGGTTTCCTGTAGGATGATTTCATAAAATTCTTCGAGGAGATCTTATTGTATTAGTAATATTTCTATTTTCTAAATTATTAACAATGTTTTCATCTTCTGTAGAATTATAGACAATATCTTCAGCTTCTCTTGAATTGTTTATTATATTTGTGTTGCTTTTAAGTAAATCATCGTCGTCATTTGTTTTTGAAATAAGTTTAGAGTTCTCATCAAAAGACATATGAAGTGTCTCTTCAATATTAATAGTTCGTTTATTGAAAATTCGATAAGCTTTGCTTCGATTCGAATATCCAAGAAATATGCCTACATCACATTTTGAATCGAATTGTCAAGTGGATCTTTGGTATTTAACACAAAGCATTTTGATCCAAATATTTTAAAATAAGGTATGTTTGGTTTTTTACCGTTAAAAAGTTCGTAAGATGTATTCTTAGTGAGGGGTCCAATAGAAACACGATTCAATACATAACAGGCAGTTGCAATAGCTTCTACCCAAAAATGTTTTGGTAATGTGCTTTCATTTAGTAAGGTTCTTGCACATTCTTGTAGAGTTTGATTCTTTCTTTCTACAACTCCATTTTGTTATGGAGTTCTTGGAAACGAAAAGTTATGAAATATTCCTTTCTTTTTACAATAATTATCAAATAGTTCGTTTTCGAATTCACCTCCGTGATCACTTCTGATATTTTTAATTTTAGTACCTTTTAAGTTTTGAATTCGTGTAGAAAATGTTTTGAAATTTTGTGATGACCCGGAATTTTTAAGCAATAACAATTTAATAATCTGAATTAAAAATTAAATTGATTTGATAATCTTTGTAATAAGATTGGAATTAATGTAATAATCCAAATGAAATAAATATTTAATTGATAGATTTTATCTTTTTAAATCTAATAAATTGTTTTCTATTTATAATGTATATAAGATATGTATATATTGTAAATAGACATTATTTTTAATTGGATAAATAAATAAATCCTGTTTTCTAAATATATATGTATATCTTTAGTGAAATTGGGTATAGTTTTAAAGTTAAAATTTTAAAAGGTTATTTAATAAATAAAATATGGTTTTAAATTGATAAGGTAAAAAATTAATTTATTTAAATTGACTAATTTGATATTAAGCTTTTAAAAAAATATAATTAATAACTATATGTTTTAAAATACATAAGGTAAATATTGAAATGATTTAAAATATGTTTTAACTCTGGTTTAAATTTAAATAAAATTAACAATAAGGTTTATTTTAATATAGTTGGATAGAATAAATAATTTATTAATAAAGAAAACAATTTCTTTTATAAATCATTTATAGTTATCAAATTTTGTTATTTTCAAAATATAATAATACATTGTTTTTAACAAATACATTTTTAATAAAAATAATTGTTTTTCAAAAATTTAATTTTAGAATTTGATTTGGATTTGAATTCAAAGCTTTGAAATTTAAAGTATAATTTTTTTTAATTTGTTTTGATTTTACATATTTGTATAAACTTTATTTTATAAATAAAATTGGATTTATTCATTTTAAAATTATCTACATGTAAATAAGTAGATATTAACTAATTAATTAAACAAAGATTCACTTTTCTCTTATATTAACATATTAACTAAATAACTAATTAACATTTAATAATAACTAATTAATTTTAAAGACAAGTGTAATCCTCTTAGGCTTTATAATAACACATGTTAAATAATAAAGTAAGGTTTATGACAAATGTTAGAATTGAGGACAAGTGTCAAGATTGAATTTAACTTTTTCTTTTGTTTTTATTTTCAAATAATTTCAGCTTATATAAAATCTTCTTTCCTCTTTTTTCTTTTCTTTTTTCTAAAATCTAAAGCCAAACAAATCTGAAAACAAACCTTCTGAAATCAGTAATCACTTTCCAAATCAAAGAAAACCTTTTCAAATCTATTGCCAGCACGTCTTCAAAATCCTGTAAATCAGAAACAAGCAAAATCATTTTCAAAATTGAATCAAAGCAAGCAAATCTGTAGCATTCAAAGAAAAACTGTTTTAAGACCTGCATTTCTTAAAAATCTGGGAATCAAAGTAACATGCCTGCAAATGTAATTAGGGAGCAACTACAAACAGGATTTAAAGTTTACAAAATATAGGAGCAAAACAAGATGGAAGTTTTAAAAAAAAGCAAAATAAAGAAGCAACTCAAAGTTTTGGAAATCAAAGCACATTCTGGTTCCAGCTTTTCAAAAACTAGGTGCGCAGTTCTTTAATTTCTGGTGAGTAACAACACATTTTCAAAATCTTAAATTGATTATGGTTGCATGCTGAGATCTGGTATGAATGTGTGTTGAATAAATATTTATACGTGATGAATTTCTATATATATATATATATATATATATATATATATATATATATGGATGTGAAGATATGTGTATATATCCCATTGTCATCTCTGTTACCAGTTTTCAAGTTCAAGACTTGATTAAAAATTCACTTTCTCTTCAACCCATTGACGTTAGTACTTAGAATTTAAATAAAATTCGTTGTTATGTCATAGTGAAGATTTTAAAATTTTGTTTAAGTTTAATAAATTTGGAATCTCACTGGAAGTATAAAGAACATCAGTGCATGTAAAATATGTGAAAATTCAAATTGTATAATTTATAAATTCAGTATTATGAAATGAATACATAAACAAAATCATGATTTTTAACACCTAAATCACAATTTTTAAATTAGAAATGAGAGTGCAGTTCAGTGATGAACAGAAAGTGGAAAACTTGTGATTTCTGGTGATCTACTTGATTTTGGAGATCGAGTTTCTTCGTAAAGGTGGGGGAATGATCAGAGGCTAGGGGAAAAATGCCAGGATGTTGATCAAAACTGTGTGGTGATGGTGGTTGATTTTTGAAGTTTGTAACCCTAGTTTCTACTGGGTTGAGTGTTTTTTTGGTTCATCATCTCTGGATGATCGAGTGTAGCCAAACTGAGGGGAATGGTAGAGGATGAGTTGACGATTGTATGGCCGGAAGTGCAGTCGCTCAGATGGTCAGAAATGCGAGGTCGAGGCCGTTTCCAGGTTTGAATTGTGGCGCCTTTTTCTTTTCAGGTTTGGGAGTTGGAACTCGAATTCGATTTCGAGTTTTGATGGTGTTTCTGTTGATCTTGTTTGGATGTGAAGGAGTTCTCCGATTCCTGGAGGCCGCCGGAGGTGGACGGAGATGGCCGGAGGCACGGTGCATGTGCACCATGCACTTTTGGGTCCTGATGAACTCTGGGTGGCAGCAGAATAATTGACTCGAGCTTTTACTCGTGATTTTGGTAGTTTGCTCGAAGATGTGGGCTTGCTGACTCGAAGCAGATTTGGCTCTTGCTCGGGTTAGAGTATGGTAACAAGTTTTAGTTCTGAAACCTGTAGTTTTGTTTAAAATTTAAAATAAAATTTTAAACCTGAATTTAAATGACAGAATTTTTTTTAAATAGAGTTGAAATCTAGTTTTCAATCTTAGTTTAAGTTAAATCTAAGTCTAAAATAAATTCAATTTTATTTTGAATCTAGTTTGGGAAAAAATGAGTTTTTAAATTCAAATTGACTTAATAATATTAAAGTGTTTAAGAAAGTTTAAAGTGTAATTAAATAATTTGAATTTAAATAGAGTTTTAAATGTAAAAGAGGATTTAAACAAAGTTAAATCAGAATTTTAAATTTGAACTCAAATTTGATTTGAATCTTAACTTTTGGAAATCAAGTTTATAAATTTAAATATTGTAAATAAGTTTAAAAGTTAAAGTATACTTTAATGATTTGAAATAAAAAGGAATTTAGTTTAAAATCTTTAAATTTCTTTTATATAACTATTCTTTAACATATGAATTTCAAAGTTTATATTGGTTAAAGATAAATTGAATTTCATTTTAAAACTTGAATTTAAAATGAAAATTTGAAATTGAATTTGAAATAAATATTTCCAAATGTATTTATGAATGATAATTTAGCCATATATAAAATAGGTTTTATCTTAAAGTAAAATTAGAATTTACCGATTAATGATTTCATTTAATTATTAAGGTAGTTAAACGAATAGCATTTTTAATTAATTAATGGAATGGATAATTAATTAAGGTAAATTAAGGGGTTTAAATTATCAATTTAAAGTTAAGTTAATTAATTAATTAAGGATCATTAATTAAGGGATTAATTGAAGAAATTAATTAAGGAGTAATTAATTTGATAAGTAATTAAAGAAATTAATTAAGGAGTAATTAATATGATAATTAATCCAGGGAGTAATTAAAGAAATTAATTAAGGAGTAATTAAAGAAATTAATTAAGGAGTAATTAATTTGATAAGTAATTAATTTATAGTTATCAAATTTTGTTATGTTCAAAATATAATAATACATTGTTTTTAACAAATAGATTTTTAATAAAAATAATTGTTTTTCAAAAATTTAATTTTAGAATTTGATTTGGATTTGAATTCAAAGCTTTGAAATTTAAAGTATAATTTTTTTTAAATTTTTTTGATTTTAAATATTTGTATAAACTTTATTTTATAAATAAAATTGGATTTATTCGTTTTAAAATTATCTACATGTAAATAAGTAGATATTAACTAATTAATTAAACAAAGATTCACTTTTCTCTTATATTAACATATTAGCTAAATAACTAATTAACATTTAATAATAACTAATTAAATTTAAAGACAAGTGTAATCTTCTTGGGCTTTATAATAACACATGTTAAATAATAAAGTAAGGTTTATGACAAATGTTAGAATTGAGGACAAGTGTGAAGATTGAATTTAGCTTTTTCTTTTGTTTTTATTTTCAAATAATTTCAGCTTATATAAAATCTTCTTTCCCTCTTTTTTCTTTTCTTTTTCTAAAATCTAAAGCCAAACAAATCTGAAAACAAACCTTCTGAAATCAGTAATCACTTTCCAAATCAAAGAAAAACTTTTCAAATCTATTGCCTACAAAATCCTGTAAATCAGAAACAAGCAAAATCATTTTCAAAATTGAATCAAAGCAAGCAAATCTGTAGCATTCAAAGAAAAACTGTTTTAAGACCTGCATTTCTTAAAAATCTGGGAATCAAAGTAACATGCCTGCAAATGTAATCAGGGAGCAACTACAAACAGGATTTAAAGTTTACAAAATATAGGAGAAAAACAAGATGGAAGTTTTTAAAAAAAAGCAAAATAAAGAAGCAACTCAAAGTTTTGGAAATCAAAGCACATTCTGGTTCCAGCTTTTCAAAAACTAGGTGCACTGTTCTTTAATTTCTGGTGAGTAACAACACATTTTCAAAATCTTAAATTGATTATGGTTGCATGCTGAGATCTGGTATGAATGTGTGTTGAATAAATATTTATACGTGATGAATTTCTATATATATATATATATATATATATATGGATGTGAAGATATGTGTATATGTCCCATTGTCATCTCTGTTACCAGTTTTCAAGTTCAAGACTTGATTAAAAATTCACTTTCTCTTCAACCCATTGACGTTAGTACTTAGAATTTAAATAAAATTCGTTGTTATGTCATAGTGAAGATTTTAAAATTTTGTTTAAGTTTAATAAATTTGGAATCTCACTGGAAGTATAAAGAACATCAGTGCATGTAAAATATGTGAAAATTCAAATTGTATAATTTATAAATTCAGTATTATGAAATGAATACATAAACAAAATCATGATTTTTAACACCTAAATCACAATTTTTAAATTAGAAATGAGAGTGCAGTTCAGTGATGAACAGAAAGTGGAAAACTTGTGATTTCTGGTGATCTACTTGATTTTGGAGATCTAGTTTCTTCGTAAAGGTGGGGGAATGATCAGAGGCTAGGGGGAAAATGCCAGGATGTTGATCAAAACTGTGTGGTGATGGTGGTTGATTTTTGAAGTTTGTAACCCTAGTTTCTACTGGGTTGAGTGTTTTTTTGGTTCGTCATCTCTGGATGATCGAGTGTAGCCAAACTGAGGGGAATGGTAGAGGATGAGTTTACGATTGTATGGCCGGAAGTGCAGTCGCTCAGATGGTCAGAAATGCGAGGTCGAGGCCGTTTCCAGGTTTGAATTGTGGCGCCTTTTTCTTTTCAGGTTTGGGGGTTGGAACTCGAACTCGAATTCGATTTCGAGTTTTGATGGTGTTTCTGTTGATCTTGTTTGGATGTGAAGGAGTTCTCCGATTCTTGGAGGCCGCCGGAGGTGGACGGAGATGGCCGGAGGCATGGTGCATGTGCACCATGCCCTTTTGGGTTCTGATGAACTCTGGGTGGCAGCAGAATAATTGACTCGAGCTTTTACTCATGATTTTGGTAGTTTGCTCGAAGATGTGGGCTTGCTGACTCGAAGCAGATTTGGCTCTTGCTCGGGTTAGAGTATGGTAACAGGTTTTAGTTCTGAAACCTGTAGTTTTGTTTAAAATTTAAAATAAAATTTTAAACCTGAATTTAAATGACAGAAAAGTTTTTAAATAAAGTTGAAATCTAGTTTTCAATCTTAGTTTAAGTTAAATCTAAGTCTAAAATAAATTCAATTTTATTTTGAATCTAGTTTGGGGAAAAATGAGTTTTTAAATTCAAATTGACTTAATAATATTAAAGTGTTTAAGAAAGATTAAAGTGTAATTAAATAATTTGAATTTAAATAGAGTTTTAAATGTAAAAGTGGATTTAAACAAAGTTAAATCAGAATTTTAAATTTAAACTCAAATTTGATTTGAATCTTAAGTTTTGGAAATCAAGTTTATAAATTTAAATATTGTAAATAAGTTTAAAAGTTAAAGTATACTTTAATGATTTGAAATAAAAAGGAATTTAGTTTAAAATCTTTAAATTTCTTTTATATAACTATTCTTTAGCATATAAATTTCAAAGTTTATATTGGTTAAAGATAAATTGAATTTCATTTTAAAACTTGAATTTAAAATGAAAATTTGAAATTGAATTTGAAATAAATATTTCCAAATGTATTTATGAATGATAATTTAGCCATAGATAAAAAAGGTTTTATCTTAAAGTAAAATTAGAATTTACTGATTAATGATTTCATTTAATTATTAAGGTAGTTAAATGAATAGCTTTTTTAATTAATTAATGGAATGGATAATTAATTAAGGTAAATTAAGGGGTTTAAATTATCAATTTAAAGTTAAGTTAATTAATTAATTAAGGATCATTAATTAAGGGATTAATTAATTAAGGGATTAATTAATTAAGGGATTAATTAAAGAAATTAATTAAGGAGTAATTAATTTGATAATTAATCCAGGGAGTAATTAAAGAAATTAATTAAGGAGTAATTAATTTGATAAGTAATTAATTTATAGTTATCAAATTTTGTTATTTTCAAAATATAATAATACATTGTTTTTAACAAATAGATTTTTAATAAAAATAATTGTTTTTCAAAAATTTAATTTTAGAATTTGATTTGGATTTCAATTCAAAGCTTTGAAATTTAAAGTATAATTTTTTTTTAATTGTTTTGATTTTAAATATTTGTATAAACTTTATTTTATAAATAAAATTGGATTTATTCGTTTTAAAATTATCTGCATGTAAATAAGTAGATATTAACTAATTAATTAAACAAAGATTCACTTTTCTCTTATATTAACATATTAGCTAAATAACTAATTAACATTTAATAATAACTAATTAAATTTAAAGACAAGTGTAACCTTCTTAGGCTTTATAATAACACATGTTAAATAATAAAGTAAGGTTTATGACAAATGTTAGAATTGAGGACAAGTGTGAAGATTGAATTTAGATTTTTCTTTTGTTTTTATTTTCAAATAATTTCAGCTTATATAAAATCTTCTTTCCCTCTTTTTTCTTTTCTTTTTCTAAAATCTAAAGCCAAACAAATCTGAAAACAAACCTTCTGAAATCAGTAATCACTTTCCAAATCAAAGAAAACCTTTTCAAATCTACTGCCTACACATCCTAAAAATCCTGTAAATCGGAAACAAGCAAAATCATTTTCAAAATTGAATCAAAGCAAGCAAATCTGTAGCATTCAAAGAAAAACAGTTTTAAGACCTGCATTTCTTAAAAATCTGGGAATCAAAGTAACATGCCTGCAAATGTAATCAGGGAGCAACTACAAACAGGATTTAAAGTTTACAAAATATAGGAGCAAAACAAGATGGAAGTTTTAAAAAAAAAAGCAAAATAAAGAAGCAACTCAAAGTTTTGGAAATCAAAGCACATTCCGGTTCCATCTTTTCAAAAACTAGGCTCTCTGTTCTTTAATTTCTGGTGAGTAACATCACATTTTCAAAATCTTAAATTGATTATGGTTGCATGCTGAGATCTGGTATGAATGTGTGTTGAATAAATATTTATACGTGATGAATTTCTATATATATATATATATATATATATATGGATGTGAAGATATGTGTATATGTCCCATTGTCATCTCTGTTACCAGTTTTCAAGTTCAAGACTTGATTAAAAATTCACATTCTCTTGAACCCATTGACGTCAGTACTTAGAATTTAAAGAAAATTCGTTGTTATGTCATAGAGAAGATTTTAAAATTTTGTTTAAGTTTAATAAATTTGGAATCTCACTGGAAGTATAAAGAACATCAGTGCACGTAAAATATGTGAAAATTCAAATTGTATAATTTATAAATTCAGTATTATGAAATGAATACATAAACAAAATCATGATTTTTAACACCTAAATCAAAAAATTTAAATTAGAAATGAGGGTGCAGTTCAGTGATGAACAAAAAGTGGAAAACTTGTGATTTCTGGTGATCTACTTGATTTTGGAGATCGAGTTTCTTCGTAGAGGTGGGGGAATGATCAGAGGCAAGGGGAAAATGCCAGGATGTTGACCAGAATTTGAATTTAAATAGAGTTAATTAAAAGTGTAATTAAAGAATTTGAATTTAAATAGAGTTTTAAATGTAAAAAAGGATTTAAACAAAGTTAAATCAGAATTTTAAATTTGAACTCAAATTTGATTTGAATCTTATGTTTTGGAAATCAAGTTTATAAATTTAAATATTGTAAATAAGTTTAAAAGTTAAAGTATACTTTAATGATTTGAAATAAAAGGAATTTAGTTTAAAATCTTTAAATTTCTTGAAATAAAAGTGTAATTAAATAAGTTGAATTTAAATAGAGTTTTATGTAAAAGAGGATTTAAACAAAGTTAAATCAGAATTTTAAATTTGAACTCAAATTTGATTTGAATCTTAAGTTTTGGAAATCAAGTTTATAAATTTAAATATTGTAAATAAGTTTAAAAGTTAAAGTATACTTTAATGACTTGAAATAAAAAGGAATTTAGTTTAAAATCTTTAAATTTCTTTTATATAACTATTCTTTAACATATGAATTTCAAAGTTTATATTGGTTAAAGATAAATTGAATTTCATTTTAAAAATTGAATTTAAAATGAAAATTTGAAATTGAATTTGAAATAAATATTTCCAAATGTATTTATGAATGATAATTTAGCAATAGATAAGAAAGGTTTTATCTTAAAGTAAAATTAGAATTTACTGATTAATGATTTCATTTAATTATTAAGGTAGTTATGTGATGAATTTAATTAATGATTAGTAATTAATTAATCAAGTAATTATGAATTAATTAAGTTACAGTTAACACTTAATTAATTAAATAATTAAAGGTTAATTAATTGGATATTAAAGATTAATTAATTTGAAATTAATAATGATTAATGAAAGTTAATTACTTAAGAGGAGTAATTAAAGTAAGATTAATAGTTAATGAAGGTCATTAACTAAGGATTATTTAACAATTAATTAATATGATTAATTTTTAATAATTAATTAGATTAATTAATTTAATGATAATCAATTGTGAAATTTATTTAAATTAATTACTAAATGAAAGTAATTAAGGAATTAATTATTTAATGTAATTAATGGAGTTTATTATGATTGGTTTAAATTAATTAATTAAGTTTAATTAATTTTAAACACTGGATTTGTTAATAATTACTTGATGTAATTAATGAAGTACAATTACTCAGTGAAGTAATTAAAGATAATTACTGGATGTAATTAGTGGATAATGATGGAATTGTGAAAGTAATTTGGATCAAATTACTTTGTATAATTAATCAAGGGATTAATTAAAGAAATTAATTAAGGAGTAATTAATTTGATAAGTAATTAAGGGTAGTTAATTACCGAATGTGATTAATCAAAGGTGATTAATAATTATGGTTTAATTGAGATTAATTACTGAATGTAATTAATTTAAATAAGATAATTAATTAAATATAATTTAGGATCATTAATTAAAATAACTAATGATGTAATTAAAATTAATTAATTAAGATTAATTAATCAATAATAAGTAATTAAGTGTAATTAATTGTAATTAATTATAGTTAATTAATTAATGAAGTAATTAAAGGTTAATTACTATATTTGGTTTAGAGTAATTAATTTTGTGTAATTAATTAAAGAATAATTAATCAAGGGTGATTAATTAAGTTGATTTAACTGGGGGTTAATTAATTAAATAAATTGTAATTAATTAATGGTGATGTAAGCAAGATTTATATTAAGGTAGGTAATTAATTTAATTCACTTTAAATTAATTAGAGATGGATTAATTAATTTAATTCATTTTAAATAAATTATAGATGGTGTGATTATAGATCATTGCTTATGAATGGATGATATTGGTTGCCTTGAATGGTTTGAAATCTCAACCATAAGATTAGTAATGTTGAGTGATATGGATGCATTGGTTGCATTGTGATGATGATATGGATTATCTTTTGATAATGGTAATGTGATTAACTGTTGTGATGATAATATTGATTATCTATTGTGAATCTGTGAATTATCTATCTGTGTATATATAGATAATTGTATTGAATTGTTTTAAACTCTAAAACAACTTGGACCTAAAAGACACGCTTTGGATTTCGATGAGATCGAGATCGGGTTTCCATATTTGGATATCCGAAAACCACATCGATCCAAATTTACGACAGGTCGTGAATCTTATGTGAAGAATAAAGACTCGAGGTGTAAGGACTATTCGTTAGAATAACTCCGAGGGTGATTCCGAGATGAGTTTGACGGAGATAGCACTTTCAGATTTGAGATGAAGATTCAGAGTGCAAGAGTTATCGTCGTTAACTCTGAGGGTGATTCCAAAATGATTGTAAGGAGATAATGCCTTCGGTTCGAACCCGGAACAAACTTGTATGGATTGAATGCTTTCAGAACATTGTCAGGTGGACGATGAGCATTCTAAGTGATGTGTCCTATAAAGGTAATCGTAGCCTCAAGCCTCATCAACCGGGAATGGCTAAAACAAGGGAGGTGCAGCAAGGCTAAGTGGGTCATGCCCAAGTAGGACGAGATTTTCCCCTGTCTAGAGGTCCTTTTTTATTCGGCTTAGTAGGCGGTTGGAATTGCGCACCAACTGCGGGGTTGTCTTGTTCGGAACTGTTCAGTAAGGAATGGTTCCGGCCTTGTGTTGCAGGGGATTGGGAGTGATCCTCGGTATGGTGATCTAGGCCACGTACTGTGACGGGCGGTACCCCGGCAGCCCTGCCATTGTATGGAATCCAAAATCCAATAAGTGCCAACAGTTTTGATTGTATTACCCACTTTTGTGGCTAGTAGCTGGAATTTAATAATGTAACAATTTCGGCTATTTCATATTTAATTGAAAACCTTAGACCTATTATAATATCACTGGATTTCCTATCAAATGTTTTGGTTAGCGTAAGGTAAAAACTTTTCCATGTTTATGTATGGGAAGTCTTACGTGATACCTTTCTTTTCAAAAAGTTTTTAAAGTTAAGTAACCTTAACCTGTTACTCACACCAGACCCATGTCTGACCCGGAGTTTATTTTCTGTTTTCTTAAACTCTTGGGTACTCAAATTTTTACGAGTAGCTAAGGGATTTGGGTTAGCTTTGACGAACTATGGAGGAGGAATGGAGCAAGAGGCTTCGACGTTAGATATATAGTTTTCCACTGTGTGTTTTCTGTATTGGTATTTCTTTGTTGAGTTGTAATAAGTAGACGGGTGTTTATAATTGTCTAGTATGTGTTGTATTATCTGTGTACTCTGATAATTGTTGTTGTACTATGTAATACTTATGTTATTAATATAATTTATTCGTTCCGCTGTTTAGATTCTGATGTGTTGTTTCTTCTTTCTTCTCTTTCTTTCTCTTTCTTATCCCTTTCGTTCTCATTAATGATGCGTCATTCTGTGGAGATGGATGACGGGTTGTTACAAATTTTTAAAAGTATCACTTTTATTTTTCAGAAAGATAGTCCATGTATATCTAAAAAAATCATCAACTATTACAAATACGTATTTATTGTGATTTATAGATTGAACTTGGGTAGGTCCAAATAAATCCATATAAAGTAATTCAAGTGGTTGTAATGTCGAAATGACTTTTTTAGATTTAAACGAAGATTTAGTTTATTTTCCTAATTGACATGTGTCACATATATTATTAATTTTAAAACTCATCTTTAGTAATCCTTGTACAAGTGTATTTTTAGAAATTTTATTTATAGTTTTAAAATTGATATGACAGAATCGTTTGTGTCATATCCAGGGATCATTTTCTTTAGCTATTAAACATATGTATGAGTTATGATTAAATTTCATACTTAAAACGTAACTGTTTTTATCTTTATTTCCTTTTAAAATAAGATTCTGATTTTGATCGAAGATACTACATTTATTTTCAGAGAAGGATATTTTAAAACCTTTATCGCATAATTGACTTATACTTAATAGATTGTGTTTTATATTCTTAACTAATAAAACGTTTGTAATAAGCGGTAAATTAGATGCACATTGCCCTTGCATATGATATAGCCCTTGGAATTATCCCCAAAAGTGACAGAACCTCTGTCTGAGTATGTAATGTTTGTCAACGTATCTTTGTCTCTTGTCATGTGTTTTGAGCAACCACTGTCGGGTATCCATTTTCTTCTCTTCTTGAATAGGACCTGCAAAAAATACGAGATAACGTTGATACCCACCTTTTTAATAGGATCCTAAGAGTTAGATCTTAGGAAACCAAACTCAAGTGGGTTTAGTATCCCTTTTATAAATATAATCCTTATTATTACGAACGTTTTCTAGAAATGATCTAATATACTTATTCCTTATTAACTTGTTATTAGTTTTAGAAACCAGTACACTTAAAGTTTTAGAAACTAGTCTTTTTGAAGATATGGGTATTTTATTAGACTTAACATTGTTTAAATTACTAGATTGTGAATTCTTGATTTTCTCCTTATAACCTAAACCATTTTTATTGTTAACAGA
Organism: Allium cepa; assembly: GCA_030765085.1. Lineage (NCBI taxonomy): Eukaryota > Viridiplantae > Streptophyta > Magnoliopsida > Asparagales > Amaryllidaceae > Allium > Allium cepa. Next base: position 1,043,367,537 of record CM060937.1, read on the forward strand.
TTGTGAATTTTCAATAATTCTAGACAAATTTTCTCTTTCTTTATTATACTTTGAAACATTTTTAGTGATTCCTTCTAGTTTGGTCTTTACACTTGAATTTTCTAGTTCTACCATTTTCATATTATTTTTTAAATCATGATTTTCAGAAACAAGAACATCATTCTTTTCTTTTTGAGTCTCAATTTCATGACTCGATAATATCAGTTGAGAATTAACATTTGAAAGCGATTCTTGAGTCTTCTCAAATTCTTCCAATATATTTTTCTCGTCTTTAAGCATATCTCTTTCGAATTCTACCTTGTTCTGATTTTCAACAGCCTCTTTATATTTTCTTTTGAGACTTTTTAAAGTATCTAACAATTCCGAGTTTATCTCTATCATATCATTAAAGTTAAATCACTAACCTCATTATCTTTGGTCATAAAGCATATATTGGCTTGTTTATTATCGTTGTCACTCTCACTTTCAGAAGAGGAAGAAGAGTCTGAATCATCCCATATAACTGAGAAGGCTTTCCTTCTGAATTTGTCTTTCTTTTTATTGCAATATTCTTTCTTTTGATCCGAACAGTCCTTCTGTATATGCCCCTTTTTGTGACAGTTAAAGCACTCCAAAACTGATGAAGACGGTGGTTTATTGCTGCTTCTTTTACCATTATTTCTGTTTCCTTTTCTATATTTCAAGAATTTCTTGAAGTTTTTGGCAATAAAGGCTAGGTCTTCTGAATTTGATTGTTCTTGTTCTGTATGGAATGTTATATTCTTTTTATCTTGAGCTTGAGATCGTTTAGCCTACAAATTCACTTCATAGGACAGTAGATTTCCTATTAACTCTTTCGGAGTTATTTTGAAAATATAGTTCGCTTCTTCAATAGCGACAACTTTTCTTTCCCATTCTTCCTTTAAAGAGTGAAGAATTTTGGATACAACATCAAAATCTGAATAATTTTCTCCTGGTCCTACTAAAGAATGGTAGATATCCTAAAATCTTGAATACATATCATTTATAGATTCATTTTATTTCATCCTAAAGTTTTGAAACTGACTTCTGAGCATGGATATTTTGCTTTATTTGACTTTGTTAATTCCTTCGTGTGTAACTTTGAGTGTACCCTATATTTCATATGCAGTATTGCACATACTAACAGGGTTAAACTCATTTTTATCTAAGACACAAAACAACATATGGCTTTTGCATTTGCTGTGGCATCTAGTTTCTGTGTATTTTTTCAAGTAGAATACTCTTCAGTAGGAATAATATATTCTGTCTGAGTTATATTCCATGGATCAGAACCATTTGCTTGCATATATATTCTCATTCGTGTAGCCCATAGAATTCATGCCATTAAATAGTGGTGGACGTGCAATGGATTGTCCTTCAATGAAGCTAGTGTTAATGCTAGTGCTAGTGTTAGTTTCTATATTATTAGATTATCAAATAACTATGTTATGGTTATATGATGACCTTGCTCTGATACCAAATGAAAGTGTGCTATAGATCATGTAATATGGATGTACGATAGTACAGAGTATAGTGATGATAGCTATACAGTAAATAGTGCGAAATATAAAAGAAGCATAATAAATCAGAGATTTTTATACTGGTTCGGAGCTCCGTCCTACGTTCATTCCCAGATTCCTTCTGGAATTTCACTAAAACAATAACCCTCACGTAACTCGTAGGAACAGGTCTATACAACCCTTGAGCAGCCGAACAAGGACCTGAGCAGCAGAATAGGATTTCGTCTCAGCAGTCGAAGAGGACTTCACACGCCTGAGCAGCAGAATAGGACTTCAACAAATACAAAATATTTTTTTGATCTTCTGTGTTCTAATGACACGGATTTGTCACTTGTAGTACACCCTTCCTGTAATCTTCTTCTCGAGTATAAATATATATATATATATATATATATATATATATATATATATATAAGTTTATGAAGAATAGAAAGGTATAATATTGCTTTAAGGCAGAATGTTTGAAAGTATAGTTGCAAGTAGATTCAAGAGTGTTAGATTAGAAAGATAAGAAAAATCGGTAGTTTGGAATCAAGTTAGAGTATGTATTTATAGATGTTAAAAAGCAGCGACTATTGACGAAGACTTTTGGTTGAAGTGTTGCATCCAAATCTTATCATAGAGGTTTGCAACTCTTCATAAATAGTCGTGTCTTCTCAGAAAATAGTTGTTGTAGAAATTCAGTCAACTGAACGTCTGGGTCAGTCGACCGAACATTCAAACATATTATTTGTTTATTTGTGCACCTGTGCATGTTGCACAGAAATTTACAGGTCAGGTCAGTCGACTGATCTGGTGATTTCTGTGCAATTTGCATAGTTTTCACAGGTTATATATATATATATATATGATTTTAAAGAAAAAATTTGATAATATATGTGTGTGTATATATATATTTTCTATGCTTATATGTATAAATCATTAAGATTATTCATAAGCTAATAAATACGTTAAGTGGTGAGGGATTTTAACAAAATTGACCTAAGACTCAAAAACAAGATAATATAATCGATGCACCGATTTTGATGTCTTATCTCCTTATAGTATATACTCTCTTTTTGTCGTAGCAGTCGTCAAATCTGTATGTTGTAGTGATAGCTTTGTGTCATGAATCAAAACCAAGTCTCAGCAATGCTTGGGGGTGTGGCGATGGTAAGTGGTCCAGGTAGAGGCACGGGTGGTGGTGTGTGGTTTGATGTGTGTGTGTGTGTGTGTGCATGTATATGGAGGTGGATTTGTTTTCATGACGTGAAGGCAGGCTACATGAAATAGAAAATGGGAATGAGTGATGGCATGGCATATGTGGGCTACAAGGATGTAATCATGTGTGCATGAAGAGCAGATGAATTCCTCTGTCCCATTTTCTATGTCCCTCAACAAATTACAGCCATATATCATAATTATTACATTCATATGCAAGATCCACCGTAGAAAATAAAGGGTGTTGATGGAAAAATCAGTGGCTGTGATGTAGTGGACACATGGGGATAGCTGAAATAGGGACAAAGGAATAGTGCTCCATAAAGAAGTGGTGATTTGATTATGAAAATAATTAATTAGACAAAATGTGATTAGTTAGGTTAGTTAATCACTTAATTTATATGAAATGATTTCTTATACTACTTATATTTTTTGCATACGAGGTTCGATTTGGATGCGATTTCTTGCTTCGCGCTCGTATTGGAGCCCTCTACGCCTCAGTATAAGATTGGATAGCATTTGTTAAGGTAAGTGATATTTTCTCTCACTATACTATGATTTTTAGTATAGCATAAAAATGAAATTTAAAATGATTTCCAACTTGAAACATGATTTTTAATATATTTAAATCCAAACTAGATTTTATAAGAAAAATTAATGTGTTTTAAATCGAATGCTATATATGTTATCACCGACGTACAATTTTAGAAAATCACTAGATTTAGGCAACTTTTGATATGAATCCCCATATTGGTTGATATAGACGTGTTATATATGTTGTATGTATGCTATGGTAGATGTATGCATGCTTGTTTGCTATTTTGGTTGAAAACACTGATCGTAGGCGATATACCGTTAGGAAATGTCCCATAGGATAGAATTTTGTTCATAGAGTTTCGTCTGTAACGACCAATCTGAAGACGAAGGACAATGGCTTGGGTACGCACTTTAAACTTCAGGAAGGACGCCGGACGTTTTCATTTGGTTTGTACCTAGCCATTTTTGGTTACGTACATAAACGAAGTGGTTGTTATCAATTACTCTGGAGTGGTCGGTATCTAATACTATTGATGATGGCTGATTTGGCCAATTTTAATGTGGATGATAGAGAGGCTTCAGGAGCAAGATGTGATGGCTAGTTTTTTTGTTTTTTGACATTTTTTTCGATGTTATGGCTCTTCGACGATTAGTTTTGGCGGTGAAGCAAGGATGCGACGCTACAACGCGATGGCTCATAATGAGAAGTGATGGTTTCAATGATGGATGGCTACACTTCAAGATGTAGATCATAGGGCTTTGGTCTAGACGTGAGGAACTACTAGAGGATGTTTAAGGGGTGTATGATGATATTCTACAACCAGTGATGATGGTCGAGAAATCGTTCCGACTTTGACGACTCAAGACGGGAGTGGTGTGTTGATCTAAAGATCATTTTCAGGATACGGTCTGTTATATACGACATGTGGAAAGGGATTGTAAAGACTTGAGGGTTGGGAGGGCATTCGTAGAGAGGGGTATATTGTGGATATGATGGTTCTTAGAGCGTGATGTCTCTTTATTCTAGATGAGAGATGCGATTACTCGGACTGACATGATGGTGAGTCCAGTTCCTGGCTTATTAGTGGCATAGATTCGAGTACCAAAGAACCAGGACATTGAATAGTCCTTGACCATGATGGATCATTCGAATTATGACGTATTCAACGTACTAAGTGAATGCGAGGGTGGATGATAGATTTTATATTTGTTTGATTGTCTATCATCCTAGAGATGCCACCTGATGTTGATATTATTGATGTATTTATTTGTAAACCCCTTAGTTTTGATGTATAGTACATCTAATGATAACTATGACATAGAGTAGCATGCATCCTATGTTATGTGCTAACTCGTTGGATGTAAGTACATGTCAGGTATGGTTCTCCGTGCCCTCTGTTCTATATATTATATCAAATTTCATAATATTTTTAGATTGTTTATCGCTCACATTAGACTACTATCTGACTCAAGGTTTTATGTTTCGCATCTTATCACCCTAGCTACTCTTAAATGAGCAGACTAGATAGTAGGTGTAAATGACACATGAAGTTCTGTAGATGGGCTAGTAGGAAGTGATACTTTCTCATATCTATATTTTTGGGCTTATTATTGTTTATTCCGCTATGTAACACTGTTGAGCCTCGATGGTGTTTGACTTGCTATTATTAGAGACAATTTATCAATTGAGTTTATTTATCAATTGTATAAACTCTATTAATATTTTGTATAACAGCATAAGCCTGTGTACTCTGGTTCTATGGTTTATGTAGTTACTACTATCTCTCCTGTTTTATATCTGTGATGACTATTATATTTTATTCAATGCACTGTGAGATATATGATAGGTTGTATGATTACACGATGTTTTCTTTCTCTTCTATTCTATTGTCTTATTTTTTATTTCTCTTCTTTACTTCTTTTCTTTCCTTGGACCGTCGTCTTTTATCGGCTGGATGCTCCAACCATGAACAATTCGGCTATAAGAGCATCATAGGTGTAGGATGATCGTCATAGAGGGTTAGCCAATAGAAGAGTGATATATCTGCAAGAGCATTAAATGCGAAATGGATACTAGGACTTTTTCTCTTTCTTGAAAAGAAGGAAAGGAATAGGACAAATTGATGGGATGCAGAGAGCAAATATGAACGGAGACAGATCCATACCCATCTATGATAACTATAGACTTAGGGGCAAGCGCTACGCCCCAATTACCCAAATTTTGTTAGAGGTGAGTTAAAGCAAGCATCGAACCAAAAGGATTGCCACCACAATAAAGGATGGACTATAAAAAGGAAGCAAGGAATGAGGTAAAGTCCAGGCAATACTATGTCAAAATCGTAAGACAATGTGTAACATCCCACCATTATATCTGTACTATCCAAAAGTATAACCAAGTAATATATCGGATAATACGAAGAATGAGGGTATATGAGGTACACATGTGAATATTCTCTTAGACTGACACTGGTATGTATTAAAAAATCGAATAAATAACTCAACCTATACATATACAGTATAGGCACAAAGCAATAACACGTGTACCAACAAGACAGAGCAATACATAATATACGGTAAATCACAGAGTACATAGAGTGGGAATCGTGTGATAACATATAATAGATATATAATAATAATAATAATAATAATAATAATAATAACAACCCAACAAAGATAGAACTCGTCTCAAAAGTCAACTACCTTAATATAATGTGATGAACAGTCAATATACAACTTAGTAAAACATACACAGTGAATCAATGTCAAAACAATCCTAACATAAGACTCCTCTAAGCCCAATATAACAAATGTTGGTCATGTCGTTCCTGTATCTGAAATATCTTGAACTGAACTAAGTATTGTAAATAACACACGGGTCAAGCTATGTATAAATCAATGGTTAATATTTTTATGATTCGATATATTAGTGTATAATAATATGATAATACCCATAATGTTAATAAACACAGGATTATATATATATATATATATAATCATAAAAAAATCTCAAACGTATTATGTAATTCTAAATGTCACAAATCGTACATATCGGTGTCATTACCCATCTGAAAGTAAATCAAATTAGAAATCACAAAATCAACTACAAATGGGTGAATCATCCAAATCTAAAAATAATCATCGTCAAAATCAAGAAATCATCAATAAGGAGATATCATCAATACTTGGGTTAAATCACAACAATTCCCATACGTATCCCTCAGTCTCAATAATAAAGGTATCATCATCAACATACCAAAATAGGACAGGCTGCCTATCAATACATAGTAAAAGATACAAGGATCCACTATACTCTGGACACTTATCCAGATAATCTCATCTCCTCATGAATAAATTAGAATAGTATGGATATACGGGGACTGACTACACTTTAGACTCACCCAGTCTCTAGTATAGCCAACTCATCATAGGAAGGAGGAATATATGCCAATCAACTATACACATACCCTGAGCCAGAAAGGTGATTGATGGCCCCCGACCGTAAGTCTGCTCCAGGAACGCAGGCCTACCCACCAACCGTAGAGTGACCGTCTATTCCTACAGTCTTCAGAAAACCCGACGGGCATCATAAGCCCATCCACGAATGAATCATCTACGCATTACCTCAGTCACGACCATACTTTGCCCCTAATGATAACATGTGAAACTGGACACACCTTACATAGCCACACACTAATACACTCATGCACCCTACTATAACACAAACACAAAAATAAAAAACACACATGAATGCACACAAATACACTAACACAGCCACGCACAACTGCCCTATACACATGCAGCACACACAACACATCCACGCACACTCACTTATGTAGTCACTACACACTGCATAATCACACACACACACACATCAATATGCAACACCCAAGAGCCATGCACACGAATAAATGCAGTACACACATATAAACATGCTCACATGAACATATACAACTCAGCCATGTCCATACACAAACTCAGCACACTCACGAGCTCTCTGAATGCATAGCCACTCACACACCAAAAAACAACCACACTCAACACATAAGAAATGGTTGAGTATATTAGCATGCGAATGAAATCAGTGGTTTAACTAGGGACAACAAACCAAATAAATACATAATAGAGATAACCAAAATCAGTTCAATTTAGTAAAAACATGCGCAAAGCAAAACTAAGACGACAAGTATACATACGACTCAACACACATATCATGAATTAGAGGATTGAACATAGGTTTTTGTGTTTAGTTAACTCACTTGTAGCTTGCATCATCCTCTTCTCCTATGCACACACATAACAAACCATGGCGACAACCTAACCCAGTCCCTCCTTGCCATAGGCAGATACAAGCATGGAGATGCATATATTTAAATTTTGTATTTTATTTTAATTTATACAGTTTGTTTTAAAATTTAGAAGTAAAGGGAATTAGTTTTGATAGGGCTGGACATGTTTACCATATTACCACTTACCTACCATTACCAACCGCTATCAACTAAAATGGTAACCAATTTGATGGTACGATTTGCCGAACCGCATGAAAATATGCGGTATGGTAAGGGTAATTAACTACTAAATGTGGTAATTACCATATCCACTATATAGTTATATGGAAAGTCTATTTATACACAAAATATAGACAAAATTGATGACACAATAATCTCTGCCATTCGATGACCCCCCGATTTACACCTACCATATAAGGACAAAAAGATCCAACAGTCCACATCCATTGTGTTAATAACTGTGTCTAATTCGATTTCAAATAGCCGCCTTACATATGTATGTGTGTATTTATATATGTATGTATGTATGTATATGTATGTACGTATACACAACTATATAGTATATAACTCACATTTAATGTGTAATGATCTAATAGAAAATCTAACAAAATACTATTATGACATCATATTGAATGCAATTCTTCTCACGTTTTTTTTAAAAGTATCATGATTTCATGAAATATTTAGCTTCTTGTATAATATTTACTTGTATGTTTGACTACACAAAATAAAATTGATAAATAATCATAAATAAAAATTAAAAACTCTTAATATTTAATTACTTCAATATTTACTTATTTAACATGAAATACTATAAATGAATATATATTATACTGGTAAACGGAAAAAGTTTATTACTGACCTTTACCAACCATAAATCAAAGTATCGGTTTTCCCATTACTTTGGTTGGTAAGGATATGATTTTTCTATTACTATATAAATCGGTATGGTAACGGTTTTAAATATGAACTTTCTGTACCGAACCGAATCTAGTCCTAGTTTTTGATTGTTTCTGTAGGAAAATGGAAGTGTCTCCTGAAATGAGGATGTCGTGACTATTTTGGCGAAGATGAGAAAGTTCTAGAGATAGGGAGCTTGAATTTGGGCTTGTGTTAATAGGACTTGGGCTTGGGTTATTGAAATACAAGATAACTAATGTTATATTTTTGTTTTTCTTTGATTTCTAAAAGTAGATTATATTTAACTTAAAATAAATACAATGTTCCATTTAAAATTCATTTCCTTTCCAAACTTATATTTTATTTTGATTACATCACTTTTATAAAATATTATTTTCACATATTAAATTCGTTTATAAAATAATTTCAAACCAATTTGTCAAATAAATATCCAAATTATAATTTAATTAATTAAACTACTATTATTAATTTAAATTAATTATTACTTAAAAATGGGGTGACTTCCCCTTAACAAAATTGCATCCCAGCAATTTACCATAAGGAGAATATATAACAAAATAGTTAGACCAATTCACTGATAATTTTCTCAACTATATTATAAATTCTAAACATTTATTCAAGGGGAAATAGCTTGTTCAAAATCCCTCACTTAAATCAATTTATTTTCAAATATCATGCACATTATATATATATTTTTTCCAAAATCCTATTTTATCCTAATTCAATTATAATTTGAATTCAAATTTTCATCAAATAATTTTAAACTATTGTAACAAAAATCCAAAATTTTATCAACAAAACTCCTATTAAAACTCAGTTTTCTAATTAATAATTTTTTTTTCAAAATATTTTGTCCCAGCTCTCATCCAAGTATTTAGGAATTCTTATCAATAACGTAGGTTAGGCGTATTAAATAGAATTCTTAACTCGCCTAACAGATAAGTTAACACAACATCATTCCGAAAATATCCATAAGTATTGCTTTCATAAATTAGTTAATATACTTATTCAATAAATCTTTTACTAATTCACTTTAAATTTTATTTCAATGCCACTCTTATAATATACACACTTTCTCAACACACATATTATCTCTTATTATGGAAAATTACTCAACACTTCCTAGGGTTAGGAACACTAAGTGTAACATCCCGCCTTTTTGTACGTTTTAAATCGACGATAAACCACACACGTCAGACTCAAACCATACATAAGGGCTAATTATTATTGGGGTAAATAAGAAAAATAGAGAAAGAAAGAAAATAAAACAGAATCTCGCAGTGGAATGACAAAATATAATAATCAGATAACAGTTCATGGAGTTGTTTTACAAAACATTTGATTATACTTATACAACATATATCAGAGTTACACGTACCAGAGAATAATAAATAACAATGCAGCAGAACAGTATGAATGTAATGGATTAATATAATAAGTAATAGTAATACAATCTTCGTCTTCGTCCTCCAGAAATAAAGTCTTCGAATTCTAAAATGTTCAGACTGACCCGAGCGAATTAAAAAGACAAAACACTCGAGTCAGAACTAAAATATCATATGTAAGTTAAATCAACGGTAAATAATATGAGTGGAACGACGTCAGAGATGTTTACGGGATTTGACATCTCATATCCAGTGTCAAACGTGAGTGCAGTAACTTAAGAGGTGCTCGGGATTCACATCGCCTAAGGATCCGTTAAACTATTTACTATGTAGTAATGTTTCGCTATTATAATAATTTCTAATAGTAAAATAAAATTACTTTAAAATAGAGTTAAGGCTTTACATTTTCCATCTTAACACCTAATAGTGCCAGTAGTCTATACAATACCGTAGTACCTCCTGAATGGGAGGCTACCAGAGGATACTCCATACGTATGACACAAATCAAACTCGTACAAGGCGCGATAGGGTAGGTGACACGACACAACAAGGCAATGCCAGGGTAGATATACCAATTACGCATCCAGGCTGATAGTGACGCATAGCGCGCAGCTACCGCCCACCTTAAGCCACACCCCCAAAATCAAAAATCAAAAGTGGCCTCCAAATCAGTCTCAAAGTCAGAATATAATATCGAAGGAGTGTGTCCGATAAGAGGGGATACCTCATTGGCCCGTAAGCGCTCCTGTTTTAGCCATCTTATGCCAACTCACGAGAATCGGGTCCACATATGTACCTCAATAGGCCATCACCACCATCCTACTTCATTCTAGAATCTCCACTGCGTATACGGTTGTTAAAGTGGTTTTCGAAGTTGGCAGAGAGTATGACAACTTCCGATCCTGGTCTCTTTAACAACCAAACGTTATTATAACACCGCGGTCATTTTCAAAATAGTTTATACTTTAAACTCAAATATCATACCCTTTTCAAAACCAAATCTATTCATTTCAAATATATCCTTTATAAAATCACAACACTTTCAAAGTTATAACATTTCAAAGTCCAAACACTTGAAAAATAACACTTCAAAATTTTACTACCTTGAAACTCATAACTTTGAAACATAACTTCCACCACTTAATTGGTTTCATATTTAAAATACTTTGTATAATAATATAGCTTCTTCAGTTTCACAAATCAATTCCAAAACAACACGAATTTCTAAATTTTAAATTTAACCAAATCTCAAATCATAAATTTCAACACGATTCAGTTTCCAAATAAACTATTCCAATTTTTGTCGATTTCAAAACAGATTTGATCCACAGAATAAACCATTTCAAATTCAATACATTTCAACATTAAGTATTCAACAATTTCAAAACTAAGCTTGGTAATTACGATTCAACAATTAAATTTTCTATTATTTAGTTTTGAAATATTTTACATAATAAATCCATTATTATTTAAATAAAACTCAAGTTACAAATAACTAAATATTTCCTTCAATTTATTATACTTGAAATATTCATTTAATTCACTTTAACCAAAATCAAGTTACAAAAATCATACCTTCTAAAATTTCAAATTTAATAGATTTCACATCAAGCTTATTTGAGTTTAATTCTTAAATAAATTCAACTTCAAATAAATCTCAAATTTATTTTTCAACCTTAATTTTATTTAAATCATTATAAACTCTATATTAAAATATAATTTAAGTACTTAACCATATTATCTTCAGTAAAAATCAAACTTATTATTAAGCTTATTCTATATTAAAACAAATTATACATAGCTTAAAATCAAGGATAAAATAACATTTATATAATATCTAAAATCAATATTTATCTAAAACCATATATTTCTTTACAAAACCATAGAAATCATTTCAAAATATTTTTATATACAGACCACGGTGTTTGTATAAAATTTTCTATCCTATGGTCAAGTGACACAAATATTTATCATTTCAATCCATAATTTAAAATATAAATAAAGTTATATATTATTTCAAACCACAATCCCGAATGAAATAAAAATCCATAACAACTTGCAGCTTATAACAATATAAATTACAACATTCATCTAATATCAATCATCAAACATTTATCACAATCATCATCCAATTCAATCAATAACATCAATGTAGAACGGATAATAAATAACAGGTATTTACAAACAGTTTATATTCAATAATAAAATAAATAACTATTTTATTCAAATAAATTCAAATAAACTGGGATGATGATTCAAAATATGCCAAACGGTCATAAATAAATTTCTAATCACATCATAAATCGATTTAACAAACACAAGAAATTTTAGAAGTTGTGAGTGGGTTAAAACACTCACATTTTGAATTTAAATCCAATTTAAATCCAATATTCAAACAGTCTCTGAATCCATCCAAACCTGCGTCAAAATGTCCGAAATTTCAATACGATCCCATGCAAGAAACCGCGTGCAAATCGAACCTAGTATGAGAAATTTATTGCGATTAGAACGATATGATTTCAATTTAAAACAAGTAAGGTAAAATAATATTATAATTACACATCACCTTACTACACAGAGAAACCCTAATTACTGACTTTGGCCTCGATTGAACATCGCGGCCAGCCTCCGCTTGTCGCCGTCCTCCATGCGCCACTACCCCATACAAATCTCCGATTGAACCTCTGCAGCGAGACACCCACGTCGATACGCCACTGGCTGATAGGGAGAGATCGTCTAAAGCACTCCGATGGGCCAGTGCCGCCGCGTGTTCTCTCGGCATTTTCTGGTGATTCCAAGCACCATCAGGCCGAACGAACCCTATGGATGAGCACGATTCGACTTCATCTACGCGACAATACTGTCTGATCGTCGTCACGTCGTAAATCCGCCATCAGATCCAACAATCACCTATGGATGGCCGAAACAAATTCCTTGATTTCAGGACAAATGATGGATCGATAACAAAATGAACAGCAGATTTGACTTGACTCTTCGAGAGCTTCAGATTGATATATAATTCGATATTATTTGAGGAGTTTGAATTTTTGAAGTCGAGATTTGATTTGAAATTGAATTGGGAATTTGGGTTTGCAGCCATTGGAATGAGGAGGAGCAATTGGATTGTACATATAGGTAAATGAGAATAAGGAGTGGCTGGGTTTGTAACGAGGTATTTATAGACAAAAGTTAAAATTAGAATGGACCGGATTGATTTGGATTGTAAGTTGAACGATAAATGGACCGAAAAGCTCGTTTTAACTCTGGAACAAAAATGGGTCAACCCATATTTTAAAATATTTAAAATCAATGGAATAGGTTTTAAGTCCAAATTCCATCATATGAAGAAGTTATGCAAAAATCAAGTTATTTCAAATTGATTTCAATTAAATTGATTTTGAGGCGTTTCGAGCCCGTACGATCAAACGACAAATTTGATCATTACGAAACTTGAAATCTTACTATAATTCACCATTACAGATCTGATAAAACTAGTTTCGCCGAAATCCGAGTTAGTGGCCAAAATGGCTATTTTTCAGGTTAATTAAATAAATTAATATTAAATTAATTAAGTCGAATTTCTAATGTAAATTTTATGGTTAATCAATTTTACCATTTTTGATTTCTCTAACATTCACAATAATTTAAAGAAGTTAAGATATCAAATTAAAGTTAATTAATTCACCAATTTCAGTGTTTAACTTCAATTGTAATTAAATCCAGTTATTTATAATTACTTTATAATACATTGATTTAAACCTGATTTCAATCCTTCCATTAAATTTATTATTCCTTTCTATAAACATAGTTAATATTTGTTTTACATTTCATTGCATTAGTGCTCCCATTCCATCTTTTATTTATTGGCTATCGTCCATTTACTATATTTTGGTCAATTTCACACATTAATTATAATTAAAGTCTCAATTAGTTTATTTATCTTGATTTCATTCTTTTATTACATCACTTATTACTTTACAAAATAAACTAACATTTCTATTCATCTTATTACATTCATATCTTGTAATTATTGTCTTAAACTCATAAATGTAACACTAATTTCATTTTGATTTCAATCGATTTCCAATTAAAGTTTAATAGCCTAAGTAAATTGGTAACATATAATAATGGTCACTATTTTCCTTAATCACATTTATAGGTTTATAGTTTACAAGCAAATGTTACAATGACTCGTGCAATATTGATTTTATTCAATTACCATTAAATTTGTGGTATTTCATTGATCTATTCAATACTTACATTTCATTTCATATATTTCATTTATAACCAAGTATAACATTTACCTTATTTCATTTATTCATTCATATGGTTAATAATTAACTTGAATTAACATTGTTACCCTTTATTTTAGAGTTCATCTCATTATTAAATTACAGAGTTTTATTTCTTCATTATAAATTACCAAAAATCAAACTAAATTAACAAATTTAATTATTGAAAATTTACGGGTCGTTGCACTAGTCTTATCTAAGGTCTTGACTTGTATCTCTAATATATGATGCACTGTTCTAAACCTTCTCTGATACCATTTTGCAACATCCCGCCTCTATACTAATACCATCCAAAAGTATTACAGAGTAATACCATCAGATATTATGGAGAATGAGGCTATATCGTATACACACATGAATATTCCCTTGGACTAACACTGGTACGTATTAAAACATCATATGAATAGCTCGTATATACATATACAGTATCATTATAAAGAAATAACGTATGTGCCTTCAGGATAGAACAATATACAATATACAGTAAATCACAAAGTACAGAATCATAATTATATCTATAACATATAATATATATAATACAAAAATACAATAAAGATAAAACTCATCTCAAATGTCAACTATCTCAATATAATGTGGTGAACAATCAATATACAACTTCGTAAAACATATACAGTGAATCAACATGAAATAAGTACCATATAGAAATCCTAATATAAGTACCATATAACAATCCTAACATAAGACTCCTCTAAGTGCAGTATAACAAATATTGGTCATGTCATTCCTATACCTGAAATTGTCTCGAACAGACCCAAGTATTATAAATAATACATGGATCAAACTACATCTATATCAAGGGTTAATATCTTTATGATTCAATACACCAGTGTATAATAATATGATAATACCCATAATGTTAATAAATATGGGATAATACACATACACACATACATACATCGGTATTTAATCACAACATCATAAAAAATCTCAAATGTAATATGTAATTCCAAATGTCGCAAATCATACATATTGATGTCATCACCCATCTTAAAGTAAATTAAATCGGAAATCAATAAATCAACTACAAATGGGTAAATTATCCAAATTCGAAAATCATCGATAAGGAGCTATCATCAAGTATGGTGGGTTAACTCACAACAATTCGCAAACATATCTCCCAATCTCAACAATAAAGGCATTGTCATCAATATACCAAAATAGGATAGGTTGCCTATCAATACATAATAAAAGATATGAGGATCCACCATACTCCGGACACCATCTAGATATAATCTCATCTCCACATATATGAATAAATCGGAATAGTATGGATATTCGTGGACCAACTACAATTTAGACTCATCCAGTCTCTAGTATAGCCAACTCATCACAGGAAGGATATATATATATGAGAATGCACTACAAACATACCCTAAACCAAACGAGTGACTGATAGTTGCCTACCGCAAGCTTGCTTCAAGGACCCATGTCTACTCGCCAACCACAGAGTAATCTCTATTCCTACAGTCTTCAGTTACCTCGATCGACATCGTAACCCTATCCATTAATGACTTGTCCATGCATAGCCTCGGTCTCAACCCTTCTTTAGCCCTAATGATAGTAGACCATTGGTCTATGCAACAAAAGGGGCTACCAACTACCAATCATATGATAGGAATTGAATATAATAAATAATAACAGTGTCGTGGATCTGGGACGAGACCCCACGATCAGGCCGCAGGGGTGAATACTGACTAATCAGTTCACGCTTAAAAAATAAAGAAAGCTGGAAACAATATGGTGGCCATAAAGAACTTGTACTCTATAACTACATATATCTCCAATAGTAGGCTGATACGTGGCTCTCATAAGTCACTCCCTGACTATACGATACTCCACGCCGAGTATCACATATACACATGAGTGTAATCCCTGTTTGAGTGATATTTACTTACATTGAGTAATCAATCAATAACATAACAGTGTCACATATGATCGCATGTTATTCAGAATAATTATTTAATATTCATAAACTACACTCGATCCATACTAATATCTCCACATGACAAGTGTGAACAATTGAAAAAGTATTACCGAAAGTCGCATACCAGGCGATGTCACTAATCCGTTTATTTAAATTTCTTGTCACGCAAAAATAAATTCTCTCAAATCAAATGGAAGGATATCACCGTATCATATCAAAACACTAAACTAAATCAACACTAACGGTGAATTATTCATATAATTCAATTCAATTTATAAAAGAAAGTAAAATCGAAAAAACAAGCTAAAATGTATTAAACAAAAAAACACATATATAAATACAATCTAATCAATGTACAACAATAAATCAATAGCAATGCATAATCATATATGACAAAATTAGTACTTATAAATGGATAATAAATAATAAATATATATAGTTTAGAATTAACCAGATAATTTACTAAACTCAAATAATGTATTCAATATAATAAATAAATGTTTGTATCAAAATTGGGCACAACACTCTTCGGAAGTATTTGAAGAGATAAAAATGAAGAATAGAAATATAAAAAGAGAATTATCTAACAAACACTTCAAAAACAGATGAGAAAAACACGCAGAAACACAGGGTTTTAAAGTCGTTCGGTGTATGGCCTACATCCACTATGAAATTAATGATTTTATTGATATTCACTTGCTGATTACAACTGATTACAGCGGATTACAATGATGAATTTTGAGTACAATAGGAGCCTTGAAGTGCAACAATGGTTTCGACAGAGTGTGGACATCAAAGAGCCAAAAGATCAAGGCTTTGGAGTGTTATTTATAGGCGTAGACTTCTCGCTTAGATCTCGGAAGACTTCTTCTGGCACGTGCATGGACCCACGTGATCGATCCCACCCGATTTTGGCTCGATCTGTGATCGATACGAACAAATTTTGTATCTATCAAGATTTGATCCAATCGAGTCGAAACTTGGCATGAACATTTCTTAGGTTGTATGTAAGCTCCTGTGAAAATTTCCATAGCATTTGGACTTGTGATTGTGAATTATGATTGATGCAAGTTTGGGCTTCTCGTACGCTATTTAGTTCATGTAGATCCCTTCATATCATTCTATTCGTATCGATCAGAGCACGTGTCTGCATGTTGACGTGGCGCTAAATTCTTGGATCGATCCACTTCCGATGCCGATTTGATCGAGTCATTCCAAGGTTTTCATCTTTTTCGTATCGATCCTAACGGTTATGTTGATATCGATCAGTCGCACTGCCTTGTTCATATCAATCAGCTGTGTTGCCTTGTTCATATCGAGTGCCGTGGCTCTGTTCGTATAGATCTAAGTTGGGCTATTCGTATCGATTGCGTGGTCTTCTTCGTATCGATCAAAGTTGTTCCAACATGATAGATACAAATGACTGATGACATGATGGATACAAATAGATAGCGGCTTTGTTTGGCTTTGATGGATACGAACAGCGGTTTCATGATGGATACGAAGTAACGATTACTTGATGGATACAAACCAAGGTCACCTGATGGATATGAACTACCGAAGCTTGATGGAATCGAACAAGGCTCTTCAATTGATGGATGAGAAGTGATGCGTTCCGATGGATACAAACAGATGCTCGTTCGATGGACACGAACATGTTGGACTTCTGATGGATACGAAAATATGGTTGCGTACAAGTTGTTTTCCTTGGATTATATCGATAATATCTTGAGCATTCGAACTCGGATTGACTTGAAATTTGAAACGTTGGCTTTCATAACTTTGCTTGTCATGTCATGTCAATTGTAGGTTGACCTGGACTCGGATAAAATTTACCGACATCCATAGTGAGCCTGCGTGTAAACGATCTTCGGGATGAACAGTCTATGGTTTCTAGTTAAGTTCCTAGTATCATGGCCTTGCCAAAAGGCAGGATAACATTTGCCCCCCAAAGTATGTCTTATGAGAATATGACATGCTTTGAAAAGCTACAACCTCCATTATGAATGGTTCCGTTTGACTTGTTGACCAATTGTTGTCTTTTCATCGAAATATATAACCTTTGACTGATTTCTCAACAATACGAATTATTGTCTGCCAACTGTCGTATTGTGTGCTGTTGTAACTGATTGTTGTATGATAGTGATCAGCTATTTGTTGTTGTAATTGTTCATCAGGTGGGCATTCGACCTGTAAATTTTGAAAATTGAAAATTAGTCCGACATACATGCATATCTTAACTTGACGCTCATTAACGTACGCACGCTCACAAGTCGTTGTCAGTTTTCTTGAATCAAATTCCATGTAGATCCTCTCCTGAATCGATGTAAAATTCGAGTTGTAACAATGCTTGATTGTTGTTTTGGAATGTCCCTTCATACCGATCCTCTCCTGGATCGATAAAATAGGTCGAAAGATATTTCTTGTATCGATGTAATTCGCATTGATGGATACGAAATAAAAAATTTGCACTGATGGATGCGAGTTTTGGCGAACTCCGCAGCAGTGGTTATGAAGTAGTGATTTCGCATCGATGGACATATGAGGGATGCGAATAGAGCAGCTGGTTCTCTGGGTACTATTCGTATCGATTGATACGAGTCTTCATGGGTTGTATGTTGATGGATACGAACAGCGCAGTTCGTATCGATGCATCTTAAATGGAGTCGAAAATAGTGAATACGAACAAGTGTTTCGTATTGATAGATATAAGCTCTTGTGAGCTCGATGTTGATGGGTACGAACTCTGCTTGCTTTTAGTCGATCATGAATGGATACGAGTAGATCGCTTCGCATCGGTTATACGAACCGCCACTCCCTTTGGGTTGAACCCATATAAATACTTTCTAGACTTAGAAAAATCTCACTTGTTTTCTGCTTTTATTCTTATCTTCATATCATTCCAGAAACTTGGAAAAAGAAACTCGCTTTCTAATCGAACCAAACACCAATCCCTTCGAATGAACTGCCGAAATTAGGTAACACTTCGAACAAATTTAATCTTAGTATGAAGAGACTCGAATTCTCGTGTCACTCCATTCAAATTCATGGCCAAATGTTGTGTACAAGAGATGGTCTTGTATGCGGTCGAGGGAGGTCAGGGATGTTTTTTTTGGGGAAGAAGAAGAGAGAAGGGACAAATGGCTCTAACTTCGTATCGATGGAAGAGAAAAGAGGGCTTGGCTTTGTATCGAGTCTGGACAGTAGATTTGTGTTAGCGATTCATCGATCGATAAAATGGCGAACTTCGTGTCGATCTTGAAGTGATAGTGGTTCGTATCGGTTAGAATCGCTCGATGCGAAATTGAATAGCTTCTAGTGGATATGAAACCCGTGATGGGCAATCGATGCGAATTGCATAGGTTGGAATCGATACGAAGCTGGTAGCTTCTAACCAATACGAACTTCTCGCATCCTGATCGATGCAATGCCAACGTGACTTGATCGATACGAAGCCAATAGATTTCCTATTGATACAAAATGAAAGCCTCGGATCGATACAAAATGGAATATCGATACAAGTATGTTGATGTAAACAAATCAGTCGGTCCAAATTCTTGATTGATACAAAATTGAATTTTGGTGATCGATTACGAGTTGAACCTTGATGAATTTGAAAACCCTCGTAAGTTTAAACACTTGACTCCGACGAGCTTCTGCCCTGCATATCTGGACTTAACTTTTCTTCACTGCAATCTCGATTGCCTTTCAAAGCTCGTCGATGAAACCGTAACTCAACAAAATTTCATCGAACTTTAACTCAAGTCGATCTCTAAAGTCTGGATGGCACGGTTGTGACGGTCAGCGATGACGGACACTCCAGTTGAATTTCGAAGTCTTGTTGCATATTTTGTCATACTCTGTAGAATTTCTCAAGTAATATGTAGCACTGCACTGCACAACACATTCACACACTTCACACTAGGGGATACACAGGCTTATTATCGTCTAATGATAGTTTTTCATAAATTAGTTAGTTATGGAGTTTACAAGCTTACAACAGCAGGAAATTCAGAGTTCATTTGCCTTAACAATAGAGGTACCGATCATCATGGCTGAAGTTATAGATCCAGCTCTGGATGAGCTACCAGGTGCTACTTTTATCGGTAATATGTAGGATTCTGTACCATCCAATGTCGCTGAAGACATGCTGGGACAGATATGCCTAAGGCATGACTTGTCATTGGAGGATGTGTTATTGTGGGACCAAATGATAGACCGCACGCTCCACCAGAGGGGTTTACTACTTTCAATCGCCATGCATGTATGGCTGGAATACTACCTCCGTTTAACCAATACATTACGGAAGTGCTATCTTTCTTTGGAATCGCCCCATCCCAGCTATACCCCAATGGATATGCTCTGCTGAATAGCATGTTCATCGTATTTATGGAGCATCTCTTTCGACCACCGACTCCGATCGAGATTAGATACTTATTTTATGTCAAGAGTCGCGAAGAAAACCCTTCTTTTACGTTCCTGGAATCGATCAAGAATTGTCAAGTAGTAACCAAGTTTTGGACCAGGATGATTTACTTTAAAACAGAATGGTTTTATGTCCATTGCCCTCCGGGATTCACTAGCCGATGGTTAGTCAAACGTAAGTGCTATCATCTTTTCCAATAGTTAACAAGATAATCATAGCTGATATCACAACTAATATCTCCTTTCCTTTACAGCTTTAATTCCACGACCCAAAGGCGTGCATTTTAAAGAGATAGCATGGATTCTTCAAGAAATTCCAAGTGAAATGAGGACATCGATTCGGTTCTAACGGACAGAAATTTGAGAACTGTTGGACTGATTGAGCGAAATCAGAGTATAAGATTAGATGGAGCGCTGAGGGCAGCCTCGACGAGGTGAGTGAAATGTAAAATGCCCGGAATTATATAACTAAAGGGGATGATTAAGAAAAAACACCCACCGGTGATGAACTTGTAGCCGGGCCTTCTGGCACCCTTTAGGATTCAGAAGGAAAAAGAAAAGGTAAGGCAACTGCTTTCAAATGCTCTAAATCCATGAGATGGAAATCCATGATCGTGTCTTTGCCTGTTCCTAGAATCATAATTTCAGAGGCTCCTCCCTCGCAAGTGGAGAGCCTTTTCGAAGGGCTTGCCGATATCCCAATTTCGGATTATGTGTCACTCCAACACGACGTCGGATTGGAGGAGCTTCAAAGTGCCTTAGACGTAAGCGAGTCTCTTCCCACAAGTGTGGTTGATATTTCCAGTTGGTCGGGGGGTTGCACATACATACACACTTCACGGCACTACACGATTTACGATCGCAAGCTATTTGCTTTAAGAGATTGCTAACTTTTCTTCTCTTACTTTTCAAGTACAATGTCTGGACGTAGGCCAATGTTGGAGAGTCTCGCTCGGCTCCCTAATCTGGTACATACTACGAGTCACGTAGGAGAGAGGTAGAGAGGGATTATGACCACGGGTACTCTAGCCAGGAAAGATATGACAGGGATAAGGACAGGGACTATAAACACCGATCCCGATCCCCTTCTCCACCTCCTAGAATTTCTACACACCCGTCTAGCCATGGAAAACAAACTGCAGAGCCTTCCCGCCATAAACCATCTTCCCAATCCTCTAGGCCCGTATCACATCATCGTAGACACGAGGCCGAAACTCCCATTGTCATTGAGTAGACTATCACTGAACCCGCCGGAGAAGGGGCTATTAGAATCGCACAACTGAAGAAAGATTTCTCGAACATTTGCTTTGATGGCTACATATTTCCTCTGCACTTAAAGAGAATTCCAGCGGAAGAGGAGAATACAATGCACGATTATATTCACAACATCTATACTCGGTACATGGAGTGGTCAAAAGCCGTAGAGAAAGCATCGAAGCTGGCATTTGAGTGGGCGACCACCATAGAGAAACTAGAAAACGAGCTCGCTCAGAAAGATCGAATCATCCAAGTGCTTAATGATGAAGCCGAATCCTCTCGAAAGTCAGAAATAGAGGCCACTCAAAAGGCCGATGAGGCAAACTTGGCTATGGAGAGGATGAGGCAGACACACTATGCCCTAGTGGAGGAGATGGGCTATCGGAACACCACCGTCACTGCCAAACGGTATGCGGCTCTCAAAGAACTTAATGAGCTTAAAGCCAAATTATTTGAAATTATCAAGGAAAGGGATGATGCAAATTGCGTAGCCCAGGAGGCATGTGAGCAGGCCGTAGTGCTCTGGTGTAAACGGGATGCGGCAACGGCTAAAGTCCGTGCGGTGGAGACCGAGGTCGAGGAGAGGATCTGAATGGTGGAGTCCAGGCTAGAGGCTGATATTGAAGATCTCCTCATCACTTATGATGCTAACGTTCTGAAGCACAAGAACCTAGCCTGGCTCGAAAATTATCCGGCACATCTTCACAATTCCTAGGGTCGATTGGTTGAGGAGGAGAAGGCGATCCATCTGGGTGAATCAATTAACGAGGTTGAGCTTGAGAATTGTATGTTGGATGAAGATGAAAGAAAGATTCTCTATGAGTCGATGATTTCACATGAAAAGGAGAGGCTCGGTACCCAACACTCAGAGGTTGGAGAAGATTCAGGTGTTGAGCATCACGACGCATGTATTGAGATTCCTACGCTAATCCAACCTGAATCTGCACCTACGGTTGATCCCCAATCCGTCCCTTCTTACAATCCGGATCAACCGCAGTTATCTTCGGCTAGAGAGCACACTTCTGAAGTCCTTCAGGCGTCCACGAGCCAAACTGAGGAAGGTATACTGAACATTCCTTATACGTGTTCAAAATAAGGAGCTTGATTTGAAGCATTTACTAACAGTCTTTCTTTTTCTCTATTCGGTGACTGGGGTTACACCGATTGCGCCTTTTGCAACTCAAGAATCGCATCAAGCGTAGGAGGCCATCATTACTGAGGCGACCACCACAACAACGACATACCGATTGATGGAACGCAGGGTGCACACTCTCTTTCGACGAACAGATGATGGAGGAACTCCTCGGTCATCATAGTGACCCTTTTGCGGACCTACCATTTGTTATGGGTGGAAGCGCACCTGCTACTGGCTCTTCAATGCCAACCACCGATGCCCCCAGTGAGGCTCAAGCAATTCGTGAAGAAGAGATATTGGTCGAAATTGACATCGAAATGGAGGCAGCGGCTCGTGGCGGTAGTTCTGGAGGTGGAATGGCGGCACCTGGCTCGGTTCCACTGAAAATGATATCACCTGTGGTACAATTATTGATACCAGTGCATCTATCCCGCCTCCTGTAGTGGATGCAAGCCCTCCGACTCCGCCTGCAAGAAGTATTCTTATTCATTTGAGATCGGAGGAGGAGGTAGATATAATGCCACCTACTAGAGAACAGCCACCGAAAGGTAAAGGCTCAAAGAGGAAAATTACTAGTGGCTCCAACGGGTCCACGTCGAAGGGGAAACCAAAGAAGAAAAGAGAATAGATGCTCCTCCTCCTCAGCTCATTTTTGAGTAGATAGGAATTTTCTTTTAGCCTTTTCAAGCCGTGTATAGATGCGAGTTCGCCCCCTGCTAGTAGGAATTTTGGAAATAACTTGTACGTGAATTTCTTCCATAGATATTTGAAATGAAATTTCTATTTTGGCTTCAACTCGATTATTGTGTGTTTGCTTAAGTGTTCCAACATTTGGATTTTTTCAGTGCACTTGCGAAGTTTCCACATTCGAGTTGAGTTTGTTTTTATTTGTCAAGTCTCATAATTATGATCATGAGTTATAACGGGGATTAAGTTGAATTTCGATGTTACACTGCTTCAATCAATGGTTGACACTTAAGTTCTACCTCTAGTTTCGGGGACGAGTTGTAAAGATCGACCAGCGATTGCATTTCGCCTTCATTTCATCGAGCTTAACATTGTTGAATCGATGCTGAAATAAGTGAGAGTCGAGCGGTCGAATCACACTCACTCACTTATTAATGATCATATCCACACTTAGGGGATTTGCATTTGTACGTCGGCAGTCAATCACGCTCGTTTAAGTTTTAAGTATGTGCCCATGATCTAGGGACTTAAGTTATTTTACGAGTGGTCATTCACACCCGGTTATGTTTATACTCTGACCACACTTTGGGGACTGAGACATTTACGGTCGGTTCCCTGGTTCGCACTCTGGGGATCTCGAGATAGTCGACGTTTGCACTACAGTTCGCACTCCGGGAACTTGAAGTTGGTTGATGTTTATATTTCAAATCACACTCTGGAAATTTGGAGTCGATGTTTATACTCTGACTCGTACTCTGGGAGTTCGGAGTTGGTGTTTATACTCCAGTTCGCACTTTGGGAACCTAGAGTTGATATTTGCACTCCAATTCGCACTTTGAGAATTTGGAGTTGGTCAACAGATGGTCAGTCACATCTGTTTAGCCTTTTAGAATTTCGTCCAAACTCCAAGAATGATGGTTTATCAGGATCGTGGATGGTCGATTCACATCCACCTCGAGTTAACAAGTGAGGTCGTCAGATGGACGAGTCCATCCTTCTCGAACTTGGTTAGGATATGGTCGAAGTCGTTAGGTAGACGGATCCACCCTCTTCGAAACCGCATTCATAAGTTTATACTCCATCTCGCACTCTGGGAGACTGGAGTTAGTTAAAGGATTGTCAGTCGATCCTTCTTTGGGTTCAGTGTGATGGCTTGCCCCCGAGCTTGGGTTTCACTTAGTAAGTGGTCGGTGATACCACAGTCACTCCCTATTTGAATAAATTCCACTGTATGATGGAACTTAGCTCTTCGTGCATCGTGATGGTTGTATGTCACATTCAATAAATCACAGCTCTGGCTCAAAGAGATGGCATTTTATTTCTGAAATGAGAAAATACAGCAAAGTCAATTGCCTTATTACAAATTCAAATTTCGAAATGTAGAAACAAATTACAGATGAAAAATAAACCAAAGTAAATAAAGCCTATCATGTGTAGTAGCGATGGAGACTCTCGCTGTTCTAGGCTCTTGGGAAAGTAAGACCGTCAACGGACAATAACTTGAATGTGCCATCTTCGAGCTTTCATTCAATAACATATGGTCCTTCCCACGTCAGTTTCGTATGCGAAGAAACCGGGTAAATTCTTTTGAGGATGAGATCGCCGAGTTCAAAGGTTCGGGGTCGGACCTTGGCATTGTAAAATCGGATGACTCGACTTTGGTCTGCGATTGCCCTCAAATCAATCTCTTTGTGCTTCTCATCCAACAAATCTAAGGATTCAGCAACTAGTATGGCATTTTTCTTTGGACCATAATAAATCACACGATGAGAAGGTACTTCCATCTCGACTGGAATAACGGCTTCTGAACCATAGGAAAGAGAGAATGGAGTGTGTCCGGTCGCGGACTTGTGGGTTGTTCGGTAACCCCATAAAGCCATAGGAACTTCATCAACCCACTTGCCCCTGGCCTTTTCTAGTCGTTTCTTTAGAATAGACTTCATACCTTATTAATAGCTTCAACCTGGCCATTTGTTTGAGGATATGAAACTATAGAGAATTTTTTTTGAATGTGGAATAATTCAGAGAAATCCTTGAATTCAACGATGTCGAACTAGGTTCTGTTATCAGTAATGATGGTATGCAGGAGACCGAATTGGCAGATAATGTTACGGACTAGAAAGTTGATCACTTTCTTCGTCGTGATTGTAGCAAGAGGTTCAGCTTTGACCCACTTGGTAAAGTAATCAGCTGCGATCGATGATGGCGTACTTCGCACCCCCTTTGGCAAGAGGTAGAGAGCCAATGATATTGATGCCCCATACTGCAAATGGCCATGGACTGATCATTTGGGTTATCTCAGTAGGTGGGGCTCTAAGAATTCGAGCATGCTTTTGACGTTTGTTGCATTTCCTGGCATAATCTACTGCATCGCGATTTACAATAGGCCAATAATGTCCGTATCGGAGTACTTTCTTAACGAGAGCTTGCCCCCTGATGTGATTTCCACATTCTCCTTCGTGAAAATCATGTAACACTCGCTTTATTTCATCGTGGGCGATACACCGGAGTAGAGGAACGGAGTACCCTCTTTTATACATGACTCCATTCTGAATAGTGAATCGCGAGGCTTTTCGAAGAATCTGTCTCTTCTCACTCCTACGCTTTGGTAGCGCTTCATGCTCGAGGTAATTTCGAAACGGAGTCATCCACGAATCCTTATGTGGAGTGATTTCAAATATCCATTCTGTCTCCATCTGATCGATGTTTAGAGAAGATAACATTTCCACAACAACGAGTCTCATTTGTTGTGCTTCGGCCATACTTGCTAACTTTGCCAATGAATCAACCTTTTGATTGCGTTCACGGGGTATGTAGAAGATGACATAATAATCAAACTGATTAAGTATCTCGTGGAATCGAGCTAGGTAAGCAGCCAATCTTCGATCCTTTGCCTCATATTCACCCTAAACTTGACATACAACTAAGTGTGAATCACAATAAATTTCTATAGCAACGTTTCTCAAATCTTGGGCGAGTTATAATCCAGCGAGTAAGGCTTCATATTCAGCTTTATTGTTGGTCACACGAAAATCAAACTTTAGAGCATAACATATGGACCGACCTTCGGGGGTTTCAAGCACAACTCCAACACCCGAGCACCGGTCGTTTGATGCACGATCAGTGTGCAGCTTCTAGATATACTCGGGAGATCCACTGGTTTCGTGCAAGTCCTCAGGGACAGTAAACTCAGCTACAAAATCTGCTAGGACTTGTCCTTGAATGGCTCGCCTTGGAGTGCAAGCAATATCAAACTGACTCGGTTCGATATTCCATTTGAGTAACCTACCAGACGTCTCAGGCCGCGTAAGGACCTATCGTAATGGCTGGTCGGTGTAGACAATGATAGGATGAGCTTGAAAATATGGACGGAGCTTTCTTGAGGCAATAACAAGAAAATAAGCTAACTTCTCTAGTTTTGGATATTTTCTCTCGCTCCGGTCAACCGTCTGCTAATATAGTAAATAGGTTTTTGCACTCGGTCTTCCTCCTGAACTAGGGCAGCACTAATCGCGTTTTCTGATACCGCCAGGTAGATGTAAAACTTCTCACGGTTGATAGGATTTGACAAAATAGGTGGTGTGGAGAGATGTTGAATCAGTGCTCGGAATGCGCCTTTACACTCCATGGTCCATTCAAAGTTTTGTTTCCCTTTTAGAATCAGATCGAAAAAGGGAATGCACTTGTCGATGGATTTTAAAATGAACCTGCTCAATGTTGCTACTTTCCTGTTAAGGCTCTGGACTTGTTTTATAGTTCTCGGAGTTTCATGATTTCTGATCGCCCAGGTCTTTTCGGGATTGGCTTCAATTCCTCGAGCATTGACTATAAACCCAAGGAATTTTCCGGATGCGATGCCAAAGTGACATTTCAATGAGTTGAGCTTCATTCTGTACTCTCGGAGAATGTTGAACATTGATTCCGGGTCTTTGATATGGTCAGTGGAAAAACGCGACTTGACAAACATGTCGTCCATATATACCTCCATGGTCTATCCGATCTGGGTGGCAAACATTCGATTGACTAATCGTTGATAAGTAGCACCGGCGTTCTTGAGTCCAAAAGGCATGACCCTATAACAGTAAAGTCCCAGATTAGTTATGAAGCTAGTATGTTCCTTATCAAGTGAGTGCATGGGTATTTCGTTGTAGCTTAAATATGCATCCATGAAGGATAAGATTCATGTTCAGCTGTTGAGTCTACGAGCTGATCAATTCTTGGAGGTGAGAAACTATCTAAAGGATAAGCTTTATTTAAGTCTGAGTAATCAACTCGTGTTCTTCATTTCCCATTCGGCTTTCGTACAAGTACAGGATTTGACACTCATTCTGGATATAATGCATCTCGGATAAATCAATTTGCTTTAAGCTTTTCTACCTCTTCTTTAAGGGCGGCAGATCTCTCTAGATCCATACCACGCCTTTTCTGCTTGACCGGGATATACCGCGGGTCAATATTCAAAGTGTGGCTCACGATGTCCAACGAGATCCCATACATGTCAGAATGCGTCGAGGCTAATACGTCGAGTTTCGCTCGGAGAAATTCAACCAATTCCTTCTGTGTTTGTTGGCTTAACTGAGATCCAATATTACCATGTTTGAATCGTCATCATCGTCGATCGAGACATCGATTGTCAGTTCGGTCGGGGAAACTTGACTGTCTTTAGTTTCGTCTTCACTTTCAGTGTCTCTCGGGTCAAGATCCCTTTGGAGTTGGTTGGAGTGCCCGGGCCTGGGCACAGGCACCAATTGTTAATTATTAGCAAAATGGACGTAGAGAGATTCCTCTACGCCCTTTCCTTTCACCTTTTGCCGTGGTCCGCGCAGCTCGGCAACATAACAGGCACGTCCAACAGCCTGATCTTCATGAACGACTACAACTCCACGATCAGTGGGAAAATTTAGAGTCAAATACCATAGGGCAATGGCTGCCTTGAATTCAGCAAGGGCCAGTCGACCAAAGAAAGCATTGTAAGGGAGTCTATGTCCAACACAACAAACTGCAACATTCGGACTCTCTAGCATTTTCCAACTCCCAACTCCACTGGTAGTTCCACTACTCCAATGGGTATAGTAGCGCTTCCATTGAAACCATGAATTCGGGACTAGCAAGGTTTCAAATCTTTAGCCTCCATCTTCATTTTGTCATAGGCCCGCTTGAACAAGATATTCACAGAACTTCCACTGTCAACCAAGATCCTTTTCATCCATGCAGGACCTACTTAAGCTGATATGACAAGTGGATCAATAGTGGAGGCTTCGACCTTGTCAGCATCTGTATTTCGAAACACGATGTTGTCGGTTATCTTCTTCTGTTATTTGTCTGGAGCCCCATCATCACAACTACTACAACAATCGAAGTCTACATGCCCAATAGAGCTAGCATACGACTCCATTTCCCTCCAGCTTCGGTCTACTGGATGAGGACCACCACTTAAAGTATTTATCTCCAGCCTCCCACCGATACGAGTGGGTTCCTCCTGTCTCGCTTGATTAGGTATATTATTTTGATTCGATGGGCCCGCACCTCCAAACTGCGGCGCCCGCACAAACTGTTCTAACTTCCTCTCTCTAATCATCTTCTCAATGAGATCATGTAAATGACGACACTCATTTGTATTGTGGCCATAACTCTCGTAAAACCTACAAAATTTCCCTGTTTGGATCTACCTTTCTGATGATGGCTATGGAGCAGGCTTCTTGTACTGGATAGTATTACATGTTTGTAGATATACATTCTCTAGCGACGTATTCAGAGGAGTATAATTGTAGAACATAGGAGCTCTACGTCGTGGGCCACGGTTCTGCTCCTGCGTATTATTCGGATTTCCGTTGTCCTTTTGCTGAGTCTGTTTATTCTGAATATTCAATTGCACTTTCCCGAAGCTCTTCCCGGTCTGTTTAATTACAACATTACTTTGGATTCCCTCCATACTTGGCCTTGCGTCATCCTGCTTCCTAGACTGTTTCGGATCCTCCTTTCTCAAGAATTGGGCTGCCTTGAAATAGAAACGGTCCAATGACGCAGGTGGTTTTTCGACCAACCGATTGCCGAACTCAGAATCGGGGTCAACCCCTTAGTCAATGTCTTAAGAATGGAGTTACCGTTAAGGGTTGCTGATCTCCACACACGTAGCATAGAATCTTTCTAAATAACGTCGAAGTGTCTCTCCAGGAGCTTGAGTGATACTAGATATAGTGTTAACATCTTTCAGCCTTGCGACATGCATCTGAAATTATTCAACAAATTTGGTTGCCAGTTGGTCAAAACAAGAAATAGATCGGAGTGGAAAATGAGTGAACCGCATATTAGCTATGCCCCTCAGAGAGATCGAGAAGCTTCGATATTTAACCGCATCGTTAGCCCGTGCAGCACTCGTTGACCACTCATACTTCAGGATGTGTTGGTTGGGATGAGAACTTCCTTCATAGACTGGTAAAGTCGGCATTCTGAATCGCCAAGGTGGTTCAACATAAAGTATTTCATCGGTAAAGGGAGTATGACTCTGGGTGATTCCCTAATCGTCATTTGTGAGGCCTTGACTCTCTCGAATCATCTGACGGATCATTGTGGGGATGTCTGGCATCTGTACATTCTGTGCACGCTGAGCCAAGGTGTGGTCGGGTTCCACAATGCGAGGTTGGACCGGACGCGGTCGATGGTCTGTATCTCGCCTCCTTGGCTCGAAGTTCTTTGGAACATAGGGTTCGGGAGTATGTCCATGTTGACGATGGTTCAGATCAGACTGATTCCGGGCATCAATTTCTGGTTCAAGTGCAGCGGTGGTAGAGCGGTTGTCTGTGGTGTAATGAAGAACAGTACCTCCTCGGAAGGAGGGTCCAGTCTGGTAGCTGGTTGACGGGCCAACTCTGTGTTACCCCATGTTCAACGTAGGTTAATGTCCGGTAGCTTGAGTGTAATTCCCGTCTAGCCATCGACGCGTAGATCTGTGATGGTAATCCAAAGAGGCCAAACTTTCCATGGATGAATAGGAGGCCTGATCCCTCCTGGATCTCCTACACCTTTGGTGATTCAACTGATTGGTCAACTCTACGTTGGAGTGTAGTTATTCAGTAAGTTATTGTCGACTTTGTGTCAATTCATGAAGTAGCTTCTGAAACTCTTGTCTGGTAACAGAGCCTGACGGATCTGATGGTCCGACAGCATTCTGGTTGGATGGAAGCAGTTACACGGGATTCTGTCTACCTCGTCCTTATTGATATGCAGCTGTAGAAGTGGTCCTTATATTAACCATGGCGGATGGTGAAGTCCTTTCCTAGATCTGATGCAAATCTGAATAGGATGGAAGAACTTTGACTTGAGATATGAATTTTCTTCTTGGATTTGTGCAATCCGGTATCGATAGTAGATCCAATGGGCAGGAGAAAACTATGTTTTTCTCAGTAAAAGCACCAAAGTGTTTGTACCAAAATTGGACACAACATTCTTAGGATGTATTTGAAGGGATAAAAATGAAGAATAGAAATGTAAAAGGAGGATTATCTGAGAAACACTTCAAAAACAGATGAGAAAAACACGTAGAAACATAGGGTTTTAGAGTGGTTCGGCGTATGTCATACGCCCACTATGAAGTTAATGATTTTATTGATATTCACTTGCTGATTACAACTGATTACAGTGATGAATTTTGAATGCAACAGTAGCCTTGAAGTGCAACAATGGTTTCGGCAGAGTCTGAACGTCCACTATGCGTCTTTTTTTCGAGATTTGACTTTTTAAGAATAATAACGAAATTTCTGAACTCTCTCTGCCATTATTGTATGTATTTAAAATATACAAAAGAAGAAAGAGATACTTGATCCATGGACGTAGGATCTCTTAACATCCGAACCATGTAAATTCTCCGCTTCCTTTACTTTTTTACAATTTTATTTCACCTTATTTTCAGTTTTAGATTCCTTTTTGTTTTTTGTCTGAATTGGATGTTATTCAACTTAACATTTTAACAACCAGTTAGAATGCAATTATAAAATTGTGTAAGCACTCAACAACATAATTACTACCTTCAAGGCAAATTTAACGTTGCTTAAATTTGTTAATTCTTAGTTGCGATGGTAACTAGTGATCACTTGGATGTTGTGAGACAAAAAATCTCACCAACATCAATGTAAGGTCATAACACATAAGATCCATAGGACTATCAAGTCAAAAGACTACTGCACATTGTCACATTATAACTTCTGTTTGGTTCAGATAAAATAACTTATATAAGATTCTTGGTAAGTCGTCCTGTCGTTGGTTCTAAAAGCCATAAATACGTAATCTCTTAGTGTTTCCTATTATCATGAATAAATCACTATCTGTCATAAAGAGGGCATTATATCTGATGTCTCGATATTCCTTTTTCAAAATACATTTGACTATGAACATTTAAGTGTTTATTTTGATCCAACACTCGTGGTTACAAATACTTTCGAAGCTAGGATTTGTACATGTATTATATAACGTTGTCGTAAATTACCATAGATATAAAAAATAACACATACAGTAGAAAAAAACAAAAAAAGATACTTTTATTTCGAACAAGATTCGTTATAAGAGTTAAATACATAGTTAAATTACATAATTGCCCCTATGACATTATCATTAACTATCTTAGGAAGCAATTGCTGCTTCCTAGTACCATATTGTAGTTTGACTTTCGCAAGTTTCATAGAAGTCGATAAACGTATGCAATGGAAGGTCTAGATAGCAACCGCTCTCGACGGTGAATAGGAAGAAGATATCGATACTTTGTAAATAGAAAAGAATGTTAGACATAACCAAAATCCATGAAAATGAACGCGATAAAGAACATCGAAATAAACTGAATGTAAATAAATATTTGAAAAATAGCTCATATTTATCTAAAATACTTTAGGTTTTCGAATTTGGTGTTGATGGAGAGAATAAATAGAGGAGAGAGAATGTTGATTTAGCATGTGGTCGTTAGAAATTGATCTAGAGTCTAACGTGTCAGACGTGTTAGATGCTACGGGCCAATACTAATTATGACGTGGGAAATTGAATTTTCCTGTGTTTATTATTTTCCATGTTAAATACATCGAATACAGGAGCGAGATATACATTACACCGCGAATGCATCATAATTACTAACCAGTAAAATAGCTCATCTTTGCATGGGTTGCAACCGAACTACGAACAACTGCAATTCAAGCCTAAACAAAGAGGTCAAATACCGGATTTAAAGTCTAAGTTAGTGTTTGGTTTAAAAACGTATTTTTGGTTTTCATATATATGTCAAATATGAAAAGAATGGAGGGTAGACGGAAAGGATGAAAGAAAGACAAATGAAAGAATGAAGATGATAGAGGGACGACGGAAGAATGAATTGTTTCACATTCTTTTGTTATTTTTCAAAACGCGGAAAATAAAAAAAATTGTTTTCTATTATGTTATATTAACTTCGTTTTCTAATTTGATTGTTTTCGGCATATACACGCGTCGTATGCATTTTTGTACGGACGAAACCCAAAACTAAAAATAACAAACCAAACACTACTTAAACGATCCAAAATTACTTGTTTCCGCATCGAAGACGGAACATTAATTCTATCAGTTCACACTTTTTTTTCTCTTCTCTTTCCATTTCCACGGATAATTATTCCCAGTTCAAAATACCTCTTTCAGACAAAAAAATACATTCTCATTTAGTGCGTTGCACCCTGCGTTGGATTTGATTTTCGTTTACTAGCGGGCATCATACACAAGAATATTCGTACAGTAGCCAAATAAAAAATAAAACTGAGTGGTTATATGTCATTATGGTTATCCCATGATTATACATTTGACATTATATTAAAACAATGATTAACCAATACAGCATTTATTTTATTTTCAAAAAAAAAATAGTACACACATCGTTGAAATAATCAGTATAGATCAAACTGACTTCTTGATCCAGATAATAACATACAGAAAATTAAAAGATTAAAATAACTTCCTTCTTATCAATAGCAGTTATCAAAGAAATTTTTTCACTTTTGCACAAGCAAATATCTCAATCTCAATTAATAAGAAAATGGACATTCTACAGAGCACAAATATGACCCATACAATAAATCAACAAGTTTACCCAAATAGTATTATGACCTTAGAAAATAACTAATTTACAACATAAAACAACACCAATGAAAATAGATAACATACACTATATTTGAAGGGTAGCTTTGCAGGTTTGCTTATTATGCCCAACTCCTTGACACTTGCTACATCGAAGCGACCTCTTAACTGTAAGTCTTGGATCATCCAGTTTTTGCTTAGGGCGACCTCTTTGCCTTGTGCTACGCCTAGGAGTGGGCGTCATTTCATTGAAATTAATCGGGCTAATGCACTTAGGTTTAGCTGCATCCGGGATAGGCATAATCGAAGACGAATACACCACTCTGTAATATTCAGCGGTAAAATATTTGGAACAAAAATCAGCAATCCATCCCTGTATTTTCTCAATTACCGCAAGGGCATGCAAACACGGCATGCCCATTACCTGCCATTTTCTACAAGTGCATTCCCAAGTCTCAATATTCACTACATATATTATATCCTCATAATTCACCTCAAAAACATTACCATTAGAACGTACTACATCCATATTTCTTGACTTAGCCATATCTTCTTGCACTTTTTGATTCATGGATGGAGTAAGAACATCTACCCACGTGTTAGAATTTTCTCTACGAGTGTATATCATTTCCATCATTTTGCACCTAATCATGTCGACTATTTGTACGACTGATGGTTCATAACGCGATGTTACCCAGTTGTTGAATATTGAAGATGCGTTTGATGAATAGCTGCCATAGCGTAAACCTTTGAAATATGCATCTGACCATAGTATGGGTTTGCTGCTTGCAACCCAATCGGCTAGTTCTTTAGATTTGGACTTGATAGTCTCGATGCATTCGTTGAATTCTTCAACCTTGCAAGCAGATATGCATTTTCTAAGCTCCAACACCAGTGATTCTTCATCATCCTCCACTAATTGTTCTCTGAATTCTTCTTCAAGGTGACGGGTGCAGTACCCATGGTAGCTATCCTCGAAAACTTCTGAAACTTCCTCGTTCAAACCATTCATCATCTTTGATATGAAAGTAATTGTTCTTGAATTCGATAGGGTGGATTTTAACTGCACTAAAAACCAATGCCAATTTTCTTGATTTACTTCATCTACCACTGAAAATGCAACTGGGAAGATGGAATTTTCTCCATCAAGTGCACTAGCCACTAAAACTTTCCACAACTTGCTCGCTTTAAGAGGAAAACCTTCTAGAAAAAGAAGAGGGCGACAGCCCTGTTCAAATCCACTAAGAGAGGCATGAAATGCAATAAACAGATGGAATTTTGAATCCTCTAATTTTTCTAGTGTTGCAATGCTCCCTGGGTTTGTCTCCAGTATCCTTTCACAAAGCCAAGGCAATTGACTGCAAGCCTCCTCGTGTGAGTTGCAAAGCTCCTGCTTTGCAAAGAATTTACCACGCCATGCTTGCGAGTAGTTCAAATTAAGTCCATATTCACGATGAAGATCATTAGCAATGTCTTTTGGGCTATAGTTTGGAGACTCGCGCAGTTTTTCTTTTATGACACTAGCTACCCACTTCTGATTTGCTAGCCTACTGCGGTCTTTAACTGCACGCCTATCACAATGATGAATCTCAACAAATTTTTTTATTACAAAATCTTGATTTCCTGGAGTTCTGGAAGCATGGATTCTCCATGGACAATTCTCTGCAGTACATTCCGCAGTTAAACGCTGAGACTCGTTCTTAACAAACCTGTATTCAAATCGGTTTGCAATTGCATACTTATGCAATGCATCGCGTAAATCTTTTGTACTGTTAAATGTTTGCCCGACTCCTGTTATCAAATTATCCCAATCATTGCATACCTTCAATTGCTTGGTTTCTTCTGCTAGTTCAAAATTGCTGTGGTCATACATAGACAATGTGTTGTCAGTAGCAGTATCGGAATCTGCTACATAACCCCTAGTCCTCCTGGTTTTGGTTTTCCTGCAACAAGTATAAATTGTAATTTTTGTATTTCTTTGAAGTCCGTACAACTGGGTCATGAAACAATAAAACATCCTTTCGCTTCCTGCTATAAAATCCGAAACAAAGTCAAAAAGTTCATTCCACTATGTGAGTTTCTACAGTTACAATGTGTAGTGAGTACAATTAACATATTCTATCATTGGGACAAAATAAAAATTGAGATATACCTACTCTCCTTCGGCTCCTTCCTAGAATTTTTCAATACATAAATGTCAACTGTAGGCGAATTTCCATGGAAATCGACCATGCGCTGCACGTCTTTGTCGCTGGATATAGTGATGGGTGTTCTTTTGTTATTGGGAAGAAAATATTTGATGGTATATGAATCACCTCTAAGGTAGAACATACTAGATAGCTCCGATTGAAGATCTTTAAGTGGCATATCACGGCCAATATCAAGAGCATGTGCTTCACCACCACTATAAGATATTGTTCCATCTTTATTGGTAACAAACTCTCCACCTGACTGAACAACTGCTAGAAGCTTTCCAGTTTCCATATACAGCTTGATCTCCTATTCCGTATCATCATGACAAACTTGATTGTAAATCGGATATTACCATAAATATATAGAAATTGGACATTTGTGAGCTAATTTTAAATTATTTGTCAAAGAAAACAACTAAAATATAAAAGCCTGATGAGTTGGTTTTCATAACACATTATCTTAATCTACAAACGGTAACTTTCTTTTTAGAATTTCTTTTCCAATGCTATACTCCATCCCGGTGATTGAAAAAATG
Source organism: Allium cepa (assembly GCA_030765085.1). Lineage (NCBI taxonomy): Eukaryota > Viridiplantae > Streptophyta > Magnoliopsida > Asparagales > Amaryllidaceae > Allium > Allium cepa. The sequence continues at coordinate 1,043,403,938 of CM060937.1, forward strand.
GTAAGATCCTACGTTCCAAAATGCGATTTGGAAGAAATCGGAGCCATCCCGATCCAAGAGTTAAATTGGATCGCAACCCATGTAAATTATACGATCCTATTTTAGAACGAAAATATTGAAGCTCCAAATTGAATCGCGATTTCAATTTAAAAATTGAAACAAAACCAAAATAGATTTAGTTCAGCATCGAGATATCAATTCAGGAATCAAACGGAAAGAAAGAAGAGGATTAGTAAGAACCAGCAGCAGCATACCTGAATTGAAGAATGTAGAATTCAGAGGCAAGTTTGATTTATCTTTCTCTTCCACTGATTTTTTTTTCCCTCTTCTGATTTCAACAACTTACTTGTACTGCCGATACTGCTACTAATATCATACGTGGTTATCTTTCTTTTAGCATCATGGTTCTCTTTTCTTGTTTAAGTTGAAATTAGGGTTTTGTAATGGTTGAAGGAGAAAAAAAACGTAATATTTATCTTCTTATTCTACTCCTGAGGGTTTGATATTCTCAGCAAGTTCAATCGCAAAGGCAAAGTAAGTCAATTTTGATAATTTTATTCGATAATTTGGTCCAAGCTCTGGTTCAATAATTTGTATGTTGGTCCAATATAGTTCAGGTAGGGATGAGTGTTTTGTGGGTAAAAAAAAATGTCAAATCGAATTAAAACAAAAAAAAAAATCAAGACCAAACCGAATTAACGGTTAATTCAATCGGTAGCCTATTTAACCAAACTAAAAAGCAAGAAAACATAGATTTACGTTTATATAGACTATATTTTGAGTATTTATTTTAAGTTTATAAGAAAAATTAACCTATTTTTAATAGATAAGTTTTGTTTCTCAGTATTAAACCGATTGTTAAGTGTATCACAATCCCTTAAGTTTGGATAATATAATAAAAGTTCGGTTAATTTGATTAAACTGACAATCAAAATAAAATTATTTTACAAATCGAATTCAAGCCGATATAATTTCTTAATCGAACCGAACTGAACGAAATGAATCGGTTTAGTCAGTTAATTCGATTCTAACCGAATATTACTCACCCTTAAGTTCAGGGATGTGTAGCAATAGGTTGGGTCGATAGTGTAAAGGACACGTCAAAAGAATTGAGTCAATATTCAATTGATTTTTAGACGTGTGGCAATTGGTTGGTTCGCGTTCTTTTGGACATGTAGCAAGTGGTTGGTACGACGGGTTATACCCGATTCGAATTTTCATTCCCAACTGCAATGAAGTCTACGGCTATAAATCGTCGTGTTGAGTTTTGCACTGTGAAATCGGTTAATGAATCGATTTATTACCGAGTACAAGGAAAAATAATCATAGCTTTTTATTAATAATTGATAAAGTAATTGATCTAGTAGTTGATTAATATGTATGTTGATTTTTGATTTTATTAATCTTAAATAGGTATGTTGATAATATATAAATTATATACGAGGAAAGATAAATCAATGACTACCAAACTAGTTGAGGAGCTTGAAAATGCAAGAAAAATAGTCATTGTCGAAGAATCATAAAACGAACAAGAAAACAGTAATGAAGACGAAACAAATGATAATAGTTCAGATGGTGAGCGTTCACGGATGATGGATCAACTAATAACGAGTCAAATAGTTCCATCAAGGAGGAAGAGTCGAACGACGAAGAACCAGAAATGCCTACTAAGTTGCCAATTATTTGTAACACCACGTAGAATAAACAGTAGTTAATAAATAGTTATTAAGGCTCAAAAATAAAATTTAAACAAACATCAGAATTTTGTTGCGAAACTTCCACCATTGTATTGGTGGCGATTTTCTGAGCTTTTTTCATAGATAAAGTTTTGCGATAGGAGTTCAAATGAAGAAATTATTGACGTTTGAAATTTTTGAAACGAAAATAATTAAACAGGAATTAAAAAGAATAAATAATAAATCGCATGAACCCCACCAGTCGACTCCTTGCATGTGTCGGTCGACCGCTAGCGGTCGACCAATTGGAACAACAGCAGCTAGGTTGAACCTCGGTCGAACTGCTCAGGTTTAATTAAATTAAATCTATCGAATACGATTGATTCGAGCGCCTATAAATATAGGCAAACCCCTCAATTTTCTTCTCATATTTTCTGATCAAAGCAGAAGAGTTCTGCCATTTTTCATTCTCCACTATTTCTAAAAATTATAAAACTATATGTGTGTATAAAGAAGAGCGGAAAATAAAAGAGAAGAAGAGAAGGAGTGAATCAATTCTGCGAAAAAGGTAAATTTTATGATTATAAATCTACATTCCACTTATTTTAAATTTCCTCTCAAATTTGTAATTCTGTTGGGTATGTGTATATCTTGTTTTACACCTTTTTGGATTGGAAATGAAAATTGAGTTAATTAAATGAATGAATTCAGATTTGGAAAGCTTGAAAGGTGTGTGTGAAATTATACGATTTACATATAATATTAAAATTTATATCATTGAATTTTAGTTAAATTTTATGCCTATATGAGATCTATTGATTTGTAGGTTTAAAATGAACGTATTCAATTGAAATCCCGCCTACGTATTCTGTAAGTTAGGTAATTGGAAAGGTATATACATTCTAATCTGGAAATTTGAAAATCGGTCTTAAAATTGTTAAAGTAGAATATTGATAATATTGTAAAGTTTATTTCAGATTTATGATAATTGGGTTGTAACTTGTTAGTATTAAATTGGATAGCCTTAATTTGACTTGGAATGTGAATTTCTATGTTTTAATTTATTGGGAGCGTCGTATGTATAATTTGGTTGTATCTATTTCCACGTAAATTTTCGTAAATAATATAATTCTACAGTTATGTATAAAAGTGCGATGTTTTGAATAATAAAGAATATATAAAATTGAAAGAGAAGTGTAAGATACGTATATTCTTCTCCGTAGTATGCATCGTCTATTTCAAAATAAAGAAAAGAGATAATTCCTTGTAATTTCAAGTGTGGCAAAAGTCTTACTTTTAAATAATTTATGTAAAATTATAGCAATACTTCTTTTTGGAAAAGATGGCTCTGATATATTAAATGTGAAAATGAATGTTATTTACATAATATACAAACAACTATATATTTTGAAATTTCTATGCGTATGAATTAATGAATTAGAAATAGAAATACACACATGTATAATTGCACCTACTAGTTAAAAAGATAAACATATATAGAGTAGCGAATAAAGCGTAATAAATAAATATACAACTGCAGTCATATTAGTCATAATTAGGACGACTAGATATTAATAGCATAATAAGTTATAGGATTAGAAGGTTGTGATGGAAAAGATGCAATAACTCTAAAAATTATAAACAATGATTGCAAAATTAGTAAGATAATAAATGTGTAGCTAATAGAGAGCTATAGAAATTAAGTGGAGGCATAAATGCATTGAATGTGATTGATTGCAGAATTTAATACAACTTTTATGGGAAAATGGAACAGGCATAATAATTTGAATTTGAAACGGATAATTAAATGTCATTAGTGATTGTCCAATTTAAATAATAATGACTCTTTATTACGGACAATTGGCATTTATGAGATGAAAAGGGAAACGAAGAATATACATAATAAGCGTATAATACAGAAATATGTTTTTCAGTGAATAATTGAGGGATACTGGTAAATAAACATCGGAGGCAACATAATTTTCATAGTAGAAAATTATATAGCCTCATTAATATGTTGAACGAGCATGAATTAGTGGGCCTAGCCTAATATTTAGGTCTGGTATAATTGGTTTGGTTCAGTATGGGTTGGGATGCGAGGTCGGTAGAGTTATACAACGGAAATCTTTCTTTCATCTAGAGGCTACCAGCAGTTGTGTATACGTACTACTGATATGCCGTAGAAAAGGAATATACCTTTGCGCATAGATGTGAAAAAATATACCAATAGTTTGCATCGGATTTGAAGTGTTAAATGGCTCAATATCTTTAGGAACGTCAAGGGATTTACTTCATAGTGAAAGGTATTAAATGGCCGTTAGGTCTGCCACCTCCTGTATAAAAAATTTTAAATAACCTATGATGGGACTAATAGGGAAATGGGGTATAGATCAAATCTAACGGGGTATTAAATAACTAGAATGGAAATTTTTCTTGACTTATATTAGGTAAGTCTAAATGGAATTTCAGTTGTGGGATGTCGGTGGTCTATGTTAGTATTGTTAGTAGATCGGTATTAGTAGTAGGACCGACATATAGGCTTTGACTCCAGTTGTCACGAGCGGTCGTTAGCAAAGATTTGGATTATTCTCTGATGGATTTCGCTTCTACTAGTGTAGAATATGTATAGGATATGCAAAGACCTCAAAGTTTTATTTATTATTGTTTGGCACAGGTGGACTAGTTAACCATTAGATATGTCTTTGAGATGCATTAGTAATACGGTTAATTAAATTATAAAGCCATATGTAGAAGTCACCGGCTTTTGTAGCTGAGGGCTGGTTGAGTAACTTTTATGTCATGAGAGCCCGCTTGTGATTGAGATAATAAATGGTCGCTGGGTCTGCCTCCTCCCTATTTAAGAAGTTTTAAGTGGTCGGGGTTCTCTTTCTGGGTAGTGCAATGCTTATACACACACATCCCTCAGGAGAAGGTTAGATATGTCTTACGCGCATATGAAATTAAATGTATAAGCTGTGAATAGTCGATATAACACATAATAAATGGCATAAATTAGTGTCATTGATAAAGTATGTGATTGTCCAGTAACCAGAACGTTGTTCTGACTCCCTTCTTATTACAACCCACATGATAGATTTAAAGGGACATGCTACTGGTACAAGACAGGAATGACGGAGGGAGAAGTCCTCCCATTCATGTTCGGTACTGACAAGGCAACTAGATACTTAAGGAATAATATTGATTCCAATGTAATAGTCTTTGTTGGTATATATGTTCTATTATAATTTTCTATTCAGCTGTAAGTTTATGTAAATAGCTCCCAGATATACTTGTGTTTATTTTAGGTTACCAACACCAACGATCCATGTCTTAATGGACTTGGGTTTCGATTTAGTCAAAATTCGTGCCCATTATGTGGGTTGTTATGTTACCAGTCCCGCTACATCCAAATTTAGTTCTTCCCTTACCATTAACGAATCTCTCCTTAAAATTTTTGAAACGCACATTGAACATGGAATTTCGACACGAGGTTAGTGTATTTTGTCGAAACACATATTTCATTTCTATATTTTGTTGCGGTAAAATTTGTGAATTGTTGTATTATAGGAAAGAGGACCACTAAAATGCATTTCACATTAGACAAAACCACTGAAGTGGAATTTAGAGGACATGCGAAGTCGAATTATGCAAAAGGTTAAAAATCTAGGTTTATATAATTTAGTTCAATATATGTAAAAGCATATGTATTACGTAAAAATATCAGCTTTCTTTGAAAGTTGGCATCCAAAAAACCAATTTATTTCATATGCCTTTTGGTGAAGTGACAATCGCTCTAAATGATGTTGCCCAGATTTTGAAAGTGCCTGTAATTGGTAGTTGTTTGTATAGGAAGAAGGATGAACAAAATGTGATTGATTTATTAGTGAATTATCTTGAAGTTGATGAAAGTCAAATAAAGTAATAATGGCTCGAATTCGGTGAAGTTTCACTTTTTATTAGATAAATTTGGTGAAAGAGCAGATAAAGAAGATGTGACTGAACATGATTATGATATCGTTTCTCATGCTTATCTCCTTTAATTTTTGGGTTGTGATAAATCTAGAATAAAAGTGTCAATTGATTACTTGAGATGTTTAGAAAACATTAACCATTTAGGTGACGAAACGTGAGGAATAGAAGTATTAGCATACTTATATCATCAATTAGTTTTGCCTTTTGGGCGAGACATTAGGCAGATGGTAGGATACTAGACATTATTGACTGTGGTATGTTTTATTATTTCGTATTATCTAATAAATATTATAAAACTACATTAAAACATATTACTGTGATATCCCGAAATTTTTGACAATATCAATTTAATAATCTATATATAAAAATTAAATTGATTTGATGATAATTGATTAATAATATATGATTTGGTTTAATAATCAGATTAAATAAATATTTAATTTGTGATTTTATCTTTTAAAAGCTAAATAAATGTTTTTAATTTTAATGTATATATATTATAGATTATCTTTGTTTTGGGATCTAATAAACAAATAAAGTTTTGTTTTAAATTCTAATAATATATTGAGTAATTGGCAAATTATGTTTAAAATTAATTTTAAGTTTTTCAAAGTCATTTAAATTAATAATTATATGGTTTGTAAATATTTAAAATAAATGTTAAATTGTTTAAAGTTATATCTTAGTTTAATTTTTAAATTTTAACATAAAAAGTTTATTTTATTTCTTATTAATATTATTTGATAAATATGATTTGAAAATTTTATATATAAGTTTAAAATATAATGTAAAATATGGTTTTAAATTTATTTATTAACAAAAGTGATTTATAATCTCTTTATAAATCATTTAAAATTTGTTAAATTGATTTTTTTCAAGCCATATTAATAATGTATCATTTTTCTAATAAATATAAAAAGAATTAAAATAAGAAAATAAAATTTATCATTTTAAATTGAATAAATTGATATTAATTTGGATTTCAAAAGTTTAATATAAATTTGGAATTTTATTTGAAATTCAAATTAATAGATTCTTAGAAATATTTGAATAAGTTTTAATTGATAATTTATTTCATTTACATTTTCTTTAAATTAGAAAATCATATATATTTACATAAGTATAAAATAAATTAAGAAAATTCTTCATTTACATTTAAATATATAACTAATTTAAATTAAAAAAGACATGTGTTAACCTATTAGTAGTCTAAGCTACATGTGTTTATTTAAAAATAAGGAAACATGACAAGTGTCATTGTTTTTATCCTTTTCTTTATTTTATTTAAAATTTATTCAGCCCTTTTAAACATTTTCCTTTTCCCCTCATTCTCTTTTCATAACCTAAAGTTAAAATGAATCAAAGAAAAACACCATCTTCAAAATCTGAAATCCCTCAAACATAATGATCTGTAACACTCCTCAAATTTTAATTGCAAACCAATCCTGTAACAAGATTTTCAAAATTTCATTTCTTTACAATCCTGCAAAACAAATTCTTGCATAAGAAAAAATCAATCAACCTATAGATCAACTGCATTTCTCTGGAAATCATCAGCTTAGCAACCTGGAGTTGAAATCTACATCTTTTTCAAAATTTTAAAGATTTAAAAGCCTGCATGCATGAATTTAAAATCAGAGCAGTAGCACTTCAGTTCAATTAGCATAACACTGCAACATTTAATCAAAGACAGGATTCAAAGCTTTTCAAAAATAATAAGGAGGCTGCCTCTGTTAAAATCAGGTGAGTAACATTTTGTAAAATAATTTAAGTTTAACATGGTTGCATGATTCATTTCTATGATGAGTATGACTTGTGATAAGTAAGTATCTGTATATATATCTATGAATTATCTGTAGATATTGGGATGAGATGTGTGCATGTTTGCTAATATCTTTGACCCTCTGCTTCTAGTTTAAACTCAGTTTTTATTTTTAATTTATACCCCTATCTCTGGATCTTGCCATTGTTATGATTTAAAATTGTTTGTTGAACATAAATCTAAGAATAAAAATTTAAATAAGGTAAATTTAATTCAAAACCTTCTTTGGAAATCAAAATGATCTGGAAACATGATTTTGTTTAAAAACATAAATTCCTTAATTTATTAATTTGAGATTATGATCTGAAAACCTATATGGAAACAAGATTTTTAAATCAGAAAACATAATTTATAGCTTAAGATTTTGGGGGCAGTTCACTTTTATCTGAAAAAGGTGAATTTGGGAAATTCTGTTGATTTGGAATTTTAGGGGTTTGAAGTTTCTTCGGTTTGTAGTTGAGTGATTAGGCATTTCACAAAAATTATCAAATTGGGAAATAAATTTTTGGATTAGCAGCGGTGAGGGTTTTGGTTCTGTAACCCTAGTTTTTGAAAATGTTAGAAAGCAGGATCGTTCTCTCTCTCTGTTTGACCGAGTGTGAAGCCACTTTGGGGAAACGTAGCTGGGTCCATGACAAGGTTGTGGACCGAGTTTTGACTCAAACTATGGTCGGAGGGGGAAGAACTCGTCGTTGACAGGTTTGGGGTTTTGGAGGTATACTGTATTTCCAGGTTTTAAAAAGGAAGTTGGTTTTTGATTTTGGGTAATTGGAGATATTCTGATGATTTGGTGTTCAAGTTGGATTCAAGAGTTGTTGGTGGATGAGGATGATCATCGTTGATGATCGAAAATTGTCCATGGGCTATGGCTGGAATAATTAATTTGTGAAATTAATTAAAGATTAATTACTTGAATGTAATTAAAGAATAATTAATCAAGGTGATTTATTAGGGTAATTTATTTGAGAGTAATTAATTAATTGATTTGTAATTAATTATGGAATATGTAAGCAAGATTTATATGGATGAGTAATTAATTTAATTTATTTTAAATTAATTAAGGAAGAAGTAATTAATTTAATTCATTTTAAATTAATTATAAAATGGTGATTAATAAGTCATTGCTTATGAATGTTGATTGATACTGATTACCCTAAATGGTTGAGATCTCGGTTATGAGATAAGTGATGTCGTGTGATTTGGATGCTATGGTTGCATTGAGTTGATGATATGAATTATCTGCTTGGAATGATAATATGGATTATCTGTTGTGATGATAATGATGATTACCTATTATGATGTTGTGTATTATCTATCTGTGTGTATATAGATAATATTGAATTGAATTGTTTTAAACTTTAAAACAACTTGGACCTAAAAGACACGTTTTGGATTTCGATGAGACCGGGATCGGGTTTCCATATTTGGATATCCGAAAACCACATCGATCCAAATTAACGATAGGTCGTGAATCTCAAGTGAAGATGAAGATTCAGAGTGCAAGGGTTATCGTCGTTAACTCTGAGGGTGATTCCAAAATGAGTGTAACGAGATAATGCCTTTGGTTTCTTTCGAACCCGGGACGAACTTGTATGGATTGAATGCTTTCATAACATCGTCAGGTAAACGATGAGCATTCTAAGAGATGTGTTCTCTAAAGGTAATCGTAGCCTCAAGCCTCATCAACCGGGAATGGCTAAAACAGGGAGGGTGCAGCAAGGCTTCGTGGGTAGCCCCCACTTGAGAGTGAGATTTAACCCTGTCTAGAAGTCCCTTTATATTCGGCTGTGTGGGCAGTTGGTTGCAAACAACTACGGGGTTGTCTTCTTCGGAACTGTTCAGTAAGGAATGGTTCCGGCCTTATGTTGTAGGGGAGTTAGGGTGGCTCCTCAGTACGGTGATCTAGGCCACGTACTGTGACGGGCGGTACTCCAGTAGCCCTGCCATTGTATGGAATCCAAAACCAATAAGTGACAACGGTTTTGATTGTATTATCCACTTTTGTGGCTTGTAGCTGGAATTTAATCATGTAACAATTTCGACTATTTCATATTTACTTGAAAACCCTCGACACTATTATAATATCACCGGATTTCCTATCAAATGTTTTGGTTAGCGCAAGGTAAAATCTTTTCCATGTTTATGTGTGGGAAGTCTTACGTGATACCTTTCTTTTCAAAAGGTTTTTAAAAGTTAAGCAACCTTAACCTGTTACTCAGACCAGACCCATGTCTGACCCAGAGTTTATCTTTGTTTTCTTAAACTCTTGGGTACTCAATTTTTACGAGTAGCCAAGGGATTCGGGTTGGCTTTGACGAATATTGGAGAAGCAATGAAGCAGGAGGCTTCTGCGTTAGATATATAGTTTCCGCTATGTGTTCTCTGTGTTGTGTTTATATTAAGTTGTAAATACTAGATGGGTGTTTATAACTGTCTAGTATATGTGATGTGTATGCTGTGTATCTCTGATTGGTATTGTATATTATGTAAATACTTATGTTATTAATATAATTTATTCGTTCCGCTGTTGAGATTCTAGTGTTGTTTCTTCTTTCTCTTCTTTCCTTTCTTCTTCTATCCCTTTCTTTCTTCAAGATGATGCGATTTTCTGTGGTGAGAAAGTCGGGTGGTCGCTGTTGGTATCAGAGTATTAGGTTGAGTGAATACCTAGGCTCTAGAGTGGTGTCTATTTTGAGAGAGCGTATTTGTAAATTTTTAATATATTTATATATATTTATTTTATTTCTACCTATCTGTTGGGTTACCTGTTCGGGTTTTCCAATATAGGTTATAAAGGTAGATTGAGGTAGTAGCGTGTGTGTAACGCGACTACCACTGGTTGGAGTTTGTGTGTTTGAGGTTGGAAGTGCATCTGTCGAGACTGTAGACCTAATACCGCCTCGAGTAAGCTTTGCAGTGGTGTAAGGACTTCATTGATCTCTGAAGGTAACCTGTTAAGGTTCGGAGACTCATCTTTGAAGATGGATGAATAGAGTTTGGATCTGTTCGCTGAGCAGAAGCGAGTGATGGTATCTTGATATCTCAGGAAATAGTAGCTGCGTGGTGAAATGCGGTGACTGTGGATATTTCCGAAGATAATTTCTCTGGAACAAGTTTAAGGAAGTAGGTCTGCTTCGGTACTGTGGCTGAGTTCAGCAGGGTGTTTCTGTTTGGTTTGAAGTTCGAGTTTCTCAAAAAGCTTTGGAATGGGAATTCTTTGGCATTAGTGTCAGCGGTGCAGCTCGGAGTATTCTGTGTGTCGGCAGAGTTTTCTGGCTTAGCAGTTTTCTAGAGGTGGAGTTCAGAAGCAGTAGAGTAGAATCCATTTCTTCGATGGATTGGCAAGACCAGTATAAGCTGTTCTGATTAGTAAAGAGAGAACAGTTTTCTTTTGATTTTAGTTTGGATTGATCGCAAAAGTGACTTGCGATGATTGAGTATTCTCTTGTATTGTTGGAGATTTTTCTGGATGTTTTCTGGAAGTCAGAGGTTGTCCGCATCTAGAGATTCAGATTCTTATCGACCAGATTCCAAGTATGGTACCGGTGGTTCAACTAGTTGAAGGTTGGTTCCTTGAGATGGAGTTTGTTGAAGCAACTCAGGATTTGCGGAACTTCTGAGTTTTCTCTTGGTCATCAGAGATTTTCGCTTTAGTGATGTTGTCCAGATGTGCTTGTGTTCTTCATCAGCATTCTTTTCTACTCCAGATCAGAGTTATGCAGCGGAAGCAGTTTGGGAGTGCATCTGCTTTTCTTTTCCGAATAGGAGAAGTTTGTTTTCTTCTGATGGTTGTGAATGAGGTTTGTTCTTGATCTTGGTTGATCGTGGAGGATCATTCTGGTGGATTGGATTTGGTCCAGTTTATTTCTTGAGACATCAGCAAGGATTGAGCTGATCAGGTAGGAGTTAGGTAGCTCGAGATCATCTGAAGAGTTTTGTGGATCTGAAGTCGGAGATCTGATTTTGGATAATTTTTATCAGTTTTAGGAGCTATAAATTATGGTGAGGTGGGTAAGCTAGCTTCGAGATGTTTTGGATTTCTTCTAAGTTCTATTTCGGATAAGTGTTTGGTTTTCAGAATTGAATTGCTAGTTTGGACAATTGGAATTTGATGTGTTTCACGTATCTCAGAGGAAGTACATGTATGATCTATTTCTGGTTTTGGAATCAGCTGTTCTGGGAGATTTGGTGGTTGACTGAGACTTGTCTGTAGTCTCATGTCTTGTTCAATTGTAGATCTAGATGAGTGGGAGTTCTGTAGCTTAGAAGTGTTGATTGTTTGGATTTTATAAAGCGAGTATCCCGGTGTTTACTTGGGAAACTCGAGGAAACTCTATCCAGAATTTTGTCTGGATAGTTAATTTTGTTTGATTGGGTGAATTGATTGCTATGGTTGTTAGCATATGTTTGATATATGCTTGTGCTTTAAAATTAAAAATCTTGGATTGGTTATTAAATTAACTTTGTTTTAAATTTTGGGGACGAAATTCTTTTAAGGGGGAAGGAATGTGATATCCCGGAATTTTTGACAATATCAATTTAATAATCTTTATATAAAAATTAAATTGATTTGATGATAATTAATTAATAATATATGATTTGGTTTAATAATCAGATTAAATAAATATTTAATTTGTGATTTTATCTTTTAAAAGCTAAATAAATGTTTTTAATTTTAATGTATATATATTATAGATTATCTTTGTTTTGGGATTTAATAAATAAATAAAGTTCTGTTTTAAATTCTAATAATATATTGAGTAATTAGGAAATTATGCTTAAAATTAATTTTAAGTTTTTCAAAGTCATTTAAATTAATAATTATATGGTTTGTAAATATTTAAAATAAATGTTAAATTGTTTAAAGTTATATCTTAGTTTAATTTTTAAATTTTAAAATAAAAAGTTTGTTTTATTTCTTATTAATATTATTTGATAAATATGATTTGAAAATTTTACATATAAGTTTAAAATATAATGTAAAATATGGTTTTAAATTTATTTATTAATAAAAGTGATTTATAATCTCTTTATAAATCATTTAAAATTTGTTAAATTGATTTTTTTCAAGCCATATTAATAATGTATCATTTTTCCAATAAATATAAAAAGAATTAAAATAAGAAAATAAAATTTATCATTTTAAATTGAATAAATTGATATTAATTTGGATTTCAAAAGTTCACTATGAATTTGGAATTTTATTTGAAATTCAAAGTAATAGAATCTTAGAAATATTTGAATAAGTTTTAATTAATAATTTATTTCATTTACATTTTCTTTAAATAAGAAAATCATATATATTTACATAAGTATAAAATAAATTAAGAATATTCTTCATTTACATTTAAATATATAACTAATTTAAATAAAAAAAGACATGTGTTAACCTATTAGTAATCTAAGCTACGTGTGTTTATTTAAAAATAAGGAAACATGACAAGTGTCATTGTTTTTATCTTTTTCTTTATTTTATTTAAAATTTATTTCAGTCCTTTTAAACATTTTCCTTTTTCCCTCATTCTCTTTTCATAACCTAAAGTTAAAATGAATCAAAGAAAAACACCATCTTCAAAATCTGAAATCCCTCAAACAAATGATCTGTAACACTCCTCAAATTTTAATTGCAAACCAATCCTGTAACAAGATTTTCAAAATTTCATTTCTTTACAATCCTGCAAAACAAATTCCTGCATAAGAAAAAGTCAATCAACCTATAGATCAACTACATTTCTCTGGAAATCATCAGCTTAGCAACCTGGAGTTGAAGTCTGCATCTTTTTCAAAATTTTAAAGATTTAAAAGCCTGCATGCATGAATTTAAAATCAGAGCAGTAGCACTTCAGTTCAATTAGCATAACACTGCAATATTTAATCAAAGACAGGATTCAAAGCTTTTCAAAAATAATAAGGAGGCTGCCTCTGTTAAAATCAGGTGAGTAACATTTTGTAAAATAATTTAAGTTTAACATGGTTGCATGATTTATTTCTGTGATGAGTATGACTTGTGATAAGTAAGTTTCTGTATATATATCTATGAATTATCTGTAGATATTGGGATGAGATCTGTGCATGTTTGCTAATATCTTTGACCCTCTGCTTCTAATTTAAACTCAGTTTTTATTTTTAATTTATACCCCTATCTTTGGATCTTGCCATTGTTATGATTTAAGTTACAAACAAAATTGTTTGTTGAACATAAATCTAAGAATACAAATTTAAATAAGGTAAATTTAATTCAAAACCTTCTCTGGAAATCAAAATGATCTGGAAACATGATTTTGTTTAAAAACATAAATTCCTTAATTTATTAATTTAAGATTATGATTTGAAAACCTATATGGAAACAAGATTTTTAAATCAGAAAACACAATTTATAGCTTAAGATTTTAGGGGCAATTCACTTTTATCTAAAAAAGGTGAATTAGGGAAATTCTGTTGATTTTGGAATTTTAGGGGTTTGAAGTTTCTTCGGTTTGTAGTTGAGTGATCAGGCATTTCACAAAAATTATCAAATTGGGAAATAAATTTTTGGATTAGCAGCGGTGAGGGTTTTGGTTCTGTAACCCTAGTTTTTGAACATGTTAGAAAGCAGGATCGTTCTCTCTCTCTCTGTTTGACCGAGTGTGAAGCCACTTTGGGGAAACGTAGCTGGGTCCATGACAAGGTTGTGGACGGAGTTTCGACTCAAACGATGGTCGGAGGGGGAAGAACTCGACGTTGACAGGTTTGGGGTTTTGGAGGTATACTGTATTTCCAGGTTTTAAAAGGGAGGCTGGTTTTTGATTTTGGGTAATTGGAGATATTCTGATGATTTGGTGTTCAAGTTGGATTCAAGAGTTGTTGGTGGATGAGGATGATCATCGTTGATGAACGAAAATTGTCCATGGGCTATGTGCATGTGCACAGTAGTCATGTGGAGGTGGTTTTGGTTTCTAGAAAAATTGTAGGTGAAGTGTTCTTGGGGAATACTCGTGTCGCTTGAGGGTGTGACTCTAGAAGGAAGTTGACTCGAAGCAAATCAATTTATGGCTCGAGTAGTTTTTTTAGTTTCAGGTTTGTTTTCTGAAACCTGACTGTTTCAGGTTTTTAAAAATTTTAAACTAAATTTAAATAAAGGGAAGCAAAGCAAGGTTTGAACTAAGGCTGAAGCAAGTTTAAATTATGAATTCAAATGAATTTGAATTCCAGATTTCAAATAGATAAATTTGTAGGAATAAATTATTTAAAAACTAAAACCTGTATAGTATTTATAGAGAGATTTATAAATCTGAAAAATGAGATTTTAAAACAAGATTTAAATTTAAGTTAAAATCTAGATTTGAATACCTGAATTCAAAATTTGAATTTGGATCTGAAAGTTTTCAAAAGAAAATAACTTTATGAATTCAAATGTTATAATGAAGGATGAATCAGAAAGTGTTTATAACATGCTTTTTAAATCTGAAAATGGGATTTAAATAGGATTTAAAATTTTAGTTTTTGAATATGAATTCAAAACATGATTTTGAATTCTAGTTTTGAAATAATTTTTTTTTTGAATTTAAATGTTTTCAAAATCACTTGGAATATTTAAAGTATGTTTTAAATTTATTTTAAATTGAATATGGGTTAAACCATTTATAATTTTACCTTAAGTAATTCCTTAAAATGAAATAAAAGGGTTTTAAATACTTAAACCTTGTTTAAGTTTAAACTTGATTTCATTTTAGGTTAAATGGAATTTAGATGAAATTTAAAAGCAAGTTGTTTTTAAAATACTTTGCTAATGATGATTTAATCATTAATGTGATTTATATTTATATTAACTTAATTAGAACTTAATGATTTATAATTCATTAATTGATTAAGGTAATTAAGTTTTGTAATTAATTAATTTAATTAATTAATAATTTGGTTAATTAACTAAATAATTAAGGGTTTTATTTAATTATTTAAAGGATTAACAAGTAAATTAAGATTGATTTAAATTGTAAGTAAGGAATCATTATTTTAATAAGATTTGATTTAATTTAATTAATGATTTGAATTTATTAATCAAGTAATTAAAAATGAATTAAGTTTTTGATTATCACTTGATTTATTTAATAATTAGAGATTAATTAATGAGTTTTATAGATAATTAAATTTGTAACTAATCTTGATTAATTTCAGTTAATTACTTTAGAAAAGTAATTAAAGTTTTGTTATTGGTTAATGAAGGTCATTAACTTAATTTGGGATTATTTAATAATCAATTAATGTGATTAATTTTAATGGTTAATTGGATTAATTAATTTAAAGATAATCATTTGAGAATTATTTAAGTATAATTACTTAATGAAAGTAATTAAGGAAATTAATTACTAACTGTAATTAATTAATTTTATTTTGATTAATTAAGTTAATTAATTAAGTTTAATTAATTTATATTAACCACTGGTTGATTTGATAAGTAATTACCAATGTAATTAAAAGTGAATAATTTCTTAGTGGAGTAATTAGGAAGATAAATTACTGGATGTAATTTAATTAAAGAATAATTGGGCAATAGAGGAGATTTTGGAAAATTAATTACTTTGTGTAATTAATATGTAATTAGTATGTTGAATAATTACTTAAAGCAAGTAATTAATAATTAATTTCTTAGTGTAATTAATTTAGGTTTTGATAATTGAGTTATTTAAAAATAATTAAAGATGAAATTGATTAAGTTAATTACTTAATGTGATTGATCATGAGTGATTAATCAATATGGATAATTGATAATTAATTTAATAGGGTAATTATTGTAAATAATTAGAGATCATTAATTTATATAATTAATAATGAAATTAAGGATGGATTAATTAAGAACAACTAATCAATGAAGGAATTAATTAATGTAATTAATTAAGGATTAATGTAATTAATTTTTATTAATTAATTAATGAAGCAATTACAGGTTAATTACTGAATTTGGTTTGGAATAATTAATTTGTGAAATTAATTAAAGATTAATTACTTGAATGTAATTAAAGAATAATTAATCAAGGTGATTTATTAGGGTAATTTATTTGAGAGTAATTAATTAATTGATTTGTAATTAATTAAGGAATATGTAAGCAAGATTTATATGGATGAGTAATTATTTTAATTTATTTTAAATTAATTAAGGAAGAAGTAATTAATTTAATTCATTTTAAATTAATTATAAAATGGTGATTAATAAGTCATTGCTTATGAATGTTGATTAATACTGATTACCCTGAATGGTTGAGATCTCGGTTATGAGATAAGTGATGTTGTGTGATTTGGATGCTATGGTTACATTAAGTTGATGATATGAATTATCTGTTTGTGATAATATGGATTATTTGTTGTGATGATAATGATGATTGTCTATTGTGATGTTGTGTATTATCTATCTGTGTGTATATAGATAATATTGAATTGAATTGTTTTAAACTTTAAAACAACTTGGACCTAAAAGACACGTTTTGGATTTCGATGAGACAGGGATCAGGTTTCCATATTTGGATATCCGAAAACCACATCGATCCAAATTAACGATAGGTCATGAATCTCAAGTGAAGATGAAGATTCAGAGTGCAAGGGTTATCGTCGTTAATTCTGAGGGTGATTCCAAAATGAGTGTAGCGAGATAATGCTTTCGGTTTCGTTCGAACCTGGAACGAACTTGTATGGATTGAATGCTTTCAGAAAATCGTCAGGTGGACGATGAGCATTCTAAGAGATGTGTTCTCTAAAGGTAATCGTAGCCTCAAGCCTCATCAACTGGGAATGGCTAAAACAGGGGAGGTGCAGCAAGGCTTCGTGGGTAGCCCCCACTTGAGAGTGAGATTTACCCCTGTCTAGAAGTCCCTTTATATTCGGCTGTGTGGGCAGTTGGTTGCAAACAACTGTGGGGTTGTCTTGTTCGGAACTGTTTAGTAAGGAATGGTTCCGGCCTTGTGTTGCAGGGGAGTTAGGGTGGCTCTTCGATACGGTGATCTATGCCACGTACTGTGACGGGCGGTACCCCAGTAGCCCTGCCATTGTATGGGATCCAAATCCAATAAGTGCCAACGGTTTTGATTGTATTACCCACTTTTGTTGCTAGTAGCTAGAATTTAATCATATAACAATTTCGGCTATTTCATATTTACTTGAAAACCCTAGACACTATTATAATATCACCGGATTTCCTATTAAATGTTTTGGTTAGCGTAAGGTAAAAACTTTTCCATGTTTATGTGTGGGAAGTCTTACGTGATACCTTTCTTTTCAAAAGGTTTTTAAAAGTTAAGCAACATTAACCTGTTACTCACACCAGACCCATGTCTGACTCGGAGTTTATCTTTGTTTTCTTAAACTCTTGGGTACTCAATTTTTACGAGTAGCCAAGGGATTCAAGTTGGCTTTGACGAATATTGGAGAAGCAATGAAGCAGGAGGCTTCTGCGTTAGATATATAGTTTCAGCTGTGTGTTCTCTGTGTTGTGTTTATATTAAGTTGTAAATACTAGACCGGTGTTTATAACTGTCTAGTATATGTGATGTGTATGCTGTGTATCTCTGATTGATATTGTATATTATGTAAATACTTATGTTATTAATATAATTTATTCGTTCCGCTGTTGAGATTCTAGTGTTGTTTCTTCTTTCTCTTCTTTCCTTTCTTCTTCTATCCCTTTCTTTCTTCAAAATGATGCGATTTTATGTGGTGAGAAAGTCGGGTCGTCGCAATTACTTTAGGCATGGATTTATAATCATTTTTCTATGCTTCCAAATGTCACTCGTAGCAAAGATTACAATGGAACAATGCCTATGTTGTGTGGATGGTAACCAGTAAAATAGTCTTGTGATGTTACCTTTGTGGCTCAGCCATAATACATTTACAAGATTAACTAAATGATTTAACTACACAAGATGTAATTGCTAAAACATCTAAGACAAATAACTTACTTTGTAATATTTTCTAGGTTACTTTTAATATTTTAGGCATATTGGGACTCTTATTAAGATGTTAGATCTCATTACCTATTACTTGACGTCACATTTTACAATGATGTTATTTTATGTTTGATATTGTTGAACTATACTATCCAAATAGAGTACTATGACAATCTAATCCAATGGAGCCGAAAGATGTCGTAGAGTTAAATGCTAATCAATAAGGTTGAATATGGTAATGGCTTTTCATATGTCGAAAATTGGTAGGATTATATAGCCTTCAAAATCAACTTCCTCGGTTGTAGTTGAACATTAGGATTGTACTGCTCAATACATGTCACGGTATTTTAACGTATTACATCCTACCACTACAAGAAAACATCTTATTAGTAGCATTTATTGTCAGCGTTTCAATCTAAAATGCTGCTATTTTCACACGCTTGTAGAGCCGCAGCTTACGATTGTTAGGATATGATAAATTTCAGCGCAGCTTAATTTTACATTCCTGGTTCGTTCTTATTTTCATTCTCCTGCTTATGTTTCTCTCTCTCATGCTCTTTCTCATTCCTCGATAACAAAGGATAAGAAACCCTAAATCTTCCTCTCCTTGATCTTGACTTTCTCCTCCTTTTTACTCTGATTTTTAAAATCAATTTTAGCTAAAAAAATATTCATTGCTAAATTTCTTATCTTATCAACGAATGTGGATGGAGTTGGACTGGGTCGCTAGTTCTATGCTAGCACTTTCAAGT
Organism: Allium cepa; assembly: GCA_030765085.1. Lineage (NCBI taxonomy): Eukaryota > Viridiplantae > Streptophyta > Magnoliopsida > Asparagales > Amaryllidaceae > Allium > Allium cepa. The sequence continues at coordinate 1,043,423,073 of CM060937.1, forward strand.
TAGATGGAGTTGTGGGTTTGAACCTTAGCTACAACCGTAACATCAAGTCACCCCCACACTACTGTCATTCCCCTGCATCAACTCAACTGAGCTTCTCCACTGCTATCATATGTAAGCTATACCCCTATTCCAGTTTTCAATTTTGATTTTCTTAATCAGGTAATGTAATTGATTGTTTTATTTTTTGATGGAAGAGTGATTAATATAATTGACTTTGCTTCAGTTAATGATTTAGTTCATAATGGTTAGTAATATTTGATTTTGAAACGGCTAATTATTTAATTGCAAATTTCAATATGAAATTATGAAGATTGGGTACCTAATATATTCTTTTATTATTAGCATATTGTTGTATTGTTGAAGATTGGGTACCTAATATAACTCAACTACATTCATGAGTTATTAAAACCTGATCAAACGTTCTTATCAATATAGTTCAGATGTCATCATCTTCAAGCAGTTTTTAATTGATTAAAGGTATCAATTATTGAGCATATAATGATTACTTAGGACGGCCATAGATTATATTTTAATTCACGTTCATGCTTAAAAGATATGTAATGAGTTCACATTTACCTATATCCTACTTCCTTGACAAAAAATAGACTTTATACTAGATACCAATGTGTCACAGATATCGACCTTTATTCCAATATATTGTAAGCATACGATTCAAATATTGTTGGACTACCCTCTAACAATTAAATAAACTTTTGATTTTGGTCTATATTAGTGTGAGTGCAACCCTCATCATTGCCTTTCAAGTTCACTTGTTTTGATTTCATGATTGGTTAATGTCTATCCATCACTTATAAAACCTTTTTCTTGCCTTCTAATAATATAATGATTTGCTATGCTATCTAACTTTTCCATGTATGCTATTTAACATCAAAGTATATGTCACATAGTAAAAAAAATCTGAAAAATCTTTTGGTTTGGATTTTGTTTCAAACCAGCTCTTCTTGATTTTGATTTGATTTAATGATTTGATTTTAAACTTAATTTGAAATCGTAATTGGGAAGAATCATCCAGTTCATGTTGAAGTTAAAAAACACCGAGGTATTTATTTGAATCTATTACCCAAAATTTATTGTTTGCATAATAAAAAAGAGATGAAATGTGAGAAAAATAAGTGTTCAAGTTTAGATGATAGATATCAAAATCAGTTTAAAAAATGGAATGAAGAATTTTCATATACTTGACTGTTATATGGAACTTCAATAGAGCGAAAGTCTATAGCATTATATGTATACATATTATAGTATGAATCCTTTGGTTCTATGGTTCATGATTTAAACGTAGTTTCAGTCATAAACTCGACCTTAAAGTTTAGCAATTTGAATCCCCATGCAAGTACATATTTACTGTAAGATGCAAAATCCGAGACTTACTAGAAATGTCCTAATAAGCCAAAAAAGAAGGAAACTTTGCGTAAATTGTTAGAAATGCGGATTACGGATCTTAAGGCTAGGATAAACACTAGAGGGGGGATGAATAGTGTTTTAAGGAATTACTAAATCTTTTTGAGTTTATGTTAATTTGAACACAAATGTATGCAATATTCAGACACATATATGATCACAGAAACAAACACAGATGCAGAAATAAAGTAAAAGCAGTAAAGGAAAGAACACGCCTTTTCTCACTAAATTTATTACAAAGAAGTATATAACTCTGAATAACACTGAGGATCTTGTTGAGACAGTTATAGAGAGTCAAACCAGAAATGATATAGTTAGATTCAATGTTGATTTCGGTAGAGTAATGGCAAGAATATGTATAAAGAAATGTGGAAGAAGAAGAGGAGTGAAAACTAGAAAAATATGAATAGAAATTCGTTGAATATGGCCCCTATTTATAAAAGAACAACAGTCATGTCCTATCGTGAAGGGATATGACGAATGGACGCTTCTTTTGAAATTCAGATTTTTGAAATCAACTGACACTATGTCGACATGGGTAACTTGGGTATGTCGACATCTCAAAGGAAATTTTAGTGGTTTGTTTTTCTTTTAAAAAAATAACTTTTATCTTATATTAAACTATTTTAAACTTTTATAAATATACTTAAATATAGCTAAAATACATAAATAAATATGGAGAATAATATTTTGGTATATATAAAAATTTACTATAATTTTATATTTAAATCTAAGTATATATGTATATATTAAAAAGTTAAAATTATTATTAAAGATAATTCAAAGCTAAGGATAATCTGATTTTGAAATTAAAGATTATTTTGAGGCTAAAAGTATTTAAAATCAGGATAGATGTTTTTGATTCTTTTAAAAGGAAGGTTTTGAAAACATTTTGAAAACAAGATATAATTTTGTAAAATCATTTTGAATAAAAAGTTAGCGGATACAAAACGATGTTCCACTACATTTTTCGTAGGTTCCATCCTACTTAGGGTTCCATCCTACTTAGGGTTCCATCCCTTTAACAGGCTTGAAGTGGATTCCATTCCACAAGATGCCAGTGCTTTTCTAGGAGTTTTAACAAAATTCCTAATTAAATTACTTATTCTTGAAATCTTGAACTCTTGATAATCTTTATATTCTTGATATTCATGAGTCTTCAATCTTGATATCTTGAATCTCAATACTGTACAGCCTTCATTCTTGGTACCTTCATGGTTTAATCCTGCATATACTATATATCTAAACTATAATGTTAGTATTTATATTTTATAATCCTATTCTAAGGTTGTTGTCATCAAAACCATTATCTCAAGGACTAACAATCTCCCCCTTTTTGATGATGACAACCTTTGTTTATAAAATATTACTTCTATCCTAATAGCTCCCCCTAAAACTAATAACTCCCCCTTAATCTATGTCTGTTTATTCTATTTTATATTTTTCCCCCTTTGTCATCAACAAAAACTAACTCCAAACTATATAATCTCCAAACTATATAACTCCCCCTCATTCTTGGACTAAAGTACATGCATTAATAAACTATATAATGGAGTATATAATAGATAGATTAAGAGATAATTATACTGAAAGGCATGATATTTAATTAAAGATCATATAAATATCAATGCATATTTATACATGTTTTTCATACCAAATATCAATCCAAATCAAATCAAATCAATCAATTCAAATCAAACAAACCAATCAAGTCAAACATTACGAGGAACTTCCACCCATCCTTCTTCTCCAAATATAGGGTCTGCTTTAATGGCATCCCAATTTTCATTATCCTTAGCGATAGAGACTGAAGGATGTGCTTCGTTATCATCCTTGTACAGGGAGGAAATCATCTATCGTATTGCATCGAAATGTCTTTCTTGCTCCTTGATCATCTGCATTTGACTCAACTCTAAGTGTCGCTGGTTTCGAAGAATGAACGAAAGAATATTCTTGAAAGAATTAAGAGTTTCTTAAAGATTCTTGGATAAATTACGAATTGGATTAGCCATATTCGAGTTTGTGAGAAGAATGAGAGACAAAGTTGATAAGAAATAATATTGAATGATGAATTCTGGAAGAAATGGGTATTTATAGGTGTAGAAATTCATTTGAAATGAACAGACATAAGGTAGTTATTCAAATTTCAAATTCAAAATGAAATGTCATTTCTGACCAGTGATGTCGACATGGCCATAGGGGGGATGTCGACATGGTGTAGTGAATTTTGATGGCTTATTTTGATTTTGTGAATAATTGTGTATATATATAAATATTTATATAATATACTAACATTTATTCTGGAGATAAGATAAGCTAGATAATAGAAAAGGAATTCAATTTCATTTCATGATAACACGATACAACGATTGAACACAAAGAACTACATGAACTTTTAAATTAAAACAAACTAAACTAATACAATCATGAAATGAAAAGATAAAACTAGTTATAGGATGATGAAGATGAAGATAATCCAAGCTTCTTGCTGACTTTGAAATAAACTTGTTCATCTTGGATGAAATTTTGTCTAACTTCTTACTAACGGAACGTTTAAGAATCCGTTGATTCTCAACAATAGTCTTTTGGTTTTTGAGAAGGGTTTTGTTGGTTGGATTAGAAGGATAATCAATGCTTTCCAAAGATGTTTCACCGTCTTCTTCTTCAATTTCCATTTCATCCTCTTCTTCTTCTTCCTCTTCCTCCTCTTCCATCTCCTCATGAGCCAAACGCTCTTCCTTTTCAGCAAGAGTCTCATAAGGTTGAAAAACAAATGGAATTTTCATAAGAGAAATGTTTGAGTGATTAAAAATCTTTCTTGAAACAAATTCTTCTCCTTTGAAATCCACTCCAAAATAGTTAAAAATTCAAGTGAGATTAATTCCATGATACAAAGTATTCTCACCCATTTCAAGATTTTTGAGACGAAGTTCATCCAAAATAACTTGCGCCAATTAATATCATAATTTCCAAAAATAGAAAAAAGTGCTTTGCAAAATTTTGAAATAGGATCGTTGAAATTTCCCGATCTTGGGGTCAAAGTATGCCGTAAAAGAAGATTAACAATTCTAGTTTTTGTTTGAAAGTTTCGATTTTTGAATTCAAAATTATCATTTCCTTCGAAAATGTGATGAAATGTCTCACGATCATTTTCATTGATTTTAAAACTAGAAAGATCCATTCCCATACTCTTACAATTGATAATGGTACCAAAAGATCACAATTCAAAACAATTCTAGTGCCTTTGACACTACTCTAAATTTCATCATCATTTCTAGTATAAAATCCACGGTTTAAATTTGCATAGAAAATTTTAACAAGATTTGGATAACAAACAAAATCATTTTGAGAAGCATCAACAGGACTAAGAATTTGATTGTTTGCAAAAAGGAATCAATTTCATAAGAAGAGAAATCTTGAAATATAGCAAACTTTCCGGGATGGACTTTTGCATAATTAGCATAATTGATGTATGCTTTTATAGCCTTCGGATCATTGAAGAGTGGCTCTTTTATCTTTCTGAAAATTCTCATGGTGGAGGGGTTGCTTGAAGAAGCCATTAGAGTAGAGAGTAGAGAGCTTGAAGTTTTGAAGAGAGAGTTTGAATTTGAAAATGAGAGTGAAAAGATGTGATAAAAGATAGTGAATAAATAGATTCTCAATGGGCATGTTCTCTGGTCAAAAGATGCCTTTTCAGAGAATTGAATGAAGTGAAAAGGTGGAGGAAAATTCAAACATTTGAATTCAGATTTTGAATTTCAAATTCTGTACCCATGTCGACATCCTGATGAGGACCATGTCGACATGTGTCTTTGAATTTCTATGATTTATTTTTGCCGAGTATTCTAATATATATATATACTTATTATTTTTAATTTATATATATTTGGAATAATTTTGAAATTATAGTATATTCTATAAAATATTATAATACTATTAAAATTAATAATAATAATAATAAATAGTAAAAAAATAAAAAAAATAAAAATTCAAACAACACACCAATTCAAAATTAATCAATCAAGCAATCAAGCATCCAAATCTAAGCATGCAATTTCAACCAATTGTATTGTAAATGTGTACCTTTTTCTGAGTCCGTTTCTCTAAATTCATCGAAGTCGTGAACTACTGTGAAACACGTATTTGAATTATCCATCTTCTGATCATCATCACTTGAGGACGAGTCTGAGTCATCTAAAGTAGTACTAAATGCGCGTTTTCGTTTCTTTATGGAATCACTGTTTATAGGAAGATTTTTCCTATCTAGATACAGACAGTCTCTTTTGATATGGCCTGGTTCGTCACAGTTGAAACATTTGATATTGTTTGGCACTACATTCTGATTTCCAGAGTTCTTATAGTTGTTTCTCTTAAGATTGTTCATCTTTCTATATTTCAGGAATTTTCGAAAATTCTTGGTCATAAAGGCTATCTCTTCACCATTATCGCTGTTTGAGTCTGATCCATCGGTCAATGCATTAAATGCCATTGATTTTTTTTATATGCTTTGCTTTCTCTTCTCCCAATCATTTGAACTTCAAACGACATTAGATTTCCAATTAATTCTTCTATCTTTAAGGTACTAATGTCATTTGCCTCTTCGATCGCAAATGTCTTTTGATCCCATTCTGGGGTAAGAGAATTTAAGATTTTTCTGACTTGATCTTCTTTCGAAAATTCCTTTCCCAAGGATATTAGAGAATGCACAATATCCTGAAATCTATACATGTCTGAAATAGGCTCTTTAGAATTCATTTTAAATAATTGAAACTGATTTGTGAGCATGAAAATTTTGGTGTGTTTAACTTTGCTTGTTCCTTCGTGAATAACTTGCAACGTTTTCCAGATTTCATATGCAGACTTAACAAACTAAAACTCTATTAAATTCATTCCTATCAAGTGAACAAAACATAATATTCATTGCTTTAGAATTATTTTATGCAACAGTCTTTTGCTCAACGGTCCATTGAGAAAAATCAAATGTGGGTTCAGAATATTCAGTCTGTATGATATTCCAAGTGTCTAATCCTACAGATTGTAAATATATTTTCGTCCTACATGCCCAATATGCATAATTACTTCCATTAAAAAGTGGTGGTCTGACGGTAGATTGACCTTCTACAAATGAACTAGTGACGGGGATGATAGAACTAGTGTTGGTAGTGCTACCAATACCAGTGTTGGTAGCCATTTTAAAAATATTTCAAAATTCAGATTATGAAAACTTTGAAAACCTTGCTCAGATACCAAATGTTAGAAATGCGGATTACGGATCTTAAGGCTAGGATAAACACTAAAGGGGGGTGGATAGTGTTTTAAGGAATTACTAAATCTTTTTGAGTTTATGTTAATTTGAACACAAATGTACGCAATATTCAGACACAGATATGATCACAGAAACAAACACAGATGCAGAAATAAAGTAAAAGCAGTAAAGGAAAGAACACACCTTTTCTCACTAAATTTATTATAAAGAAGTTTATAACTCTAAATAGCACTGAGAATCTTGTTGAGATAGTGATAGAGAATCAAACCAGAAATGATCTAATTAGATTCAATGTTGATTTCGGCAGAGTAATGATAAGAATATGTATAAAGAAATGTGGAAGAAGAAGAGGAGTGAAAACTAGAAAAATATGAATAGAAATTCGCTGAAAACAGCCCCTATTTATAGAAGAACGTCGGTCATGTCCATTCGTGAAGGGATATGACGAATAGACACTTCTTTTGAAATTCAAAATTTTGAAATCAACTGCCACTATGTCGACATGGGTAACTTGGGTATGACGACATCCCAAAGGAAAATTTTGGTGGTTTGTTTTTATTTTAAAAAAATAAATTTTATCTTATATTAAAACTATTTTAAACTTTTATAAATATACCTAAATATAGTTAAAATACATAAATAAATATGGAGAATAATATTTTGGTATATATAAAAATTTTCTATAATTTTATATTTAAATCTAAGTGTATATATATATTAAAAAGTTAAAAATATTATTAAAGATAATTCAAAACTAAGGATAATTTGATTTTGAAATTAAAGATTATTTTGAGGCTAAAAGTATTTAAAATCAGGATATATGTTTTTGATTCTTAAAAGGAAGGTTTTGAAAACATTTTGAAAACAAGATATAATTTTATAAAATCATTTTGAATAAAAGATTAGCGGATACAAAACGATGTTCAACTAGATTTTCGTAAGTTCCATCCAGCTTAGGGTTCCATCCCTTTAACAGGCTCGAAGTGGATTCCATTCCACGAATAAATTGAATTTTAAGGTGCCAGTACTTTTCTAGGAGTTTTAACAAAATTCCTAATTAAATTACTTATTCTTGAAATCTTGAACTCTTGATAATCTTGATATTCTTGATACTCATGAATCTTCAATCTTGATATCTTGAATCTCTATACTGTACAGTCTTCATTCTTGGTACCTGCATGGTTAAATCCTGCATATACATATATATCTAAACTATAATGTTATTTTTTATATTTTATAATCCTATTCTAAGGTTGTTGTCATAAAACCATTATCTCAAGGACTAACAATCTTCCTCTTTTGATGATGACAACCTTTGTTTATAAAATATTACTTTTATCCTAATAACTCCCCTTAAAACTAATAACTCCCTCTTAATCTATGTCTATTTATCCTATTTTATATTTTCCCCCCTTTGTCATCAACAAAAATTAACTCCAAACTATATAACTCCCCCTCATTCTTGGACTAAAGTACCTCCATTAATAAAATATACAATGGAGTATATAATCGATATATTAAGAGATAATTATACTGATAGACATGATATTTAATTAAAGATCATATAAATATCAATGCATATTTATACATGTTTTTCACACCAAATATCAATCCAAATCAAATCAAATCAATCAATTCAAATCAAACAAAGCAATCAAGTCAAACATTACGAGGAACTTCCACCCATCCTTCTTCGCCAAATATAGGGTCTGCTTTAATGGCATCCCAATTTTCATTATCATTAGCGAGAGAGACTGGAGGATGTGCTTTTTTATCATCCTTGTGTAGGGAGGAAATCATCTATCGTATTGCATCGAAATGCCTTTCTTGCTCCTTGATCATCTGCATTTGACTCAACTCTAAGTGTCGCTGGTTTCGAATATTGAACGAAAGAATTTTCTTGATAGAATTAAGAGTTTCTTCAAGATTCTCGGATAAATTATGAATTAGATTAGCCATATTCGAGTTTGTGAGAAGAATGAGAGACAGAGTAGATAAGAAATAACATTAAGTGATGAATTCTGGAAGAAATGAGTATTTATAGGTGTAGAAATTCGTTTGAAATGAATAGACATAAGGTAGTTATTCAAATTTCAAATTAAAAATGAAATGTCATTTCTGACCAGTACAAGTTGACATGGCCACAGGGGGGATGTCGACATGGTGTAGTGAATTTTGATGGCTTATTTTGATTTTGTGAATAATTGTGTGTATATATACATATATTTATATAATATACTAACATTTATTCTGGAGATAAGATAAGCCAGATAACAGAAAAGGAATTCAATTTCATTTCATGATAACACGATACAACGATTAAACACAAAGAACTACATGAACTTTTAAACTAAAACAAACTAAACTAATACAATCATGAAATGAAAAGATAGAACTAGTTAGAGGATAATGAACATGAAGATAATCCAAGCTTCTTGCTGACTTTGGAAATAAATTTGTTCATCTTGGATGAAATTTTGTCCAACTTCTTACTAACGGATCGTTTAAGAATCCGTTGATTCTCAACAATGGTCTTTTGGTTTTTGAGAAGGGTTTTGTTGGTTGGATTAGAAGGATAATCAATGATTTCCAACGATGTTTCACCTTCGTCTTCTTCAATTTCCATTTCATCCTCTTCTTCTTCTTCTTCCTCTTACTCCTCTTCCATCTCCTCATGAGCCAAACGCTCTTCCTTTTCGGCAAGAGTCCCACAAGGTTGAAAAAAAAATGGAATTTTCATAAGAGAAATGTTTGAGTGATTAAAAACCTTTTTGAAACAAATTCTTCTCCTTTGAAATCCACTCCAAAATAGTTAAAAATTCAAGTGAGATTGATTCCATGATACAAAGTATTCTCACCCATTTCAAGGTTTTTGGGACGAAGTTCATCCAAAATAACTTGCGCCCAATTAATATCATAATTTCAAAAAATAGAAAAAAAATGCTTTGCAAACTTTTGAAGTAAGATTGTTAAAATTTCTCGACCTTGGGGTCAAAGTATGCTGTAAAAGAAGACTAACAATTCTAGCTTTTGGTCGAAAGTTTCGATTTTTGAATTCAAAATTATCATTTCCTTCGAAAATGTGATGAAATGTCTCACGATCATTTTCATTGATTTTAAAACTAGAAAGATCCATTCCCGTACTCTTACAATTGATAATGGTACCCAAAAGATCACAATTCAAAACAATTCTAGTGCCTTTCACGCTACTCCAAATTTCATCATCATTTCCAATATAAGATCCACGGTTTAAATTTGCATAGAGATTTGGATAGCAAACAAAATCATATTGAGAAGCATCAATAAGACTAAGAATTTGATTGTTTGCAAAAAGAGAATCAATTTCATAAGAAGAGAAATCTTGAAATATAGCAAACTTTCCTGGATGGACTTTTGCATAGTTAGCATAATTGATGTATGCTTTTATAGCCTCCAGATCATTGAAGAGTTGCTCTTTTATCTTTCTGGAAATTCTCATGGTGGAGGGGTTGCTTGAAGAAGCCATTAGAGTAGAGAGTAGAGAGCTTGAAGTTTTGAAGAGAGAGTTTGAATTTGAAAATGAGAGTGAAAAGATGTGATAAAAGATAGTGAATAAATAGATTCTCAAAGGACATGTTCTCCGGTCAAAAGATGCATTTTCAGAGAATTGAATGAAGTGAAAAGGTGGAGGGAAATTCAACCATTTGAATTCAGATTTTGAATTTCAAATTCTGTACCCATGTCGACATCCAGGGGACCATGTCGACATGTGTCTTTGAATTCCTATGATTTATTTTTGCTAAGTATTCTAATATATATATATATTTATTTATTTATTATTTTTAATGTATATATATCTGGAATAATTTTGAAATTATAGTATATTCTATAAAATATTATAATACTATTAAAATTTAAAAAATAATAATAAAAATAATAATATAATAATATTATTAGAATAATAGTAAAAAAAAAAGTTAAAATTCATACAACACACTTATTCAAAATCAGCCAATCGAGCAATCAAGCATCCAAATCTAAGCATGCAATTTCAACCAATTGTATTGTAAATGTGTACTTTTTTCTGAGTCTGTTTCTCTGAATTCGTCGAAGTCGTGAACTGCTGTGAAACACATATTTGAAGTATCCATCTTCTGATCATCATCGCTTGAAGATGAGTCTGAGTCATCTAGAATAGCAGTAAATGCACGTTTTCGTTTCTTTATGGAATCGTTGTCTATAGGAAGATTTTGCCTATCTGGATACGGACAGTCTCTTTTGATATGGCCTGGTTCGTCACAGTTGAAACATTTGATATTGTTTGGCACTACATTCTAATTTCCAGAGTTCTTATAGTTGTTTCTCTTGAGATTGTTCATCGTTTTGTATTTCAGGAATTTTCGAAAATTCTTGGTCATAAAGGCTATCTCTTCATCATTATCGCTGTTTGAGTCTGATCCATCGGTCAATGCATTAAATGCCATTGATTTCTTTTCAGATGATTTTCTTTCTCTTCTCCCAATCATTTAAACTTCAAACGACATTAGATTTCCAATTAATTCTTCTACCTTTAAGGTACTGATGTCATTTGCCTCTTCGATCGCAAGTGTCTTTTGATCCCATTCTGGAGTAAGAGAATTTAAGATTTTTCTGACTTGATCTTTTTTCGAAAATTACTTTCCTAAGGATATTAGAGAATGCACAATATCCTGAAATCTATACATATCTGAAATAGACTCATTAGAATTCATTTTAAATAATTGAAACTGATTTGTGAGCATGAAAATTTTGGTCTGTTTAACTTTGCTTGTTCCTTCGTGAATAACTTGCAAAGTTTTCCAGAGTTCATATACAGACTTATAAACTGGCATTCTATTAAATTTATTCCTATCAAGTGTACAAAATAGAATATTCATTGCTTTAGAATTATTTTGTCCAACTGTCTTTTGCTCAACGGTCCACTATGCGAAATCAAATGTGGGTTCAGAATATTCAGTCTGTGTGATATTCCAAGTGTCTAATCCTACAGATTGTAAATATATTTTCATCCTACATGCATAATTACTTCCATTAAAATGTGGTGGTCTGACAGTAGATTGACCTTCTACAAATGAACTAATGACAGGGATGATAGAACTAGTGTTGGTAGTGTTACCAGTACCAGTGTTGGTAGCCATTTTGAAAAATTTTCAAAATTCAAATTATGAAAACTTTGAAAACCTTGCTCTGATACCAAATGTTAGAAATGCAGATTACGGATCTTAAGGCTAGGATAAACACTAGAGGGGGTGAATAGTGTTTTAAGGAATTACTAAATCTTTTTGAGTTTATGTTAATTTGAGCACAAATGTATGCAATATTCAAACACAGATATGATCACAGAAACAAACACAGATGCAGAAATAAAGTAAAAGAAGTAAAGGAAAGAACACACATTTTCTCACTAAATTTATTACAAAGAAGTCTATAACTCTAAATAGCACTGAGAATCTTGTTGAGATAGTGATAGAGAATCAAACCAGAAATGATCTAGTTAGATTCAATGTTGATTTCGGTAGAGCAATGGTAAGAATATGTATAAAGAAATGTGGAGATGAAGAGGAGTGAAAACCAGAAAATATGAATAGAAATTCGTTGAAAACAACCCCTATTTGTAGAAGAACAACAGTCATGTCCATTCATAAAGGGATATGACGAATAGACACTTCTTTGTAATTCAAAATTTTGAAATCAACTGGCACTATGTCGACATGGGTAACTTGGGTATGTCGACATCCCAATGGAAATTTTGATGGTTTGTTTTTCTTTTAAAAAAATAACTTTTATCTTATATTAAAACTATTTTAAACTTTTATAAATATACTTAAATATAGTTAAAATACATAAATAAATATGGAGAATAATATTTTGGTATATATAAAATTTTACTATAATTTTATATTTAAATTTAAGTGTATATATATATATATTAAAAAGTTAAAATTATTATTAAAGATAATTCAAAACTAAGGATAAATTGATTTTGAAATTAAAGATTATTTTGTGGCTAAAAGTATTTAAAATCAGGATAGATGTTTTTGATTCTTTTAAAAGGAAGGTTTTGAAAACATTTTGAAAACAAGATATAATTTTGTAAAATCATTTTGAATGAAAGGTTAGCGGATACAAAACGATGTTCCACTAGATTTTTCGTAGGTTCCATCCTACTTAGGGTTCCATCCCTTTAATAGGCTCGAAGTGGATTCCATTCCACGAATAAATTGGATTTTAAGATGCGGTGCTTTTCTAGTAGTTTTAACAAAATTCCTAATTAAATTACTTATTCTTGAAATCTTGAACTCTTGATAATCTTGATATTCTTGATACTCACGAGTCTTCAATCTTGATATCTTGAATCTCTATACTGTACAGTCTTCATTCGTGGTACCTGTATGGCTAAATCCTGCATATTCATATATATCTAAACTATAATGTTAGTATTTATATTTTATAATCCTATTCTAAGGTTGTTGTCATCAAAACCATTATCTCAAGGACTAACACAAATGTGGTGCAATGCTAAAATGAAGTTGGGTCACTTCTGTGGCATTTTGGGTTGGAGTAAACATAAGTGCTTCTTTAGTGCTTGAGATTGTGATAGAGTTTGTCTAGTATATCTAGTTGTGATTTGTTCTTGTTAAATTGATATTTGGGTTTTTGAATAATGCTAGTTCCATTTGCTACCATGGTGCTTGCAAACTATCGCCACCATGTTATCCAAAGCTATAGTTGTGTTAATTATCATGTGAATATATGTTTGTATTCCAGTGCTATTTTGTGATTCGGTGCCCACAAACCAAACTAGATTACCTAAAAACATTTTATCAATAGTATTCATGATGTGGTCTAATGGTAATGGAAAACTTGGCCCCTCGGGTAAAAAATTCTACCTTATCTTTCATCCCCTTAAACATGTAAATTTTATGAGTTTTGTAAATTTTTAAGATGAAAATAACATTTAGACTTCGGATTCTGTTAATTATTAAGACATTGGAGTACAATACGTTGTACTGTAAAGACTTTTCTTAAATGAAACTCATCATCTTCCCAAGTTTAGTATGTTATTATAATTATAGTTGATTTAAATATTGAAATGTAACTTTCTACATGAAGTATATCTCCTTATGTGTGCTAGTTCAACTATAATCATCAAACAATATTTTATTTGCCCCAAATTTGTCGCACATTGAAACCCACTCAATAAAGTGGTAGCATATGTTTAGTAGTATGATTGTGCATCATCAAATTAAACTTCTATTATCTCCAACTTTGTTTCAATAAAAACACGTTCAGGTTTATTATTTTCTAGAAAAGCTACTCAAAAATCTAGCAGCCTTTGTTTGAAATTTCCTAATGAAAACAAATCAATTTAAAATGGATGAAAAAGTCTTTCGTAGGTCACAGAATGCACAAAGGAAACTTGTCTTGGTCCTTCACCAAAGTTCTACCAGTTGGAAACTTACTCATACAGTTAAAGTCAACTTGGAAGCAAAGTCCTTAAGTTTAATAATGACTTTGTCATCGCTCATAGCATAATAAAGTGCATCTGGAAAAAAAATTAAAGAGCAATCTTGCACCAGCAGGGGTTACATCAGAATTTCTACCATGCTCTTTAGACACACTAGATTTTTTTTATCTTTGTAAATTTATTTGTGATTGTATATAAAGCTTCCTCGATACCTTGCATTCTTGGATGTATCTTACTAGGATGTTTTATTACTAGATTTTAACCAACATACATATTATTTTATTACCATCTTATTCTTTCAGAGGTTAGCTGCTGGTGGATGGTTTACTGTTGGAGTTTCATCATGTAGACCTTTCCACATTGCTTATCCAAGTGCAAAAAAGCTTTCAAAGATCGAGCTAAGTTCTATATATAGTCAATTGGATCAAGATGGCATGCCAATGTTGAGAAGATCTACCAATCCAACCTAGGGGTGCCCACAAACTGTTTCACTTCTAGAGTTGAAAATTTCTAGTTTTATACCAAAATATGACACAAAGATATTATGCATGATGATATAATAAGCAAGCAAAAGTAAGGATTCAATGAAGCCTGTTGAACTCGAAGATGTTAAAGAGCCACTTATCAACCAATACAAATCTAAGGAACCGTACATAGCAACAATTGTCTCAGTAGACAGAATTGTCAGACCCAAAGCACCTAGTGAGATATGCCATATTGTAATCGATCATGGAGAAAATGTCCCATACTGGGAAGGACAAACCTACGGTATAATTCCTCCAGTAAATAAATTTCTTAAATTTAAAATAGCAGTTCTACGTATTTCGTGCTGTAATGCCTTGTTGCTCTTATTATATCTAACTGATAGCAAGTTTCTTTCAAAATACTGAATTTGCATCTTTCATTTCCTTATTTATGAACATGCTTTATTTCTACCGTGATACGGTGATGTGGGAGCATTGCTTTGTTGAAAACTAATAATAGGAGATGTTTGGATTTAGTAATTATGAATACCTTATCCCTATTAATGGTTCAACTAGATCTCTTTCACAGAAAATCACAAAGCTAAATGATTGATAGTGAAGCCATTTAGTACTCATTGTTTGGAACAAACCATTCATAGTGCATTACTTTCTACTCCTTAATAGTCTGGGTACCAGTATTGACCACTCTAACCAAATAAAATAAAAAGTAATTCTAGTGTACTTAGAAAAGGATCTTGCCTTCATATATTGAGATGTCAAGATATTGAAATGAATATTCTGCAGCGATAAATGAATCTCCTGAACGACCACTTGAAGTAGATGATGAAAATTGCATGCTCAGCAATGAACAACTTCAGTCAATAGGTACATTTGTGCATCTTTGTCACTGTGTCAACTACATTGGCAACTAATTTGTTCATCTTTATATCATTAAGTGCAAATTCCAAATAGTCCTGAAAAGACACTTTGGTAACATTATTTTTCATATCTCTTTAATAAGATATAATGTTCTATTTAATAAGATATACTGTTGTATTTACTTATGATAATTTCAGAAGAGGTCAGAGGTTTACTGAAGGATGATTCTCTACATAGTCTTAAAAAGAAAATTGATAGTTCCTAGAACCCAGAAAGCATAAGTGGTAACTGTTAATGTGGTAACTGATAATGACATTTTTTTATCTCTGAATTATTTTATTATTCCCTACTCAAAATTTGTCTCTTTCCAGGAATTGGACATAGAAAATGAAAGTGAGGCTTTTCGTCAATTCACTGATAAATTATTTTGTAATACCTTTTCCTTTTCTTTTGTCTTGGTCGTTATATTAACAAGTTAATTCATCAAACTAATATATAAAATTTTCCCCTCTATTCCTTTTTTTTCTTCTATCAGATTTTATCTACCATTAACCCTCAAGAATAGAAAGACGAAACTTGTTTGAACAAAATATGGGAGTACTGCACTGTTAATCTATATAAGTTTACGAAAATTAAATAAGTTTATGAAAATTAATTAAGTTTGCAATAATAATAATAAATTAACTAAGTTTATGAAAAATTTATAAGTTTGAGATAATTTATAAAAAGCAACCAAGTTAATAAAGTTTAAATTTGAGATAATTTATAAATTTAAGTTAATTAAATATAAGTTATGATATTTTAAATTTTAGCAATTGAGATAGTTTATAAGCTAATAATAATATTCAATAGTTTGAGCAAATTAACTAAGTTTTATTAAAATTAAATACGTTTATAAAAATTAACAAGTTTATTATAATAATAAAAAATTATTTAACTAAGTTTGTAACAATCTTTATTAATAATTAAAACAGCTTTTGTGTTACACTTTTGGTATCAACGTGAACTACCAAAAAAGCCACTATATATATTATCAAATCACAATAACTTAAAAATATGATATTAAACTTCTTTTACAAATTCAAACGCTCTTAAAAGTAGGATCTAACAATTGATCATAATTTACAAATTCAAAACGCTTCTAAAAATAGAATCTAAAATTAAACTTCCTTTATAAATTCAAAATACTTCTTTACAAATATATAAATTTGAATATCACTTGAAAATAAAAAATCATTTTCTGACAGATTTAAACATCTTTAATAATAGTTGTACTTATTTAGTGTCGTTAACTCGTCTTTTAGCAAGGCCGTAGATAGGCGGATTTAACAAAATCGGTTGCCCGTTTGTCGAGATCGATATACAATGGATTTTAGTCAACTAGATGGATGGACGATCAAGCATGGATAATAATCATGGATTTACAGCTAGGATTCGGCATAGTCGATGGATGAGGGTTGTTGGATACTTGAAACTTGGGTTTCGATGAGTCGCAAATCATCCTAGATTTACTTCAAGTTGTATGGAGTCGAGCTTCGAGTCGTGTGGATGATTTCTTAGAGTCTTTTATGTGGCTCGGCATAAGTGGCTCGGCATGGGTGGCTTGGTAATGGTGGATCGGCACTTGGAGGTTGCTCGGCCTAGGGGTTTAGTAAATGTGGTTCGGTGGAAGTTCGTTCGGCTTGGGAGGTATGGATCGGTTGAGGAGTGGAGAGGAAGTCATATGTCGATTGGCATCGGTCACTCGGTCTGGAAGTCATCGGTCGTTCAGCATAGGTTGTTCGGTCTGGAAGTCATATCGCTCGGCATTGCGGTTCGGTCAGGGTGGCTCGGTAGGGATGAAGGAACTGGCTCGGTATGGAATGGGGCTGGCTGTTTCGAGTCCTAAAGTCCTTCGCTTCAGGTTGTCACTTGGTATCTCAGTGGGATATAAGGTGGGTCGGCATAGGACATCGCTCGACATAGGACATCGCTCGGCATATGACATTGCTCGACATGACATCGTTCGACAGCCTCGTGTCCAAGTAATTGTTGTTTTAGGTCAGCTTCGTGGGATGTGGCTCGGTGTAGTTGGTTCGGCGAGTGCCGCTCGGTGACTTAGTGGTGTGGATCGGCATACTAGAGTATGAAGTGGATCGGCATAGGTCGGTCAACACTATAGTGTGGATCGGTCATAATGAAGGATATAGGCTCGGCTATTGATCTGATGGGTCTGGACTACTCAGGAAGCCCAGTAACTTGGGATTTGCCTATAAATATAGCATGTGGGGGCTCAGAAAAGGGATATTCTTTCTGCTCTATGACTTTCTCTTTTCTTAGGCCAAGGCACTCAGCCATTGTTAAACTTTGGATTGTAAATGTAATCGATTATTACAACAATAAAAAGGAAATTTATGAAGTGGACATAGGCCGGAGTCAGCCAAACCACTATAAATTCTTTGTTTTACTACTTTCTTATTAATTTTGACTTTTTTTCATATTTACACTCTCTAAATACATTCTAGCTATGATCTGTGACTGTGATTTAGTGCTTTCATCTATATTTCGGTGTCAGTGACCAATTTTGGCGCTAATAGGTGTCACACTTTTTTGGTATCAATGTGAACTACCACAAATGCCTTTCTATATATTATCAAATCTTAATTACTTAAAAGTATGATGTAATATTAAAATTCTTTTACAAATTCAAACACCCCTAAAAGTGGGATATAACAATTCAACATGCTTTACAATTTCAAAACACTTCTAAAAATAGTATCTGAAATTAAACTTCCTTTACAAATTCAAAATACTTCTTTACAAATATACAATTCTTAATATCACTTGAAAATAAAAAACAAAAATCATTTTTTTGACTCATTTAAACATAAACAATTTATAAGGAAAACAATTCACGTACGAAGCACGTGCTGTAACACTCGTATACAATTTATAAAGAAAACAATTCATGCACGAAGCGCGTGTCGTAACACTCGTAGTAATAATGGTAATAATAAACTAAAATTAGGTAAAAATTAACTAAGTTTATAATAATAATAATAAATTAACTAATTCAACTGTATTTTATAATTAATAATAATATTAACAACAAAATTAACAAAAACTAAGTTTATAAAAATTAACTAAGTTAACTAAGTTTTACAAAAATTAAATAAGTTTATAAAAATTAACTAAGTTTATATTAATAATAAATTAACTAAGTTTACAACAAAAATAATAAATTAATTGAGTTTATGAAAAATTTACAAGTTCGAAATAATTTATATAAATTCACTAAGTTGGTAAATTTTAAGTATGAGATAATTTACAAGTTTAAGTTAATTAAAATATAAGTTAAGGCTTTAAAGTTTTAGCAATTGGGATAATTTATAAGTTTTTAATAATAATAAATAATAGATTGAATAAATTAACTAAGTTTTTATTAAAAAATTACGTCTGTGATAATTAACTAAGTATTATAAAAATTAACAAGTTTATAATAATAACAATAAACTAAATTTGATCAAGTTAATTAAGTTTGATAATAAATTAACCGATTTTCATAAAAATTAACCAAGATTTTAACAATTAACAAAGTTTTATATAATTTAACAAATTTAATAAAAATTAAATAAATTAATCAAGTTTTATGGGAATTTAACTAAGTTAATGAGATTTATAAAAATTAAATTAGTTTATTATCAAATTTAACCAAGTTTTATAAAAATTTACCTGCATTAACTAAGTTGTATAAAAATTATTTAAATTTAATAGAAGTTTAACTAAGGATGTTAGATATACTTTAAATATGCATAACAGTTTCATAATCATTTGTTGATTGTTAAATTTGTGTACAGGTAATTTGCATTTTAGGAGTGAAGACCAGCTACATCAAAGAATTGTGAATAATCAAGTAATCAACATAGTTTTAATTGTTATATATATTATAACATTTTATTAGTACTTGTTTTGTAAACTTCTTTATGAATATTTATGGATTTTATGTGGATTTGCATATTTTGTCGAAAAATTATTATCGACATATTTATAGATATCATATTTGATTATGCGATTAACGTGTTTTTTCAACTGTTTGAATACGATGATTATGTGATTGATTGTTGGTTAAAATATGATGATTATGTGATTGACTACTGGTTTTAATAAGACAATTTGTGAGTAGTGGTTGGAAATGGTACAAGCCATTAACATGAAACAGTAGCATATATAGTATGCTGCAAAGTAGTTAATAACTTTTAGTAGTGTTTTAAAATAGCCACAAAAATAAATGTATACAGCTGCAGTACGACTTCCGTAGCATTGAAAAACACAACCAAAATTGGTAGCGTTTCTTCAAACGTTGCTATATGATTTGCTCCAAAAAGTCTGAAACTTTTGTAGAGTTTCCAAAACCCTACAAAATGTCAAGTCTTGGTAGCGTTTTCTACAACGCAACAGAAAGTTTCATATTTTTGGTTGCATGTAGTAACGCAGCCTTAACTGAAATGCCAATAAAAGTTTTGGTAGCGTTTTTTCAATGCTATGAAAGGCCTTTTCTACTGTAGTCTGCTATCCAACGTTCAAAGATGAGGAAAAGTGGTTGTAGATAAATTTGTTGTTATTGAGAAGTTAGTAAAAAAATCTATAATTTAGAGCATTTTATATTATATTATTATATTTTAGTTTGATTCATTTGCTGAGATTAGCCACTATTACTGTAATAGAAATGTTGAAGCAAAATTTAAATGCTCTTCATCCAAAAAGGTGGCACGATTATTGGAAGTAGAGCAAATGGCCATGGACGTGTCGGAGGAAACTTTGACTAAACCTAACAAATGTGAGAACTAAAGAAAAGTTTGAATAAATGTAGAAGATAAATGTACAACATCTTTTGTTGTAGGAAGTAGTTTGAATGAAGAATTACTATTGTCATTTTGTAACGTACTTTAATTATGATGATATTATTGTGTTTGAATTGCCATCGTATTTGAAAACTACTATATATAGATTACTATTATTATTTGCAACCTTGTGTTGAAGTTATTGTATTTGAATGATGTGTTGTCAAATTGTGATGCACAAACAAAACTACTATTGTCTTTAAATGAAAATATTGTGCCCTTATATGTACTATATATTTCTTATTAAATTGTATAAATTTTGTGCTCTTATACCATAAAATTATTTAAATTACTTTCTATCAAATTGCTTTACTAACCTATTATAGAATACGTTGTCGATATCCTAAAATGTGCAATGACTAATCATTAGTTGTATCATGTGCACACGATGTAAAACAACTGATGAAGTGTATACAAGCTCAACATTCACACGCTGGCCATCTTATTGGCCACCTATGAGTGAACGGTGGTTATGAACCAAAGACCATTCACGGTGAATAGCCACTGACTTAAAAGAGTACATTGTCAACCATCATTATTTGGCTATTGTAGTGACTATAGGATATCTAAAAATCATGGACCCTTTATGTAGGACCCATATTTTTACGTACTAATGGGTCGTAAAATATTGTTTTTAAATTCATATTGGGTTGTATGACAATATAACTATGGGAGATGTTGAGAAATGATATTTTTGACCTAGAAAATTTTTATTAGATGATTTTACCCCTAAAAACTTATAATGTCTATAACTTTTGGTAGAAGTCGAATTAAGACCGAAGACCACTTCCAATGGAAAAATATGATGGTTTCCCTACAGTGATCATAATAGCGGTTTGGACTTGTAGTTATTTGAGCATCTTAATAGACAATTGGTGAAATTAGGGATAGGCCCAATAACCTATTTTCGGGTTGAGACTATTAGGGGTTGAAATAACCTTTCATAAATCATTCTTTTCTCATCTCCCAAATAGATCTAAGCCCTCGTTAACCCTTCACCTTTTTTTTACTTCTTTCTCAAGTTTGAATCATAGATTAAGGGTTAATTAGTAAATGGATTAGTTAGAGATCTTTAAATCTACAAATTTAAGGGAAAAAATTGGGGCTTGGTCATTCATTTTTGGATTTGCCTCAATTTGCATGCAAAACATGAATTTTAGAGGATTTGGTGAGTGGTTTATCATCTTACACCTTACTGTATATGTATTTATAGGTTTTAACATGTTTTAGATCCAATTTTAAAGTCAAAATTAAGTTTTATTGCTGTTTTAAAATTTTATACATAGTAAACACATAAATAAATGGATTTTTGGTGTTCTATCATGTTGTTTGGATGTATAATTATCTTAATAGATTTAGGCTACATATATATATATATTTATGTCGATTGCCATGATTAGTTGTGTGATTTGCATGCTTGGATGTTTTTTATGCGTGTGTAGTGTTTGTGTGTATGCTTGAATGGTTGAAAACATTCATCGGAGCAAATTAAAGATATGAACCATGAAAAGGGACTTCAAGACTCTAGAGTGTTTGTAGTCGTATCGATGCATAGAGAATGCACACAAGTCGAAGTATGGTGTATAGTGATGGAATCGGTAAGAAGTTGATGTGCTGAAGCAACTACAAAATTTTGGTTCAACAAAGGTGGTCTTGTAGTAGTTTGGGTGCAGGGTGGCTTGGTCCGGTGGTTGGTTTTAGGTCCACGTTGGTTCGACAGTGAAAGGTCGGACATGAAATCTTGTCCGATAGCACTTAGGTTCAGTGATGGGAGACCAGACAGGAAATCCCATCTTTTAGCTACTTTTGTCCATTGTTCGGATAGAAAATTTTATTCGAGGGACTTTGATTTGACTATGAGATCAAAATCAGACATCACATTGAATGGAGCTTTGGGTTGTTAGCTCCGAGCTTGGCATGGAGGCACTGTAGGGCAAAACTTAGGTTTACATGATAGTTTTGGTAATTGGCTTGGAATAAGGTGGATGACTCCAGGGTGACTCGAGATGACTTTGGGGTTCCGGTGGCAACCAATGAAGTGCAATGACTTCGATGATTGAATGTGGTTAATGACTATAGTATCTGGTGATAGACTAAGAGGATGAGTTCTGCGTAATAGCTCATGGAGTATAGCATGAGGTTGTGATGCTCATTGGTGGTATATTATAGTGTTTGTGTACCCTAAGCAATCTGTGTATACCTATGTTTTTAGACATTTGCATGTGTCTAATCCCTAGCTATTTGCATGGGTATGAGCTGAGCATCTACAATGTAGTTCTATTGTCGATACACATGCTAAGGGATCGATGGATAATTCTAAGGATGTGATGCTTATTAGTGGGATATGGTAGTCATGTATCCATATTTTTGGATGTCTGCGTGTATCTAGTCCCTAACCATTCGTGTGGACAACGAATTAGGCATTTGTAAGAGTTATCGTATATACAATGCACTTGAGAAGGTGACGCAAGCTGTGTGATGGTTGCAACGTTTGATATGTGATGTTATGTTGTGTGATACTCCTATTCCATATCTTTTTTACACACGTAATAGTAATTTTTCATATATTGTGTTTATATGCTAACTCTTTAGATGTACGGACGTGTTAGGTATGATTTTACATATGTCATGTCCTTATTACAATATAGAATTTTGATAGTATTTTTAGATGATGTATCGCTCACACCAGACTATTGCTTGATCTGAGGTTTTATGATTTGCTTCCTATTATCTCAGGTACTCTTATATGAGTAGAGTGGGGATAATAGGTCTGAATAATGCATAGTGTTATACCGAGCGCGAGTAGGAGGCATCTCTTTCATATACATTTACTTTGGAGCTTTCTATCACTTATATTTTGTTGTACGGTACAGTTGAGCTATATCGGGACTTATATTGCTTTGCAAACATTTATAGAGTTTATTTTGAAGATTAGTATGTATAAACTCGATTATTTTTATTTTGTATAACTATGGTGAACCAATGTACTGTGATTATTCTGGTTCACTTTGTTAAACTCTATCTTGCCTATTTTACATCTATTTGATTATTATACTTTGTCTATGCACTATAAGATGTTCTACCGAATCTACGCTTCGATTTCGTTACTTTACACCCTTGAATATCATCTTACACCGGCAAGGTATCTCCATGGTTTGTTATATAAGCATACAGGGTACCAGTGGTGTAAGGCAGTTGTCATATTTGGAATCAAAGCTTAGCTTGTGTAGACGACCTAAGTTGATACTTATATCCATTAAAGATAAGGTGATGTCGTCTTAGCATGGATCAAACGATATATGAGAGGGTGTACTTGTTATATTTTGGTTTTCAATACTATATAGTAGTATATGATAATAAATCCCGTTGCATATATGAGTACCATTGATGCGCTTTTCCTCTATGAGAGACTAATCATTCTTATTATAGTTTGTAAGAATGAATAGGCATACTGGGAATTTTGCACTGAAGGATAAGGATGGAAGGGTCACCAGGATAACAAATGACTCGAAACTGCAATTCATTCGTACAATGGCAGGCAAAATGCAAACAGCCCAAAAAGGAGCTACATGGACAGTGGATAATGGGCTCAAATGCAAGCAAATAAGTTGTTCCTCAAGAATAAGCTAAATAGAAAATAGGCGCGAATAACAAGAGAATAAGGGACAAAGAAGGTGGGAAATGATCCTAAAATAAAGTTGACCAAAATAAAGGTAAGTGGGAGCTGATGTTCTTTAATTGCAATGAGAGGGATCATATTTTTAAGGACTTTAAGGATCAAAGGCTGGTGAGAAGAAGTGCTTCAACTGTGGTAGGACTAGGCACATTAAGATTGATTTTCTAGAGTTGGTTAAGGAGACACATCCCCAAATGAAGAATGGTCCATGGAAGAGCAAATCGAAGCCTATTAATTATGATTACGGGAGAAGGGACATTTTGCTAAATACTGTAAGGTGGAATGCAAGAAGTGCTACAACTACAAAACACTTGGGCATATCGGGAAGGATTGTCCAGAATCGGTTAAGAACAAGCATGTTGTGTCTGCATATGCTTTGAGCCGTGTCTCAGTTTCATCGACTGCTCTATTGGGGAAGGGGAAAGGGAAGAGCTTCATTATATAGGGTATGTTTTCTACACCTATATGTGTTTTAATCAATATCGGGGCTTCACATTCCTTAATATCTAGTGATTTGGTAGATAGATTTGGATTGAAACCCAAGATAATTGACTGACCATTGATGGTTACAAACCCAATTGGAGGATCAATAGCCTTTTCAAGGTTTTCCAAGACTTAGCCTTATTGTTTCATGGATGTTTGTTTGCTTGTGATTGCTTTGTTTTCGGTTTCATAGGGTTCGGTGTTATATTGGGGATGGACTGGCTATAGAAGCATGGAGTGGTGGTGGATTTTAAGAGGCGATTAGTGACAATATGGATGGATGATTGGCGTAGATTGGAGATAAGCTGCCTACCTAACGATGAGTTGATGGTTAGCCTTTTGTATTCACTTGAGATCCCTCATGATAAGTTGTCATATGTGCCTATAGCGAGGGAGTATCCAAACATGTTCGAAAAGATGACCGGATTCCACTACATAAGAAGATAGATTTTGTGAAGGATGTCAACCAGTTGTTATGCCATTAAGTCGTATGGCACTTAAAGATCAAAAGTAACTAGAGGTGCAAGTGAATAACCTATTTCCATGAGGTTTTATTTGATGGAGTATATCGAAGTGGGGAACGCTTTTATTGTTCACCGCTAAGATAGGTAACTCTTTGAGAATGTGTGTCGATTACCACGAGCTGAATAAGGTAACAAAGAAGAATAAGTATCCATTCCCACGTGTTGATGACTTGCTCGATTAGCTCCATGGTGCTAAGTTGTTATCTCGGTTGGACCTTGTAATGGGTTCATCAACTGAAAGTAGCGAAGGAGAGTGTGCTGATTATGATTTTTCATACACCCTTTGGATTCTATGAGTGGTTGGTTATATCGTTTAAGCTAACTAACGCACCGGCTTATTTTATTGATCTTATGAACCATGTCCTCTGGAGTCAACTAAATAAGTTTGCATTTATGTTCATGGATGATATCCATGTTTATAGGCTTGTCAACAGATATGCGAAAAATTCGAAATCCATTCGCATCCGTATCCAAAAAGCATATAAATATCTAGTATTTGGAAAAATGAATATGGCGCATCCAAAAATTACCCGTCCAGCTTTTGCCAATATTATAGTTTATATTTTGTGTATTTTAGTACAATGAAAGACACATGTTAATTTTTTTACTAACTTGGTATTTTGTATTATATTCATTTAATGCATATTAATTGCTCAAAATTATTTTTTATCATGATATTAATCTATTTTTCGCATTTTTATAATCAATGGGATTGAAAAGAAGTATGATAAACCAAAATTTTCTATTTATATTTCTTGTTTTATCGATTACTAGTGGATACGATAATGATCCGATATCTGTCCATCTACGGGGATGTGGATATCCGATAACCAAAAATGATTTTGGATGCAGATGCAGATATGGTACTATTCATATCCAAATGTATCCATTGATAGGCCTACTTGTGCATTCGAGGAACAAGAAGAATACAAAGAGAATTTAAGGATTGTGCTCGAGGTGTTGAGGAGGAACCGATTGAAGGTGAAGTTTCAAAGTGTCATTTCTGGAGGACGGAAGTGTGATTTTTGGATCACATTGTTTTTTAGTAGGGAATTGTTACAGATCCTGCAAAGGTGGTAGCAGTGCAGGATTGGGATCGAACCAAGACCTCTACGGATGGGAGAATTTTTTTTTTGTTTGACGGGATACTAGATATGTTTTATCAAGGGCTTCGCTAAGGTAATAAGGCTGTCAACTAACTTGGCGAAGAAGAATCAGACTTTTACATAGGATGCAAGGTGTGAGCATGCTTTCATGCGTCTGAATAAGAGGTTGACAAGTGCACCAGTCTTACTCATTTTGAGCGAGGAATGAGGAGCTGATGGTATACACAGAAGCTTATGGTAAAGGATTAGGTGCAGTGTTTATGCAGGGAAAAAATGTTGTCATCTATGCTAGTCGATAGCCAGAACCGCACAAGATGAAGTATCCGACTCATGATTTGGAGTCGGCAGTGATAATATCCGTTTTAAAGATATCGATACATTATTTCTTAAGGAGAGGTTTGAGTTGTATATGGATCACAAATCGTTGAAGTTCCTCTTCTCCCAAAAGGATCTTAACCTTCGTCGGCAGTGATGATTAGAGTTTCTGGCCTTCTACGACTTTGACATTTTCAATACATTAAGTAAGGGAAATTTAGTCGAGCATGCTTTGAGTAGAAGACATGCTAGCTTAATAGCGATATTCCTAGAGTGGAAGCAGTTGGATTTTATCACTGGCTATGATTTTAGACCTCGATATGAGGTAGACCCGAAATTGTTGACTAGCCTGATAACCAGACCTACTTTGATTAAGAGGATTAGTACTAGCTAGAGGCGAGATTCTAGACCAGCAGAGATTATGGTGGAGATAGAGAATGGAGCATAGGTTAAAGAGATGAAGCAGTACAGGCTCAGCTGTGATGGTTGGCTCTGTATGAATGGAAGATCGTTTATTTCTACTGTCGGTGGGTTAAGGGATGAGATGCTATAAAAGTGCTATCACTCATGATTGACTATACATCCCAAAGGCAGTAAAATGTACCATGATATGTGGTAGATATTTTGTTAGGAAGGGATGAAGAAGGGTGTTGGGGCACTTATCTCGAAGTGCATGGCAGAAGAAGTCGAGTGGTTTTCTACAACTGCTCGAGATTACCGAGTGGAAATGGGAACAAGTTTCGATAGATTTCATTGATGAATTGCCGAGGACCAAAGGAGGGTACAATAACATCTGGGTCATTGTCGATAAATTGACGAAGATTGTTAGATTTATACCTATAAAGTCCAGTAGAAAGACATCTAAATTGACGAAGTTGTTTGTGAAGTGGGTCGCGCGATTCCATAGTGTGCCAAAAAGCCTTATGAATAGCGAAGACTCATTGTTCACTAGCTAGTTTTAGAAGAGCTTACAAGAGGCATTGGGGACCAATTTGCATCTCAATACATCTTACCACCCATAAATTAATAGGTAGACTGAGATGGTGAATCATATCTTGAAGGATCTCTTATGAGCTTGCACTCTCAATTTTGAAGGCTCGTGGGATGATCATTTTCATCTAGCAGTGTTCACATACAACAACTATTTTCACTCCAACATTTGTATGACACCATTCGAGGCATTATATAATCGATCGTGCAAAGCTACATGTGGGTGGGAAGTGGACAAGAAATTGATACTTGGACTAGATATGTTAGGGAGACTTGGGTGAAGATCGAGATCATTCGATAATGAATGAAAGCTGCCAAGGATAGACGAAAGAGCTACTTTGATAAAAGAATATGAGAATATAGCATTCTTTTTCGACAATATGGTGCTTGTTAAGATCTCTTTGCTGAAGAATGTTTCTTCAATACTAAGGGAAAGTTGATGCTAAGATTACTTGGTCATTTTCCTATACTCGAGAGGATTGAGAACCTAGCATACAGGGTCGACTTACCTCATAAGATGGCGGGTGTGCACAATGTGTTCCACGTCTCTTGTGGAAGTTTGTGCATGGCCTGGGCGTGATAGTTGAACCAAATCAACTTGATGATGTCAAAATTGAAACAGAAGCTTCAAAACCTCATAGGCCTATTAATATCATTAGACATGATACAAAGTAGCCTAGAAGAAAGATAGTAGAGTTGGTGAAGGTTCATTGGAGCAAGAGCAAAGGCGATTGTACTTGAGAGACTAAGGAGAGCATGAAGACCGCTTATTCAAGGCTCTTCACTTGGTGAGGCTTTCTGTTTGTTACATTTACTTTCACTTTCAATATAACATTGGATAGTTTAGTATCTTGCATGCAAGGATAGGTTTAGATTATATTTCTTGCTTATGTGTGTGCATGTTTCATGTTTGATATGATTGCTCATGGTTATTAGGCATGCATATTAGCTAGGTTTGACAGTGCCTTAGTTGTATTGGGAATTTTGAGGGTGAAATTCCTTAAGGGGGAAAGTATAATGACCCTTATTTTACGTACCATATGGTTGTAAATATTATTTTTTAAATTCATATTGGGTCACATGATACTATAACTTTAGGGATGTTAAGTAGCGACATTTTTGACTACGGGAAATTCTATCGAACAATTTTACCTCTGAAAACTAGTAACAGGTATAAATTTTTGTAGAAGCTGAACTAAGACTCAAGACCACTTCTAGTGGAAAGATACAATGGTTTCTCTTTCACGAAGTGGTTATAATAGTGATTTGGACATTTTCGCTAGGAGATATGGTTGTTTGAAGTTTGGTTGTTTTTGAAGCAGGTTAATGGGTAATTACTGAGATTGGGGATAAACCCACTAATCCATTTCGGGTTTGACATTATTATGGGCTAAAATAACTTTCCCTAAATCATTTCTCCTATCTCCCATGTAGATCTAAGCCTCCATCACAGCTTTCTTCACCTAAGTGTTCATCTTTATCTTCCAAATCAAATTTTAATCACAGACTAATTGTAAATTAGCAAGGGGATTAGTTAGAGATCTTCAAATCTATATTTTTGGAAAGAAAAATTGGGGCTTGGCTGTTCATTCATGGAATGCCTCAATTTGCTTGCAAAACTTGAATTGTAAAGGGTTTGGTGAATGTTTTATCTTCTCGCACCTTGATGTATATGTATATATAGGTTTTAATAAGTTCCGGGTCCATTTTTAAAGTCAAAATTAACTTTCATTACTGTTTTAAAACACTACATATAGTAAAAATGTGAATAAATGAATTTTTGGTGTTCTAATCATGTTATCTGGATGTATGATTGTCTTTGTAGGTGTCAGGCAATATTATAAATTTATTGTATGATGATTGCCATGATTGGTTGTATGATTTGCATGGTTGAATGTTGTGTGCTGTGTGTGTGCGCTGTTTGAGTATATGCTTGAATGGTTGAAAACGCTCATTGTAGCGAACTAGAGGTAGGAAAAGTGAAGCCAGACGGATTGGCTCAAAAGTGTTTAGAGTTGTATCGATGCATACGGATGCACATGAGTCGAAGTAGTGCATGTAGCGATGGAATTGATGTGAAGTTGATGTACTGAAGGTGCTATAAATATTTGGTTCGACAAAGGTGGTCTGTTAGTACCCTAGGTCCGAGGTTGGCTTGGTTTAGTGGTTGGTTTTGAGCCTAGATTGGTTCGGCAATAAAAGACCGGATAGGAATCCGTTATGGTGGCACATGGGTTCGATAATGGGAGGTCGGATAGGAAATCATGTTTGGTAGCTACTTCTGTCCAGTAGCCAGTTAGGGAATGTTGGTTGAGGGATTTGGTTCAACTATGGGAGCAAGATTGGCCATAACATGGAATGGAGCTTTGGGTTGTTGGCTTCAGGCTTGGCATGGAAAGGCTTCATGGAAAGACTTGGGGTTAGTCGTGGTTTTGGGAGTTAGCTTGGAGTAAGGATGGATGACTCCAGGTTGATTCAAGATGACTTTGGGGTTTTAGTGGCAATAAATGAAGTGTGACGACTTCAATGATTAAGCATGATGAGTGACTATTGTTAGTTCCTGAGATGATGGTTTTATTGATAGCAACCTTATGACATTTTATGAAATACTAATATCTTTGTATGGGTATATATATATATATATAATATATATATATATATATATGCAAGTATCGAGAATGAAGACTCTATAGTATAGAGATTCAAGACCGACGAATTCAAGATTGTAGAAATCAAGATTGAAGACTCGTGAGTATCAAGATTATTAAGGGTGCAAGAGTTCAAGATATCAAGATAAGTAACATAGTCTAGATTTATGTTAAAACTTTATAATAGCATTAAAAATTTTATTCTGATTTCAATTTTGGAATGGAATCCACCTTCTCGCTTTAATAGCATGATGGAACCCATGACCTTCTCTAGTGGAATGGAATCCACGAAAATTTCAAAATGACTTATTTTTATATTTTTTTCCAAAACTATCTTTTTTTAAAAAGACATCTCTCTAGGTTTAAATATTTTAGCCATAATTCAAAAACTATTTTTAATCATATTAATATCAAAATCATTTCTTGTTTTTAAACTATCTCCTGGGTTTAACGTTTTAGCTTTAATCTTAAAATATTTATATATTTAGTTTTATTACTTTTATATTTCGTAAGATCACTTTTTGAATATTTTTATAATCATAAAGTATATTGAAAATAGTTTTCAAAGTTCTAAGATTGTTTCAACAAACTTTAAAAGAAATTTATTTTAAAACAAAAATCAATTTTCAAAAAGATACAAGGGCATGTCGATGTGCCTATACCCCCAATGTCGACATGGTAGCCGTAGATTTTAAAATTTGAATTTTCAAAAGAAATGTCTATTCATCATAACCTTTCACAAATGGACATGACTGTTATTCTCCTATATATACCAGTAGTTTTCAATGAATTTTTACTTAAGATTTTTTTTTGGTTTTCTCTCCTTTTTCTCTTCCATTCTTATTTTCAAACATTCTTAACAAAAATCTGCCGAAATCCTAATTAAATCAAACTTGATCGTCTCTAGTTTGATTCTCTGCCACTCTCTCAAAGATCTCAGTGCTATTCAGAGTTATAGGATTATTTGTAATCAAAGATCGAAGTTCGCGTCTCTCTATATCAAAGTGTTATTGGAAACGGTGTGATTATGGCTCGTAAATGAATTGGGTGTGATCATAGCCCGTAAATCAATTAGGTGATCTTGTAGCCTAGGTAATTCAAGAGAGTTTGCCCTAGACTTGGAGACATGAGGGTGTATCTTATGGCCTTAAAATCATGGTTGTAATATCGACATTATATTTGAAAAGAAATCTGCATAAGAAATTGTGTGGGACTGGATGTCGGGTAACTCCGAACTTGTATAAAATTCTAGTGTGTTCTTTCCTTTACTGCTTTAATTTAATACTTGCATTTGTGTCTGGTTATGTGATTGTCTCTGTATTTGTGAATTTCATCTGTTTGGTTTTAATTTGAAAAGATTTCAAAAAGATTCATAATAAGTAAACAATATTCACCCCTCTCTAGTGTTAATTCTGCCTTAAGATCTGTAATCCGCATTTCCTACATTTGGTATCAGAGTAGTGGTTTTCAAAGTTATCATAATCTGAATTTTGAAAAGTTTAAAATGGCAATTTTTGGAGATTCTGTTAACATTAGTTCAAAACTGTCCAAATCATCATGGTCTCATAAGTCTGCACATTGTTATTACAGAAAATCAAGTTGTCTATGAAATTGGTGTATTGTGCAGGAACAGATGTGTTATATGTCTTTTGAAGAATCAACACTCAGTGGAGGTGCAAATCAAGAAAAACAAATGGATACTTGATAGTGGATGTTCAAGACACATGACTGGTAATTTGAAGATACCGAATGACATAATTTATGAAGATGGAGGGCTGGTCGACTTTGGAGACAATTCAAAAGGATACGCGATTGGCATCGACAATGTCGGTAACTCTAAAACTCCTACTATTTCTAATGTTCTGTTAGTTAGGAATCTAAAACACAACTTACTTAGCATAAGTCAACTATGTGACAAGGGCTACAAAATTAAATTTGAAAAGGAAAAGTGTCACATCGAAGAAAATAAATAAAATATTATCTTTGAAAGAATTAGGAAGAAAAATATTTGTATTCTTAGTATGAAAATCTCAAATTATAACCTATGTCTTTTGGCTAAAACTAGTGACCCTTGGATTTTGCATAAAAGAATTGGGCATTTGAATTTCAAACTCTTGTCTAGACTTTTATAACTTGATCTAGTATGAGGTCTTCCTACAATGGATTTTAAAGTAGCTAGTATATGTGATGCTTGTCAATTAGGAAAACTTAGGAAGAGTTCATTCAAATTGAAATATATGATTTCAACTTCAAAACCTCTTGAGTTACCTCATTCAGATCTGTTTGGTCCATCTCAAATTATGTCAATAAATCATAGTAAATATTTCTTTGTAATTGTAGATGATTATTCGAGATTTACATGGATAATTTTTCTAAAGCATAAAAGTGATGCTTTTGATTTATTTAAAACTTTTGCAAAAGGAACTCAAAATCAACATTCTTTAAAAATCATAACTATTCATAGTGATCACGGTGGAGAATTTGAAAATGAAAATTTTGAGAATTTCTGTAATAAAAAAGGAATAACTCATAATTTTTCCTTTCCAAGTACTCCACAATAAAACGGAGTGGTAGAGCATAAAAATAGGACGATTCAAGAGTGTGCAAGAAATATGCTTTAGTAAATTACCAAGAAATTTTTGAGCTGAAGCGGTCGCTACAGCTTGTTGCATTTTGAATAGGATTTTAATTAGACCTCTGACCAACAAAAAAACCATATGAACTTTGTTTCAATAAGAAACCAAAGGTATCTTATTTTGAAGTTTTTGAAAGTAAATGCCTTATTCTAAATATAAAGGACAATTTGGATAAATTTGAGACTAAATCCGACAAAGGAATCTTTATTGGATACTCTAATAGAAGTAAAGCATACAGAGTTTTCAATTTAAAAACAAACACCATTGAAGAAACAATACATGTATCTTTTGTTGAAAATTTCAAAGATTTTTTTCAAATAAATGATGAAGATGATTTTGTTACTTTAAATAATGAATCAAATGAAATAAATTGTGAAATTGTTCATTCTAATAAAAGGATCGGGCTTTAAAAAGATCATCCTATTGAAAATATACTATGAAATATTGAATCTTTTGTTAAAACTGGAAATCAACTAAACAAGATGAGTGATGTTGCTTTTGTATCAACTATTGAACCCAAAAACCCAAAGGAAGCATCATCTTATGATTCATGGACTCTTACTATGCAAGAAGGACTGAATAAATTCACCCGAATTGATGTATAGGAACTTGTTCCCAGATCTGAGGACAAAACTATAATAGGAACTAAATGGGTTTGTAAAAATAAAATGAATGAACAAGATGAGGTTGTTAGAAATAAAGCTCGGTTAGTCATGCAAAGTTATTGTCAAGAAGAAGGAATAGACTTTTATGAAACCTTTGCACCCATAGCAAGATTAGATGCCATTAGAATTCTACTTGCTTTTGCAAACCACGACAATTTCAGATTATTTCAAATGGATGTTAGAATTTCCTTTTTAAATAGTTTTGTTAAAGAGGATGTTTATGTTAAACAACCTCCACTTTTTGACGAAGAAAAGTTTCCAAATCATGTTTACAAATTAAAGAAAGCTTTATATGGTCTAAAACAAGATCCTAGAGCCTGGTATGATAAACTAAGATCTTACCTATTGCAATCAAATTTTGAAATTGGTAGAGTAGATAATACTCTTTTTATTAAAAGAAACAAAATGATATCTAATTAGTACAGATTTATGTGGATGATAAAAAATTTGGACCAACAAACAATGAAATAAACAAAGAGTTTTCTGAAATAATGACAAAAGAGTTTGTGATGAGTCATATGGGTGAACTTACTTTCTTTTAAGATTGCAAATAAAACAATTAGATAGTGGTATTTTCATTGGTCAAGAAAAGTATGCTAGGGATCTAGTTAACATGTTTGGTATGACCATTGCGAGTGGAAAACCCACTCCTATGGCAACCAACGAAGCTTTGAAAAAAGAAGACATGTCAAAAGATGTTGATCAAAAACTATACAGGGGAATGATTGGATCGCTACTCCATATAAGGCCTGATATCATGCATAATGTTTGTCTCTGATATACCAGGAAACTATATAAGCCTGATTTCATGCATATAGGGGAATGAAGCCTATTTTACCCTAAAAATGATTCATTTGATTTAATCTTATATTGTGATGCTGACTATGCTGATTTTAAATCAGACCGAAAAAGTTCAAGTGGAAATTGTCACTTTTTAGGACATCCTATGGTTTCTTAGTTTAGTAAAAAGCAAAATATTGTCTCACTATCAACAACTAAAGCAGAATATATCTCTGCTGCTTTGGCTTGTTCTCAAGTTATCTATATGCAATAGACCCTAAACGATTTTGGATTAAATATTTCAAAATCACCAATTTATAGTGACAACACAAGTGCAACAAATTTTTCCAAAAATCCTACTTATCATGCCAGAACCAAACATATTGATATCAAACATCATTTTCTCTGAGGAGATAATATAAGTAAACAGATTAATTTTCTTGAATTTATCAACACCGAGAATCAAATAGCTAATATTCTAACTAAACCATTGAATCAGTCAACCTTTACAAAATTAAGAAGAGAACTATGTATTTGTTCTATAACTTAGATATAGAAAATAGATACAGAAACATCTATATTTAAATAAATAGAGAAAAAAATTGTCAAAATTTTCAAAGGGATGTCGATATGCCCCTTCCCCCCATGTCAATATACAACGGTCAGATTTTAAATTTTGATTTTCCATCCAAAATCAGTTTGATGGTTACATAACCATAATATTTCTAATTCATCTTTCTTCTCACTTCATTTTCTCTGTAATAAACTTCTGAATATACAAAGTAATGGCCTCCTCTTCGAAATCAAACCAAAATGCAACCATTTCCTTCCCTTCTTCTAATTCTAGTCCATTTGAACATACTACATTAGCTCGAGTAATGAACATCGAGGAAATTATGAAGGATTCTCTTCAAATGCTGACTGAATTATAAGTCATGCAAATGAGGATGGCAAAGGAATAAGAGAAACAAGGCAAGATTTTTAGAAATTCACAAAAAATTCTAATGGATAATCATGCAAACCCTATAGTGTAACGACCCATAATTTTCGATAATTAAAAAATAGATAATTTATGTTATTTAATATAGGAAGAAATAAAAATTTATGATCTAATAATAAGAATATAACTGGAATGAAAGGTAATAGTATTAGTTTAAGTTAATTGATAATTTCTTTAAAATGTAATTCTAATAAATTGAAATGACGAAAAAGTTATAATTGGTTATAGACTGTAAATTTATTGTAATAATGTGTGTATTAATTGATAATTTAAATGTTATATTAACTAATGAAATAATGTGTAATAAATTGTAACTGGATAGAATTAGTACTGTGTAAGTTGTTATAACATTCGTGCGTAGATAATAAACTTATATATGTGATTAAAAGTTAATGGTGACAATTATTATATGTTACCTATTTATCTAGTCTATTAAATTAAATTGGAAATCGGTTGCAATTAAATGTAATTAAATATTCGTTAATGTAAATTAAGATGATAATTGTAGAATAAGTGTAATAAGAGTAACGCAACGTTAGTTTAATTCATAATATGAAAATTGATTGAATAAAAAAATTGAAATCAAATTAAATCAATTTATTGCAATTAAATATATACTTAGTTGGATTTTTATTACGGTTGAAATTGAACAATGTAATTAATGTAATATTTAACCCTGAATTGATGTGTAAATTTGTTTTAAATTATTGTAAATGTCTAGGTAATCAAAAATGATGATTTTTTTTAGTTTTTAACATTGAATTAAAAAATGATTTAATCAATTTAATATTAATTTATTTAATTAACGCGGAATAGCCATTTTGGTCACTGTCTTGGATTTCAACGAAACTAGTTTCATCGGATCCGTAACGGTGAATTATTATAGGATTTCAAGTTCTGTAGCAATCGGGCCTGTCGTTTGATCGTACAGGCTTCAAACGCGTAGAAATCAATTTAATTGAATTCAATTGAAATAAACTAATTTTAAAAGCTAACTTCTTCGTACAATGAAATTAGGACTTGAAACCTACTCCATTGGATTCAAAAATATTGAAAACATCTATTTTGATGTATGGGATGATCCACTTTTATTTCGAAAGTAGAACGGGCTTTTCGGGTTGTTATTATCAATTTAAACCTAGTCGGATGTTCATTCTTTCTTATCAGGCCTCGGTTATATAACAGTTAATCTCTCAAACCCTAGTAGTCATTTTTCTTATTTCGTACGTACATTTCCTTCTCATCTCCTTTTTCCAATGGCAAACAAACAAAACCAAATTCTCAATTCCAAATTCAATTACAAATCAAATGGAAAAAATCAAACTCCTCTGAACCTATCATATTATATACCGATTTGAAGCTCTCGATACGCGTAATTCAAATCTGCAGTTTGTTTTTCAATTTGGTGTTCCGTATTGCTAGAAATTAATGAACTAATCTCGACCGTTCATCGTGCGTTGATCAACTTGTTTATATTTTATTTTAATTTAACTTTTGATTTTCAACGTTCTAATATGCATATCTTTTACATACATGCTCAGATTCAAGCGCGGTTTATTTCAATTGGGATTGTATTGAAATTTCGGACATTTTGACTGTGGTTTGGACGATTTTTG
Organism: Allium cepa; assembly: GCA_030765085.1. NCBI lineage: Eukaryota > Viridiplantae > Streptophyta > Magnoliopsida > Asparagales > Amaryllidaceae > Allium > Allium cepa. The sequence goes on from CM060937.1 coordinate 1,043,459,909, forward strand.
AGACTATTGATTTTTGGACCCTATTTTCGATTTTAAATCGATTTGAAATCAATGGTGAGTATTTTAACCCACTCACAACTACTAGATTATCTTATGTTAATTAAATTGAATTTATGGTATGATTTGGAATTTATTGGTTGATGTTTGGTTTGTTTAAATTGTCATTCTAGTTAAATTTGACTTTTATTGCATTTAATCATTGTTTAATTTAATGTTGAATTCAATTGTCAATTTAATACTTGTTAATGATAATTAGTAATCTATTGATGTTTATTGGTTGATTTGGACGATGATTTGTGATGGATTTTGATTGTTGATATTGGATGACTGGATGTTATATTTTAAATTGTAATAACACTACAAGTTCCCTATGGGTTGAAATGATACATACCCGAACGATCATAGAGAATAGGGTGTTAGCACCAAAATTGGTCACTAACACCCAAATGTAGATGAAAGCACAACTAGCAGTCACATATAACATATAGAGTGTACATAGAGAGTAATAATGTGAAGAACAGTCTAAATCAAAGTAAAAGCAATAAAGAACAACATATTTTATAGTGGTTTGGCTAACTTCGCCCAACGTCCACTCCAATAATTTACTTTTTATTGCTGTAACAATCGAATAGAGTTACAAAGTGGTATACCAGCCTTAGCCTTAGAAAGTAGAAAGTTAGAGAGCAGAGAGAAGAAGAAGATCCACCATCTGGAGACCCACATGCTGTATTTATAGGCAAAACCAGGTTGTTGGGCCTCCTGAGTAGGTTGGGCCCACAAAGGCCATAGCCGAACCCTACTTCATTATGCCAACTGACCCTGAGCAGTTGCTATGCCAAACGAGGTACAATGTCGAGCGAGGTACGACGTTGAGCGAGGTGTGGTGCCGAGCGAGGTGTGGTGCCGTGCGACGTTCAATGCCGAGCGACACCAATGCCGAGCGAGGCTTCATGCCGAGTAATGGGAGGTGTGCTGAACGAGGGGAGGTGTGACGATCGAGGGGAGGTGTGTTGATCGAGGGGAGGTATGCCAAACGAGGGAAGGTATGCCGATCGAGGGGAGGTGTGCCGAACAAGGGGCGGTATGCCGACCGTGGAGAGGTATGCTGAACGAGAGGAGGTTTGCCGACCAAGGGGAGGTGTGCCGATCGAGGGGAGGTGTGCCGATCGAGGGGAGGTATGCCGATCGAGTGGAGGTATGCCGACCAAGGGGAGGTATGCCGAACGCGGGGAGGTGTGCCGACCGAGGGGTGGTGTGCCAACCGAGAAGAGGTATGCCGACCGAGGTACGATGCCGAACAAGGTACGATACCGAACGACATCTAATGCCGAGCGACTTCCAATGCTGAGCGAGGTACGATGCCGATCGACATCCAATGTCGAGCGACAGTGCCGAGCGCAACCAAACGATCTTCATGAACTTCCATACCTCGACCGGATATTGCCATGCCGAATGGCCGAGCCACAAGGTCGAATTCCAAACACTTCGAACCACTTCCTTCCGACTGAACGACCTATCATCTATCCAAGTGAACACCATCCATTTGAACCGAATCCATCATATTTCAGCCTCGATAATCATGAAGTTTTTTAGTTAAATCCGCTTGTCCGTAGCCTTGCCGAAAGGCGGGTTAACACTTTCCCCCCAAAACATGCCTTGCTATTGGAAGGTGTGTTTTGAACAGCCTCAAATCTGATATCCGAAGTCCATATCCTGTTCATAACCATATTATTAAGTCCATGACCTCTCCTGGTTTAATCTTGAATCCATAGACCTCGCTGAGTCGCATTATCCTGTTCCAGCCTCGACTTTCCCATCAAGGGCTTGTATGTTCTCCGGCCTCGATTTTTCGGTCAGGGACTTTTTATATTCATCGACCTCAGCACTTCAGCCAAGGATTTTGATATTCATCGGCCTCTCCACTCCGGCCAAGGACTTTGATATCCGGTCTCGGCATTCCGACCAAGGTCTTTGATACTCACCGGCCACGACACTCCGGCCAAGGTCTTTGATACTCACCGGCCTCGGCACTCCGGCCAAGGACTTTGATACTCAGCGGCCTCAGCACTCCAACCAAGGACTTTGATATTCACCGGCCTCGACACTCCGGACAAGGACTTTGATACTCACCGGCCTCGGCACTCCGGCCAAGGACTTTGATATTCACTGGCCTCGGCACTCCGGCCAAGGACTTTAATATTCACTAGCCTTCGCACTCCGGCCAAGGACTTTTTACATTCCGTCCGAGTCCATTCCATCACTCTTCGACAAAGGGACTCGTAACTCGCAATCACTGCCTTGTCTCTCCAGTCGGGTCCGTGATCGCAAAACCTGAACTATTAATACATTGATGCGAATCCAATCAAAAAAACCAGAAATTCATATCAAAAATCAGATATCCATACCAAAATGGCAAACCAAAAAACCAAAAAAACCGGGAATTCAATCCAAACTCCAAAACCATACCAAAGAAAAGTAAATGTCCATTCCAAAGGAAAAACCAAAGTTTGCAGGAAAAAAGAAAGAAAACGGGATTTCATAGACCCAAGCAGTACAGTTTTCGTCATCTCAGAGCACACTTAGGGACCATCCTCGATCTCGTACGTGTGTAAGTGACCTAGCCATATTACTTTGATTTCTATTACTTATTCAAAACCATAAATATGTTTAGTTGATAATGAGTTGACGTTGCCCAGGTCCAGTGCCACCTTCGTTCGAGGTAGGCGGTGGTCGCTCCTGCCCCACTGCCACAGCTCGATTCCTGACATACTGCTGTGGATGACCATTCTTACATTCTCCTTAATGATATCCCTCAAATGCCTGCAGTCGTTTGTGTTATGCCCATCTAGCTCATGGAATAGGCAATGCTTTCCCGATGTCCGTTCTTATTCTAAAGGCTCTCTCTTTACCGGCCTTCGATATTGGAGGTGCCCTCGAGGGTACAAGTAAATCCTTTCTAGAGTCTTAGTTAAATCTGTGTAAGAAGAAAACTTTGACTCCCTTCGAGGCCTCTTCGAAGTTCCACCTTGCTATTCGTTTTCCTTTTTCATTTATCATCTTTATTTGGATCCTCCCTGGATGGGCCTCCACCCCTCACTACATAAGCTTCAGCCTCTCTCCCTACTCTCTCAGCCCGCGCATCCTCCTGTCTCAGGAACCTTTCCGCCTCATGGTAGATCTCCCTGAGGTCCCTTGGTGGGTCCCGTTCCAATGATATCTTGAAATTTGAATTATCCACGATTCCTGAAACCGCTGCCATCAAAACCATGGACGGATAGGGTCGATCCACTGAGGCTACCGCTGCATTGAACCTGTTTAAGAAGTTCTTGAGTGACTCTCCCTTCCATTTCTTCATCGATGTCAAGGTCATTACGTTCTTGGGTCTGACTATATGGACCCGAAACTATCTCATAAACTTTTCAATGAGCTCCGTCCAAGTATCGATAGAACCATTCTCCACTTGTCTGAACCACATGGCTACGATACCTGTCAAATACAATGGGAAGCATCGATCCATGACCTCATCTGATGCCCCTCATTACCTCCATATGCCTCATATACTTTGTCAGATGAACGGTGGGATCCTTTCTCCCATCATACATATCCAACGTTGGTAGCTTAAAGTCCGGTGGATTTCTAGCTTGCCTGATAGTACGAGTAAAAGGACTCCTATTCCCATCCTCCAAGTCTTTGTTTACCAATCTGCCTCTCACAGCCCGTCTGACTATCTCCGCCAATCTATCGTTATCCCCGAGCTGTAATCCTTGTCTGTTGCCTCTGGTCTGCCCCCTAGTTCACGAGGGAACTCTGGCACATACTCTTCATCTCGTACTCCTACACTCCTATTAGCGTCGGGTCGTACAACGTCATCTGGTATCCCTCCATTGATTGGTCCAGCGTTTCTTGGCGGTATGCCGCCGAGTCTAGATCCACCCAGGTTGATAGTCGTCTATTGATTGGGGGCTGCCCCTTGCAGAGCCATTCCTTCCGCTTGTTGATTGAGCGCTTCCGATCCAGCTCCATGGATCTGAGCTCCTGCATTTCCTGCTTGTGTAAATTTTATGAGAAGAGCTTGCATCATCTCCTCTTGTCTTTTCAACATTGCTTCCATCTCGTCTCTGGTGATGTAGATGGATGCTTGACCTGCTCCAGCTCCAGAGGAAGCCTCTTGACTCCCTTCCCGATTGCTCCTTTCTGTCGCTTACTTCCTTGGCCTAGCTATTGCCTCCTAGAATCCGATTTTCTTGCTTCAAGATCCCTGAGTGCTTGCCTTCTCAGTGAAAGCATCTAAATGTTAGCACCAAAATTGGTCACTAACACCCAAATGTAGATGAAAGCACCAACTAACAGTCACAGATAACAAATAGAGTGTATGTAGACAGTCAAAATTAAAGTAAAAGCAATAAATAATAACATATTTTATAGTGGTTCGACTAACTCCAGCCTACGTCCACTCCAATAGTTTCCTTTTTATTACTGTAACAATCGAATACAGTTACAAAGTGGTAAACCAGCCTTAGCCTTAGAAAGTAGAAAGTTAAAGAGCGGAGAGAAGAAGAAGATCCACTATCTGGAGACCCACATGCTGTATTTATAGGCAAAACCAGGTTGTCGGGCCTCCTGAGTAGGTTGGGCCCACCAAGGCCATAGCCGAACCCTACTTCATTATGCCGACCGACCCTGAGCAGTTGGTATGCCGAACGAGGTACGATGCCGAGCGAGGTACGATACCAAGCGAGGTGCGGTGCCGAGCGAGGTGCGGTGCTGAGCGAGGTGCGGTGCCGAGTGACGTTCAATGCCGAGAGACATCCAATGCTGAGCGAGGCTTCATACCGAACGAGGGGAGGGTGCCGAACGAGGGGAGGTATGCCGACCGAGGGGAGGAATGCCGACCGAGGGGAGGCGTGCCGATCGAGGGGAGGAGTGCCGATCGAGGGGAGGGGTGTCGATCGAGGTACGATGCCGAACGACATCCAATACCGAGCAAATTCCAATGCTGAGCGAGGTACGATGTCGAACGACATCCAATGCCAAGCGACAATGCCAAGCTGCAACCAAACGATCTTCATGAACTTCCATACCTCGACTGGATATTGCCATGCCGAATGGCCGAACCACTAGGTCGAATTCCAAACACTTCGAACTGCTTCCTTCCGACCGAACGACCTATTATCTATCCAAGTGAACACCATCCATTTGAACCGAATCCATCATATTTCAGCCTCGATAATTGTGAAGTTGTTTTAGTTAAATCCGCATGTCCGTGGCCTTGCCGAAAGGCGGGTTAACATCGGGGAAAATCGTTATGAGTTGAAATGATAAACCCAAGTGATTTTCATTGAAATAAATTTAGGATTGCATGTTGAAATGATATATACCCGTAAATTTAAATATTTGCGGATTGAAATGGTAAATATCCGGATCACTTGACCCTAGGGTAGAGAATTATATAAGGACACCGGATTGCTTAAATTTAATATTTAAATCTTTAAACTTGAATCCAGTTAAATGATATTTGAAATAGAATTTGACTGATATAAATTGAATTGTTTTAAGTAATTATTTAAAGGATTTAAATTGTAATTTTAAAGTGATTTTGAAGTATAAACGACATTCATCGAAATTGAGTTATTAAAATATTGGAAACTGTAACTTTATAAATCTATAAAAATTGGGATAGTTAGACTTTATATTTCAAGATTTGGAATTTGGTTGATTTGAAATCTGGATATGGTCCAGAATTGTTGGAATGGAAGAAATGGTTAAATATGATGTTAATTTCAAATTTATTTTCTTAATATAAACTGTAAAAATTCTTTTAAATTCAAATTTTAAGATCTTCAACTATTAAAATAAGTTAATCTATTTTAAACAAACTTAATCAATTTAAACTATTTAAATTATTTTAATCTAATTTAACCTATTTTAAATGAATTAACCTATTTAATCTATATTAATCTATTTTAATTTATTTATTCTATTTTAATATATTTTAATCTATTTTAAATCATTTAAATTTTATTAAACTATATTAAACTATTTTAATTTATTTTAAACTACTTAATCTAATTTAATTCTATTTAATATATTTTAAATTCATCTAATCTATTTTAAATCTATTTAAAGTATTTTAAATCTATTTAATCTATTTTTAATTTATTCAATCTATTTTAAACTTATTTAACCTAATTTATTTCTATTTAAAACTATGTTAAACTAATTAAACTAATTAAACTATTATAACTCTCTAAATTATTTTCTAAATTTCAAATGATGTAAAGGGTAGATATTTATAATTAAAGCCTTGAACTTAAAGCGAATAAGGTTTAATAATGTTACAACCTAAGTTAGGATTTAAATAACATATTTGAGTGAAAATATGATGATTTTGAAATGAGGGTTTAACTTATTTGACAATATGATTTCAAAGGTAAATATGAGTTTGAAAATGATATGGTTTTGAGAATATGATATTTTGGTATCAATTGTGAATTGGTTTTAAAATTGTAAAAGAACAATCTGGTGTGAAGTAAGCGTTTGGTTGTTAAACAGACCGGGATTAAATATTGTCATACTCTCTACCATTACCGAAAACCACTTTAACAACCATGTACATGGTGGAGAATCCAGAAATGAAGTAGGATGGTTTAGCGAACGATTCTGTATGAGGTATTTACGTGACGCTGACTCCCGTGAGTTGGCTTAGTTGTGACTAAAACAGGAGCTATACCGGATCAAGTGAGGTCATTCCTCCTATCGACCATATTTCTTCGATACCATATTATGACTTTGTGATTGATTTTATGGCCACCCCTCGATTTTGATTATGGAAGTGTGTCCGAAGTGGACGGTAGTAGCTGCTACGCATTGCCACCAGTCCGGGAGTGCGATTGGCATATCTACCCTGGCATTGCCTCGAGTGTCGTGTTCACATGCCATATCACGCCTTCTATGAGTTTGTTTTGTACCATACCTATATAGTGCCCTCTGGGTAAACCTCACGGAGGAGCGTACGGTACTGTATAGACTATGGGAATATATAAAATGTGTTAAGGGGGATATGTGTAACGCCTTAACTCTATTTTAATACTTTACTTTACCATAGACACTATTATAATATGGTATTGTACGATGTATGTAGATAGTTTAACGGATCCTTAAGAGATGTAATCCCGAACATCTCTTAAGTTATTACGCTCACGTTAAACGCTGGATAGGAGATGTTAAACCCCGTAAACATCTCTGACGCCGTTACACTCATATTTATTTACTGTTTATTTAACTTACATAAGATCTTTTAGTTCCGACTCGAGTGTTTTGTCTTTTCAATTCGCTTGGATCGGTTTGAGCTTTTCAGTTTATCGAAAACTGCTTTCTGGAGGATGAAGATGAAGATTTTGTACTACTAGTATTTATTATATTTATTCCACTGCATCATGTTGTTCTGCTGTGTTTATTTGTTATTTATTCTTGTTATATGTAACTCTGATCTGTATTGTTATAGCATAATCAAAGATTATTTGTAACAACTTCATGAACTGTTTATTTGATTATTATATTTTATTATTCCGCTGCGAGATTCTGTATTTGTTTTCTTTCTTTCCTTGCTTTTTCTTATTTACCCCATAACAATCTGCCCTTTTTAATGGTTTGAGTCTGACATGAGTGTCTGCTTATGCACTTGGCGGATGCAGCACGATAGGGGGTTCTCGCATATGGTTTGGTTAGCGAGCGGATGACTCTTACTCCTACATGTCCCACGGGGTTGGTATAGTCGATAGACTGGCCGTAAAAGCAGAACACATGTATCGATGTATGCTACGGTAGGCGTTACCCCACCGGTGGTGTCCCGTTACAGTTGGCATCAGAGCTTTGGTTTAACGATAACCTTAGCTTTGTGGGGTCTAACTCATAAGAAGTAGGGTAGTAATACCCTAAAATGAGTCGCTGGGTGTATATATATGAGAGAGCATATTTTTCGGTGTTATAAAAGGTTTTGTATTGTGTAAATTTGGTCGGTACATAGGACGCTATGGCATCGATAGAAATTTCTAAACACTTAATAGACAGACCGACACAATATTGTTCTGAAATATAAGTAAATGAAATAATTTTGCCTTTTATATATTTTGTATATAAAATAATAAATTTTATAGATGATATAGTTGGATGTAATATGTTGTTTGTTAGGTAGAGAAATTTTACAAATATTGATTGAAAAATAGGATTTATAAATAAAGTAAATATAAATTGGAAGTTTAGAACAGAAGTTCCAGGATCATTGAAAATTTCTTTCGAAAGATTTTGGAATATAATATTAGTAGTATTTAGAAGTATTTTCTGATATAAATATTTCAAAATGATTTGAGAGAAATGTTTTAAAAGAAAAGTTTTAAAGGAAATAAGTTTGTACTCCCCTCACTGTCGCTGAAAAATAATTTCGGTTATGAGTGCACGCATCATCAACGTTCGTTTTCGAGTTTCAAAGTGGGAAGACCGCTGTAGCAATTTAATACACATTTGTTTTGGTAAACAAACCTTAGTTTTAATTTCCAAATATGATTTGGTATACATAAAGATAAGATTATATATTATTTAAATTGATTGAAATATAACCTGGTATTTTGTTCTTAGGTTTCTGTAAAGTAGTAGTTTCAATTATTATAATGAATAAAATCTTAACTAATTTCAACAATTGGAAGCTGCAAAAATGGAAAATAAGAAGTTCGATGTTAAAATGATTAATGAAATGTATAAAAGATTTAAAATCTGTAACTTGTAGATGTGAATAAGATAAACTTGTGTAATTTTCTATTGCATTTTGAAAAGACACACACACACACACACACACACACACACACACACATATATATATATATATATATATATATATAACTTAGCAAAATATTATAAGTTGAAATGTTAAAAATAATATGTAATAGAATATTATACAAGTAAACTTAGAAAATGAAAGTGTTCAATGGAATTTCTTCTGTACAAGAGAATCCTGATATTATAAATTGTTATAAACTTAAGTTAATAATTTGAAAAGGTAGTTATTATAATTAATAGAAAAGTGAATATTGTAATTAAAATGATTTTAAACTTAAGTAATGTTTGAAGCCATTTATAAAGTAAAAGTGAATAGTAAAGGTGAATACTATATATAAAAGAAATAAATGTGAAAAAAAAAAACTAAGTATAGGTTGCTTCACAAATGAATATTGGTGTAAAAAAGGGAAATAAAAGTAAGTAATACATGTGAAGTAAACTGAAATAAAATGTATGTAATCCTTCAGTAATGAATTTATTGATTATTTTAAATCATTGAATGGAAATAACTTATGTAAGTAATCGAATGAAAACTTAATGAAAATGGCATTATATAAATGAATGGGAAATGAACCTTATAAGTAGTGAATGTAAATTAATTAAATAAGCTTTGTATGAATGAATGAAAATAGATAAGCAATAAATAATATGGAAAAAAATTGTAAGAATAAACTTAACGACGTTTGAATTTATTGTTTGTGTTGGCTTATGGAATGCTTGGGAAGTGATACTTTAAATTGTTTGGTATGTATAAATAATCGATTAAGTTTAATCTAAGACGTTAGGTGTATGGTATACTTAGTAGTTATTTATCATTTTACATGATTAGAAGTTTCTAAACCCAAACAAGCCATTTATTGGTTGCTATGGATGAATAATTGATTTCTTTGAGTACATGTGATGGTTGTATGATTTGTTTGTAAGTAATTATTGTTATGTTGTGTTGATTTGTTGTTATTGATTGAAACAACTTAAATATTTATTTTTTATATAATTATTAACTTCTTTAGATTATATAAGTGAAATATAGGTTATGGAAGCAATAGCTACCGCTTTTGGTTTCACAAATTAAGCGTTGTTTCCCCGACAAATAGGTACGTTCTCATATTACGGTTATCTAGCGATATTATATTGTTTTTCCATGGTTTGGGATATATTATTTTGAAATATATGATATATATTGTTATTATTGATATTATTATTTCTCCCAGACCTCTTCATACAAAGGAGATTCTACCGAATTTTTTTATGAATTTTTGACCTAGAAGAATTTTGGAAAATGTTTTTCAAACTTTTATTAACTTGAATATAAAAAGGTTTAATTGTTTATAAATTAATATTTTATTTAAATTATTTAAGTATGTAAATAATTGTTATAATCTTAATATTTTGAATAAGATATATTAATTCCTTAATCCTCTCTTTTCCCTTTTCGAGGATGAAAAGTTTTGAGTTGGGGACAGTGTAACGACCCATGATTTTCGATAAAAGATAGATAATTTAATAAGGTTTTGTGATTTAATGTAGGAAGAAATAAAATTAGTGATTTAATAATATGAATATAACTGGAACAAAAGGTAATAGTATTAGTTTAAGGTAATTGATAACTGCTTTAAAATGTAATTCTAATAAACTGAAATGACTAAAAAGGTATAATTGGTTATAAATTGTAAATTTATTGTAATAATGTATGTATTAATTGATAATTTAAATGTTGTATTAATTAATGAAATATTGTGCAATAAATTGAAATTGGATAGATTAGTATTGTGTAAGTTGTTATAACATTTCTATGTAAATAATAAACTTACATATGTGATTAAAAGTTAATGGTGACAATTATTATATGTTACCTATTTATCTAGTCTGTTAAATTAAATTGGAAATCAATTGCAATTAAACGTAATTGAATATTATGTTAATGTAAATTAAGATGATAATTGTAGAATAAGTGTAGTAAGACGTAACACAATGTTAATTTTATTCATAATATGATAATTGATTGAATAAAAAGATTGAAATCGAATTAAAACAATATATTGCAATTAATTACATACTTGATTGGATTTTTATTACAGTTGAAATTGAATATTGTAATTAGTGTAATATTAACCCTAAATTGATGTGTAAATTTGTTTTAAATTATTGTAAATGTCTAAGTAATCAAAAATGATGAAATTTGTTCGTTTATAAATATTGAATTAAAAAGTGATTTAATAAATTTAATATCAATTTATTTAATTAACGTGGAAATAGTCATTTTCGTCACTGTCTCAAATTTCGAAGAAACCAATTTCATTGCATCTGTAACGGTGAATTATTGCAAGGTTTCATGTTCTTTAGCAATCGGGCTTGTCGTTTGATCGTACGAGCTTGAAACGCGTAGAAATCAATTTAATTGAATTCAACTAAAATAAACTGATTTTAAAAGGTAACTTATTTATACAATGGAATTAGGACTTGAAACCTATTCTACTGGATTCAAAAATATCGAAAACATCTACTTTGGTATATGGGATGATCCATTTTCGATTCAGAGTTAGAACGGGCTTTTCGGGTCATTATTGTCAATTCAAATCTATTCGGATGTTCATCCTTTCTTAGCGGGCCTCAGTTATATAAGTAGTTTTTCTCTCAAACCCTAGCAGTCATTTTTCTTATTCTGTACGAACATTTCCTTCTCATCTCCTCTTTCCAATGGCAGACAAACAAAAACCAAATTCTCAATTCCAAATTCAATTCCAAATCAAAATCCAATCGAAAAAAATAAAACTCTTCCGACCCTATCATATTATATACCGATTCGAAGCTCTCGACAAGCGCAATTCAAATCTGTAGTTTTTTTTGGATTTGGGTTTATGTGTGGCCCGAAATATATGAACTAATCTAGGCCATTCATCGTTCGTTGATCAACTTTGTCGAATCGTTGAACTGAGGGTACCGGGCTGTGGAAAGCGATGAGTGGAGTGCATCTACGGTGGTCGTTTGGAGATTCAACGGGTGGATCAAATGGCAAAATTCGTTAGATTTTGGGTTAGGCATGGCAGCTGTCTTCGTTGGGTGTCCAGCGTCGATCGGAAGGGGGTCGTGCGCCTCTGGTGAACCGAGGAGGGGGAGCGAGTGCTAGGGCAGGCAGTGAATGGCGTGATTGCGTGAGGAGACGTGTGATCATTGTGGTAGAGGCAGCTCGTTTAGGTGTAGCATGCTAGGGTTTTTCGGCTGTGTGAGATGATGAACGTGTTGACATGGCAAACAGGTGTAGTAACTTGTTTATATTTTATCTTAATGTAACTTCTGATTTTCAACGTTCTAATATGCATATTTTTACATACATGCTTGGATTCACATGCGGTTTGTTTTGTTGGGATTGTATTGAAATTTCGAACATTTTGACTATGGTTTGGACGAATTCTGAGACAGTTGACTTTTGGGCCCTATTTTGGATTTTAAATCGATTTGAAATCAAAGGTGAATTTTTTAACCCACTCACAACTACTAAATTATCTTATATAAGTTAACTGAATTATGGTATGGTATGATTTGGAATTGATTGGTTGATGTTTGGTATGTTTAAATTGTCATTCTAGTTAAATTTGACTGTTATTGCATTTAATTATCATTTAATTTAATATTGAATTCAATTGTCAATTTAATACTGTTAATGATAATCGGTAATCTATTGAAGTATTCATAATCCATTACAGGATAATGAAAAAGAAGAAGAAGAGGAAGAAGCTAAATGGACGAGGACAATAATGTTATTTACGTTGGAGAAGTCTGCTTTGACAAAAATGGTTATTTGGTCGAACAACATGGAAACTTTTGTCTCCATTACCCTAATTGTTCGATTCACAAGTCACCAATTATCAAGGACTCTTGTTTGATTGTTATTATATTAATTTTTTTATATTTTGTATACTTGCATATATTTATGTCTATGTTTCATATATATATATGTGTAATGTAACATCATATATAATAAAATTAGATTTATGTTTCGTTTATTATACTTTGTTATTAGCATTTAGTTCCATGGTATTAGTTTAAAGGGGAGTTATGTAGTTTAGGCTTAGTTTTTGTTGATGACAAGGGGGAGAATTATAAAATAGGATAGTCAGGCTCTTAGTTAGACTTAGATTAAGAGCGAGTTAATAGATTAAGGGATAGTTGTTGGAATAAGTGGGAGTTGTTGAAATAAGGGGGGATCAGAGTTTGGTATAGTATATTTTATAAGCATAGGTTGTCATCATCAAAAAAAGGGAAATTGTTAGTTCCTAAGATGATGGTTATGAACCTTAGGACTTATTATAAAACATAAATATTAATATCTTTGTCTAGATATATGTATATGCATGATATATATATATATACATGCAAGTACTAAGAATGAAGACTGTACAGTATAGAGATTCAAGACCGATGAATTCAAAATTGTAGAAATCAAGACTGAAGACTCATGAGTGTCAAGATTATCAAGAGTTCAAGATTTCAAGATATCAGGATAAGTAAAAGAGTCTAGATTTATGTTAAAACTTCATAATAGCACTAAAATCTTTATTCTGATTTTAATTGTGGAATGGAATCCACCTTCTCGCTTTAATAGTGGGATGAAACCCACGACCTTCTCTAGTTGAATGGAATCCATGAAATTGACAAAATGACCTATTTTTGGATTTTTTTTCAAACTATTTTTTTTTAAAATGACATCTCTCTCTCTCTGTTTAAATATTTTAGCCTTAATACAAAAACTATTTTTAATCATATTAATTTCAAAATCATTTCTTGCTTTTAAACTATCTCCTGGTTTTAATGTTTTGGCTTTAATCTCAAAATATTTATAAATTCAGTTTTTATTATTTTTATATTTCGTAAGATCACTTTCAAAGGTTTTTATAATCATAAAGTATATTCAAAATTGTTTATAATGTTCTAAGATTGTTTCGACAAACTTTAGAAAGAAAATCTCTTTTAAAACAAAAATAAATTTTCAAATAAATACTAGGGGATGTCGACGTGCCTATACCCTCCATGTCGACATGGTAGCCGTAGATTTTAACATTCGAATTTTCAAAAGAAGTGTCTATTTGTCATAATCTTTCACGAATGTATATGACCATCATTCTTCTATATGTACCAGTATTTTTCAACGAATTTTTACTTAACGTTTCTTTGTTTTCTCTCCTCTTTCTCTTCCATTCTTATTTTCATACATTCTTAACAAAACTCTGCCAAAATCCTAAGTGAATCAAACTCGATCGTCTATAGTTTGATTCTCTGCCACTCTCTGTCAAAGATCTCAGTGCTATTCAGAGTTATAGGATTATTTGTAATCAAAGATATAAAAATCAAAGTGTATCGAGTCTCTCTCTATCAAAATGTGATCGAAAATAGTGTGATTGTGGCTCGTAAATCAGTTGGGTGTGATTATAGCCCGTAAATCAATTAGCTGATCATGTATCATGGTTAAATCAAGAGAGTTAGCCCTGGACTCGGAGATAGAAGGGTGTATCTCGTGGCTTTGAAATTGATGTTATAATATCAACATTATATTTGAAAAGAAATATGCACAAGAAATTGTGTAGGACTGGATGTTGGGTAACTCCGAGCTAGTATAAAATTCCGGTGTTTTCTTTCCTTTACTGCTTTTATTTACTATTTGCATCCATGTCTTGTTCTGCAATTGTCTCTGTGTTTGTGAATTGCATCTGTTTGGGTTTAATTTGAAAAGATTTCAAAAGGATTCATAAAATTAATTAAACACTATTCACTCTCATCTAGTGTTAATTCTGCCTTAAGATCCGTAATCTGCATTTCCTACAACTATAACATCTGGTGATAAGCCTATAGGATGAGTTTTGTGTGATAGCTCGTGGAGTAGAACATGAGGTTGTAATGCTCTTTGGTGGCATAGGGTAGTCTGCGTGTATTTAGGGAAGTTTGTGTATACCCATGTTTTTGGATGTCTACGTGCATCAAATACCTAGTCGTCTGCGTGGGCATAAGGTGAGCATCAATGCAGTAGTTTTATTTTTGGTACATGTGCTAAGGGATCGATGGATAACTCTGAGGATGTAATGCTCATTGGTAGGATGGGGTAGTCCGTATGTACCAATAATTTCAGACATTTGCGCGTGTCAATGCCTAGCCATCTGCATGGGTAATGAGTTGGGCATCTATAAGAGTTATTGTATATCCAATGCACTTGAGTAGCAGATGCAAAGCTATATGATGGTTACTATGTGCTTGATATGTTGTATAAAACCCCTATGCCCCATCTTTTTTTCACATATGATAGAAGTTTAATATATACTGTGTTTATGTGCTAACTCTTTGGATACAGGAACATGTCAGGTATAATTTTACATACACTGTATACTTATCACTATATACAATATTAATAGTATTTTGAGATGATGTATTGCTCACACCAAACTATTGTCTGACCTGAGCTTTTATGTTTTGCTTCTTATTATCTCGGGTACTCTTAAATGAATAGACTAGGGATAACAAGTCTTGATGGAGCATGGAGCTGTACGGAGCACAAGTAGGAGGCTACCTTTTATATGTCTATACTTTAGAGCTTACTTTCTCTTATATTCTGCTATGCAGTACTATGGAACTATGTCAGTACTTATTTTTCTTTAGATAGAGTTATGGAGTTTATATTAGAGATTGGGATGAATAAACTCTATTATTTTTGTTTTGCATAACCATGATCAACCACTATACTCAAATTATCCTGGTTTACTTAGTTATATTCTATCTTTTCTACTTTGCATCTATTTGATTATTATATTTTGTTTATGCACTGTGAGATATTCTACGGGTTCTGTGTTTGGATTTTTGTTGCTTTACATCCTTGACTATCGTCTTAAATCAGCCGGGTACCACCACAGTACGTTATATAAGTATATTGTGTACCGCCTGTATAGAGCAGACGTCACACTATATTCATCGTGATTAAACGCTAATGGCACTATGCTTTATGTAGAAATATATAAATCTTGAATGGTGGTAGTGGTCATTGACTTAATATAAATGTAGTGATTAACCATTACAGGCATATACAAAGGATTCGTTATTTACCACCAATCAAACTGTGATAACATCAAACGATATGAAAACTTGGTATGGTGGTTAGTCTTCAATGTGCAAACAGAGCCATAGTGATCGACCACTGTCATCTTTTGCAAATGCATGACTATTTAGTGGCGTACAAGAAATGAACATACGATTTGTCCACTGGTGGTTTGTTTAAGCACCGTACAGTAAACATATCTCAAGAGATATATATTTCAAGGATGGTTTGTAATCATAACTCAACAAAAAAATGGTGGAACATAATCACCGAACAATTCTTATTTATTATTTTGAAAATTTGTATTATAATCAATACGAAGTACAAATACAACATAGTCAAACTATTGTAACACTTAGCCAATGACCAATTACTTTCATTGATCGTTTTCAAAATAATGAACCATAAATACAGAAAGTTAATAACACCCCACTATGTATAATAATACATTCCCACTGCACAAAATCTTCCTTCACTGTCATATTCAAAGGTTGAATTTTCACAAATTCAATTGGCGCTTGATAAATAGTTCGCTCCAAAGTTTAGCCTCATCATTGGTAAGTTAATGACAAAAGCTAGCAACTAGTGGGATAGGTGTTTCATTTGTACCTGTCATTTAATAAATTGTTTGATTTGAATGTATGTATAAACAATAACGCAATAAATTCTTCAAGATATGGACATTATTAACATGGGTAAAATGTAAATGATTGCTTATCTCAAATATATATACAACCACTTTATTAAATGCATTTGCAATGAAAAAGCTTGTTTCAGACATTAACATCCAATTATTTGACAAACAACTGTAATATAACAATCTGTAATCAACTTTAGATTTTCACAGCTTGAAACATCGAAATTCCATGCATATAAATTTATTTGATTGAGGTCTGGCTGAATAAAATTTCTTACTTCAAACCAACCATTATTTAATTCATCCACTTTGTCTACAATGAAATGAAACACATAATGAATTGTTTTGATATTTGATAGTTCTTTAAGCATGGATAAAAACTCTACCTTTTTTGGCCTAAACAACGGAATTTGATAAAACCTTTTTTTAAATGAAGCTTTAATTTCCATTTGTTGTATGCACAACTTATTATCTATTTTTGACAATAGTACCATGAATGTCGCCTTTGAGGTTTCAAGACACCTTTTCAATTGAGTGTGTGAAGACTCGGCTTTAGTTGTTGTTTATTACCATGATGCTTAATCTTATCCATCCAAGTAAAACAAACATATTATATGGAATCCTTTCTTTTTGGAATTAATCTATTTTTTTAGGAAAAAAATTCAAATCTTATAGAAGTCCACGCCAACCGATCCAAAATTCTTTCGTTGATGCATGAACAACCATTTCCAACTTTGCAAACACATCTTAAAGAGTCATTTGTTTCAAATTATGGTTTGCAATATGCTATAACATTATTTCCCATATGCCATAGGCACGTCAGTAATTTTGCATTGGGAAACACTTTATTTACTTCATTGATTAAAGTCCATTCTCTATCGATGATTATCATTTAGGGTAATTTACCAGGCATATATGAATGTTCAGATATGACATCGCTCATTCGAAGTTTTCTTCCCTTTTCAGTGCAAAAAAGCATGAGAATGACCAAATGTTCAGCCCGTAAAAGTCATCCCATCCTTTTCCAATGAAGGCATATAATATCTATTCATTTTATAATTACAATCAAGTAATAAAACAGACAGAAAACATCAACATGAAGTTGCGGATTCCGGATGAGACCATATATACTCAATCAGATGACCACTTGATAGATCGACCCAATGAACATACACATAATGTTTTCTACAATCAATTTCATTTGTTATTGCATCATGGATCAAAAAAATTTCTAGAAGCTGCATCTTATATTTTGTGTTATAATTGTGTTCAAAGTTGAAGTATTTCTAAGAAATGACCTTTAGTAGTAGTAAGTATCTTCCTTGGTTGCATACCCACAATTGTCCAATGCTAATTTTTCTTTCTCCTCGTCTAATAATATTATGGCATATGGATGTCTCACTAATATATGTGGAAGCTCAGATTATGTATATCATTCCCTATATCAACTTTCCATTTGTCTTCCTCATATATACACACCCTTGATTTAAAATGGACAACTGCACTTTCAGTAGCACCATCTCGACGATGCATCAAAATTTTAAATTTCTTCATTTTTAGAGTTATGAATTTGGTATGTTCCACATCTTCACAACCCAACTATAACCTTAATTTATTTCCCTAAACCTAATTTATTTTATTTGGTTATTACTAAAACAGTTTTCAATTTTATTGTTTGTGCTTTACAACAATTATTTAAGACATTAAGAGAACCAAAAACTTGAAATTAAAATGATAAATCATAACGTTAAAATCAATACAATTCGATTTCTTTCTCCATTAAATATAATTATTTGAAACAATTTACTTCATCCATTAAGTAGCTATTTGTTCATCAACTTCAACGCTTTCAACAATATTTGATTCGTTATCTTAAAGAACTAGTTAATCCTCAACCATCATAGCTTTAACAACTTCCATTATATTTAACCTCTTTTTCAGCTTTCGTCTCCAAGTAAAGATATTTAATAATGTTAAATAGTTATAAGGAAAAAGTGATATATTCGAACATGTCATACTTACATCAAGATTGTCTATAAGAACATCATCAATTGTGACATCTTCAAATGTATAATTGCTCATCATTCAATAAACACTATAAAGTATACTTGTTGAAATTACAACATAAATAATAAAAATACATGAACAACTATAAAAATGAAAATACCTCATTTTCTTCCATTGATTGCTTTGATATTTCTCTCTCACTTTCGTTTATACAATCATTATTATCCATTGAACAATTAATATTCTTTTTGACTTGGGATTTTTTTTCAAATTAGGGTTTGGTAAAAGAAGAAGTAGACAGGAAAGGTATGGAAAAAGAGTGGATTGGGAGGGAGACATGATAAAAGATGATGGTGCATTGTAGTGTTTGGCGGCTTGAGTATTTGAAGGGGAGTGAGAGGGTTATTCAGTGATGAAAGAATGAATGAAAAAACAGATCTATGGTATTATGAAGGGGGATAATTTAATTGAGTTTATTAATTTTTCTTCTGGTATTGTAAAGCACTGTTTCTAGTGGCCTTAGCACCACACTTCATTTAAATTATTAGTTTGAAGATTATTGATTTTGGAGTATTTGACATATTTGTATTTTTTATAGGTAAATACTTCTCTTTCTCATTAACTGTATCTGGTAATGAATTTCATGAAATTAAAATTAAAGACTTCAAAGTTGATACAAAATAAGGTAATATTTGCTTTATACTGTTTTTATTCTAAGTTCGTGGCAGGTAAAAAATTTGCGGACTAATTTACTTTTGGTTTACATGTTGTAAAAAATCTTCAGCTTATTTTATTTTCACAGCATAATGGCCTGAAAATAGAAGAACATAATAAAAAGGATGATGTGCAATGTGATTTTGTAGATGTTATAGAACATTTCATGGATAAAGTATTTATCTTATTTTAAAATTTGTACATTCATACACACATTGGTTTTACCTATTATTTATTACTTTTTGTAGGGGTATACTTCTCGAGGTGTATTTATATATTAGTGTTAAAGACAAGTGAAGAAGATAAATTTCATTATTGCCATAACTAAATCGGATAATGTTAGGGATTCGAGAAAACCACACAAACTCAATTATCTTGTGCTAGAATCAGCATATATCAGAAAATAAACCAAAAGAAGAAGGAATCTTGAAAAATAGCAAAAAATGACCATGGAATGCAATGAAAAAAAAATAAGAATATCCATTTCTTATTAAAAGTGCATATCTTGGTTCAGATAGATGGACCTTTGTAATGACTCCGAATTTCGGTCACTTCCTATTTAAATATCTGAATTATTTAAATATTTGAATCTTGCATTTAATGTGATTAAATTAATTCAATAACCTTATTAAACACCTTTTTAAATAATAACCAATGAATGGAAATTAGTTTTTTGAAATATATTTACAAAAAAAATAGTTTGAAGAAATACTGGTAGTGGGACCGAAAATTGTTTTATCGATAAAATGGCCTTAAAAACATGTGAAATTATCATCTCAAGGCACTGTCTCGAATTATGATGAAACTAGTATCATCAAGACTTGAAAAATAGGATGATTTATGCTGAAGAGTTTCGCATCGATCTGATGTCCCATGCGATTATACGAGCACAGTACGTATGACGATTTATTTAAGAAAATTAAATATAATACACACACACACACACACATATATATTGTATAAACCCCACCATATGTTAACTTCTCTCACTCTCCTTACTTTTCTTTTTTCTTCATCTCCTGTAAACAAAAGAAATAGCTGCCATCTTCCAGAAATTAAAACTAGAGCTGTAGCCAATGAGGAAAGCCAATGTTGGATCCGTTGGACTTGCATGCGAGAGCTTTGCATCTATGTGAACTTTGAAGGATGCGATGATGCTTGGCCGATCTTGACATAGTGGACGTCGAACTAGAGTTAGAGATGGTTAGAATTTGAGGAAGAGTTGGGCTCAATAGAGTGCGCCATCATTTTTCTACTGTCGAGGAGCACCTCCACACCAAATTATAGCAACCTTGATGGCTTGAGGAAAATCACGACTGGTACGGTCGAGGAGCAGCAGTCGTCGCTTTTTGATAAGAGGATCGGAGCTTAATAAATTCGGGTCTATTGTGTAGAGCTTGCAAAGTGGAGCATGATGCGATTGAGGGTTCGTCGATTCGTTGACTGAAGAAAGAGAGAGGTAGAGGAGAGAGGTGCGGCCATAGTGGGTTTTATGCACGGTGCATGTATAAAAGGTAGTTTTGATTTTGGTGAAGAAGGATTTTTATAGGTAATTAGTTAATTAAGTGATTATTAAGTTAACTAATTAAATTTTATAACTCAAATTCTTACAAAATTCATATCTTTTGCATACGGGGTCCAATCAAGATGTCATCTTTGCTATTGCATTCATAGTGAGATTGTCTACATCTTGGTTTAGATTGGACTTAGGTGAATTTACTCATCATTGAATGGACATATGTTGTGTATATATGTTTATTGAGCTAAAATATAAAAGTTACATTATTTTCTATTATTTACCCTTATAAAATATAAAAGTTAAAATAGATAACAATGCAAGTTATTACTTTTGGAACCCTCCTTACTTCGAAAGGCAACTGACAACATTATGTATAGTATGACCTCTCTTATAACACTCTAAAATATGTATTGTATCCAAGACTTATTGTTTACATGTTTGATAATGGTATATGAGAAGTTGAAGTGTGTTGTGAATGTTTAAAATGAAATAGTCGCTATAAACGTACTTTGAAATTCTTTGTATTTAACATATGTTAAATGGTTAAAATGTGAGTATATTATATATTTGAATGTTTTTCATACATATTTTGGTGTATGGTGCAGTAAAGAATTAGTTTGGAAGTAATAGAAAATTGTGAAACAAAATTTTGAAAGGTAAAAACAAAAAGGTCGCTATGAATGCACTTTGAAAATGCCTTTTGCTCGGCAATTTTTAAAATCAAATTTGAAAGAAATACGTTTTCCCACTTTTTGATAAGCAGTATACGGACGAAGCTTATGAGCTAAACTTTGAAGTCTCAAGCAAGATGCTGAAAGAGATGACCACAAAACCCAAAACCTAAGTACGACCAAGATCACAAGATAAGTATGCACTCATTCTAAGAATCTAAGAACCATTAACCCTCGAAGTTAGGGATAGGTACCTACCCCACCACATGGGTTGGCACTGACCTATATTCCTTAGCAACGTGGGGCCCATCTTCTGCCTATGACCCCTGCATAATGCTAAAACCTATTTTCAGTGTTGTTTTGTCGATTCCATTCAATTCTCTATTAATCTCCACGAACTCCTGAATCGATGACTTTGTTCTTCCACAAAGACTCCAAAACAAGCTATTATTGATGTACAAAACTATGGAATCATGGAGTTAACTACAAGATGAGCCAAAGCGAAGTGTTGAAGGTGACCAATTTGGCTAACATAGGGCTCAATACCGACCCATACCCATGGAGTCGTACCGACCCATAATATTTGATTCTGTGGCATCCCTATTTTCATAAAGAACTAGTCTGTAGCAAGGAGAACGACCTAAAGATCTTTTGTGTGGAATTTAAGGCTCCCTACCTCTATAAATAGAGGGGCAGGGCTCATTTTTCATGATCTTTTTGACTCTAGTTCCACTCTACTCTACATTCCTGGAATTCTAAAAATCTAAGTGTCAGAGTTGTACCAACCCCTAAGAACTTCTGCCTTCAAGTCAGAAGATGGGTATACATAAGCCAGAGATTGTTGAACCATTATAAATCTCTGTGTGTTCATTTCGTACTCATTTTAATTCGTTTTCTTCACTTTTTATTTTTCTCTACTTTCTATTGGGAGTTTGCGCCATTTTTGGTTCAAACATGTTGGTGCTTTCAATGGGAAACGATTGAACTTGCTGATTCAATACTTGGGAAGATTCAAAATGGCTAGACAATCAAATAGAAGGACTACTGTTGGAGAAATCAACCAGAGGGCAGCCAAGAGGCATCCTCAAGAGCAGACCCCCCCCCTTCAATCTATATAATCAGGGATGGGATGGAAACTATAATGGATGGGTTATAGGAAAGGATAATAGCATGTCGAGAAAAGATGATGGAGAATTTCTTTAGAAGATTAGGAACAGCCGGAGTCGTTGCAAATTAGAATCAAAGACCTAAAGCTGAAGCACAACTACCTAGGAGTGGGGTAGAACGGCCCAGGAAAAACCCCAAGCCAAATGTATGGGTCGATACCGACCCCCAAGCATGGTCAGTATCGAACCCTAAGGGCTTAGGGGCATGGGTCATCCTTCCCCAGGAAGGAATGATTTATATTTTTGGGATGAAGCGGTGCATTTGAACGTGGACCAGATTGTAGAAGCACAGTCGGAGGAGTATGTACCATAGTTTCCACGCAGATTCGGAGGACAGGCTGAGAAACCTAAGAGTTCCTTCGAATGATGATGACAGACTTGGTGATATGGGATTTGGGGGGCAGATTGTCTAACTAGAGCTTGGAAGATGTGAGTAGGAGTCCATTATTCTGAATATTCAGTATATTAGAAATCCACCTAATTTCAAGTTGCCTACGCTAGAAACGTACAATGGGAAAACAGATCTAATAGTTCATTTGATGAGGTACATCCAGCACATGCAAGTGTTGGGTGCATTTGAAGAGGTAATGGGATGGTATTTTCCTTTATATTTTATAGGTTTCTCTGCACAATGGTTTAAACAGCTAGAGAGAAGCTCCATTAGCACATGGCCTGAGTTAATGAATAGATTATGAAAGGGTCCATATTCCATGACTCGAAAATGTGATGACACTTGCAAGTATGAAGCAGAGGGTCGAAGAGACCCTCACGACATTTCTAATAAGAATCAATGCGGTAGCTTCCACGGTCGATAAGCTAGACCCATCAATGGTTTTGATGGCGGTAGTTTCAGGAATAGGTACTAAGACGGATTTCAAGATTTCACCGAAACGGGATTCTTTGAGGGATCTTGTAGAGTTTTATCATAATGCTGAAAGGTTTCTGCGCCAGGAGGACGTTGAGGACGATGAGGAAGAGCTTAATGCTCTGGATGACGAAGGATCGGTAAGAGAAGGATCTAGCAAGGATAAAGGAAAGCATAAAACGGATGAACGCTTTAATGGATCAAAGCGGCAGAGGAGGAAATCGAAATTCTCTTCTTACACGGACTTAAATGAAACCCCGGAGTGGATCTATTTGGATACTAGGGGATAGATCCACAATTGGAAGCCGATGAGAAGAGAGCTTATGGAGTGCGAAAGGGCATCTAGAAGATACCACATATTCCATGAGTTGGACGGGCATAACATAAATGATTGCATGCTCTTGTGGGGTCTGAACGAGGAATAGGTCAAAGATGACCGATTACAACAGTATGTAAGGAATCGAACTACGGTGAGGGAACATGAGTAGTCATCAATCGCAGCGAATGGAAATGGCCCTAGATCAAGGTCGTGATAGCATCTATTGATCGAGATGGCATGGAATTGGGTTTGGTTCTCGCACTCTTTTCCCCCTTTTCATTAAATTATTCCATAATACAGTTTAGACATTTACTCTGTATGGGATCTCGAACAGTCCTTAGGCACGCTCTAGGCAGGATGCTAGATTGTAATGCTCGGCGAGGCAGTTACCTTGATGTTAAATTTTATGTTGTTTTTGATATTTGAATTTGATTATTAAAATCCACATTGAATATGATGATTGATATTGGTCGCTTTAAAGTCCCATCTGGAGAGACGGGGTCGGGGTGCAAGGTGTAAGTCCCTTCACTAGAACGCAAGTGGATGGACTTATATGATATTAATTACTATAAAGTCTGTCCAAAGGGGTAGGACTGAAGTGCAAGAAGTAAGTTCCCTTGCCAGAGCGTGAGTGGATGGTCTTGCTTGTCGTTGAGTTCCCTTGTTGAAGAGCGAGCGGATTGGGCTCAACAAAGGTCCACAAAGACTATGGACTTTGATCGCGTTAAGTTCTGACTGGAAAGTCAAGTCCAGAGTGCAGGTAGAAGGTCACTTCACCAGAGAGCGACTGGATGGGCTTACTTGTCGTTGAGTCCCCTCACTAGAGAGCGAGTGGATTGGGCTCATCAAGGATCTAGAAAGACCACAGATTTAGTTATCGGTCTTGAATGACCACAGATTTGATTATCGGTCCTAAACGACCACAGATTTAATTATCAGTCTCGAACAACCACGGGACTGATTATTAGCCTCAAACGACCATAACCTCAATTAATGACCCGAAGAAATTGCATATTTAACTATCAGCCATGAATGGCCACACTACACCAAAAATACCTTTTCACGGTGTTTGAAAAATGCTTTATAGGGTACGACAGTATTATAAACATTGTTTAACGACATGCTATCATGGATACATAATTTCTAACAGCAAATAAAAAACGCTGTTAAAAATCCTATTTGATAGCGTTTTTGTCTTGATGTTGATAGTTTTCTACCACATTTGTTAGATTGTTATCTTAAACTTTTTACCGCGTAAATATTTCGCTATAAAATGATGTTTCCAGTTTGGTTTTACATTTTTGTCGGCAATTAATAAATGATGTTAACTTTTGCGTTTTACATTTTTACAACAATTGATAATGTTGTTATAACCTGTCGCGGCGTTTACAATATGTTGTCAAAAATATATGTAGTTATGCTTTACGGCATGGATTAAATGTTGTCTTTTGTTATCATGGTTTTTACAGCATGGATTTACATTTACTGCGTGGATTGAACTGCATTTGAATATATTTCGGTCGATTAGTATACATAACATATTCAAACCAGAAACTATCATTTAAACACAATACTATTAATCATTTCCATAAACCGAGTCTAACAAAATATTCATAGACAAAAACAACATCCATAAACCAAATTTATATAATACCCTTAAAACAATATTAACTTTTATAAACTAACTTCATATGATGTCCATGGACAAAGACACAACATCTATAGACAAGGACACAATATCAATAAAGCAAGTTTGCATCAAATACCATCGATAAAACACACTATCAAAAATTCTAATTGCTTGTTATGCCAAAATGATCTTCAAAAACCTAAAGAATGTGTCTCTTGTATATTTTTGCACCAAAGTCTTTGAATCCCTGTAATGAAGAAATTAAAAGTCCAGTGTTAAAATACAAATTTAAAATAACACATTTAATTTGCAACTATTTGAGAATTATGGCACAATAGTTTTGCATGAAATAATTTGGCATATAATTTTTCATATACAAAACAATAATTTGGTATATAATTTTGCACTATACATATGGTTGTTAATAAATAAAAAGCTTAACGAAAATACAACTCATTCTCATATAGTACGTTCTTAAATGTTAAAACTCAAATCAAATCTATCATATTCATATTATTCCATTTGATGTGAAGGTAGAAACTCGAATATCTTCCAAGTCAAAGTCAATAAATAAAAGGAAGCTTAGATACAATTTCAAAATCTATATATAAATATGAACCAGTCTAGTAAAGTGGTATCAATGTCATAATCATGCCAGATTGTTTCACTTCACATTATTTTGTTCACTCTTCATTTGCCAATGAAACAATATCTCCATATGGTCTTCTTTCTATTCCTCATTACCTAAAAGCGTCAACTTCTGAATCATATGGTTGCATACATAAGAATCTAAAAACTAAGTGTGAATGAACTCTCACAACCTTTATTAAGGTTGTGACCTTTCTTTGATACGTTTTAGAATTTTTTATCATATACAGTACTCCTCATAGTTCTTCTTGTAAGCTTCTCAAGAAACAAAGATTTCTCTAACTGATCTTTATTAGTTCTGATTATGTAAAAGATGTCTTTTTTCCCAGATTTCCTTCTCTATATGGTTGATCAAGGCAGGTCAATTTACCTTTAGATTTATTACTGCAAAAGACATTATCAGAATGATTGTTCTAGCAGAAAACTAGAAAATTACAAAGTTGACTTTCCAGTTTAAAGACTCCTAAGGTCAATAGGGAAATATTACTGTACACTTACAGTTCAAAACAAAGAAGCTTTGCTAGACGACATCACTTTCAGTTCCAGCTGTCTATGTGATTCACTACTTTTCAGTCACACTTCAGGTTCACCATACCTGCCATGAATATCTGCGTCATGCCTCAGTAATCTTTGATAATTTAACCCTATACTTAGCAATTAAATTATGTACACAGTAGCTATATTAATAGGATAATTTCTAATTAAAACTCTGTCCAATTACTTAGCATGACATATATTTGTAAGCTCTGTCCAATTACTCCTATAATTATTTAATGTATTCATTATTAAAAAAAGAATCTCATGCTTTCAAAATAAAATTCAATTTTTCCCACTATTATATTTTTATAATTAGTTATCTTGTTTCCTTAACATTATGTTATATTTTTTTATATTTGGCTTTCATATAGCTAACAAAGTAGCTTGCAAAGTTTTTCATTATATGTTTTATTTGGTAAGAATAAATGACCTTCAATAATTATTTAATTAGCAATAAAAAATATGACATGGTAGGAATTTCTGACATGTCAGGTTTCATTAACATGCCATTTTTTATTAACATGATATTTATACGTTAGCCTTGTAAAACATATCACAGATTTGATATCTATTTCATATTGAAAATGTCCTAAAATGATCTTTCCAGAATTAACTATAGTATATTTATCATTAAAGATCTTCCTATAGTTAATATTCAAAATAACGAGAGAGGTTTACACAATATGTCAGGATAGGTATTTCTTGATTCATTTGTTAAGATGTAGAGTAACCTGATGACATGATTATTTAATTCATTCAGTGTTAAAAAATGACATGCTTTCAAAACAAATTTCAAGTTGCTATCTTGTTTCCCCAACATTATATCTTTTTAATAATTGTCTTTCATATAGCTAACAAAGTAACTTACAAATTTTGTCTGTATGTGTTTTATTTGACAAGAACAAATGCTCTTCAATAATTAGCAATAAAAAAAATCAGGAATGGTATATTTTGACATGCTAGGTATCATTAAAATGCCAGGTTTTAATAACCTGATATTTATATATATGCCAAAAATGGTATTTAATTCATCTTGAAAACAATGATCTTTCCAAAATTAGTTTTGATATATTTAGCATTAAAAGATCTTCCCATAACTAATTTTGGAGACGGTGAGAGTGATAAAAAATAACTTGCATAT
The DNA here is from genome assembly GCA_030765085.1 of Allium cepa. NCBI lineage: Eukaryota > Viridiplantae > Streptophyta > Magnoliopsida > Asparagales > Amaryllidaceae > Allium > Allium cepa. The sequence continues at coordinate 1,043,487,673 of CM060937.1, forward strand.
GGGGATCTAAGTGACACGTTTTGAATCAGAGATAGAGCGTATGATCAATCAGGAGGAAAAAGATAGTCCTATAAACAAAATCCTGACATATGCCAGCTTGTGTTTAACCAGCATGCCGATCGACAAGCAGTAATAGAGAATATAGTGGAGGTAAAATCATGCAAATGCTTAGCAAAATATTTTTGAATTAACTGATTATATATACTGAGATAGCGCTGTTAGATTTCTGTTTATTTATTTAATCAATAAACACAAAGTGGCAGCATATTATTTTCATTATCTGATTAGGCTGCTATGTCATATATAGTACTATGAGTATTAAAGGAAGTAGTGGTGAATTATTAAGAAAATTAGTACATCGTATGCTTAAATATATACAAATTTTAATCATCGATGTTCTTATAAATTGTAATATATCTAGTATACCAAAACAGAGAATAATCAAATATAAACTCGTCGCACAAGTTTATAACTCAGATTTCCACTACACTGGAATTCTGTAGTAAATATCATAACAATATGAACGTTGTAAATGAATTACAACAACAGCGTTATACTATTTTGAATAAACAGTATAACAAAATAGAAGAAAGAATTGAGAATTCTAACCGGATAATGTCTGAGGCTCGTCGTAACGATTTCCTTAAGAATTTTATTTAAAATTCTCCCAAGATATAACAAACGTAATCTGCACGAGATTGTGATGTGTATGATCTTCTGTGTGATAGGACTGAAGATGATTCGAAGAGATGAAGGGATAGAAGAGATAGTTCGGTTTTGAAAAAAATGAGTGAGGAAAGTGATCAGGTTTCCTCCTTATTTATAGTCGAATTCCCAACTGCTGCATCCGTTGGAAAAAGCCGCATCTCTTCATTTGCAATGTCAAAAAAGCGTTACTGTTCGCAACAGTCACTTCCTTTCATTTGCAACGCTCCAGAACTGTTGCTGTTTGCAACAGTCGCTTCCTTTCATTTGCAACGCTCCAGAACTGTTGCTGTTTGCAACAGTCGCGTCCGTTCATTTGCAACGCTCCAGAAGTGTTGCTGTTTGCAACAGTCACTTCCTTTTATTTGCAACGCTCCAGAACTGTTGCTGTTTGCAACAGTCGCGTCCGTTCATTTGCAACGGTCCAGAACTGTTGCTGTTTAAAACGTCGCATCTCTTCATCGTTCAAAAAACCTGCATCTATTCAAACAGTAAAACTGTTCACTTTTATTTACAAAAAATATAACCGGGTCGGGTCCGCTCATATTAGACCCGCACCCGCACCCGGCCCGGTCCGGTCGGTCGGACGGGCGGGCGGCGGCGCGCGCGTGTGTTAGTCCATGGCCATATAGGTCCTCCCCCTCGCACAAAATATACTTGACCCTAAGGGCCAATATAGGGGATGAGAGTATATAATATATACAAAAAAATGGACATATTTTTGGTGATGTGGGATATATCTCATTCACCATCTAAAAGGAATTCCAACAATCCCCCACATGAATGATGATATATCTCTCCCCCACACAAAGTGTAATATCACACAGTTCATATGAAAATAATGCTATATCGAGGATAAGTAGATATTTCACTTTGAACTTTCCCTAGTTAAAACTTATCGGATATACTTGGCTAATCGGTGAATTATTTCATCTTGAACCGTCAGCCGTTATTGTATAACCAGACAATAAGCATTACAAAGCATTATTTCCCTTCACATCCAATCTCTTGGTTGTGTTCATTTTGGTCCTGAACAATTTTTGGTTCTGCGAGTGTTTTTAGAGAATAAAAGCCTTTGAATATTCTCATAGAGCCGACCCAGCTCACACTAACATAGGTGATCGCAACCATTAAGAGTATCCTACATATACCCCACTTGTTATTGTCAAGATATGGTCATCATTAAAAAACATAGTTTTAACCTTTAAACACCTCTGTAGGCATGCATTTATATTTTGCACCATAGGAATGGAGTTGGACTATGTCCACGTAAATGCATTACGTCTTGAGTTATTCAGAACTGGTTTGCCTATTGATCCTAGTCCGTGGGATCTCCAGTCGCTAGGATAGGTTTCCGTATAAGATAACTCTTGATGGTTTAGGCTTTTAAGCCCATTCCCCTCGATGCGCAGTCAATTTTCTCTCTTGATAAACCTTTAGTAAATGGATCCGCTAGGTTATCATTTGTTCTCACATAATCTATGAAAATAGTTCCATTTGAGAGTAACTGCCTAACTGTATTATGGCGTCGACGAATATGTCGTGACTTTCCATTATACACAAAGTTTTGCGCTCTGCTTAGCGCTGCTTGGTTATCACAGTGTATGCATATGGCCGGTACAGGTTTAGGCCAAAACGGAATATCTTCTAAAAAGTGACGAAGCCATTCTGCTTCTTCGCCTGCTTTATCTAATGCAATGAACTCTGATTCCATAGTGGATCGAGCTATGCATGTTTGCTTAGTAGATTTCCATGACACCGCTGCCCCTGCTAGGGTAAAGACATAACCACTCGTTGATTTTGATTCCTCTGAATCTGCAATCCAGTTTGCATCACTATATCCTTCTAAGACGGCAGGATATTTTCCATAATGTAAGGAATAGTTAGTGGTATTTTTTAAATATCCAAGCACTCTCATTAGTGCTTTCCAGTGTTCCTTCCCTGGATTGCTCGTATACCTGCTCAATCGACTTACTGCATAAGCTATATCTGGTCTTGTGCAATTCATGAGATACATGAGACATCCTATTACACGAGAATATTCCAGTTGCATTACACTCTCATTAGTGTTTTTGTGCAGTACTTCTGATGGATTAAAAGGTGTATTTACTCCTTTAATTTCAAAATTTTGAAATCTTTCAATCACTTTGTCTACATAGTGTGACTGAGACAATTCAATTCCATTAGGAGTTCTTATTATTTTGATTCCCAAAATAACGTCTGCAACTCCTAAGTCTTTCATATCGAAATTGCTAGTTAACATTTTCTTTATGGTCTCTATGACTTGAGTATTTGGACCAAATATTAGCATATCGTCTACATATAGACAAATCAGCACATATGATTGTCCAATTTGTTTATAATAAACACACTTATCGCATTCATTTATACGAAAACCATTTCTTATCATGACACTATCAAATTTTTCGTGCCATTATTTTGGAGCTTGTTTTAGTCCGTATAATGATTTTACTAATCTACAGACTTTGTTTTCATTTCCTTTGGAAATAAATCCCTCAGGTTGCTCCATGTAAATCTCCTCATCGAGATTTCCATTTAAGAATGCTGTTTTTACATCCATCTGATGAATCTCTAGATTATAGATGGATGCAATTGCTATTAACATTCTTATAGAGGTTATTCGTGTTACCGACGAATATGTATCAAAAAAGTCTACTCCTTCTTTTTGACGATATCCTTTGGCTACTAATCTGGCTTTATACTTGTCGATAGAGCCATCTGCTTTCATTTTCTTTTTGAAAATCCATTTGCAGCCAATTGGTTTTATTCCTGGTGGAATATCAACAATTTCCCAAGTTTTATTACTTAGAATTGAATCAATCTCACTTTGGATTGCTTCTTTCCAACATGAGGATTCAGAAGATGACATTGCTTCCTTGTACGTTTGAGGTTCGTGTTCTAACATATAAGTTAAAAAATCCGAACCAAATGTTTTGGAAGTTCTTGCCCTTACGCTTCTTCTTGGTTCAACCTCCTTGTTGTCTTGATGAGTTTCATCTTTACATGTCTCATCTCTGTTATCTCTTGTCCTTTTTGGGACAGGATTTCCATCGTTTCTTTTATGTGGGAACACATCTTCAAAGAACGAGGCATCTCTTGATTCCATGATTGTATTTACATGAATATCATTTATATCAGACTTGAATACCAAAAATCTGTAGACACTACTATTTTGGGCAGGCCCAAGATAATAACAATCTACTGTTTTTGGTCCAAGTTTGACTCTCTTGGGAGGCGGAACAGGAACTTTTGCCAAGCACCCCCACACTTTGAGGTATTTAAAGCTTGGTTTGTGTCCTTTCCATATCTCATATGGAATTGTTCCCGTTTTATTGTGAGGAACTTTGTTTAATATGTGATTAGACATATTTAAGGCTTCCCCCCACAAGTTCGTCGGTAGACCAGAAGTTAAAAGCATGGCAGTAATCATGTCTTTTAACGTTCTATTCTTCCTATCGGCTACACCATTTTGTTGTGGTGAATATGGAGCCGTTGTTTGATGAATTATTCCATTTTCTTCACAGAATTGTTCAAAGGTGATTCATACTCTCCACCTCGATCAGATCTTAATATCTTGATCTTTTTATTTAACTGATTTTCTACCTCAGCCTTGTATTTTATAAACGCTGTTATTGCTTCATCTTTATGATTTAAAAGATATACATAGCAATATCGTGTATAATCGTCAATGAAAGTAATGAAATACTTTTTCCCACCTCTTGTAGGTAGTGATTTGAAATCACATAAATCTGTATGTACCAAACCTAATGGTTCGGTGCTTCTGTCAACAGATTTAAATGGTTGTTTGACCATTTTTGCTTCTACACATGTCTCACATTTGTAGTTCTTATCTACTTGGAAATTTGGAATCAATCCCAAGTTTGATAATTTCTTCATTTTTCGAAAATTTATGTGTCCTAATCTATCGTGCCATAGTAAAATTTCGTGCTCAAGCAAATAAGAAACTTCAATTTTATTAATAGCACAATCAGAATACATAGTTTTATTGCCGATAACGGCTACATTTGCCTTAAATAGGCCATCACATAAATATCCCCTTCCTATATATATTCCAGCTTTGGACAGAACCATCTTGTCTGACTCAAACACCATCTTGAATCCCTTCTTTGATAGGACTGCACCAGAGATGAGATTCTTGCGTATGTCTGGAACATGGAGCACGTCATTCAACTTAACAGTTTTTCCAGAAGTAAACTTGAGGATTACTGTGCCACTGCCTTCGATCATGGAAACTGCAGAATTACCTATGTAGAGTTTTTCTTCGTGATCGAATTTCTGATATGTAGAAAACATGGATTTGTCAGAACAAACATGACGAGTAGCACCTGTATCTACCCACCATTGGTTAGGATTCTGAGCCAGATTGCATTCAGATACCACCGCCGAGAAGTTGGACTCGTCTACTTCCATGTTATCCACTATATTTGCCTCTTTATTGCGTTCCTTCTTGTGTCTGCAATCTTTAGCGGCATGTCCAACTTTTCCACAAACCCAACATTCGCCATTAAACTTCTTGGTTCGTTTGTTGTCTTTTGGTTTGTTGTCTTGAGCTTTCCTTTTCTTCTAGAAACTCTTCTTTTTGTTTTTGGTCTTCGACCCTTCAGCCACAAATGCCTCCTCGCTTGGTTTTGTAACTGCACGGTTGTCCGCCTCGATTTTTAATCGGACTATGAGATCCTGCAAAGAGATTTCCTTCTTTTTATGCTTTAGATAATTGCGGTAATCTCTCCACGACGGCGGCAGTTTTCCCGTGATGGCTTCAACCAGAAATGATTCTCCAACCTTATGACCTTCCGCCTCGAGTTCATGAATGATGATTTGCAGTTCATGCAGTTGAGCGGTTACTGGTTTGGAGTCAACCATCTTGTAGTCCATGAATTTGTCTACAATAAATTTCTTAAGACTGATATTCTGCGTCTTGTATTTTGCGGTAAGTGCATTCCAGAGTTCTTTTGACGTCTTTAAAGGCTGATATACTTTGTATAGCACCTTGTCGAGACAATTCAGAATATAGTTTCTGCATAAAAAATCGGAATGCTTCCACATATTCACCTCTGCTTCCTTGCCTGTTGCAGGAATCGGTTCCTCCTCGTCGAGGTACTTTTGTAGACCGAGCGTGGTGAGATAAAACAACATCTGATTCTGCCATGTCAAGAAATCATCACCATCTCCCTTAAACGGTTCAGGTCTGTTGTGGGTAGTATTCTTTGAAAATTCTACGGTTGTCATCTCTGTTTTAGTAAGAAAACAGTAAAATTCTTAAGATGTTATACATCTAGTATACCAAAACAGAGAATAATCAAATATAAACTCGTCGCACAAGTTTATAACTCAGATTTCCACTACACTGGAATTCTGTAGTAAATATCATAACAATATGAACGTTGTAAATGAATTACAACAACAGCGTTATACTATTTTGAATAAACAGTATAACAAAATAGAAGAAAGAATTGAGAATTCTAACCGGATAATGTCTGAGGCTCGTCGTAACGATTTCCTTAAGAATTTTATTTAAAATTCTCCCAAGATACAACAAACGTAATCTGCACGAGATTGTGATGTGTATGATCTTCTGTGTGATAGGACTGAAGATGATTCGAAGAGATGAAGGGATAGAAGAGATAGTTCGGTTTTGAAAAAAATGAGTGAGGAAAGTGATCAGGTTTCCTCCTTATTTATAGTCGAATTCCCAACTGCTGCATCCGTTGGAAAAAGCCGCATCTCTTCATTTGCAATGTCAAAAAAGCGTTACTGTTCGCAACAGTCACTTCCTTTCATTTGCAACGCTCCAGAACTGTTGCTGTTTGCAACAGTCGCTTCCTTTCATTTGCAACGCTCCAGAACTGTTGCTGTTTGCAACAGTCGCGTCCGTTCATTTGCAACGCTCCAGAAGTGTTGCTGTTTGCAACAGTCACTTCCTTTTATTTGCAACGCTCCAGAACTGTTGCTGTTTGCAACAGTCGCGTCCGTTCATTTGCAACGGTCCAGAACTGTTGCTGTTTAAAACGTCGCATCTCTTCATCGTTCAAAAAACCTGCATCTATTCAAACAGTAAAACTGTTCACTTTTATTTACCAAAAATATAACCGGGTCGGGTCCGCTCATATTAGACCCGCACCCGCACCCGGCCCGTTTCGGTCGGTCGGACGGGCGGGCGGCGGCGCGCGCGTGTGTTAGTCCATGGCCATATAGGTCCTCCCCCTCGCACAAAATATACTTGACCCTAAGGGCCAATATAGGGGATGAGAGTATATAATATATACAAAAAAATGGACATATTTTTGGTGATGTGGGATATATCTCATTCACCATCTAAAAGGAATTCCAACATAAATTATATAATGTGCATGCGTTGTTTTAAAAGAAAAAAAATATAGTTTAATAGTTGACTAATGTACACATATAATTCCTAATTTTATTCTCATTTATACATGTCAAAGTTTTGTCACAAATCTAATAGATTCTTGTTACTTATTTTCCAATAGATTAATCTTAGCACTTTATGAAATCATCCTTAGTACTATATACAAAATCATGTATGTAGCACCATATGAAGAATGTGTTCTCAAATTAGGTAACTAAAACAAACCATGAAAAATTATATCTTAGTAGTATTGGTAACGTATATAAAACATGTATAACCTAGTTATATTTAATATAACTTATAGAGGAATACTGGAATAACAATGTGTGCAAGATGGAATAGTCTTTGATTGCAAGTGGAGGTGGCGCTCCTATCTCCAATGCATGCATGATCTATGGCCGCCCTGGAACTCACTATAACTGCACTAATAAAGAAAGTAAGATGTTACAAACATACAAAAAAAAACATTAAAGAGTGTAAAGTAATAAATGTTATAAACATACACCTTAATTAGAGGTATTCGCTTATCTTAATTTTATATGCACTCAATAATAAGAGGTCTACAACCAACATGCCAAAACATGCATTTGCACTCTATAGTAATTGCACTGTATAATGTGTGGGACAAGTTAAAGCACTTGTTGAAATTTAACCAGGAACCTTTCTAAAAAGCTAGGTGCAAATTACTTAAATTGACAATGATGAGCATTACTTATTTTGAACTGACCTAATATACATGCACATATTCTTTTTATTGATTACACTACTATTTTGAAGTTCTTTAAACTTTTTGAATTTTAACGACAGCGGTAGATACATACATATATACAGACACAGCACTAAGGTGAGATGGCAATCAAATGCAGCAATATGCATAAAGCAGTGACAACTCTATAAGAAAACCAATTATTAGTTATTTTGCAAAGTATCAAAGCAGTAAATTACATAAAAATGACGCTTCTAATATAATAAGAAGGCAATTATATCACTTCACAATTGCATAAATTCAGTAGCTACGTCACGTCACATTTACCTCACTTGCAGTTAAAACCAGCACGTGGTAAGCAATCCAAGCTTCATATCCCAAACTATATAGTTATAAATTTGAATCTGGGTTCATGTCTTTTGACATGTTTCCTTTTTCTTTTTAATACTGTTTAAATATGCTGAAGTTTAAACCCATCTCATTCTTTGAAGACAGAAATAGATGATGGCTTTGGGTGTTTCAGATGAGTTACTAAGTAATTTTTGTGCCTGTCATGGCATACTGGATATATGTAGGCATGTATACTCTGTTTGGTGGTCATTTGAAAAACTACAGGCAGCGCAAAAAAGAGCATGAGAAACACCAATAAATACAAGACTAAGGAATGAAGAATGGCCACGAGTTATTCTTCATATTAGTAAGGCAGAGTCAGCCTATTTATCATCCCCACCATTAAACATCTCTTTCATTTGTACGCATATTGTAATCATGAATAGAAGAAAGAATATTAAACATTATTTTACATTTTTGTCGATGTTTTGAAACAGAATTGTTAAAAAATGAAATGGCGATGGAAGAAATATACAAGTAGTGCTATTTAGTCTTTATCATATAAAGAAACTATCCATACATTTTTTAAATTAGGTAGACAGAACTGATGTTTAAAGCAGATAAGTAAGAGAATATATGAATATATGACTTAAATAGGATCATTATTTAACAGGTTTCCAATCCGTCAAGAGATTATATGAAGAAGAACTAATATAAATTAAAAGCAATGCACTTATTAACTCTGATCTCATACATTACTAATCAATTTTGAAATGCTCATATAAATGAATATTGAATGTTACAGACCATAGTGTTAAAAGGAATATAGTTTAAATCAACCAAATTTAATTCATTAAATGAAAATAAAAGTTGCTAACTTCAGATGTGAAACATAAAATATTAATACCTTAGTTAAATTACAATAAATACAACATTGATTCCTTGTCCAAACGTATGCATTTATCCTTCCTTATCCTTGTCGCCTTTTTTCCTATGCCCACATATGCATTTTTCTTACCCATTTATAAAAACGTACGCATTTATTCTTATCATCTGCATTTTCAGCCACATATTGTTACTAATTCATATATAGCTAAAGTTTTGTGCATATACTCGCTGTACTTATTGATTCACTTAAATTACTTAAATTACTATATAATTTTCATTTATGATACCATGCCGGCTACTTTCTCAAAAAAATTCAACTTTATTTCAATTTACAGTTTATAACATTTTTTTACTGCTTAATTATATCATTCCTACCAACTTCAAATCTTAATATAACACTCAGTTACGCATAATAATACAGCTTAACGTTTCAATCTATAAATGATAAAATTCTAAGAGCCAACAGTTATGTAGAAGTGAATTGGTGAGTGGTCACGAATATGAGCCAAATATGAATATCAGAGTCTATGATGCTTCCATTTAATTTATTACCATTTCAGTTCACCGCTTGGAGAATTGAAGAACATTCCGCTTGTTATGCAGCTAAGCTTCTACTGTGCCAATTAATATGGTTTTAGCAAAACATTGAATTATGAGGTAAAACATCTAGCATAAGAGGTGTGGGATAAAATGTACTGGTTTCAGTGTCATTTGTTTAAATAAAAGTTCAATCAGTGGGAAGAAACTTAGACAATGAAAGTTATTCATTATTCCATTATAAAAAAAGTTATGGTAGTGCATGTTTCATCACAACATACTCTAAGCTAACAAATTGCAGTGCAATAAAACAAACGATTAGCATTGACACTAAACCAAACATAAGTACTAAGCATACTTGATAATGAAATAAGTATAAAGTTCCTAAAATACAAAAATAGTTGGACAAAACAAGCATGCAATCAAATAAATAGCAAATATTACATAGAAAAAGGTACAATTATGCACAAGAAACCATTAAAGTCTAAAAAAAGACTTACCAATTATGAAATGGTGTATATCCATTAATGCTTTGTTCACCATGATAACTCCAATTGATTATTGATACATTAAACATCCACATTCTTTACCAACCTGAAATGGAATTAAATAAAAGTGACCATTATCAGCTTTAAAATCAAAAAATAAAATAAAAGGATTAGTGAAAAGATGTTTGCATAATAATTGTTTAAATAATAGAAGAATAGTTAGCACCATCATTATCTCTCTCATGTTCATAATCACCTAAAAAGCATACTAGCTAAATATCATCAAACATTGTTTTTGTATAGTGGCAGGAAAGTAAGTAAATAAATAAATTAGTAAACAAAACTCGTAGTCAAATGTGTGAAATTTTGGTGATACAAAATCACAAATAGAGGGAAATAAATATGCAAAAGAAAGAAAGAGAATATATTTTTTCCTCTAATTAATAGGCATATTTGAGTATGTTTATTTCTCTCTCTAATTGGCTAATCAAATTAGTTTTTACCATCTAATATTAACTAGGACATTAAGTAATTGATTATATAAAAAGAGACTAGAAGAGAGGGTAAAAGCGTGGTGGAAAATCTATTTGCTAATATTCTCTTCTCCATCTTTGTTCTTCTTCTCCAATAATTTTAGCCATGTTGATATTTGCTCCCTTTCTCAATTTGGTTATTGATTCAATGGTATTTTTTATTTTAGCTTTGTTTTATTAATTGTAAACAAAATTTTGATGAATCAATAATATGGGTGGTTGGGTGGAATATCTTGTGTTATTGCGTTTTGATTTCAATTCCATCATGTTTTCAATCCAAGTTATCTCTTTGTGATTTAGGTGACAAAAGATCCGTTGATAAAAGCTTCCGCAAAGTGCTACTATTTTCATAACAGTTTGGTATCAGAGCACAGATCATCACAAAGCTTAGAGTAATTTTGGTTTGAAAAATATTGATGTCGGATATGATTTCATTTTCAAAGATGGCTATCTTGGATGGAAAAAATTAGAGTATTTGGAAGCCTAAGATGGAGGATTCTCTGTACCTCAATGATCTTCATGATCCGATTAATGGATATGGAAAGTAGCCCTCTGATGTAGATGGAAGAAGATGGATAAGAAGGCGATTGTTTTGATTCGTCGGTATCTTAATGATTCAGTTTTCCATCATGTGGCTAGTTGTGAATCCGCGAAGGCTTTGTGGGACAAGTTGGTATCTTTGTATGAGCCAAAGAGTGCTACTAGTAAGGCTTTTCTGGTTCGAAATTTAGTTGGTATAACTGAGTTTAGATAAAGAAAAGTCTGTTGTAGACATTTGAATGAATTTCAAGATGTAACAAATAAATTAGCAGATACGAAGGTCAATTTTAATGATGAGTTACAGGCTCTTTTATTAATGAGCTCGCTTTCAGAAATTTGGAAAACTTTGATTGTTTCATTGAGTAATTCCAATGCTAATGGAACTATCTCTCTAGAAACTGTTCGTAGCAGTCTTTTGAATGAGGATCTTACAAGTAAAGTGTCAAGTATAAAATCAATTCAAAGTGAGGCTATGGTGGCAAGGGACTCGAAGAAAGATACAATTTGAAAGAAGAAGGACGCTAATGGTAAAGGTGTTATCACTTGTCATTATTGTAATAAGAAAGGTCACATACATAGCAAGTGTTATACTTATAAAAGAGATTAGAAAAAGGCTATGCATGGTGATACTAGTAGTGATGCACATGCAGGTTTTGCTGATGGTACCGATAGTGATACTTCTTGTGATGTCCTCTTCAGTGAAAATAAGCCTTCGAAGATGTATTCGGGAGCCAGTTTTCACATTTGTAGAGATTTGAATTGTTTTTCTTCTTATGAAAAGAGTGTCGGCATGATTAGGACAGCCAACGGAGAAGAGCTACTGATTTGTGGTTTTGGATCTATCCGATTTCGTATGCATGATGGTGTGGTTAGAGAAGTCTCTGGAAAGTGAGACATGTACCCACTTGTTCGCATAATCTTATCTCTCTCGATCAGTTGGATCGCCATGGTTGCATTTATGAGAATCAAGGTGGAGTTTTTAGAGTGAAGAAAGGTGGTCTTGTAAGGATGAGAGGAGTACTGAAAGAAGAAAACCTTTATAGCTTGGTTGGTTCTGTAGTCGATAATGGAAAGCGAGTGACGGTTGAAGGACCTAGTCCACAGCAAGGTGGAGAGGTTAATGTGGTCACTTCTTATAATTCTAGCATTGAGGATCATATTTTAGACAGGGGTCTTCATGTTCATGATGCTTGAGGGATCGATAGTGATCAAATAATGAGCTCATATCGAGTGATAAACGGGTGTCGAATTGCAAAATCCACAAAGACAAGATGGAAATCTTTATGGTATTACAAACGTTTTAACACCGGATTTGTGTGGTGCGTCTCATATGGGAGATGCATCACTTGTAGATAGTGGTTGAGGTTTGTAATTTAGTGTGGTTGAGATATGAGGATTTGTGATAGATCTAGATATGGCATGCTTGATATGTTGAAGATGTGTGATTTTTGCATCATGTGGAGTGTTAAATTTTGGTGATACAAAATCACAAATAGAGGGAAATAAATATGCAAAAGAAATAAAGTGAAGATTCTGCTTCCTCTAATTAATAGGCATATTTGAATATGTTTATTTCTCTCTCTAATTGGCTAATCAAATTATTTTTTGTCATATAATGTTAACTTGGGCAGTAAGTAATTGATTATATAAATAGAGACTAGAAAAAAGGGTAAAAGTATGGTGGAAAATCTATTTGCTAATTTTCTCTTCTCCATCTTTGTTATTCTTCTCCAACAAGTTTAACCATATAGATATTTTCTCCCTTTCTCAATTTGGTTATTAATTCAATTGTATTTTGTTTATTTTAGTTTTATTCTATTAATTGTAAACAAAATTTTGGTGAATCAATAAAGTGGGTGGTCGGGTGGAATATCTTGTGTTATTGCGTTTTGATTTCAATTCCGTCTTGTTTTCAATCCAAGTTATCTCTTTGTGATTTGGGTGACAAAGATCCATTGATAAAAGCTTCTGGCAAGCGCTGCTATTTTCATAACAAAATGCAATACTCCTAGCACACTGAAAAGTTGCATTATATATAAAACATGTTGTCAAAAGAAATGAATGACTTTATTCATGCTTCTACTGCTAAATATGAGAAAGTGAAGCTTGTTCTAAAGAAAACAGATGCTTCGTGGAGTCCCATTACCTAGAGGTACTTAAGGACTTACTCCGAGATGAAGTGATATATCATGCATGGATTTTTTCTGAGGATCCTCAAAGTGGTGATGCATTTACAGTCAACAAAAAAGCTATAGAAATCGGAGGAGGTCATGATGAATTATTAAATGGTGTATATATAGCTGCCGTTGCAGTTGAAGAGAAAGAAACCCATGCATTTGAAATTGACCCGACGTAGGTTGAAAATGTTAAGCAAAGGTTCTTACCTATGTTGCTGCTTAGTTCTTAACTTCACGTTTCAGCTCAGCTCAATACGTCGCCATTTGCCTATGAGCACATTTTTGCATTGCTTTACTTCATTATAATGTTGCATCTATCTCTTATTACAGATAAGTACATGAATTCAAGTTCCAACTCAACTCAAGGAGAAAGTGGTGGATTGTTAATCCAATCTATTATAAAAATATGAGCAACATAAAAGAATTAAACTTTGGAATCTAAAAGAAGGACTGAACCAACAAAGTTGATGCTTCTTTTAATTAGTGTTGATATCACACAAAAAGGATACATATGCAAAACAAAATGATGCTGATTGTATTATTTAAGGCATAGCTGAACCAATAAAGCTTCCTATCTTCAAATTTTCAATTTCTAAAAATAATGATTTCCTATACAAAATTTAACTATAGAATACTCGATATTCTGAAACTTTCAATTTGAAAATTATAAATATTTTTGGTTTACAAAATCAATTTTAAAATGCTTGAATTAAAAAAATACAGAAACAAAAACTATAATTTTCAAAAGTTTTAATTATAGAGTTTTGAATTTTCTTAAACCTGAAATATCAAAACGTGATTTTCAAATTCAAAATTTATTGTAATTTCCTAGACGTTAATAGTGATACATGAATGAAATCATCATTCAGTTTAAAGAACTTAAGATAATCGTTATAAAAAGTGTTGAACACTTTCCTCTTAATAGGAGCCTTACTACAATCAAAAATAAATATGCTTCTAAACCGATAATTAGATGAGTAATCAAACACCTTTTGTTTAAAACAAACACAACCTAGTAATAAATCAATTAAAAGTAATTTGTTTCATCTACTAAAGCTACCAGAAGTGGTTCAACTTTGTCAGCAGTTCGACTCCATTGAATTTCCAGAAAGTCTGATCGAACAAAGTTCGACTAAGGATGATCCACAAAGCAACATGCTTGAAATATGGAATCAAAATTAACCAATGACATAAACCTAAAAATTGATGAATCAAATAGACCTAATACAAGGAATTAGCGATACTTAAAGCATGAATAAAAAATTAGGGCAGCGATGATCAAATCCACCAAAGGAAAATCAAAGAACGAGCGAAATTAGAAGGAAATTGAAAATAAAGGAGAACTGATTAAGCGAGCAACAATATAGATAGAAGAGGGAAAATGAATTTTTTTGCAAAGTGGAAGGAGAGAAGCGGAAAATATTAAACCTAGAGACCTAAGAACATTCTCAGCGTTTGTACACGAATAGACTCTTTGTGAAATAAATTTTACTACATTTGAAGCCAAACGCTGACAATATATGCAGTTAAAAGTAAGTTATCTTGTAATGCCACTGATTTGATAAACGATCTAGAGAGATAGTACATTAATCTAAAACTGAAACAATCTGGAGAAATCGAACCTTCGAAAAAAATATTGATTTTGATAAAAAGATTTAAATGCCTTGAAATTAAAATGAAACAGATAAATCGCGTATGAACACGGGACAATTTTGATATGTATTAACTCTGAATGAAATTAGAATGTTAATGATGTAAATCCCAGATGAACAAATTATGGTTTGATATGCGATGTAATAACTTCGAATGAAATAAAAATTGTGATGATGTATATAGAACACTTAAGCAAATTCTAGAGTCTTAGGCCATAGTAGGTCTGGAATGACCCATGATTGATAAGAGAATCCAAAGAAACTGGACGATTCACCAAGATTGAGGTGGCCAGAGAGCTCAACTATAGAATATTGATATCACATTTGTACTTGAGCAAAGCACACCTTCCATTCACAAGCAGTGCTTTAGGGACAAGTGTTTTCCTACATTTTGACCAAGTGGTATACGAAAGAACCCGACGAGCTAAACTTCGAAGTTATCAAGGCAAGGCGCTCAAGGATATGACCATGAAACCTAAAACCCAAGTACAACCAAGATCACAAGATAAGTATGAACTCATTCCAAGAATCCAAGAACTGATAAGCCTCAAAGTTAGGAGTGAGTACCGACCCTACCCCATGGGTCGGCACTGACCCATGTTCCTTGGCCCAATAAGGCCCATCTTCTACCTATGAACCCTCCTTGATGTTAAACCCCTATTTCGAGTGTTAATTTATTGATTCCATGCAACTCTCTATCAACCTTTGCTAATTTCTGAATCAGCAACTTTGTTCTTCCAAGAATCCATCAATTAGACTCTGAAACAAGCTATTAATGATGCAAACATGTAACGACCTACCTTTTTGGATGTTATAAGCAGACACACGCGTCGGACTCAAACCATTCAAAAGGGAAGATTGTTATTGGGTGAATAAGAAAAGGAGAAAGAAATAAAACAAACATGGAATCTTACAGTGGAATGATAAAATATAATATTCAAATAGCAGTTCATGACGTTGTTTTATAAATATATTTGATTATTCTTTACAACACAAACATCAGAGTTACATAAATAGGAATAAATAAATAAGTGCAGTGGAACAACATGATGCAGCGGAATACATATCATAAATAATAATAGTACAAATCTTCATCTTCGTCCTCCAGAAATAAGGTCTTCAATCCTAAAATGCTAAGGCTGAACTGAGTGAATTGAAAAGACAAAACACTCGAGTCAGAACTAAAAGATCCTATGTAAGTTAAATCAACGGTAAATACGAGTGCAACGATGTCAGAGATATTTACGGGGTTTGAAATCTCCTATCCAGTGTCTAACGTGAGTGCAATAACTTAAGAGATGTTTAGGATTTACATCTCCCGATGATCCGTTAAACTATCTACTATGTAGTAAAATACGCTATTATAATATGTCTATAGTAAAGTGAAAGTATTAAAATAGTGTTAATGCGTTACCTATATCCCCCTTAACACATTTTATATATTCCTATAGTCTATACAGTACCGCACGCTCCTTCGTAAACTGGAGATTTACACAGAGGGTGCCCCATAGGTATGGTACAAAATAAACTTGTAGAAGGCGCTCTAGGGCATGTGAACACGGAACTCGAGGCAATGCCAGGATAGATATACCAATTGCGAATCCGGACTGATGGTAACGCATAGCAGCTACTACCGCCCACCTCGAAACACACTCCCAAATCAAAATCAAGGGTGGCCACCAAATCATCACAAAGTCATAATATGGTATCGAAGAAATGTGTCCGATCGGAGGAATGACCTCACTTGGCCGGCATGGCTCCTGTTTTAGTCACATCTAAGCTGACTCACGGGAATCAGGGTCACGTCATACCTTTTGCAGAAATCGTTCGCTAAACCATCCTACTTCATTTCTGGAATCTCCACCATGTACATAGTTGTTAAAGTGGTTTCGGTATTGGCAGAGAGTATGACAATATCCAATCCCGGTCTCTTTAACAACCAGTCGCTAATTACACACCGGATGGTTCTTTTAAAATTTCAAACACCATTTCATACTTGGTATCAAAATATCATATTCAGTTCAAAACGTATCACTTTCATAATTATTTTCACTTTCAAAATCATATTTCAAAATATTTTAAATCCATTTTCAAAATTATCATATTAAATCAAATATGTCATTTAAATCCTAACTTGAATTATAATGTCATTTAAACATATTCACTTAAAAATCAAGGATTTGAATATAAACCCATCTACTTTACTTAGTTTGGAATTTAGAAAAATGGTTTAGATAGTTATAAATAGTTTAACAATGCTAAGATTAAATTTTAGGAAAGTTAGAATACTCTAAAATATTTTTAAAATAGATTAAAATAGTTTTTAAATTGATTTAAGATAGTTGAATAGATTTAAAATAGATTAAATATGATTAAGGTAGATTAAATAGCTTTAAAATAGATTAATTAGATTTAACACAATTAAATTGGTTTTAAAATAGGTTAAAATAATTTATATAGTTAATATAGCTTAAAATAGTTTAATAAATTTAAAAATCTTAATAATTAGAATTTAAAATGATGTATTTTTTTAAACAGTTATATTAAAATATTAATTTGGAATTTATATGAATTTAACTATTTATTTTACTTCCACATATCTAGATCATTTCAATTCCCAAATCAACAAAACCCAATTTTAAATCTTTCATTCCTAATTCTCAATAATCAACTTAATTCCATATCAATTTTAGTCCATGTTTGAAGTATCAATTAAAACTACTCCAATTTCAATATATTTCAAAGTTATATTTCAAACAATTTTAATAACTCAATTCCAAGAAATTCAATTTTTCCTTCAAAATCAAACTTAAAATTTAGTTTGGTTTCTTTAACCAATTCCCTTAAATCAATTCCAGTTTTAACATAAAATTTGAATTCTGATAATAATTCAATTTATTTGAATCAAATTTTATTTCAAAATATCATTTAATGAAATTCCAAATTTTAAAGATTTTAAAATCAATTAATTTAACCAATCCAGTGTTTGTATATAATTCTCTACCCTAGGGTCTAGTGATACAGATATTTATCATTTCAATCCGCAATTTAAAATTTTACGGTTATATATCATTTCAAAACGCAATCCTGAATTAAATAAAATCCATAAAATTGCTCGAGTCTATCATTTCAACCCATAGTGATTTTTTCCTAATCTATAGATCGTTCGGTTATATATCATTTCAACCCATAATTATTTTCCTAGACAATAACTAAGGGAACTTGTAGAGCGATGACAATATAAAATAAAATTAACATCCAATCATCCAATATCAACAATCAAACATCCATCATAATCATCATCCAATTCAACCAATAATTTATAACAATAACAAATTATCATTACAGGTAATTAACTAGCAATTTAAATTCAACAATAATTTAAATAACAATTTAATTCATAAATAAATTCAAATTAACTGGGTTGATGATTTAAATACACCAAACGACAAGAAATAAATTCCTAATCACATCAAAAATTTAAATTAACTAACATAAGAAATTTTAGAAGTTGTGAGTGTGTCCAATCACTCACCTTTGATTTTAAATCAATCTAAAAATCCAATTTAAGCCCAAAATTCAAACAGTCTCAAAACTAGTCTAAACAAATGTCAAAATGTCTAGAATTTCGATACGATCCTGGCAAAACAAACCGCGCATGAATCATACCTCGTATGTAAAAGTTATTAACATTAGAACGTTTAAAATTTTAATTTAAAAAAAAAGTTACCTCTCTTGTTCGCCCACGTCACTAGCTACCTGCTCACGCTAATGCTAGCGTACTTCCAGCTCGATCAAGCTTGTCACGTTCAGCCGCCACTGCCTTGGCATGACGCCATCCCAACGACCATCGCCCCCCTAAGAACGACACAACCTCGACCTAGGCCTCCACGACCTTCAGCAATCACCCACGCTGATCGAACGAGCGTCCATCCAAAGCATTGTAACAAACAACAATGAACGGGTCAACCAGCGGAAGAATAAGTGGAGTTATTCCGAGAGCTGAAACAGTTCCAGGCTGCTGCCCATCAGTCCACCGATAGGGCACCATTGGTATGCTAGTGGTGGCAAATCCTGGAGCGATTTCAGCTCTTGGAAGCCCTCCGATCGGACCCTAGTGATGGCACTTCAATCTTAAATTGTTTACTAGTGTTCTAGTGTATAAATACATCAACTACAACTCAAACATGACATCATAATTTCAATTAGAATATTAATTTGACATTACAAGTAAATGCATCTTTCAGCAAGTAATGCTTAAAAACACCAGCAAATAAATTCAATTGGGCATCAGAAATTTGTAGTAGAATGCATTAACAAACATGAAAACCCTATTTAGAGAAGAGTGGTGAGGTTTACTCACCTTATAGTCTTATTACTCCATTGATTTGCCTTCTTCTTGCTAGAACACTATTTTCCTGGATTTTTTCCAAATTGATTTTAATTTAAAAACTTGATTTTTGAAGAAGCTAGGTATTGGGAATGAGGAAGAAAGAAGCTTTCTGTTTTTTTTTTCACGGTAAAAGAAAATGAAAGTACATTTTGTTCAAATACAAGAAAGCCAATTAATCAAACTCACACAAATGGGTTGAAGAAAACTAGCCCAAACCAAAGACAAAATAAAAGAGTAAAACAAGTTTCATTTCATTTTCCCAATTTTAAAAACACTATTTAAATCATTGATTTGCATCTATAAAAATTTACATAAAATATTATAATCCATTTCAATCTCTTAACTCTTTATTAAAAGAAAGAAACATATTTTAAGTAATTATTTTAACCTTCTTTGTACTATTTAAAACATGGCAATGTTTTATTTCCAATTAAAGGCTAAGTATAACACTTTTATTGTTTTAACACAAATATAAGTTTACACTATATCTAGAAAACACCAACACATTCTTTAACAAGTTTTAAAATAAGAAATTCATATCATTAAATTCCAAAATGTACTTCATACAGATTATCCATAAATATTTATTAAAATAAGATGTATTTCATAAATCCCAAAATATTCCTTTTTATAAATTAAATTCTCCCATGTTCTTATAAATTTAGAATTCATATTCCAAAAGAATCTCATTATCTTTAATAAAGAATACCAAATTCAAACTAAACAAATATTTTTGTTCAAACTCTAATTTCAATTATCTTCCAATAAAACAATTAAAATTCTAATTTCTCCAATATCAATGCTTGAGAAATCAAACTTCTTATCTAAGTATCCAGTTTAACTCATTATTTATTTCATTTGAGCAACTCAAAAATTAGAGTTTTTACAGACTTCCCCCCTTAATGAAATTGCGCCCTCACAATTTTCAATTCATAGAAAAGTCTATAATTGATAAAAAATATATTACTAATAGTAGTATTTCCATTTTTCAAACTATATACTGACGCTATAACAAACAAGCATCAAAGCAACAAAAAAAATCAAGTAATTCATAAGAAGATTCTTGTATTTATACTTATATAAGATCTTTTAATTTATTTGTCAAAAGTTTAAAACATCCGATTTATGTTTCTTCCAAGTTATTTCTAAGAATTTGTTTTCTTCAATCAATTTCAAATTTTAGTTACTTTTTTTATAAACAATCCATTTCTTTTTAAATTAATATTTCAAATGTTTCTCTTATGCCTTCCCAAAATTAATTTCTCCAAAAAATTGTACTTCACAAATTGTACCATTATTCGGTAAGCTACTTTAATTTGAAACAATCTTATTAATTTATCATGTCTTAAAATCATATCATGACCACAATAAACAACCATCATAATCAAGATAACCATCAACTCAAATCATAACAATAAATAGCATGAAAGCGACCTACAAATTCATTATACCAATGATGGCACGCACTTCGCAAGCCAACACAAAAGATAATGCTTCGCATGTTGAATACTAAAGGCAAGCACTTCGCTTGTCTGCACAAATAACCACTCTTCCAAGTCCAACACATATGACCGTTCTTCGAAGTCTAACACAGATGACCACTCTTCACCAGTCTATCACAGATTACTGCTCTTCGCAAGTCTAACACAAATAATGGGCACTTCGCACGTCGTCACAAAAGTGTCATATACCTCCTAAAAGTAATCATTCGAGTAATGCCTATTGTTCCCGTATCATATGGGTTTGCTTGAATATTTACTATAAGTTGTTAAACTCCAGTCACTCAGATATTTTATAAAATAAGCCATATAATGTAACGACCCGCCTTTCCAAACCACAGAAGTCGACACTAGTATATACACAATATTCATGTGCCAAACAACTAAGTGCTGGAAAGACAGATAGTTGGGAAAAAGTGAGATAGAAGATAAGAAGAAACTAAACAATCACTGAATTCTCATAACACAAAGGAAAAACATATATTAATCAGTATAATACTTTACAAATTCATTTCAAATATGATACATTAGAGTCATACTAATACAATTTTACCCTTGGATAGTTATAATAGCATATCCCCACCTAACTGATACAAGATACATATAATACAACATAAAACAAGATAATAACTAGCTATCGATGAAGCCTCCTACTCCAAGCTCCTCCAAAATGCATCCATGGGAAGACCTGAAATACTTGGTCGCCCATAAAATTTGATCACCCAAGAGTTTTAGGAAAAGAAAAAAAATTCTAGTTAGACATGGGTCTGGTGCGAGTAAACTCAAATAACTGAAATATTACTTTTAAAACCCTTTTAAAAATCAAAGATATCTCATCAGACCTGTGTAGTAAATGCCCCACTATTACCCCGCTATAACCCCGCAATATCTCATAGCGGATTTCTACCGCTACGATTTTCCATATATCCCCAAAATATAGCATTTCCGCTTTAATCCCTGTTATTTCTGCTATATCCCGTTATTCCCGCTATATTTTGCTGTTTCCGCTATATCTTCTTTAATAAAATGAATTAAAAAATTGCATTTATACATTATAAAAATTATGAAACTAATTTATTTGAGTTAATTTTAAATATATTTTCAGAAATGAAAATACTCTAATATTCTACTAAATTCAATTATGTTATATAACAGTTTTACGTTTATTTAAAGTATATTCGCAAATGATTTTTGTTTAAAATCATTTATGTATTAATTATAATTCAATTGAATGATAAATTTCATTTAGTTACCATTTATATATTTGTAAAAACATTAAGTACAAGTTTTATATGCTATTTTAGAACTATCTGCTATATCCCGCTATATCCTCGCTGTATCCCCGTTATGACTTTTTGCACCTCCACCGCTTTGAATCTGCCGAGCGCTTTAACTGCACAGCATAAGATCACGCCACATATAAACACGGATGGGTTTTTACCTTACGGTAACCAAATTTTTTTTATAGAAAGTCCAGTGATATTATGATAATGTCTAAAGATTCAGTGTAAATATATAAAATAGCTAAAATGCTTGCACCCCACATTCTAACGTACGACGCTTATTTAAGAATGGATTCCATACAATGACTGGGCTACTAGGTACTACCCGTCACAGTGCATCTCTAGAAAAATGTACCAAGGTCGAACCTATCGACCCATGCTAATACAGAACCGGCCTACCACTTGACTAGTAGTACCGAATATGATCTTGCATCCGTTAATGGGCCCCGAAACATACAAATGAGAGATAATATCGACTTTAGATATGATGATCATACCCTATTTGGGAGCGACCCACTTAGCTCTTTTGTATCTCCCATGTTTTAGTCATTCCTAGTTGATGATGCTTGAGTCGACGATTACCTTTTTATATAACAGCCATCTTGGAATGTTAACACTGCCCTCAAAAGTAGCAATGTAGTGCCAACATTCATCCATACAAGTTCGTTCTGGGTCTGAATGAAACCAAAGGCACTACCTCCACTACACCCATTTTGGAATCACCTTTAGGATTAGTAGCAAATAACCCTTGCTCTTTACACCACCATCTTCGATTCCATACTCTTCAAGATGTCTTCAGTTCGAAATGCTTGAGTTAGATTGAAGTAGTTTTTAGATAACCTATCCGATCCCGGTCTCTTTGAAACAACTTTCGATAATTTCCAGTAAGCTCAACTCCAGTTCTTTAGGAAATAAATAGACAAAAGATAATAGCAGAGTTCACCTCCTAACTATTAGTGGATAGATTTCCTTATCATTTACCCAAGATGAACAAAATAAGAATTATACGTACAGTACAACATCATTAGAGATGACTGTGCATATAACTCATGTTTTTCTCCTAGATATTTCCATAGTTACATTTTGGTCCAAGTTTGATATTCGGTTATTTAACTATCAAATAACAATCATTCAAACATTGATTTAATTTCATATGGGATCCACCAAGCCTTTATTAATTAATCCTTAATTAATAAAATCCCTTTATAAAACTTGATCAAAAGATCTTTACACGACACTATTTCCCAAAACCTTACTTCCCCTTTATACTTAGCAAACATTTATACCTGTCTTAGTGGTATAAGTATATTATCGAAACATTTGAAAGATTCTCTCTTTTGAAATTCCTTTTGAAAACATTACTTGCTATAAACCGATCCACTTATCCTTTATCAAAAATTCCCTTTGAAAAGCTCACTTCATATTTAAATACCTTTATAAATTTCCAAAATCAATTTATAAAACACATTTACACGTCTACAAGTCAATTTACAAAATCTCTTTACAAACCTATAAAATCATTTATAAAACATTTCCCTATTTATAAATCCTTTGATAAATCTTCTTAAGAAAATTCTTTACAAAATATCCTTTGCAACTCATCCTTTGAAATCACTTTAAATAAACCTTTTTACTTAGTAAAACCCATTTTGCAAACAAGTAATTATTCATAAATACTTCTATAAATAATTATATAACTTGAAAATCATTTATAAACTTTAAACCCCAAATTGATTGAATAATTAAAGTTAATTCAAAACCATACTTTATAATTTCAGAAGAGCTTAGCAATCCCAATGCTAGTAATTTAAGTTACCATTTAACACTCAATTTCACTTTCAAGTCACTTAACCATTTATTTACATAAGTCAATATATATGAAAACGTAATTCATATCCAAATCAGGGAATAACATGTCAATACAACTCAACTAGGATATACATGTCCAAATAACATAATAGTAGGATGGTGACCTTTCCTGCCAAATAGGTGTCTAACAATCAATCGGTTAACTTATAGCAGAACAGTGATTTATTCTACTAATACATATGTCCATACAAATCAAACGATCTATATTATACTCATTACGGTTATATGGTTCCTTAATGGTATAGGTATTTGAATCCCTTTTATCAAAACCATCTTTTAAAAAAAGAAGTTCCTTTAAAACAATTTGACTACTAAAAACAAAGGATTTAAAACCTAAAATTCCCTTTTAAAATGATCAATTACAAGTTAAACTCTTATTAGCTCATAATTAATCTTTATTAAATTTGAACTAATTCAATTATAAATTAATAATCTTCAATAAATAATTTATTTATAAAATAAACCCTCAATTGATCCATTATTAAATAAAAATTTAAAACCTTTATAAATAATTAACTATTAATTAATCTCAATTAATTAATAAAACAATCTTTTAATTTAAACTTAAATAATAAATTAAACATTTAATAAATAATTATTTATAAATTAAAACCTTAATTAATTTATATATAAAAGTAACATAACATTTGATGAATTAAATAAATAAATAAATAACCCTATATTTAGTTAATAATTTATTAAAATTAATCTTATCTTCAGAAGATCATTAATTAGAAACTAACTTCATTAATTAAAGTTAATAAACCTTGTTTAATACTTAATTAATTATTAATTATTAAAAACATAATTAATTAACAATTAATTATTAAATCCTTAATTAACTTTTAAAAAAATTATTATTAGGTTTATACAAAATAATTAAAGTACAAAAACTCAACGTTTCTAAAAAACGGATTTTTACCGAAACTGCATCCATAGCAACTATCGCTATGGATGTCGTTACTTAAAAATGTTTTCTAAGTTTACTAACTTCAAAACCTTTTACTTAACTTTTCTTTAACTCTAAAAATCTTAGTAAAAGATTTGAAAATTTTTAAAAACTTAACTTTAAAACAAATAAACAATGTTCCTTAAGATTTTAAAACTCACTTAACATAACTTTGTAAGCTAGTTTACATACTCCATCACATGCAAAGTTTATCTACAATACCATAACTAAAATTCATATAAAATTCATGATCTAATTCCACATAACCTTTCACATTCAAATTCATAACTTTATAACCAAACATATCACTTGAACCATTATTTTCAAATCTAATGCCAAACTACATATTAGCAACATGCATATCATCCAAATCGTACCATAATCCAACCAAAAAATAACATGTTTTACAGCCAATATAGATCACTGAATAAGGTTGAATCTTTCTAAAAAGGTTAGAAATTTACTCACCAAAATTTTACAAAATTCTTTTGAAAACTTGAAATACTTTAGAACTTGCAAAGCTTGGAAAACTACAAAATCAACTCAAAAATAGGACATCTTCTTCTTAATTTTTGGTCATGTTACTCTCAGAATTTTAAAATGTTGCCAAAAGAAAAATTATTGAAAATTATTTTCTCTACCTTTCAAAAAAAAAATCATCACTTAGTTTGGATTAGTTTTGAGAGAGATATGGTTAAAAGGAGAAGAGAAATTTTCGGACTGGAAAATATGGGTTCGAAAATGAGTTAGAAAATAATGTAATTTTGATCCAAAAATATTCAAAACTTGAAAACATATTTCAAATGAAAGTTATAGCCACTGGAATTCTATATGGTTTAAAAAAAATTAAATCTTGATTTGGAGTAGTACGGACAAAGTTATGGCCAAATTAATTAGAAAGAAAATGGAGAAGTTTTCAAAATGAAAAGGAGGAGATTAAACAAGTTTGAAATCATTTTAAACAAATAAAAACTTTGAATTTACACTTTAGAATTTTTAAAGGGGAGACATTAAAGGCCATTAGAGGTTGTCAAAAACTTTACAAAATTTTCAAATGAAAAGAAGAAATGAAAAAGAATGAGAAAAAGATATGAAAAATTGCTTAAATGCTAAGTCACAATTTGAATTACCGTTTTACAATATGTCCTTTACCCTCCACACACTTGCTTCCACCTCACCATGAAATATCTCCCCTTTCTAAATTTCAAAATTTTCATACATTAACATGAAAAGATGGCCAATATACTCATGTCCCCCTTCAAGTTGCCAATATGTCACATCTTGTCTCCCTGATGTGACATTTTATATTTATTTTCTAAACTTAATTAACTTAAGTATATTTACACATATATTATTCTAAACCTTAAACCTTATATTATCTTAACTACGATTGTTTGCAAATATTTAAATGTTGTTTCCAAATATAAACTAGGGTCATAACATTTTAAACAACTTTTATACGATGAAACATCGAAAATTCATGGTTTTCGATCACATTTTTTGGTTTTTATTAAACTACATATTTTTGTAAACAAATTTTGAAAACTATTTCATCATCATTATTTATTATTTAAAAGAATTTTAATTTTATTATAAAACCTCTATATTTAATTTTTAAAATTGTTTAAATATTCGCAAACCAAAGTAGTGAAATTCCAAATTGTTACATGTAATTAACCGATATGGCGATCCCAAGGGATTACCAAATCGTTTAATCATAGTCTCATTCCATAGAAGTAATGATTTGCAAAGAAACATTATCTCAAGGAATTATTTTTCATAACAAGGAAATTACAAATATGCAACCGTTACTCATATTTACTTCCATTCACTCCACATTTCTTTATTTAAAATCTATACACTGGAAAAACAAACTCCCAATAAGAAGTTGCATAAATAATTAGAACAAAAGAATTTTCTTTTCTCTAACTAAAATATTTATCTATTCAAACTTCATTTTAGATATAGTTTGGAGACCTCCTTTCCTAGTTATAATCATGAAAAAAATTGTATAAGTTATTTCCTTATACTAAAATTCAAAACTTTACAAATCTCTTTCTTTGCTTTATAAAAGAACTTCTATGCATCAATACTAATCGTTAATAAAGCTTTTTGAATTTTGAAATATCCTTTATTTATTAAAATCAGAGTCTTTATAAATTCACTCGCTGATTCATCATCAAATTTATTTTAAATAAACTCTAAACTGCTTTTTAAATTTTAAATATTTTTATTTTTGGATAAATCTTTTCTCCAAAATAATTTTCTAACTTTATTTTCCTAAATAATAGAATAACTGCCTGTGGTATTTATTTATACCAATTTCTGTTTATATAATTTATCCTTCAGAGTTCAAATCATTAAAATATAAAATTCTATTTTCCTTTTTCAATTAATTTCTTAATTTGGGATTCCAAATTTTATTTAGACAATTACTTTACATTTTTTGTTTCAACTTTCTTTAGGTTAGAACTCATATGTAAAGTTTGACATTCACTTAGATCATAATATTATATATACAACAAATCAAAAGCATCACATTAAATTCATCTTAGCATATATATTATAAATGAACATACACAATTTTACCTATATCAAATAATATAATGACATAGCCTTGCCATCTATTTATAGCGAATCGCTTTGTCGAATGGCTACGATGTTGACCATGAAATCAACATAGCCTCGCCATTGACCTCTGTTATTGCTAATGCTTGGTGGTTGCACACGTCATCTAAAATTAATACATATAATGCATCTTTACTATTTTCATTACAATTTTCTAAACCATCAAAAAAATTGAACACACATAGATAACTATCTTCATAGTAGATAAATTTTCTTCTTAAGTTATCCACCAAAAATATTTTTCCATGCATTATTTTTTCTTCTCAAATAAAATTATTCAATCCTAAAATTATTCACATAACATTATTATCAAAACTCAATTTAGTATTTTCCTTCCAAATAAACACATAGCTCATGATAAAAATATTATTCATCTTTAAAATACTTTCTTTCCTAAATTCATTACATATGAATGTATATACATTTTTTTCCAAAAAATCCTAAGTTGTAACGCCCTACCTTTATGCCCATATTACCCAAGAATATTACAAGTAATATTGTCGAGCAATACGGTGGTTAAGGCTAGATAGGCACGACCATCCGTGTCTATTTCTTTGGGCTAACGCTATCACGTCAACTTTTACCTCATAACTCCATACATAGACATGAATGTCTTGGCACAAAATAATAAACATGTTGGCTGAATTAGAACAGAACAATATATCACATAATAGACAACACATAATCACATGTCGTAATGGAAATATAATACACCAAATATCTTTCTATAGTATGAGTCTACAAAAGGAAAATACTAGACTGACATTTATGAATATATACATATATAGACAATGACCAGTCTCAAATATACATAACTACAAAATTCTACAACACGAACAAACATACAATGAGTATTTAAGCTAGACTCGAATCGTACATCAATATATAAGTAACAGCATATATATGACTTCTTAAGCTTAGCCTACATCCAAGGTCACAGAGTCCCTCTACCTATCAAGTTTCGGTTTGACCTAAGTATTATAAAATAAAAAAATGGCCAGAGTCTCTCTAAATATCATAGAAGGTGAGATCGTCATGATAAGCTTGCATAAATATTAAGGGCATACAAATATTCATATAGTGCACTTTGATAAACATAATAAGACTTCCTTATTAAAAATTCATGTTATTTGTGCTCATCAATGTCAAAAATTGATATCAAAATAATAACCACATCAAATCCACATATATGAAAAGGTACAATAGACGAGCACATTGAAAATCAAAAATAAAGCAAGCATATCACAATCTAACATAAGAAATGAGCATATCGCAAGTCAAACTAAAGCAAGCACATCGCAAGTCAAACTAAAGCAAGCATATTGCAAGCTAACACAAGAGATGAGAACATCGCAAGTCAAAGTGATAATTTCTGATCAATAAATGTAATTTAATTTCAATTAGTAAATACATGAGTTTCGCTCAATTTCCTGTAACCACTTAGCGATAGTTAAATATTTACTAAAAGATTGTAAATCCCACTCAATTAAAATATTCAATTAAATGAGCCCAAAAATTAGCTGACAAAGTAATACAAATGTTCCATACTACTTGTATTGCTGAATCATTTAATTAGATTTCTCATTCAAGTGAAATAATAGTTTACACAAAAACATTGTCTCAAAAATCATATATAAATCCTAAAACGTTACATCGAGCAGAAAGGATAACACAAAGAAAATACTAAAGGAGGAATTATTGCTCAAACGCAATGGTTTGCCCTTTTCAACTCATGTATAATACTTTCCAATACACACACACTCTTCTCAACTCTTTTTAAAGACCATAACTCTTTTATTTTACTATATATATATATATATATATATATATATAAGTCTATACTCATTCAATATTACCATATGCAAGTAATTTGAAAATCTGAGTTGATAATCTGGTAAAATAAACACATACATATACAACTAGTTATTTAGAATCTTGGAAAGTTTTAGAGCTTACAGAAAACGTCTCAAAATTTATTTTTATAAATTTATTTTTCTAAGAAAATATGAGTTGAAATTTCCTTCATAACATATTACAATCATCCATGCAAAGCATAGTAGCAAACAACAATGAATGGGGCGACGAACGGAAGTATCGAGGGAGTTTCCTTGGAGTTAAAACGGCTCCAGGCTCCACCGGTGCACCAGAGGTGGCAAATCCTAGAGGTATTCAACCAAGGAAGCACTCCGATCGAACCTTGGTGATGGAAATTTGATCTTAAATTGTTTAGAAGTATTCTAGTATGTAAATGCATCAACTACAACTCAAACATGGCATCATAATTTCAATTAGAATATCAATTTCAAATTACAAGTGCATGCATCATTCAACAAGCAGGGTTTCAAAAAAATAGCAAATAAATTCAATTGGGCATTAACAATTTATTGGAGAATGAATTTAACAAACATGCAAACCCTATTTAGAGAAGAGTGATGAGGGTTACTTACCTTGTAGTCTTATTACTCCATTGATTTGCCTTCTTCTTGCTAGAACTCTATTTTCTTGGTTTTTTCTCGATTTGATTTTAATTTAAAAACTTGATTTTTGAAGAAGCTAGTTTTTGGGGATGAGGAAGAAAGAAGCTTTCTATTTTTTTATTTTTTTACAGTAAAGAAAATGAACGTACATTTTATTCAAATACAGGAAAGCCAATTTCTCGAACACATACGAATGGGCTGAAGTAAATTTTAGCCAAAACCCAAAGATAAAATAAAAGAGTTAAACAAGTTTCATTCATTTTCCCAATTTTAAAACACTATCTTAAACATTGATTTATACCTCTAAAATTTTTCACAAAATACTATAATCCATTTCAATCTCTTAACTCTTCATTAAAAAGAAAGAAACAAATTTTAAGAAATTATTTTTACCTTCATTTTACTATTTAAAACATGACAATGTTTTATTTTCAATCAAAGGCCAAGTGTATAACACATTTATTGTTTTAACACAAATATACTCATTTTTATCCAAAAAATAAGTTTACACAATTACACATTCTTTAACAAGTTTTCAAATAAGAAATTCACATCATTAAGCTTCAAAGTGTACTTCACATAAATTATCCACAAATATTTATTAAACATAAGATTTATTTCATAAATATTAAAGTATTCCTTTTTATAAATTAAATTCTCCCATATTCTTATAAATTTAGAATTCACATTTCAAAAGAATCTCATTTTCTTTTAACAAAGAATACCAAATTCAAATTGAACAAATATTCTTGGCTAAATTCTAATTTCAATTATCTTCAAATAAAAAAATTAAAATTATAATTTCACTAATATGAATACTTGAGAAATAAAGTTTCTAATTTAAAGTCCAATTTAAATCATTATTTATTTGATTTGAGTAACTCAAAAATTAGGATTGTTGTAGAATTCCCCCCTTAAAGAAACTACATTCTCGCAATTTCCAATTCATAGCAAAGTCTATAATTGATAGAAACATATTTCTAATAGTATTTCCATTTTTCAAATTTACACTAACACTACTACAATCAAGCATTAAAACAACAAAACAATCAAGTAATTCACAAGAAGATTCTTGTATTTATACCTATATAAGGTCTTTCAGTTTACTTTTTAATAGTTTAAAACATCCAATTTACTTATCCTTCCATGTTATCTCCAAGAAAATGGTTTCTTCAATTAATTTCAAATTTTAGTTACTTCTATTATAAACAATCCATTTTTTTAAAATTAATATTTCAAATGTTTCTATTATGCCTTCCAAAAACTAATTTCTCTAAAAAATTGTACTTCACAAATTGTACCATTATTTGGTAAGCTACTTTAATTTGAAACATTCTTATTAATTTATCATGTCTTAAAATCACACCATGACCACAATCAACAACCATCATAATCAAGATAACCATCAACTCAAATCATAACAATAAACTAGCATGAAAGTGATCTGCAAATTCATCATATCAACAATGGCATGCACTTCACAAGCCAACGCAAAAGACAGCGCTTCGTACATTGGATACTAAAGGCAAGCATTTTGCTTGTCTGCACAAATGACCACTCTTTGCAAGTCTAACACGCAAGTCTAACACAGGTGACCACCCTTTGCAAGTCTAACATAGATGATGGTCACTTCGCATGTCATCACAAAAGTTTCATATACCATCTACTAACAATCATTCCAGTAACGCCCGTGCATCTCATACCCCATGGGTTTTCTTAAATATTTACTATAAGTCAGCAAACTCCACTCACTCAAATATTCTATAAAATAAGTCATATAATTAATGGATAAGGTGATCCCTAATGTCCTATATCACTGGGATTACCAAATCATTTAATCATAGTTCTCTATCTATAGAAGTAATGATTTGCAAACAAGTATTATCTCAAGGAATTATTTTTCATAACAAGAAAATTACAAATATTCAATCGTTACTCTCCTTTAGTTCCATTAAATTCAAATTTCTTTATTTAAAATTTATAAACTGAAAAAGCCAATTCCCAATAAGAACTTGCATAAATAATTAAACCAAAAGAATTTTCTTTTCTCTTACTAAAAGATTTATCTTTTCACATTTTAGATATATTTTGGAGACCTTCTTTCCCAATTAAAATTAAATAAAAAAGTTAGTATAAGTCTTATCCTTATACTAAAATTCAAAACTCATTTTACAGATCTCTTTTATTCGCTTTATAGAAGAACTTCTATGCCCTAATACTAATAGTTTATAAAGCTTCTTGAATTTTGAAATATCCTTTATTTGCTAAAATCATAGTTTTCATAAATTCAACTACTTATTTATCATCAAATTTATTTTCAGTAAAACTCCAAACTGCTTTTCAAATTTAAATATTTTTATTTTTGGATAAATCTTTTCTCTAAAATAATTTCTAACTTTATTTTCTATAAATAATATAATAACTACTTGTGATATTTATTTATACTAATTCATGTTTATATAATCTATCCTTTAGATTCCAAATCATCAAAATATGAAATTCTATTTTAATTTTCAATTAATTTCATAATTTTAAATTCCAAAATTTATTTACACAATTACTTTACATATTTTATTTCAACCCTCTTTAGGTTAGAACTCATATGTAAAGTTTTGATATTCACTTAGATCATAATATGATATATAAAACAAATCAAAAGCATCACACTAAATTCATTTTAGCATCTATATTATAAATGAACATACACAATTTTACTTATGTCAAATAACATAATGATGTTGCATTGTCATCTATTTATAGCGAATCGCTCTATCATATGGTTGCCATGATGACCGTGAAATCAACATAGCTAAACCGTTGACCTTTGCTATTGCTAATGCTTGGTGGCTGCACATGTTATTATTGCCGTTATGACTCTTGGTATTATTATTGTTAGTATTATTTTTTTAAACAGTTAATTTTTATAAAGTTGGTTAATTTATTATTATTATTATATAAACTTAGATATTTTTATAAAACTTAGTAAACTTAATCAATATTTTATAATTTATAACTTAATTTTAATTATTATAAACTTAGTTAATTATCATAAACTTAGTTATTATAGTATTATTATCATAATTTAGTTAATTTTTATAAAACTTAGTTAACTTGGTTAATATTTTATAATTTATTATTAATATTATCATTATAGTTATAAAATTATTTAGTTTTTATAAAACTTATAGTTAACTTATTATTTATTATTATTCTAAAATTAATTAACTACTATAAAACTTAGTTAATATTTATAACTTAATTTGTTTATTGTTATTACTACTACTATGACTCTTGTTGTCTTCTCCATGCCTGAACTATCATTGGGAGGCCGGGGTAATTGTTGTTGTTGTTATATTATTAATTTCAAACTTAGTTAATGTATTATTGTTACATATAACATTATACATCGTATGTAAGTGTATATATAGAAATATTTCATTTTAGTCTAATAAAAAATTAATGGATGGATGTGTACTATAAGTGTAAAAGTTTTAGTGGTCACAACATTTTCATTCCAAATAGTTTCGTTGGTTGTGTTGGTTGCAAATTAATAGTGAATTATGTTGATGGATGTAAATAAATGAGATAGTGGTTAAGGATGCAATGGATGATGAAATTTCATTATGGGTGAAGGCTATCTTTGGAATTTCCAAAAGGCATCATGGAAATAATATTGTTTGTGCCAAAATTGGTCACAAACCCCAAATATCGTAAAAGCACCAGTGTATGAACGCAGATCAGAATAAGTGATCCCAAATCACAGATCTAAGTAATGTAGAGGATAAAAATGAAGAATAATAAACTTAAAACGGAAAGGAACAAACAGAGACACAAGATTTATAGTGGTTCGGCTATCTCCGGCCTACGTCCACTTCAAAATTTAATC
This sequence comes from Allium cepa, assembly GCA_030765085.1. Classification (NCBI taxonomy): domain Eukaryota; kingdom Viridiplantae; phylum Streptophyta; class Magnoliopsida; order Asparagales; family Amaryllidaceae; genus Allium; species Allium cepa. Next base: position 1,043,521,622 of record CM060937.1, read on the forward strand.
TTTTTATTGACTTTTCTTACTAGTTACAAATGATTACAGTGGATTACCAAGGTAAAATTCGAGTACAACAGTAGCCTTGTAGTGTGAAAATGTTTTTGGTAGAGTCTGGACGTCGGATAGCCAAAAGATCCTTTTTGTAGGCTCCGAGGTGTTATTTATAGGCGTGGGTTGCAAATATCTCGCTCAGATCTCGGAAGACTTCTTCTGGCACGTAAGTAGGCCCACGCGATCGATCCCATACAATTTTGACTCTATCCGTGATCGATATGAACGAATTTCGTATCGATCAAAATTTGATCCAATCGAGTCGAAATTTGGCAGGAACATTCTTTAGGTTGTACGTAAGCTCCAGTGAAAATTTGGAGGCATTTCGACTTGTAGATCGTGAGATATGATCGATGCAATTTTGTGTTTTCGGTAGGATGTTTGGTTCGTATCGATCCCGTTCGCATTGCTTTGTTCGAATCGATCAGTGCACGTGCTTATAAGCTGACGTGGTGCTAACTCTTCGGATCGACCCACTTTTAGCGCTGAGTTGACTGCTTCCATCCTCGTATCCATCAAGTGCTGTGTCCTTATGATCGATGCTTGGTGCTTCTTCTCATATCGATCATCTGTGCTCTTCTTCACATCGATCGCACTTTATTGCGTATCGATGCCCGGTGCTCCATTTCATATCGATGGGGAGGTTTCTACTTCGTATCGATCTGTGGTCGATAGATGCGACAAATGCATGATGTTTTATCGACCATGCGATGGAGATGAAATGGGAAACAGCCGACCGATTTGAAGTGGACTTGCCTTCAGATGGACATGAAAAAGGCCATCCTCGATGGATACGAAGAAGGCCATCCTCGATGGATATGAAGAAGGCAGCTGCCGATCGATACGAAGTAGAGTTGCTTGATGATGGAGTCGAATAGATCGGTACGAACATAGCGTATTCCCTTGATGGATACGAATTACTGGAAATGGACTAACCAATACAAAACGATGGACGCGAACAAGATGGTTGCAAGGTGATGGATAAGAACGAGGCCTCCGGGATGGATTCGAACGGGATGATTTCCTTAATTTTCATCGATTCTATCTTGAGCATATGGACTCGGACTGACATGAAATTTAGAATGTTGGCTTCCGCCGCTTTGATTGTTGTGTCATATCAATTCTAGCTTGATCCAGACTCGGACAAAATTTCATCGATATCCATAGTAAACCTATGTATAACTGACAATCGAGGAGGACCGTCCTTGGTTTTCGGTTAATTTTTTAGTGCCACGGCCTTGCCAAAAGGCGGGATAACACTTGCCCTCCAAAACATGCCTTTTGATAAGAAGGTGTGTTTTGAATAGCTACAAATCCAATGTCGTGAGTCCATGTTTTATTCATAGTTATAGTATTCTCAATCGAGTTCGTGGCTGTTCGAAGCTGAATTATTATCCATACCAACTTATGGAAATCAGTAATCAAGTCCTATGGCCTCTCTGGACCATTGATGGCCACTTCGGGCCCTTGCTAATCCCATTCCAAACTTAACGATCGAATAGAAAGCTCCTATCGTGCTCCGGTGCTGCTTTCTATCCCTTGCACTCTAGCCCCGGCGAGGGCATATAACAATGTCTTGGTCATCCTAGACCGATCATAGCCTCTTTGGGCTCTTGTTGGATCCTATCATATCACCCTCCGGTGAAGGGAAACAGCGTCGAGTGAGCCGATCATGTCGCTCTCCGACGAAGTGGCAACACTCCCTGCACTCCGGTTCAGTGTTCCTGAATATTAAGCGATGTCGTGGCCTAAATCCTAGGCCGATTACAGCCACTCAGGGCTCTTATCGGACCCCGATTCAATCACTCTCTGGTGAATAGGGAACGAAGTTAAGCGAGTTGATCCTGTCGCTCTCCAGCGAAGCGACTCACTTCTTGCACTCCGGACCCCGTCTCTCCGGGTAGGATCATAAAGCGATCGATGTCAAATTGACTTTCAATATTCATCCTTTAACTCCCCGGTCGAAGGATTGATTAGAGAAATTCAAGTTCATTTATTAAATTCAAATTCCAAATGTTCAATCACAAATAAAGGAATAATTTAGATACTGCCTCTTCGGGCAGAGCGGTCTATTACCATCTTAGAGCATGCCAGGGGATCTCTTCGGTTCCCTTATATATGTAAATGGAATAGCCGTTTTATTTTGAAATCAAATCTGAGAACAAAGTTCAAGTCTTGAACTTGGCCCTTGCCATCATGATCAATTGATGACGAGTCATGATCCCGATCCAGGATTAGTTATGTTAGGTGCAGGCGGTAGTTGCTCAGGTCCTACGGCCTCTGTTTGGTTTCTCGCATATTGTGGCAATCTACCACTTCTAACATGCTCTTCCACCTCATCCTTCAAATGGCGGCATTCATCGATAGCATGCCCTTCCAGCTCATGGAATAGACAATACTTGTCACTTCTATGTTCCCGTTCCATGGGATCTCTCCTGTGTGGTTTCCGATAGGGGAGTTGCGCCCGAGTCTCCATGTAAATCCGCTCCAAGTTCGCCATCAAGTCAGCATATTGTTTGAATCTGGGTTCTCGGAATTTTTTCCGTTTGTCAGGACCATCGTATCTATCATCCTGCTTCCGCTTTCTTTTATCTATCCCAGACAGCTCCTTAGAGGTTCCTTCACCTTGCACTGTGTTTATTTCCTGCCTCTCGGCGCATGAATCTTCCAGCCAAATGAATCTTTCAACTTCATGATAGAATATTAGAATTCTCCAAGATCTTGTGGTGGATCTCTTGCCAAAGAATCCTTAAATTCTATGCCTTTCGCAATTCCTGCTACCACCGCCATCAAAATCATTGATGGATCCGGGCAATCTACTGAAGCCACCGTTGCATTGAATCATGGTAGAAAATATCTTATAGACTCTCCGGTCCTTTGCTTCATCGATGCTAAGGTCATCACACTCTTGGGTCACGTCACGTGGACCCTAAACTATCTCATGAAGTGTTCCACTAGTTCGCCCACATTCTAATTGATCCAATTTCTAGCTGCCTGAACCAAAGCGCTAGCAAATCTGTCAAATATAGAGGGAAACACCATGCCATCACTTCCTCGGATGCCCCTAGCACTTCCATATGCCTGATGTATCTGGTAATATGCATGGTCGGGTCTGACTTTCCATCATAAGCCTCCAACGTAGGTAGCTTGAATTTAGGAGGGTTCTTGGCATTTCTGATATTCGGAGTGAACGGACTACGACTAACTTATTATAAGCCTTCGCTTGGCAATTCTCCCCTCATAATCCATGGCACCAATCCAGCGATTCGTTCATCTCCATCCAGAGGTAGTCTCCTTAGCATGTTTCCATCCTACCATCCATGTCTCAGAGGGTATTCTGGGTAATACTCTTCATGTGGTTCATTCATGTTGGCCTTAGCTCTAGCCTGCTGAGCTCCATCTATGGGTCTTCTAGTGTCAGATATTGAGGGTCCGCCCCTAGGTCATTGTCGATTGCCCTTATGCTCTGCATTCTGGTCTTGGATCTGACCTTCGACATTCTCTATAGCTCCAGTTCTTGTCCTATGTTGGCAGCAACTGTAGCTAATCCAAGGTTCTATGCTCCGGTTTCTCTCATCTGCTCGAAGCTCTACATCGTTTCTTGTTGGCTCTTCAGCAATCTTTCATGCATTGAATCCATCATAGCTTTTATCTCATCCCTAGTGATGTAGATCGAAGCTAGACCAGCTCCCTCTCCAGAAAAGGCCTCTTGACTATCCTACCGTTGGCTCCTTTCTGCCCTTTTCCTTTTACTTAATTTCCTTGTCATAGTTTGTCAAATCTGAATCGTTAAGCCTTTCAAATCTGAACTCCAAATTTGGTATAGCGGGTGCTAGTTGTTCTCAGTGGAAGCACCAAAATGTTTAAGCCAAAATTGGTCACAAGCCCCAAATATCATAAAAGCACCAGTGTATGAACGTAGATCAACAATAAATGATCACGAATCACGGATGTAAATAATATAGAGGATAAAAAAATGAAGAATAATAAACTTAAAACGGAAAGGAAAGACAAAGAGACAAGATTTATAGTGGTTTGGCTATTTTCGGCCTATGTCCACTTCAAGAGTTAACCTTTTTGTTGACTTTTCTTACTGGTTACAACTGATAACAATGGATTACCATGGTAAAATTCGAGTACAATAGCAGCCTTATAGTGCGAAGATGTTTTTGGCAGAGTCTGGACGTCGGATAGCCAAAAGATTCTTTTTCTGTAGGCTCCGAGGTGCTATTTATAGGCATGGGCTACAAATATCTCGCTCAGATCTCGGGAGACTTCTTCTGGCACGTAAATGGGCCAATGCGATCGATCCCACATAATTTCGACTCGATCCGTGATCGATACGAACAAATTTCGTATCGATCAAGATTTGATTCAATTGAGTCAAAATTTGGCAGAAACATTTTTATGTTGTACGACGCTCCTATGAAAATTTGGTGGCATTTCGACCTGTAGATTGTGAGATATGATCGATGCAAGTCCATGTTTACGGTAGGCTGTTTGGTTCATATCGATCCCCTTCGCATCACTCTGTTTGAATCGATCAGTGCACGTGATTGTAAGATGGCGTGGTGCTAACTCTTCGGATCGACCCTCTTTTTAGCGCCGAGTTGACTAGTTCCATCCTCATATTCATCGAGTGTTGTGTCCTTATGATCGATGCTTGGTGCTTCTTCTAGTATCGGTCATCTATGCTCTTCTTCGTATCGATCGCACTCTATTTCGTATCGATGTCAGGTGCTCATTTCGTATCGATGGGGAGGTTTCTACTTCGTATCGATCTGCGGTCGATCGATTCGAAGTATGCATGATGTTTGATCGACCAGTCGATGAATACGAAATGGGAAAAAGCCGACCGAATCGAAGTGGACCTTCCTTCGGGTGGGCACAAAGAAGGCCATCCTCGATGGATACAAAGAAGGCAACTACTGATCGATACTAAGTAGAGTTGCTTGATGATGGAGTCGAATAGATCGGTACGAACACAGTGTATTCCCCGGATGGATACGAATTAATGGAGATGGCCTAACCGATACGAAACGATGGATGTGAACAGGATGGTTGTAAGGTGATGGATACGAACGAGGCCTCGGGGATGGATTCGAACAGGATGATTTCCTTAATTTGCATCGATTATATCATGAGCATATGGACTCGAATTGACTTGAAATTTAGAATATTGGCTTCCGCCGCTTTGATTGTCGTGTCATATCAATTCTCGCTTGATCCAAACTCGGACAAAATTTCATCGATATCCATAGTAAACCTGTGTATAACTGACAATCGAGGAGGACCGTCCTTGGTTTTCAGTTAATTTTTTGGTTTCACGGCCTTGCTAAAAGGCGAGATAACAAATATTTATTGAATTCACTTTATTAACAGTAGAGATATATATAAACTAAGTTATTTTTTATAAAACATAGTAAACTTGATTAATATTTTATACTTTATTACTTTATTACAATTATTATAAGCTTAGTTAATTCTCCTAAACTTAGTTAATTTTTTTATTATAAATTTAGTTCATTTTTATAACACTTAGTTAATGAAGTTAAATTTTATGAACTTAGTTAATTTATTATTATATAAATTTAGTTACTTTTTATAAAATTTAGATAACTTAGTTAATATTTTATAATTTATGATTAATATTAAATAAATTTAGTTACATTTTATAAAATTAGATAACTTGGTTAATATTGTTTAATTTATTATTGTTAGTACTGTTATTATTAACATAAACTTAGTTAATTTTTATTAAACCAATAACTAATTTGGTATTATTATTACTATAAACTTAGTTAATTTATATAAAACTTATAGATGATTAATTATTATTATAAACTTGGTTACTTTTTATAAAACTTTGTCAACTTGGTTAATATTTTATAATTTATTATTATTAATAATATTCTAAATTTAGTTAATTATTATGAAACTTAGTTAATTTTTAAACTTAGTTAATTTATTATTATTATATAAACTTAGTTTATTATTATTAATATCCCTTTTATGAATTTATGTATAAGCTTATTTAATTTTTATATGACTTAATAAATGAAATTAAACTTTATAATCTTAGTTAATTTATTATTATGTAAATTTAGTTAATTTTTATAAAACTTTGTTAACTTGGTTGATTTATTATTATTATTGGTAATTATTATTGTTATTGTTATTGTTATTATTGTAAGCTCACTTAATTTTTATAAAACTTGTAGTTAATTATTATTATTATTATATGTGTAAACTTAGTTAATTTTTATAAAACTTAGTAAAGTTGGTTGATATTTTATAATTTGTTATTAGTATTATAATTATTATAGACTTAATTAATATTCATAAACTTAAGTGTTACTCATAAAACTTTGTAAACTAGGCATCACTAACCATAAAATACTATTTCATGTAGGTTATGCAAATAAAACTTTAGTAAATTGATATATAGATTGTGCTATATCCAGACGTAGGCACCTTTCATTAATATGTCATAAATAATTTTTAACTATGAAGAAAAAACCATATAATATTATGCCTTAAGTTCATATAGGAAAACCTTATTTCCTTTTTTATAAATGGTATGGAAATGGGAGAAAAGATCCATGAAAATTACCTAACAAGCCATATTTATGGAAGAAGGATAATGAGGTTAGGGCATCCGAGCCATATCAAGTCTTTGTAGATGCTTGCATTAATCTTTTTTAATGATTAATCCTTTAATAAAATCATACCGTGGGATAAAACTACTTATAGATTTGAAATTTAATTAGTTAAGACCCATTCATGAAGTTGCAAAAATAGGCTGAATGGTCCATAAAGTATAATTTGTGCAACCATGATCAGGCTGCAACAAATGTAAAGCACAAAGTGTGATATATGTATATATAGGCATATAAGTAAAATAGACGTATTACTTGATTAACAATGAGCAATATAAAGGCTATGAAGATGTATGTATTCAACCATCAGAATGTAGTGATAGAACTATGTCACATTAATATCATTATAAAGAAGATAACAATAATAATAATAAACATAACATACCGGAGGTACAAAGGAGACGAAATATTAGGGAGCGTGCTATTTTTTTGGGGCCGCTTTTTGATAACATAACGTGTAGTTAAAAGTAAACAATAACACTTTGAAATAATGTGTTATCTAGTGGTGTTGTTAATAACAAAATTTCTTTTAGTGAATCGTGCTTTGTTTGTTTACCTGTATATGGAAAGTATTTAGTTAGTTACTTAGAACTAATGCCAACGAAGAAGATTTGTTTCCATCTATTAGAGTTAAGAATGATGATTCAAGTAGGGTATAAAAGCGATAGTGCTCTAATCTACCGGGCTTCACTCTTGACTAAGGGATGGCGGAAGGTTAGAAGGTTGAAAACGTGATAAGTATACAAAATTTAGTTTCCATATGTGATCATTCTCATTGTTGTTGAATATGACCAAATTAACTTGGAAAGTATCTAAAAGAAACATAGGAATCATATGGTATGGTTATTCACTAGATGATGATATGACCTACATGTAAATTCGTCTTGCTCTTTTAGAACAAGTGAAAAGGAAATACGTCCGAGAGGAGATGATCTCCACCCTTATCATTGTTTATTTACTTTTGAAAGAATCAGAGTTAAGTTAATCGGGAAATTCGTCGATTCAGTCTTGATGAGACTAGGATCGGTAAGTGTTTCATTTATCGAAAAACACTTCAAGCATGAGATACGTGTTTTATCTCTTGAAAATGGATCTGTTCAAGATGTCAGAATCTATATGGAGATTCAAGATCTGTTTGATACGCTCGAACCCATGTAGAGGTTCATGATCTGTTCGAGATGATGGAATCCATTTGAGGATTCACGATCTCTTCTAGTTGTGGCTTGTGTGTTTAAATGCTGAATTACATGACTTCACCATCGGCTATGACAGAAAATAAAGTACGATGCATAACTAGTGGGTTTAGTTAACCCAAGGGTATACCAACTCCATATCTAGAGATGCTTTCGTTATGTTGGGCGTCGGGAGTTGATGATATTCTGTATCACGTGTTAGGGCATGGTCCAGCTATGTTTACCTTATTGGTATATTTTATCTAAAGACATATGATGCTCGAAATGTACTTTCTGACCGTTGTTAAGTGATCCGCCTCGATGTACCGAGGGCGTCTCTAGTGAAAATTTCATATGCAAACATGCCTTAGCGGTTTTGATCGTACTTCAATATGGTTGTGTCTTGAGATGCATGCGGCACAGCTATTCTTTGATTCATATTCTTCACCCTAGACATTATCTACCATATCACAATATGTACCTATTAGATGGTTGGTTCTTTTGAGAGGATAACTATTACGACAGTCTCAAAAATACTGTTATATGCTGATCATATATTTTTTGAGTTTTTCACACCAAACTTATGGTTGACCCGTGGTTTTATTTCCATGGGTGCTCTTTCAAGTACTATGAGATATGTAGGTGTTCGTTGATGTTTATTGGCCTTCGTGAGAGGAGCTGGATGTTTACCTATCATGGTATTTATTTCCGCTAAATTACTTTATATGTTCAATAATTGTAAGGACAAACAATTAAAACTATCTAGGCCGATGCTAGTACTTTGATTAGTAACACTGAAATGCTATGTATTTATGAGCCCTATGTGCTACCTTTTGACATTATAATTATCATTCCGCATGTGAGATTTTGATGTTTTTATTCTCCTCTTTCTTGTTCGTTTTCTTTTCTTATTTTTTATTACCCTAGTATTATGTCTTTCCCGCACTTGGGTGCTTGGCACTTGAATATTAGTGTCGACGTTAAGGGATTCAAAAGGTCATTTATTACAATCATGGAAGCGGCTAATGGTGCTCAAAATTATGGGTTGTCAAATAGTTTGATTAGTATGTTTATATCAGAGGATTAGCGAATGAGGAGAAAAAAATCTTAATGGATTTAAGTGTTGTAGGGGTTAAGGCTAGAGATGTGCTGGTGAATATAAAGAAAAATAATTCTGGAATATCTCGACATCAAAGACAACGTATAATGAAAAAGCTAAGATGATTATTTCAAAGATGGTAAGTGTTGGTAATCAAGTTTAAAACTGTTTTTAAAAGGTTTCATTTACTCACCTTGAATCTTGCAGAAGACAGAACTGCATTTTTTTCCAGGCTTCAATTTTTCTTTTGCATATTGAAGTGATGATTAATTTCCAGCTTGCATGATGACTTTCCAGATTTGTTGAAGTTTTACTTGCATTGATGTTGTTGTTGTTGTTTTTTTTTTTTTACATCCTCCTGTTGATTGTCTTTGAAGATTTGAAATCCAGATTTCTTCCTTTGTTTCAATTTTTCCAGATTTTCTATAGATTTCAGTATTTACTTTATTTGAACTTTGGTTTGAAGATGATGAAATTATTTTTTTCAGATTTGTAGTTTTGTTTGAAAGAAGAAAGAAACCTTAGCTGAAAGAAAAACTTGTTCTTGTTTTTTTTTTTTTACAAGTTTAATTTTTGAATTATATTTACAAGAGAATGGCATGTGTCTCTTAAATGTTTATATTCTTACAAATGTAACTTACATATCCTATAATGTTTACAAGTGTTATTATTATATATTTTTTAATTTATTTTAAATTTTACATGTAATGTGAATATATATGTAATGTATTTTAAGGCTTAATTATTTATTTTATTATGTAATATTCATATGAATCAAGTAACTTACATTTTTAATCCAATTTAATGTTTATATGCTTGAAACTTCTATTTTAATTCTTTATATAGAAATTTTAAAACAATTTATCTTATGTTAAAATTAAAAATAAAAGATTATTAAAACAAATGAACTTTTAATTTAAATCTTAAATATCATTTCCAAAACTATAAATCAAATTAACTTTTCAAATCACAAATTATATACATATTAAAGTTTGAAAACACTTATTAAATTCAGGTTAATAAAATTCCTATTTCAAATATATATACAAAATATATATACATTTCAAATAGAAACATTCTAACATTAAATTTGTTAATTTCCATATTAAATTTTAAAACAAATATCAAATCACAATATATACATTTATATATATCACAATTTGAATATAAAGTTTTATTACATTAAAAACTTCTTATTTACCAAAAATAAATGTTTCCAAATCAAATTATTATAAAATTTCAAAAAAATTGAATCTTGCCTATTTATATTGTCAGAAAAATATTAATAGATATTAACAGATTGTTATCATTAATCTTTAAAATAAATTTTAACTTATCAATTTATAATATAAAATGATCAAATCAATTTAATTATTATCAAAGATTATCAAATTGATATTGCTCAAAATTCCGGGTCGTCACATTCCTCCCCCCTTAAAAGAATTTCGTCCCCGAAATTTAAAAGCAAAGATAATTTAATAACCCAGCTAAAGAATTTAATTTTTAAATTAGCTATCACACAATCAATCATACGCTACCAATCATAGCAACCAATTCAAACAAATAATTTTATCTATTCAGACAAAATTCTGAATAGAACTTACTAATATTATCTAGAGTTTTCCAGGTACCTATACTGGAATACTCGCTCTACAAAATCTTAAGTAACTACACTATAAAACCCAGAACATCCTCATCTGATTCTACAGATCTGAACAAGATATCTGACTAAACCCAAAACCAGCTCAACTACCAGATCCTTCTGAACTGCTGATTCTATCACTCAAAGAATCATACACATATTCCTCAGAGATATGTGAAATACAATGAATTCCAGCTATCCAAACTGGCAATTCAATCCTGTAGATCAAAATCAAACCTTCAGAGAACACAGATAAAACTCAAAATACCTTCACAGCTAACTTTCCAGTTTTACCCAGTCTTATATCTCCTTTGATTGGGTAAAACCAAGTCAATATCCAAACTCTAACTGCACATTCCAAATCTCCTCAATTCTTAACTGCACAACTCTTCAGATGCTCTGAGTTACCCCCAATATTCCTGATCAGCCTAACTCTTGCTGATTGTGTCATGAAACAACATAACCAACTCAAATCAAATCTCCAGATCCTACTCAACAAAATGGCTCTCCCAAAAATAATTTGCTGAAATCCAAAATACGACTCTATACCACAAGCATTAATGGACTTCGAACCTACCTCTCTTATCTGGAATAGCCAAACGGTTGCACTTGACAACCTTGCCTTCCAAATCCAGAAAATTCCTTCATACTTGAATTCCCTGTAGAAATCCTATAATCCAAGAAAACTGCAACTTCAGGTTGTTCCCATTCTAGAATAACTGCCAACTCGCTTCCGCTGCACAACTCTGATCTAGAGCAGATAAGAATGCTATCGAAGAATTCAAACACAATCTTTTTCCATACATAGTTTATCCGACTCATAAAAATCTTAGTGACCATTCCACTTGGTCAAAACATCTCAACAAAAACTCAACTTAGAATAAGATGATCAATCCAAAGAATCCCGAGTTGCCTCACCAAACTCTTCTCCCTCTAAGAGTCATCCCACTATATGGTTGAATTATCAAAACTACTCCTGAATTCCAAGCTGATAAGAAAACTCAATCTCCGATTCAGGTCAACTTCTGATTTTCAGAAACATCTCGAGACCCTCCGACTACTTCCTTAGCCTTTCCCTCCATGAGAGATGCCTCAATCTCAAACCAAGAATACTCCAAGATTTCCAAACTAATCGCAAGTCACTTTTGCGATCCTACTCAGTTCAGGCCCTAAAGAACTGTCTCCCCAACTAGAACAGCTTTTCCTATTCAAGACCAATCTTCAAGAATGGCTTACTTATCAGAAACTGATAGATCACTTCTAAGAAATATCCCGCTCTACCGAGCCTCCCAAAAGAAAAGGATAAGCCCTCACTATCTGCCTGGTCTGCCGATAGTAGAATCCCAAAGATTACCGAATCATCGAAGAAATAGATCCATGCTACTGCTTCCAAACTTTACTTCAATGATACTACTAAGCCAAAAGATCTTCCTTAACCACCAATTCCTGAAACTCAAAACTATCACCTAATTCCATTAAAAATCCATGAGACGAGTAGACATCTTCTCAAGAAACTCGGCTCCAAACCAAACACCAACCACTTATCTTCTCATAAAGAAAACAAATGAGACCATGTCTGAAATGAGGTAACTCATCGACCTTAGCCTCCTACTTCAATATAGACAAGACACCCTTACTTGAGATCCAGAAAATCTCTAAACATTCGAATCTTCCTTGCAGCAGACATCAATGCTCTTCCAACACCATCTAAAACTGGCTCCAAAAGAATCATCTTCAGAACCATCTATGAAAACTACATCTCATCATACAGCTATTCCTTCTTGAAGTTATCAAGATACCACCACTTGCTTCTCCTCAGCGGACAACTCAACTTTTAGAAATCCCGCTCATTTGAGAGCAAACCAACCTCACACCCAAAAATATACTCCAATTCTTGAAAAAGACTTCCTTTGTACTCAAAGAAATCCTTTCTACAATCCACAAAACTTATTCGAGACGGTATTAGGTCTACAATCTCGATAAACACCTCCAACCACAACATATGAGCATCTTCCATTCGTGGTAGTCGTGTTCCACACACTCCTACCTTATCTGCCTTTATAACCTATGTTGGAAAATCTGAATAGATAACCCAACAGATTAGGTAGATATAAATATATCTATTTATATATAAAAATTACAAGTACGCTCTCTCAAGAAAGATACCACTCCAGAGCCTAGGTATTCACTCAACTTAATGCTCTGATACCAGCTGTAGCGACCCGACTTTCCACTCCCGGAAAATCGCATCACTAACTAAGGAAGAAAGGGATAGAAGAAGAAAAGAAAGAGAAGAAAGAGAAACAACACATCAGAATCTCACAGCGGAACGATTTAAATATAATATAGAACATATACATAGTATCATATACATCAGAGTACACAACTAAACATCTTAATTTAGACAGTTATAACATTTCTGTCTAATACAATACAAGAACATCATCACAGAATAACACACAGCGGAAACTCTAACCAAATATCTACACGCTGAAGCATCCTGCTCCATAGCTCCTCTAGATTTCGTCAAGAGATAACCTGAATCACTTGACTACTCATATATAATATGAGTACCCAAGAGTTTAATAAAACAGAAAATAAATACTCGGGTCAGACAGGGGTCTGGTGTGAGTAAACGGATTAAGATTGCTTAACTTTAGAAAACCTTTGAAAACAAAAGGTATCACGTAAGACTTCCCACACATAAACATGGAAAAGTTTTTACCTTACGCTAACCAAAACATTTGATAGGAAATCCAGTGATATTATAATAGTGTCTAGGGTTTTCAAAATAAAATACAGAAATAGCTGGAATGCTTGCATCTCACGTTCCAACATAGTTGGGCACAATCAAAACCGTACAGGCCCTTATTGGATTTTGGATTCCATCAATGGCAGGGCTACTGGGGTACCGCCCGTCACAGTACGTGGCCTAGATCACCGTACCGAGGAGTACTCCCACTCCTCTACAACACAAGGCCGGGACCATTCCTTACTGAACAGTCCCGAACAAGACCACCCCGCAGTTGGCTGCAGACCAACTGCCCACACAGCCGAAATATAAAGGGACTTCTAGACAGGGATGTATCTTGCTCTCCAGTGGGAGCGACCCACGAAGCCTTGCTGCACCTCCCCTGTTTTAGCCATTCCCGGTTGATGAGGCTTGAGGCTGCGATTACCTTTATAGGGCCAATTATCTTAGAATGCTCATCGTCCACCTGACGATGTGCTGAAAGCATTCAATCCATACAAGTTCGTTCCGGGTTCGAACGAAACCGAAGGCACTATCTCGTTGCACTCATTTTGGAATCACCCTCAGAGTCAACGACCATAGCCCTTGCACTCTGATTCACCATCTCTAATCTATAAGCACTATTCCGTCAAACTCATTACGGAATCACCCACAGAGTTATACTGACGTATAGCCATTACACCTCGAGTCTTCACTTGCTCCACTTGGATTAACGACCTAACGTTTAATTGGAATCGATGTGGTTTTCGGATATCCAAATATGGAAACCCGATCCCGGTCTCACCGAAACCAAACGCCATTTTAATGTCCAAGTTGTACTTAAGGGATTTAAACAATAGATATTTAGAAATATCACTTAACATGAAGGAATGTATTCACAACACAGATAGATAATCATCTATTATCACATGTATCCATACATATCACAAACAACATATATATCATATTCAGATATAGCATATACACATCATCATCCATCAATCAATGTCATCCAACAACAACCAATATCATTAACTCATCCAATGATATATATCATCCAATCATTAACCATTCATAAACAAGGTTGATTCAAACTTGATTAATTTAATTAATCCTTAAATTAAATTAATCCTTAATTAAATACTTGGATTATCTTCAATCCATTTTACTATTCATTAATTAATTACAATTTAATCAACTAACATCACTTAATTATCCATTTCAATTAATCTTCCTTGATTAATTATCACTTAATTACTTTAAGTAATTATTACTTAATTACCATATTAATTAATCATCCTGATTAATTACTCCCAAATTAAACTAAGTAATTACCTCTTAATTACCCTTTTAAAATTAATCAATCCTTGATTAATTATTCTCTAATTATTCTGATAATTATTCCTTAATTATCTTTTAATCATACTTGATTAATCACTTTTAATTAATCATACTTGATTAATTACTCTTAATTAATCATACTTAATTAATTACTTTTAATTAAACCTACTTAACTAATTACTTTTAATTAATCATATTTAATTAATTACTTTTAGTTAATCATCTTTGATTAATTACTTTAATTACATTTAGTAATTAAAACTAAATTATAAATTAAGTATTCTTAAGTTATAAATTAACAATTAATAAATTATTTCATTAATTAATGATTACTTCATTAATTAAATTTCTTTCTCAATTAATTACTTTAACAAGTAATTAATCACTTAATTAATTACTCTTAACCCTTTTACTAATTAATCATTAATCAAATAATTTAAATCTTTAACTAATTATTTATTTAGTCTTTAATTAATAATTAAAGTGATTAACTCTTAATCACATTTACTTAATTACTTTTTAATAAAGTAATTATTCTTTACTTAATTACCTTTAGTAATTAACCACTTAATTACTTTAATTACTTCCCCAAGTAATTATATTAGATTAATCCAAAGGGATTATTTTAATTAATCACAAGTTAATTACTTAATTAACTATTTAACTTAATCATTAATTAAATGATTCTTAACTTACTATATTAAAAGATTCTTAATTAAGAAACCATTATCTTAATTAAATCATTTATTAACAAATAAAAATTGATAATTAAAAATAATTTAATTATCTCAATTATCTCTACAAATGTATTTATCTTTAATTAAATCAAATTCAAAATAACTAAAGATAATATTTATTTTTATTTATCTCTAAATCTTTATTATTTATCTTTACTTTAATATAACATTTAGAAATAAATTATAATTAAACATATTTTAAATTGAACTTTGAAATCTTTAAAACCTTTCCAAATTTATTTATTAAAGTTTAATACAAATTTTTATTTTAAATCTACTTATTTTATTTTAAAACTCCCATATTTTAAAATATAAAAACTTGTTTTAAAACATAACTTTGAAACAAATTAAATTTTGAAACTTGTTTAACCCTTGTTTTAAAAACTTAATTCCTAAAATCAAATATTCTTTGCATTAACAACTAAACACCCAGATCTAAAGCCTGAATATGCTAATACTCGAGTGACCTCACTAAAACCCGAGTAAGCTACACAAAAACCCAGTGACTTCCCCGAGTTAAACCCGTGCTTCCCACCTTCCTTCTTGCTTCGAGTAGTAACCCAAAACTCCCGAGACTTTCTTCGAGTTTCCCCACCTCTCTTCTTCCCAAAACTTGCAGTAGCCCACGAACGTGCACATAAACGTGCACGGCGCAACTGACCAACGGCGATCACCACTCCGATCATCCCCGGGTCGCACTCGACCACCACATCCTTATGCAACACCCAGAAAAAATTATTTCGATTGAAAATCGAAATATAGCCCTCCATCCCAAAAACTGCTCAGAAACCCCATCCTCAATTCCAACCACCGTCGGCCATCCCCTTCACCGGAGACCATGCCACCACCTCTGTAGCTTCAACTCACTTCCCCGCAACCCCAGAACCATATGCGAACGGCTCCAATAACTTCTCGAAGCCACAAAGCCCAACAGAACAACACTGTCACAAACAGGTTGTTAAACCCTATCCCCTCAAATTACAATCATCACAATCTACTAAAAATTCATGAAACATTTTTCGCATGATCACTTAAGTCCCCTCCACCTTCGAGTTCAACGGCGATGTCCACTTCGCCGTGGTTTGCCGTGATTTGGCCGAAAAACCCAAATCAGAAAAATCCTAAATTCACACTAAAAACTATTCTAAAAATCATGATATGCTCATTAAAAATCATGATTTCCAATATGTAATCTAGTTATAAGATCAAAACTACAAATTTAATTCATAAATTTTTGACCCAATTTATATTTTACAGTAAATCTGAAAATGCAGAACCAATTTCCCATTTGTACAACTTGTAATTATTTTTAGAAACAAGTTAATGTGATAACAAACATCTTTCCTTCACAAACCAAAAGCAAATTCAAATTTAAAATATAGTTATTAAATTATTTGTGACAATGGAAACTGTCAGTATCACACAGTGCTCAAGTTTTTAACTATACAGACAATAAACATACAAGAAGATAGCATGCATCAAGTTAATTCAAATATTTCAGAAACCATCATGATCTTCATTCATCGGTAAGAGTTGGTAATCAAGTTTAAAACTGTTTTTAAAAGGTTTCATTTACTCACCTTGAATCTTGCAGAAGACAGAACTGCATTTTGTCTAGGCTTCAATTTTTCTTTTGCATGTTGAAGTGATGATTAATTTCCAGCTTGCATGATGACTTTCCAGATTTGTTGAAGTTTTACTTGCATTGATGTTGTTGTTTTTTTCTTGTTTTTTTTTTTTTTTTTTTACATCCTCCTGTTGATTGTCTTTGAAGATTTGAAATCCAGATTTCTTCCTTTGTTTCAATTTTTCCAGATTTTCTACAGATTTCAGTATTTACTTTATCTGAACTTTGGTTTGAAGATGATGAAATTATTTTTTTCAGATTTGTAGTTTTGTTTGAAAGAAGAAAGAAACCTTAGCTGAAAGAAAAACTTAATGTTTTTCTTTTTTTTTTACAAGTTTAATTTTTGAATTATATTTACAAGAGAATGACATGTGTCTCTTAAATGTTTATATTCTTACAAATGTAACTTACATATCCTATAATGTTTACAAGTGTTATTATTATATATATTTTTAATTTATTTTAAACTTTACATGTAATGTGAATATATATGTAATGTATTTTAAGGCTTAATTATTTATTTTATTATGTAATATTCATATTCATATGAATCAAGTAACTTACATTTTTAATCCAATTTAATGTTTATATGCTTGAAACTTCTATTTTAATTCTTTATATAGAAATTTTAAAACAATTTATCTTATGTTAAAATTAAAAATGAAAGATTATTAAAACAAATGAACTTTTAATTTAAATCTTAAATATCATTTCCAAAAGTATAAATCAAATTAACTTTTCAAATCACAAATTATATACATATTAAAGTTTGAAAACACTTATTAAATTCAGGTTAATAAAATTCCAATTTCAAATATATATACAAAATATATATACATTTCAAATAGAAACATTCTAACATTAAATTTGTTAATTTCCATATTAAATTTTAAAACAAATATCAAATCACAATATATACATTTATATATATCACAATTTGAATATAAAGTTTTATTACATTAAAAACTTCTTATTTACCAAAAATAAATGTTTCCAAATCAAATTATTATAAAATTTCAAAAAAATTGAATCTTGCATATTTATATTGTCAGAAAAATATTAATAGATATTAACAAATTGTTATCATTAATCTTTAAAATAAATTTTAACTTATCAATTTATAATATAAAATGATCAAATCAATTTAATTATTATCAAAGATTATTAAATTGATATTGCTCAAAATTCCGGGTCGTCACAGTAGATATATAATGTTAAACAAAATAACATTTTTAAATTTTAAACTAAATGTATATGTGTGTGTATGTGTAAATTTATGAACTTTATTTTCTTTATTCAAATATATATACACACACACACACACATATATATATATATATTCAATTTTATAGAATTTAATTAAATAATATTATCACTAAAAGAAATATAAATATTAAAATATATAAAGGTACGCGCACACATATATGCACACATACATACATACAAAGATATGTGTGTGTGTGTATTTGACCAAAAATTTAAAAAATGTTTTCGTTTCAAATCGGTATGGATTAAATATATTTATTAAAAAAATTATGCATTCATATATATAAAATGATTTATAAATAATTAATTAAGGAAATAGATAATATAAAAAACAATTTTTTATTTTTAAAGCTAAAAAATATGATGATAAACTAATTCTTAATATTCAATAAATGTAATATATAATGTATTTAATATGTTACAAATTATTTTAGTTATAAAATAGTTTTAAATTCCAAAAGTTAACTTTTATTTATATAAAAATTATACCTGAATTATAATTTTCATTATAATGTTGTTTTAAATATATTTTTTAAACATCAATCAATAAATTCAACAACGCAAGCACATAGTTACATAATATATGATATCTAGTCTATACTATCTTGATATAATATATATCAAAATTGAGGTTAAATGGTTACCTTAAGATGTCTCTTAATATTCACACTTTAACCGATTGAATAACTCTGAGATTAGATTGAATTAGCTTTTAGATTTTTCTACGATCTAGAGATGAACACCTTTCTTTTATTTGGTTTTTTTTTTTGATTTTGCTCACGAATTTTTGGCTATCACTGCCATGAAATTCACGCCTAGAACTTTGAAAGGATGAAAAAAAAGAGTTATCTCTAGAGAGTGATTTGTTGTATATAAAGTACCAGTTCAAAAAAAAAAAAAAAAACAAACTCGTTATACTTGAGATTAAATTATTTTTTTATGAACTTTCCATGCCTAAAAACCCTATTTCCACCGCCAATCTACAATTTTTTACGAATTTATTAGGCGTAGCACCTGCTTTACAATTTTTTTTGCATATGCTATAAATTTTGAAATGCAAATCAATTTACCTTTTCCAATAAATTTGTATCATTTTCCTTTAAATATGTTTTTTTAAGAATCTGATATTTGACTCCAACTTTTCAAAAAAGCATAGTCTTTCTTTTTTGCAACATTCCCTCCTAAATAATTACTTCATTAAAAGTCAAATTCGTTTATCCTTTAAAATACAATTCTGAAGTTTTGTTACAACTCGAACACTCCCAATCCAAGGCTGTTACAGCATAAATAACAGTAGAGCAACCCTTTACCCTGTGACATGTAACTCAGTCAGTGCTGGACTACCAAGACACCATTGCAAAGACTTTAATTCGTACAAGAAACAACGGCACATAAATATCATTTTCATTTTATGGCATTTAAACATCATAAACAAAGCTTGCTACAAAATGAAAAACATCAAAACACCACATGTATGAAAATGCATGCACAAATCATCCATGTCTACACGCTAGCAGTCATAAAATAAGATGAACAATGTAGATGTTGCTAAAAAAGAATCAAAATTTGAGATTCACCATCTAAAACAGAATCTAACTGATCAAGCTATGATGTCCATCGTAAATCAAAACTGCTTGTAGGAAGAAACAAGCAATGTATAGTTCACTAAACAAATGATAATGCTAAACTGTTTTATATCAAATGAAGAGTGCATCTTGACCAGGCTCATTATAATCATGCAGCAGTTGAAGAATCACTCTGGTGCCTTACTCCAAACAGATTCTCAAATAACTTTGGAGCCATGGCAGGCATGTTCATTGGCACTGGAGCCATGAAATTGACTAATTTCTCATGAGGTTTATAGTTTATCTTTCTATGTTTTGTTGCCATTCTAACGTAATCCTTCTTCTGCTTCTTCACTGAAACATTTCTTTCGATGTCATCTGGAAGAACAGCATTCACAAACATCATAATTTAGGTGTAAATTTCTGTTAAACAATCGTGGAAAATAAGAATATATTTGCATAAAGAATTACTGAAGTATTCGGAATGTGATTCTTTAAGCTCTTTAAATATCTCTTTGTGAAAATTGGAGTCGTCAAGAAGTTCAGGATCTCCACTGCCACTTGCATCCTACATAAATACATCACAGAGCATAACTTGCATGTGATAACTTATTAAGGTAAACTACCTGAATATTCACACTTTATATTTCCAGATGTGGTGTGATTACAATGAGGAGAGAGGGAAAACTCAACAAATCATCCAAACTGTTGCATCTAATATGTCAAATAGTAGGTACAGGAAAAAAAAGGTTGATACTAAACAACACTAATAAAAGCATAAATTAGCCACTCAGCAAAAATAAACAAACAAACAAAAATGTGGGTTTTTTTTAGAAAAAAAAAAGGAGCACTAGAACAGCTGGTTATAATCTCTCATTTTGTACTATAACAAAAAAAACCTAAATGCACTTTCTGAAATATAATCTCTCCAAAGAGCATAAAAGAACAAGCTACAAAATTCTAACTAGTAAAAAAAACATGTGGTTCAATACTCAAACATAGAGAAACAGAATACAATCTAATCTAATAGCACTATTGCAGAAAATGCTCCACAGACAAGAAATAATCGACAAAAGACTTGAGTTTTCTTACCTCCCCTTTTGCATGGTCAGGCTCTCTGTGAATCTGGGTAACAAAAAATACATGATTCAATGATTTAAAATTCGCCTACGCTTTAATGTAGATTCAAGCAGATCACATCTAGTATGGCTAAATCTTACTTCACCAATAATGTCAACAGAAGCCCGTGGTAACTGCATCATCTTAATTGTTTTGCTTGGATCCCTCATATAATCGGCTACTACTGCACTGACATTCTGCAGTTATAATTTACAAAAATATTACATAGATGAATTATATTCAAGTATAGAAGACGTTGTTTACTTGTGATAAGCAAGTTTTAACTTTTCAGTTATACCTGATGAAAGGAACGCAGTTTCCCTTTCAAAGCTGCATCACCAGATTCTAATAGTGACTTAGTTTGCCACTTGTCTACTGATTTATTTCTAAATGGTGCTATTCTGCAAATTAATATGAAACGATATATTAGATAAAATACTTTTTCGGTTTTACCCTATGAGCTATGAAATGAAGTTTGCCGTACGTACGTACATACATACGTAACTCAATATTGACACATAGATTAACCAAATAAGACAAAATTTCAAAACATATGTACACACAGAAGAGCATTAGATCTAGGTTTGAAGTTGGAACACCACTAACTAATTTCGGTGATCAACATGGGTAATGCAGCCCACAAAAGCAATTTTATCAGAAACAAACCTGCAATTTAAACTGTGTATCTTGGACCAATATTCATCAACCACCCCATCGATATCACCAGATAAATCCTTTTTCTTGTCAGATTGCACAATGTTTCCTATCATAGTTTGAACACAGTAGCATAAGCAAGAAATATTCAGCACATATATGAGAAAAAGAAAAACTTCAACAGTTAAATTAAGGCTGTCAATGGATAACCGAAAAATCCGAAATCTGTATTTGTAAAGACAATAAATATCCTATATCCGAAAAAATGGATACAGATGCAGATACGAAGGCATCCACATCAGAAAATTATCCACCCAGTTTTTGTTAACATTATAGTTCATTTTATGTGTTATTCAATGCAGTAAAATATATGTATTTATTTTTTAGCAAGTTAATAGTTTACATTGTATGCATTTAATGCACATTATTTACTATCTTCATATTTGCTGATTTCGCATACCATTATAATTTGTGGAATTGAAATTTTTTTTACGATAAATCAAAATTTCCTATTTGTGTTTCTTGAATTATCGATCGTTAGCAAACATGATAATTATCTGATATCCATCCATATCCGCGGATATCCGAAAATGATTGTGGATGCAGATATGGCATTATCCACATCCAAGAATATCCGTTGACAGGAGTAAACGGTTTATAAGTTTGATAACTGAACTAGAAAATAATCAAGGGTGAAACTTAGGAAGCAAGGTAGTATATGTGCATAAACTGCTTATTTCAATCCAAAATTGACAATGAAGGACAGTTACGATCCCTATTCAAAAAGGGTTTAGCTAAATCCCCTTTGGATGTGGATGCGGATTTGGCACTATATGCATTTGAAAGTATCCGTTGATATTACTAAACTGAAGCCGAACATCTTTTCTACTACTTATTTTGATTTGCGATCATGATGTTTTATTTTCAAAACTGTATGCATATATGCGCTTTTTTTAAAGCACAAAATTCAGAGTAATAGCAGTTTTTAACTGCAAAATTTTTGTGCAAAAGTACAAAAAATAATGTTCAAGCCTAAAAGGCGTATCAAAAACGCAAGGCATAGGCCTCGCTGACTACGATGAGATTTAACAAACAAAACTACAACAAAATGACGCTTCATAAAAAAATAGTTGGATATTTGTTTTCTTCTGTTGCTTTTTTTAATACACTTGAACTATCTTGTCACATGGAACAAAAACACAGGGTGCGACGTCTACTTATAGAGAGTGCCTATACTTCATAAGTCAAACTAAACTTGTTCAAGCAGAGCAAAAATTTCAATAGCTAGCAGATCACATACGATAAGTTTATATCATCTTAAAACATGGATATGTGAGAACAAATGATCTATTGCAATTTAGTTACATTACTTGAACATCAAAAGTTAATAATTCCACCATAACCTTACCAGTTGTTCCTTGAGTGATCGATGGATTCTTTTCCAACAAAGCCTGATCAATTTTAGGAGTATGAAAATTTATTTCATATATATACATGTAAAAACGGTAAATTCAAGCAAAAAAAGAAATACCTCTTGTAAGTCCAACATACTATCTAAAGTTTCTTTACACGATGATTCTAGGTCAGAATAAGCTTTATCAACTAGTTCATCTGCGCTGCAAAATGACGACCTAATAGGTTCCTGGTATGTCCAATATGTTGTAACAAGTATTATATACAAAGTATAATGAATACTTCTAAAGCAATGATTCTTTAACAAATGCTTACAGGCGATCCAATTTTATGAATAAACATACCAGGGGTAATCTATTTGAATTGGAGAATGCTTTTTGCAATAACAATCTGATGCACAAAGCTTTTTTCCATAGTACCTATACAGGGGAAGTATAAGAGTTGATCTGTTAATGTATCAAAATTACATAGCACGATTTATTAGTGATTTTGAAATCTTGGTAACAGTACATGGACCGTTATAAGCAAATAAATATGCATGATAGTTGGAACAGTTTAATGCCAGTTGATTGATTTTTTCCCCAAAGAACACATAATTTAGTTGGTAATCTCAAATCGTTAATCCTACATTTCTATAATTGGATTAAATGTGCATCTCTAAATATTAACCATGTTATCAATGTCGATACCTTTTGATTCTTCACAGCTAAACCTTTAAGGACTTGCTCATCCTTATGATGCTTTAGACCGCTCATCAGAACACTATTTGAAACAAAAATATTAACAATCGTTTAAGTACCATGAATGACAATTCATAAATTGAATAACAATTGAACATTCGAAAATTAGTATGCCATGAGAGGTATGAAGAATATTCAGTTTCCAACAAATCTATGATACCAGATGATTTCATACGATAAAAACATGTGAACGATATAGTGCATTAAAGAAGTATAAACATGCCAGCTATCATAACATCTTCTCGTTAGTTCATAGATAAATTAAAGTGCGCCTAATAATCTAAATCATGATTTGTGATGCCTGTGTTTTTCGGAAGAAAATATATAGTTCCAAAACATGGTTTTTTCAGCACGTTGCATTAGAAACATCACTGGAAAAGTTTAAAGAAGGGGATTGTGGGCAGATAATATCATACATTATGACGTCCAACCTCTCCTACTTGACACAAAAATCTAATAAGATGCAAAAAATTATAATCTATACAATTTCTTTCCTTTGAAAAAGCAAGCCAATTAACATTATCATAATTCTTCCGCATCATGAAAAACACTAAAGATATAAGAGCTAAAGAATTAAATGTATGGATTTTACTTAACAATGATATAGTTCAAAACACAAAGAATAAAACATTCGCATGTGATGTGCTAGCTATACAGAATCAATATTAAACAGATAAAAATGAGGACAGGAAATTCCTTAATGTTTGTTGTGCAGAAGACTTGTAGTATCTTACTTATTTCTACAGATTTCATTCATTTCCTCTTCAAGTTTTTCCAACTCAGCATCTTTCATCTGCTCGCTTCTCTCACCATCATCATTATTCCCTTCCTCCTCCTCCTCATCCTCATCCTACATATAACATATAACATATCTGCACAGTTAATGCAAACATTTCTAACGACATCACTTACATACAAAGCTACAGATATACGTACCATTTCATCTTCTTCATCACTGATGTCGTGAAAATTGCTTTCGTCGCTGTTGCCATGAGGATCATTACCATTACCCCCAATGCCGTTTTCTTCAATATCACTTCCACTCTCATCATCCAACTGTTCATAATCGGAGTTTTGATCTGAATCAAAATCCTGTTCGCTGCCAGATCCAATATCAGCATCTGAGCTTTCTAACTCCTTTTCATATTGCTTAGATTTCTTCATTGGCCCCATTCTAAAAGATAACAAACAAGGACACGGTCAAGGTCCCTCCGAAGAATTTGGTTTCTCAATCTCCTGAGTTACTCATGATTTTGGTTACCTTTTTATTTAAAATGGAACTACTTTGACACAACTCAACATGTTAGCTCAGATATTAAACTTAGCCTCACATTCATCTAAATAAATTCTTTGCTGTTGTAACATGGGAAGATTTATTTTAATAAATTTTGATAGAAAATTCGAGTGATAAAATAAGTGTGTTTCCTAATGCCAAAGTCATTTCATACGACAACCAACTACCGCGTAAAGTCGTTCTGCACGGCGAACAACCGCCGACCAACATCATTTTCCACGGCATCAACACCGAACTACCGTTGTTTTATGGTTGATCGTCCTGCAAAATGGTGTTGATCGACGGTTGTTCACTATAAAAAAAAATCGAAAATGCTGTCTTTGATAGCCCCTTAAAAAATCCATTATTACAAAGAGTGTAGTGTAAAATTTTATTGTATTTTTTAGCGATTGTACAAAGGAAGATAAAGTGCCCTTAGCAAACGGTGTAATAAAAACAATGTTTGAGGATTAACTCAAATTAGTGTGCATGTTATGTCCAAAAATTCTTAGAGAGAAGATTTTCATTGATGCCTTGACTACTATATTGTGCGCTTATTTTGGAATTTGGCATTCATCAGTGATTGCAAAAATCACGAGATCGTACGTTCCAAAGCGCGATTTGGAAGGAATCGCAGCCTTCCAGATCCAAGAGTTAAGTTGCACCGCAACCCGTGTAAAATGTACGATCCTATTTCAGAACGAAAAAATCGGAGTCCAATATTGAACCGGATTTTCAATTTAAACATCGAATTGAAACAATCAAAAGAGATTTAATCCGGCATCGCGGTCTCGATTCAGCAAAAAAGAAAATAAAAAAGGAGGAATAGGAAGAAGCAGCAGCAGCAAACCTGAATTGAAAATCTAGGATTCAGAGGCTAATTGATTTATTTTTCTTTTTTATTTTCAGATTTTGTAGAAACCCTAATATTGAGGGAGGTAGATGATTGACATGAAGTAATAAGACAAGGTCGGTGTTGCCATTCGAGACGTCAAATTATCACTTAAGCCCGTTTGACCTCACAACCAACCAAATACTTCACAAATCCATCTATATCCTCCAGTTTAATTTTATTCCTACTTCATTTCCACGCGTTAAAGTTTTTTCTTTTTGCAATAAAACATCGGTTTTAAACGCAAAACTTCTCAATCGCTGTACTTTTCATCATCCGATTTTTGTTACTATTTTTTGCGAATTTACCACGGTCTTGAAATTTACTTAGATCAAAGAAACCAGACAACAAAATGATGAAGGAATTAGTCAAGAAGGTTGGAAGATGTCAAAATTGAAAAAAATAAAAAATTTGCCCAAGTTTCTAAAACGCAAATAAAGTTGACACCGACATATTTTGTACCGACATGATTGGTACTGACATATTTGATAGCAATGTGATTTGGAAACCATCGAGAATAATAAAAGGAAGGAGCACACAAATTTTGACTATTTAGAAAATAAAAACATGTCGCCGACATGGTTTGATTGGTTTTGACATGATTTTGGATCTTGATTTTGCTACTTTGGAGGTATAAAACTCAAGCTGCGAAGAATAAATAAAATTTCAACACACCAAAACATTTGGTACCAACATGTTTGGCTACATTGGAAAACGTGCGCAATGACTTACTCTTCAAAATCTGATTTGGAAGAAATGACCCGAAAATTACCAATTTCGTGCCAAATCTCGTCTGTAAATAGTAGTTTATCTTCAACTAGAAAGAGGATCGATATTCTTCATCTTCTACTATGAGAAACCGAGATATATTAGATCGTGACTCGGGTTTGACTGTAAATTATGTGTTTTGGAGAATTCGTAAATAAAACTGATTGAGTGGACGTAACCCGAAGATTTTTTTTTTTTAAATGGTACTTTATATACAACATGTCAGTAGGACAACATATCACATGTTAATAAACGTTAGAATCATGCTACGCAAGTTTCGAACTTGTGACATCTCGCACCAAAGCTGAATCGCACCAAATCCGAAGATTTTATCAAACCACTATAAAAATCTTATGTTTTTCTGTAACAACCCTGCTTTCTACGCTGTATAAATAAATAAATTTAATTAAGATAAAATTGTTCGGATTTAATTTTTGATAATTATTATTTTGAAAATAAATTCTTATTTATTTGAAGTCTAATTAATAAAAGATTTTGTTTTAATAAATTGGATTAATTTAATAAATTCTTTTTGAATAATATATGGAAATTGAATAAAATGTTTTAATTAAATATGAAATATTTTTAAATGTGAATAATTATTATTTTGTGATTAGAATAATAAAAAATAAACAAGTATTGAAATGAATGAAATTAGGTAATTATAGAAATATAATTTGCAGAATAAGATGCCAATCAATTTATATTGAATTGGAATCTATTTGCAAATAATTTTAAATTTATTTAGAGGAAAAAGAAAAGAAAAGAAAGTAACTAAAGCTGGCACAAGACTAATCAAGTCTAGCCTATTTAAACTATTATTCAAGAAATTGCTCCTTGCTTCACCAATTCAAACTTGTAACTCATTCCTTTCAGTTACTACCAAATCGAATCACATAACAAAAAAAGTTTTACGTGATGCCATACAAGCTGGCGGTGAAGGCGATCGATGCATGTGAAGGGGCGGCTCGGCTTGGCAATTGTGACTAAGCAATTGTGGACGCATGCCTGTTAATCAACAAGGAGGAGGTCACGATGTTGAAGTGGGCGTTGTTGATGAAGGCATTGAGTAGCTGCGTGCTAATGGGTGCAACGAGGTGTTGGCGACTTGGAGAAGGGTGCGTGCGAATCGTAGTGTTGGCTGCAGGTATAGAGGGGTGCAGTGTTGATTTGGTTGCGAGCCGATAGTGATGACTGCAATGGTGGAAGTTGGGGTAGGGCTACGATTGAAGCTAGGTATATGCAACGACCAATCTGATGTAACAACGATTTTTAGCCGGCGACAATGGCTGAAATGGAAGTGTCGACGCCGATGGCAGTAAATGTCCTTGCTTCGAATTTTGGTGAGTTGTTTTTTTAACTAACAACTATGGTCTGAATGTTCATTTATTTCATTATATTTCCATTGCCTATTCCGATGATTTTTCACTAACAAATTATTGGCTGAAATGGATTATTTGGTATGTTGGTTTGAAACTTGGTTGATGTTAAAATGGTTGATTGTTTGTATTGGGCAGGAGTGTCAGTTTATAAACGAACTCTATCTATTTGAGAATTAAACAATATACATTTATTTGAATATGGGTATGGTTGCTTCTATGGATATTTTATTTATTTTACTTGTTTTAAGAAATTTTTTTGAAAGGCTTTGGCAAATTAATTTAAAAGCTGAAAACCGTATAAAAGTAATTTATGAATAATTTAGTAAAGTTTTATTTAATTCTAGTATTAAACAAAAAGATACTTATAAGGCAAAAATCAGAATATATTGTTATTATTTTATAATATATATATATATATATATATATATATCGATAAAGCAAATATCTTATTTCGAGTGTTAGGATTATAAATGTTATTTAAATATTTTCAAACGAATTTTCAAGCTTTTGAAAACAAAGTACTTATTTTTTATAGGAATAATTATGGTTTTAGATATGTTTTGAATGAATAAAAATCTCATAGTTCCAAACATGGTATAATTAAAAAGGAAAATGTTTTACTTTTAATTAATTTGAGTATAATGTGAGGATTTTGAATTGTACTCTATGGTTTGAGATAAGTATAAATTCTTTTGGAGTTTATATAGTTAATTAAAAAATAGTAACTACCTATAGAAAATTATGGAAAGTTTTTTATAATGGATATTTGGTTTATAAATCGATCTTGACTGTTTTGAAATATACAAGTAAAAGTTTTAAAAAAAAATTCTATTTAAATCTTTATTTTGGGATTATACAAATAAAGTGAATTTATTATTCAATATTATATATATTAAAAGTTCTTATTTTCTTCTAAATATAAAAATTGATTTAAGAAGTTTTATTACATTTGTATGAATATAATCACTTCCCTTATTCATATTTGAATGGCTTGAAATTATTTTATAGTTCGAGTTACAAAGAATTTAAAATGATGGATTTGAATTATGTTTAATGGTTTGAAATATAAGTAGAATTATTTTGGAAGCAATAAATTATTTCACAATAGAATATGATTATAGAAAATTACATAGTTAATTAAATAAATTATATTTGATTCGTTAAATGATTTTGAATATTTTATATATGAATATAAGTGGGGTTTTTGAAAGTAAATAATAATGTTTAAACCTTTATTTTTGGTAACTATATAAACGAGGTGACATTATTTGATATATAAATGTTTTACAATAATTTATTAGTTTTGGAATATAAAATTAGTTGAGTAAAAGTTTTATTTAAAATTATTGATTTATTGAAAGGAAATCAATAATTAATTTTAATGAATTATATAAAAATTTATATAATTTTGAAAATTAAGTGGTTTACTTTTTGTATTTGTTTAATGAAGCTTTACCGTATTTTTCTGATTTCGTATTTCTTCTATATTGAATTCAGTTGTTATGAATGAATCACTGTTGATATAGTGATTTGAAATGATATAATGATGACATTCTTCTATTTGATTTTGTATTATTTCATTTTGTGTAACGATAAAATTAGAATAAATGGAGTTATGGTACCATTTGCGATGTGGTATTTGGTAATATTTCTTTGGTTATTCTTTTAACTCGTTATATTGAATACTGTGGAGGAGCGAGTGTGATATATGAGTTTTGAATAAACGGACTAGTAATGCATGGTAGTATGGGACACTCACTTTAAGAAAAAGCCAATCTAGTGATGCAAATTATTTGATGGAAAAAACCGTGACTGATTTGTGATGGATCTAACTCGAATTTGTAATGTTTATTTTAATTTATTTTTGCATTAAGAAGTCATTGCCCAATACAAAAATGTGCGACGTAACAAAAATCCATCAGAAAACCTGACCATCAATTATGTATCTGTCACGGGTATTTGAAACGTGGCTAACTTTTGTGCTAAAATGATGAAAAATGACGCCAAATGGAATTTGGACGTAAGTGGCCAATCCATCACAAATTAGTCACGTATCTGTGATTGATATTTGAAACATAACTAAAATCTAATACCTGATCCTTCACAAATCTATAACAATTATAAAGAAATTATAAAACTTTGTCTTAAATACATGTAGCTAATTATAATTTTTAGTTGCAAATTTTTAACAGAATGTCTTAATTATTCATATAGCTAAATTTAAATTATAACTGCCAATTTGTAACGTAAATTAATCAGACATATATTATATCTCATAATTTTCATTAGAATAGTACTGTAAAAAAAATATGATTCACAAATTCACAAAAAAATAATTTGTATTATTTCATAAGTAAATTTTTGAAGGAAGTATCTTTCGTATTGCTTAGAAAAAATTAAATTAATGCTATATTTATTAAGTATAACTCTTGTAAAAAAAAAGTTTAGTTTAATAAGGAGAAAATATTTTAAAGGACAGATTATCCTAGTAATTTAAGCAAAATGACAGAAGCCTATTTTTTTGCCACAAAGACAGGCTCAAAGCTCATCGTTCAAGCGTGCTTTCCATCGCTCAATTTTAGGGCATCCGCCAAAAGCCTCATTCTCTTTCACAAATCCATTTACCAATCTCCACTCCTCAACTTCTGCTGCTCTTCTCCATCTCCCGATCTCTATTACGCTTTCCTTCTCTTCTTCCACTCACCTTGCCCTATCAACTTAATGTTCAACTACCTCATCCGTGCCTTCTTTAAATCCTCCAATGCCCACTTTGCTATTCCTTTTCTTCATTCACCATTATACTTCTCTAAACTCTTTCTTCATTGACCATGCAATGGATTGATATACGCGGAAGCATTTTTCAACAAATCTGCATTATAGATGGACAATTGAACTTTTAATAAGTTTCCATTGAGAAGACCGATCTTAAAGATGTAATCCCTTATGTAGGAAGTTAAGAATTAATCCAACGAAAACACTATTATATTTCTACATAACGAGATCGCAACGTACATAATCTCAAAATTCTCTTGTTTATTATATTTCCACACGCATATATAGCTAAAATTTAATTTTACATGTTATTAACCAAGATAAAAATGTACTGACATTAGGGAAACATTATGAATGATATACAAAAGTACATAGGTCATAAAGAATACACATGTTGGTAAGAGAGGTGAAGGCACCAAGTTAATGCCTAATAGAAACATGTATTTTATGAACTTATTGACTCAACGAACACCATGCTTTCCTCCTCCAATGCCTATAGGAGTACTAGTATTTTTTCCGTTTATTACTTAATTCAAAGGAGTACCGATATAACTCTTTCCAAATTAGCTAATCAATATATATCGAAAGAATCTGGTGTGGTTTTATAGTGCCCGCTGACTTACTTTATAATGCAAAATTGATATCTAGTAGCTATATATTTGTTTGGAGTTGACGCTTACTTACTTTATAAATTATTTTGACTGCTATTTATAACAAAACCGATACATACATACATACATACATATATATATATACACACACACACGCAAAAATGATACCTAATTTCTGTTTTATATAAGTTGATGCTTTGTAAATTTAATTATATAGTTGGCCGTTATATAGGACAAAAATGTTATCAAAATAATGCAAAACCGATACTTAGTAGCAATATGATTGAAATTCATGTTTGGTTATTTTATAAATTATTTTGACTGTTATTTATAAAAAAATCGATACCTATACGTATGCAAAACTAGTACCAAATTTTTGTTTGATAAAAGTTGATGCTTTGTATTTTAATTATTTATTTTACTGTCACGTATGACAAAAGTGATACCAAAATAATGCAAAACTGATACCTAGTAGCTATTTGTTTGGAGTAGATGCTTACTTACTCTATAAATTATTTTGGATATTATTTATATTAAAACCAATACCTATATGTATGAAAAAAGATGCCTAGTTTCTGTTTGATATAAGTTGATGTTTTGTAATTTTAATTATTCATTTGACTGTCATGTACGACAAAAGCGATACTAAAATATTGTAAAACTGATACCTAGTAGCCGTTTATTTAGGGTTGAGGCCAGGTTATTATATAAATAACGAGCGTTATGGTACGCGCTTCGTACGTGATGATGGCTTGCGCTTCACGCGTGAATTGTTTTTTTGCAAATTGTATATATTTATCACATTCAAGAGAAAATGATTTATATAAATGTTTAACCATATTTTTGCATTGAAATTATTTGCTGTTAGTTTAAATTTTATTTCTAAAATGCAACATCTAATTTTTTTTCCAAATTTGAATTTTTATTTACATTATTAATTAATAATCTATTTATTGGATTCTATTTTTAAGTGAAATTAAGATTTGGTAATATTTGTAGATGGATGTTTTGAATTTGTAAAAGAACTTTATTTGTTAGATCTTATTTTTAAGTATTAAGATTTGATAATATTCATAGATGTATGTTTTGAATTTGTAAAATAAATTTAATTGATAGATCCTATTTTCAAAGGATGTTACGATTTGGTATTATGGGTGTTTTTGGTAGTTTATGGTGACACCAAAAAAGTATGATATAATGGTATTACAACTATCATCAAAGATTTTGACTTTAATTTATATAAAAACTAATACCAAAATATATGCAAAAACGATACCTAACAAGCATATAATCTGTTTGCACCATTATCTCTTAAATACAATGTGATATATTTGTTACATACCTATTACTACAAGTGATGCAAATTGCTACTGATAATATATTTTGCTTTAAATGGGATTGACTGCGGTGTACATGCTATGATATTCATCATATCGTTGAACAAAAGCCAAATACCGATCAAAATAAAACTGAACAAATGTTGGAAACAAGAGCGAGAATTGTGTATGACATATTGACAGACAATGATCACTGTTGGAATTTAGCGAAGTTCATGTCAACACTAAAAGAAGAAGATATATAGAGTGAATTTTTTGTAAAAACTGTTGTGATGCTCAGTTCAACTAATATACATTTGTGATATCGTGTTAGAACTAACTAAATTTTGATTTGTTTTAATGTAGATATAAACACTTGTTGAAATAATGTCATTTTTTTTGTAAATACTACGATCTTATTTCTGATATTATATTAGATTTGTTTAACTTTTCTTACACGTGAGGTTATGTTATGATTGTATTTTATATTAATTTATAGCTGAAAATGATAGTATAATTGTAAGATTTGGCGATACAATATTTCCAATTGCAGAAGATTTGGAAGATATTGTTGATTTCAATGATATAGTATTCTCAGTTGCAGAAGATTTTAAAGGTATTTGAGATAATTTCTCAAATATATATTGCATCTTTATAGCATTAAAGAGAGTAATAAATTAACTATGTGTGAAGAAGAATTATTTTGAGAGATTGAGATAATCAATTAATTACCTAATTAGCTGATTAAAGAAGGAACCATATCAGGTGCATGTAAATTGGGGAAAACTGGAAAATCAAATAGATAAACGTTTCATGTATGAGTAGGAGAATTAATGAGGCATTGATTTATGACCATAAATCAATTACAACCCCAAGTAATAATCTCTATATAAAGGCAGAGATTAACATGAGTAGAATTATCTCTGTTAGTTGTATTTTTTATTATTCTTCTCCATTATCAATCTTGTAAAACTTTCTCCTCTTACAAAGTAATAAAATATTCTCTCCCCAAGTGGATGTACACTACCTCGTGGTAGTGGAACCGCTATAAATCCGTGTGTTATTTTCTTTTATTGCTTGATCTATGATTGCTTTTAGCTGGTGACTATCGGTTATTTGTTTTGCTTCACCATTAATCCAGTCCTATTTGTTTTTCCGCAAGGTTAGTTTTTTATTCCTAAGGCGATCTTGAGGGATTTTCTCTCCAACGGTTTGGTATTAGAGCGACATGGTTGATTGAGAAAGGGTGTTAGACATTATAGCAGGAGATGGAAAGACTATAATGGTTGTAGCAGGACCCTATGTTAGAGGGACCTATATTGCATCAGGATCTAGTTTAGCAATAAAGAAGTGAAATGGTGATAAAGACTTTAAGAAGTCGCAATGGAAGATGAAAGTTGTTCTGATGAGGAAAGAAGTTTATCCTGTGATGTTTTCTCCTAAGGAGTTGACGGTTAAAATTCAGCCGTAGAAAGGAAGAAGATGGAAAAATGAGCGTTTACTACTTTGCAATTAGCTATGAGAGAAAATGTTATTTTTGAGATTAGTGGTGAAACTACTGCTAAGGACATTTGG
This sequence comes from Allium cepa, assembly GCA_030765085.1. Lineage (NCBI taxonomy): Eukaryota > Viridiplantae > Streptophyta > Magnoliopsida > Asparagales > Amaryllidaceae > Allium > Allium cepa. Next base: position 1,043,556,021 of record CM060937.1, read on the forward strand.
ACCAAGTTGGAAAATCTCTATTTGAAGAAATCTTTGACTAACCGTCTGATTTTGTTGAAGACATTTTCACCATGAGGATGAGAGATGGTACTTTTATCAAAGAGCATATAGGTTTCTTCGACGATCTTAGTGATGAAGATGAAGACTGTGGATTTGGAGGTAGATGAAGTGCATCTGGTTATGATGCTCTTGTGTTTCCTTCCGGAATGTTACACATGTTTCGCTAACAGGCTTATCTTTACGAGAGATACTTTGACCATTGAAGATGTGAAGTCGGGTCTTCTATCCGAGGACTTGAGGGATCAGATAAAGAAGATTGGTGAAGGTAGAGGAGAAAGTAGTAGCCAAAGCCTATTTGCTACGAGAGGGGGAGAGGAGAAGAAGAATTGGAATTCTAGTGGGTGTTTCAAATCTAGAAAGCCCGGTAATAATTATAGAGGAAAAATCTAATGATGGAAAGTGTCACCATTATAAGAAACCAGATCATTGGAAAAGAGACTCTCCTGATTGGAAGAAGAAGAAGAAGGAAGAAGATGGTTCTTCATCATTTGTAGTGGAGAAATCTGTATTCGATGACGTGTTATCTACAGCTATATTGAATATATCAAACCATTGGGTGCTTGATTCAGGGGCGTCTTTTCATATGATGCATAATAGGAATTGTTGGAATTGGATTAGCCCGCAGCGGAAAGTATGGGTGGATTTCAAAAAAATTACCCTATTGGATCTTTTATTGGGCCTATAAAGTCTAATTCATTCAGAACAATTCTAAATTTGTTCTAAATAAAATCATGTATTTTATTTAAATTTAAATATTTTGTAATGTAAAGTTAATTTAATGACTTAATATATATACACACACACATATATCATATACATATACATATGTGCGTAACAATATAATACGTAAATAGTATAACATGCACGTATATAGATGTTGGAATTTACATCGTAACAGACACATTAGCTCATTTTGTATGTAGTGTATGTTGTCTAAATATGTGCATAAATCTATAATGCAAAGTATATTTATATAAATATATGTATACATAGATTCAAAATATATTTTATAATTAAAAGTCTCAAACTTAAATATATATAATTTAAAACATTTGTATAAATATATACATAATTAAACATATAAAATTATACATACATATGTATATAATAATTAAAATTATATGTATATTAGGTTAAATAAAATGTATATATATGAATAACTAATTACATTTAAATACTTAATATATATATATATATATTAAAATTACTTCGAGATCGAAATTAGCATAACAAATATAAAAAATAATTTATAATTTTATCATTACTATATATATAATAAATAGTCTTGATCATAATAATTAAAAATATTAGTAACAAATATTAAAAAAATCAAATTTTAAAAGTAACGAAAATTTAGAATCATAAAATACAGGTTTAAATTTTTTTCATGATTTTTTGAAATAAAATATTATTTTTAATAAATAAAACAAATATTCAACCGAAGTAATTTAACTATTAAAAATATCAATATTAACAAGAAATTTTGAAATTTTTTCCATGGATTACTTCATAGATTTGGTACTTTTAAAAAATATAAAATTGAATTTTAAGTGCAATAATTATTTTAGATATAATAACCAATTCAAATAATCAATAAAAGATAATTTAAATTATTTATATATGTATATGTAATTTATTTTATAATTTTATAATTCATATTATGTATAAATAGGTGTAAGGAAAAATTCTAAGCTATTTATATATTATAAATATACATATATGTAGTTTTATGTTTAAAATATACATTAGTCTATATTTAAATTAATATATAAATATATATAAAATAATCAATGGTGACAAAATTTAATTTTTACAGAAAATTAGATTTTTTTATACATAAATTATAAAAGATAATAATATAAGCACGCACATAACCAAACTAATTTACATATACCTACGAAATCTTACATAACTAGATACATAGCATTATTACACACACGCGAATTTGGGATTAATCAATATTAAATCATAAAACATGATATGATTACTATAATATATAAATAAAATACCAATTGATGATGCCTTTGAGTCCAATTGAATTAATGAATCCCCTTCTCTAGTTATGCTTGATCCATCAGATTGCAAGTCTGCAATCGTCGACCTTTTCTATCAAATAGTGTTTTTAGTTAACTTGAATTGATTTGAGATTCTTACAACTGGACTGAGAATTAATTTCGGCAAAAAAACTTGATGATTATGGCAGCCAAAAGTTGTTTTTGACTAAGGGTTTAGAGATCCATATATATAGCCTTGTACAAGAGAGATATTAGGACAATCTCATCACTTATTCTCTCTTAATCTTAACCATCTATCTCTAGGTCTAATCCTAAGTTTTAGCCACCTCCAATAACTTGTTAAAAATTAAAATTTTCAGTCCTAATGATGGGTTTTAAAGCCGTTTAAGCCCAAGTCAAAATACTATGCAATTAAATCTAATTTAATCGCTTGTCGATATTGTATATCGATCGATATATTTATGGCTATTATTCATATATATAAAATTATTTATTTCTCAAATCATATTCAAATTTTATAATTAATATTTCATAAATATTAATTATTATAATTAATTTTATAACAATTATAAACTAAGTAAATCGTTCGGTCTTAAGGGAATTTATCATTTCAGCCGTGTAACTCTTAAATGTAAATTTGGTTGGCGATTAACATCGAACTATTCTAATGTTAACGTTCACAGTCACTTAGTAGGTGGTGTGACATCATGGCCAAATTTATCGCTTACTCATTTTCAATAAATATTCAATTTTTGTTTAATAAGCGTTACCTGATTGTGACATATTTTTACGCCGATTCTCTTCGTCAGAACTATATCACTTTGGACTTATAGAATTTGGTAATGGTCAAAATTCTAACCTCATCCACATTCAACTTTATAGTCCAAATACGTCCTTGGTTCAATAATAATAATTATTATTAACTGAAATGCTCTAACCAGATACTTTAACTTTGAGTTGACTTGAATTGAATATGATACTAACCGCATATAACCGAGGAGACGAATCCTCTCTTGAATAGTGCTTCACTTCTCCACTCGACCTAACTATAGTCACTCGATGGATACTATGCCATGATTTGGCTATAATCAAAGCAGAGCTTTTATATTGAAGATCCACATATTCGAGCTTTTATATTGAAGATCCACATATTCGAGCTTTTATCATGAGTAATATAATGCCCAACATTTAGAGAGAGTTATGTACTCCAGTCTTAATGGATACATCGATATCCAGTCTCGCTGCATCTTGATTAGGAACATAAAATGACATATTTTTTCGTTGTGATAAATTACTCACAGTTACAACACTTTGTAAATAATATCACAAAATATACAATTTATGGATTTTTCTATTAAATATACTTTTAATTAAGTTAATTAATAATTATATTTAGTATACAATAGGAAGAAAATACCTTTTATTCGAACAAGATTGGTCAACAAGTTAGATATATGTAACAAATTACATAATTGCCTCTAGGGCTTACCCTAACTCTATCAATCTCCCACTTGCAATTGGGGTCAATTATGGAATCTAACTCCAACTTCTCCAATCAGTTTTCCCAAAACCAATTAGGTCAGTCCCTTAGTGAATAAGTATGCTGTTATGTTTTAATTATCTACTTTGTCAATTAACTCTCTTTGACACTGATGAACAGCCTTTATCATGTGGAACGATTCGAAATATGTCTTTCGACTTCTAGTGAGCTTTAAGTTCTATCATGACCAATTCCATGTCATTGTTTTCTTATAACAATGTTATGGTATTCTCAATATTTGAAATCACCTTTGGTTCAATTATAAATTTGTGCATTTATATCTATATACATTGGTTTATTGTAGTGCTATTGGAGTAAATGTTCTCAATGTTTCATTAAATCGACCACAATCACTTTTATCTTGAAACATTGTCAAATTAAAGATTTTAACTTGAATTTTATCATTGACATGTTATACTCAATATCACTTGTAAAAGTTTGTGTCCAGCCGTTCCATCATAATGAGTTCGTTGTTTCTATAAACAATTCTCTAGTATTTCATAAATATACGAGAACACCTTAAACAACCATTTAGTGATATGAATTTGGATTTTATATTTTCTCTATGTATCATGTACATAAACAAAACACAATATCACACACAACATTCTTTGTATGATAATTTCTACTGTTAATGCATAAGGAATCCAACTTACATGTTCTCTTATTTAATAGGGTGCCCTTGTATATCATTTTAGAACAATCCTTATATCTTTTATACTCACCATAAAGACATCATTTACAATCTAAGATTGAGTATTAAAACAACTGAAGTTGATTTTAATACAAGCATATTTAAAATCAACAACGTACTTATAGTTTAGAAATATCAATGTACCTTTTAATGTTCTTTCTTATGAACACATGCTTTGTGACAGAGCGACTTTTCGATGCTCGAAAACCGACATCAATACGTCCACTATATCAACTGCCGAACAATCGAAGGCCGGAAAACCGTACCGTTAGGGTTAAAGAAGAAGAAAAAGATAGAAGAAGAAGAAAAATATAGAACAGAACAGAAAGAAAAGCAATATCAGAATCTAACAATCGCAGCGGAACAACATGTAATAGACAAATGAATAATCATTAAAACAAAAGAACTGTAAATTTTATACATTACATCACATTATATTACATTACTTCATCAGAGTGTACAACAACAAACAACAACAAACAACGGAAAAGAAATACTATATACTAGTGAATACGCCATGCCATCCAGCTTGCCTCCAGCAACTCCTGAATTCCAGAATATCCTGATAAACCTGACTCTTAACTGCCCGTATGGAAATTGGTGGGCACCCAGAGTTTAGGAAGGAAAACAATAAACTCCGAGTCAGTCATGTGACTGGTGTGAGAACTTAAAACAATTTATCTTTAAAATAAAGAACATGATAGTTTTAAAATAGATTCGCCATGCTTTTTAGAAAATGAGACTACCATAAGGCCTCCCGCACACACACACACAATGCAAACGCAGAATCGGAGGAGATTTCTCCTTATGGTAGTCAAAGATGCTTGATACACATTAAAAAGAAACATTTGATATTATTACTAGTGCATAGCGTAGGAAAAATCATTTCAAAAATAAAGATATAAATCTTAGCCAGCATAGGCATTTCGCACTTATGCCTACTATAGCTACCATACAAACAGTGGTGACCACCATAAGTGAATGATAGGTTCTACAACTAAAACCGTACAATATCGTATTGTTTCTTTGGATTTCCAACAAATGGTCAGGCCAAGGAACTTCCCATTGCCACATGGGTACGCCTCTGGAAAGACGACCCAAGAACCTAACCGGATCTCTGCCAACACAATGCCCGGTTACCCCTAACTGGGTAACTACTGACACGAATATGTCATTCCCCGATCGTAACCGACCTATATCCGAGGATCCTCGATTTCCAAGAACCACAAAGCAATAAATTTGCAGCAACAACATAGGTTAAGTATCTGGGCTCCATACCATGATACCACCTCTATCCAGCAGGAATGACATACACTAAAGGGGCGCTACACCCTAATAACCTTGCCGCATCCTTCCTGTTTTGACCATTTCCGGGGTGTGAGGTCCGACGAAGTCTCGTCCACAAAGCCACGCTTTATACAAAAGCCGTGCTTTGTTCAACAAATGCTCAACAGCACTTCGTATGCCTCATTACCAATTTGGAAATGTACCACTAGTAACCATCAACTACATAACCTCTAGGGTGTTAAGCTAAGAAAATAAATTCTCCACCACCAACGGAAATATATTTGATAGAAACCAGCTTTACATCTCAAATTGTAACGTCAGACACACATCCATACAAGTCCGTTCCGGGATCGAACGGAACCGAAGGCACTTCCAAAGAAGTCCTTGCAATCCGGATATTCACTAATCACGACCGGACTTCCCATCACAAAGGGTAATAAATTTCTATATCGGAGATCAGCCGATGCAGAAACATTCGACGGTAATCCTTCTGTTTTCACAAATATCCGGTCTTCAACACCGGTCATCAAATGCAATTCATAACGACGTATCACATATTCAGAATGGGTTATACGACCCCAAGGTCCTTTCCCGGCTAACCCGAATAGTGAGCGCTTATTCAAAAATAAGTGTGGCATTCAAATTCAAGCAAATCACAACAAATACCCATTCAAAGGTAAATATTAATAGTCAGTTATTTAACTATCAATAGGTATGCTCAACATCACCAGATTCCAAAAAAAATTCCAAATTATTTATTTTCCAAAATATCTTCACTAGATATATAATTTCCACACTTCAACCATTTGAAAACAATTTTCAAATCACTTTTCACCTTTACCACTTTTGAAAACAAATTTCAAACATTTTCCTTACGCGGAAATACTTTCATTTCAACATGGTTCATTTAAACCAATTAAATAAATCCTTAACGATTTACCTTATATTTACGTTTCAAATCCGTAAATTTATTCCCCACTTCAAAAATAAATCAATGTTTATTTTTAAACAAATTTCTCTTTACTTTATAAATTCCATAGTGAATTTACAATTCCTAAATATCTACGAATATACAATTTCCAAATCGATTTCTAATATTCATTTTTAATTTATCTTTAAAAGATAAAATCTTAAAATATTCACGTCACATTGGAAAACATTTCCATACTTATTTAATAATAAGTAATTTACAAATCCATTTATTTTCAACACTTCGAAAATATTCAATATACTTAAATCGAAATTAAGTATATATTTCATTCTCTAAGAAATCATTCTCTTAAACACATTCGTTTGGGCCAAAATGAATGTTACGTAAAACATCGTTACGACAACCCAAAATCGCTAGTATAGGGATTCGAAATTAAAATAGATATATAAATCCCAATACTATACAAAACATTTCCTTTCGGAAATCATTTACTATAACAACAGTGTTATAGTCCACCATTTTCTTATTTCTCGAAAACATATATTTCAACAATGAATGTTGAAATCTATATATTCGATTCATAATACATTTTAAAACATCTTTTTAAAATAATTAACTTCATTTATAATATCGCTTTCCCAAAACATAACCATTTTATTTAATAATTGTTCACTGTCCAAAATCGTGAATATACTTCACTAACCAAATTTCAATATTTCTACACATTTTATATAAAGAATAGTTCGCTATCTAAAATCGCGAACATACTTCTTTTAATAAATTTCTATATTCAATTTATCAAATTCCATTGATTTCGAATTTATAAACAATGTCTATAAATTCCATTTCTATTTATAAACTTCGATTTATAAATCTTCTTTATTAATCCAATTCAATTTATATATCTCAAATATATACCAAAAGTCCATATTATAAGTTAAATACTTATTATTCATTTATTTACAAAATCGTTCTCTTTAAAACTTCTATTACTTATAAGATTCATTTATATTTTATAACAACTTTAACTTATAAAATCTCCTTTATTAACAATTTCCATTAATATCCCATTTAAATGCCCAAAATCCAGTTTATAAGTTGATTACTTATAAATCTTTTATTTTACAACATCTATTCATTTTATAATCTTCACAATTTATAAATCTAATTTTTTTAATGAAATCCATTTTATACTTCATTTTAACACTTAATAAACTCATTTTATAATTCCAATATTATATATATATATATATATATATATATTATTATTATTATTATTATATCAATGTTAAAAATCTTTTATATACATCCTTTATAATAATTCAAAAATCCAAATTTAAACTATTTTATAATCTATTTATTTTAAAAATCACCTTTTGGTTATATTTCACAAAAATCTTAATTTTTATAACATAAAAATTTATAACGTTTTAATTATTTAAAATGAATCAATTCAAAAATTTAATAAAATGTATACTTTGAAAAATCATTTTAAAAATCCTTTTAAAATCAAAATCATTATTTTTAAACTTTAAAAATGGATCCGATGATGCAACAACACCCAATAGTCAATCATGACAACAAACATCATATATCATCATATGATAATCAACAAACATCAAAATATCTGTAATCAAATAAATACTGGTGAGGAATCCAGTTGGATCCCTCCAACCTGTTTCCCTACATCCAAAGATGTTAGCACAATACCAATTCCGTTCCAGTACGGAATATCGCGGTATATTAGATTTATAAAATATTATCCGCTATTGTGCGGCGCAATAGGGTCTCATCCGCTATATAATGTGGGAAAATCAACTCCAAATACATAAATAATACTAATTCCATACAAGTTGGAATTATCGCGGTATATGTTTTTAATAAATAACATCCGCTTACTAACGGCGTATAATGTCTATTTAACAATCAATAGATAATAATCATTATTCAAACATACAATCAAGAAATTTTAAATCTAACTATTTAAAATTTAAATCGAAACAATTCGGTTGAGTGAGAAGTTCTCACCTTGCTTCCAATTCAGTTGCAGCGTTTTATTTCGAATAAAATTAAACGAGCGTTTAATTTTACCCAAAATTCTCACTAGCCCCAAACGACTCCAATCTAGTTCCATAGCGTAGTGTTCGCCCATACGGTTCCAACGCAACTGGTTTCGTCCAAAACGGACCTCGTCTGAACAAGTTACAACATTTTAAAGATTACACGATTTATAATATAATTTATTTACATTTTCTTTTTAAATTTATAACCTAGCTCACATCTGCCATTGATTCCCTTGCCCACACATCTGAGCCGCACGCACCTATCTTATTCCCTCCCCCACATTCCTTTCCAGATAATAAAACGCACGTAACCCATACCCAATTCACGAAACTAGGGTTTAAGGCCGCACCCACATCGTTGACTTTGAAGACAATCAACAACCTCCACTTCGCCGCCGATCACCACGCCTACGATCGGCCAGAGGAGCATCAAGCTCGGCCTCCTCCTCTCCCCGAGAATCATGCTCGAACCACGCACGTACGCGGCCAACTAGCTCCCACTCCGTCGCTCCAAATCAAATCACAACCGTTGGATATGCCGTATTCATCGAGCTCTACACTTTTCTAGTTGGAGGTTTCTTGTAATTGTTGATAGTTTGAGAGATTTGGAGGGAGAAAGATGATAGATTTTCGGCCATTAAAATTTAGGGCCGGCGGCTGAAGAAGATAGCTAGGGTTTTGGTTTCCTTTTGCAAAAAATGAAATATGGGGTGCTTATATAGAAATTCTGACGAACACTATTCATTCCGGATTTTTCGAACTCCAAACGAAACGTGTCGGTTGGCGTTTCTAAGGTTTACCCCGCGTTTCGAACACAATGGAACGTGTTTCGGAGGCTAATTCGATCATCTGTGCGAGTTACGGTAATAAACGATCAATTTTAAATTAAATCGATTTAAACCAAATTCTATGGGTTTTGGCTTGCCCCGGACAAACCGTAAATCCGATTGACACGAAATTTGATACCATATAATAATATCACATTACGGATCCGATGAAACTAGTTTCTTCGAAATCCGAGTCTGTTTGAAAAATGCCTATTTTAACTCGTCAATTTAAATATTAAAATATTCAGTTTTCACAATATAACTTTTAATTCGATTTTAAAAGTTCTATAATATCATTCTAACTCCAATATGATTAAATAAAATTTTACAAATCAATTTTAATCATATTAAACCCAATTTTCAATTATTTCTGAAATTTCAACTATTAAATTATGGATTTAATTATCCAATTAAATCCAATTATTCGAAATAAAATTTATTCGACTGTTTAATTTCACTTATTAATATTTAAAATCAATTAATATACAAATTTTAATTGACAGAAATTCTGGGTTGTTACAAACTTCCCCCCTTAAAAGAATTTCGTCCTCGAAATTACCAAGAAAAAGTTACAGAATCCATTAACTTTCCAAAACAAACCATTCAAATTGGATTTTACTAATCTCTTAAGTGTTTAACTTTTCCAAAATTCATAGTTAAACTTCTTACAAAATCTTTACTAAGTTTCCAAATCCAAACTTAGTTTTCAAAAAAATTTCCAATTTTTTCAAAAATATTCTAAGGCCTTAAATTTTCGAAAAAATTCGCCAGAGTCTCCTTTGCGCGGCTCGATCCGAAAAAAAAATGACAGTATATATATCACAAATGCACATCTCATCAAGTGATGAGGCATCCCGCAGGGGAAAAAGTGTAAAAGTACGATATTTAATCCGAGATATGTACCTTATTTATTATCAGCGAGCGTATACGGCTAATATAGCGCGAAAGCGAGCTCCAAATGCGAAGCAAGCGCAATCCGCACCTACTAAACACTCAACAAACCATGAGAACATGCATATATGAAAATAATATCAATATACATCATATAGCAACATAACAACTACATGTGCCAACATAGCAAAGGCAACAAAAGCAACAAATGCAACCATCAATCAACTATCATATAACTATCATCCAACAAATTCATAACCAAATCAATATAAATTCACTTCTCATTAATATTCATTGAATTGGTTTTCATTTTAATCACATTTCATTTGTTAACATTGGATGTTATTACTAACATTCACTTATTCATATTCAATTAGTTTACATTCACTAATTTATATTCAAGTTAGTTTACTTTCCATTTAATCAAATTCAATTTCATAGCTTTCTATTTATCAATTCAACTTCATTAACACTTAATGAAATATACCCAATCAATTAATAACCATATAACAACCAATGTATATTCAACATAACCAAATTTATTCAATTTACATTTCTTTACATTCAATTTGGTTCAACATTTTTAATTCCAATTGGTTTATATTAAGTTGATTTTCATCAATTATTCAACTTCCAATAACATTAGCTTTTAATGAATTAACACTTACATTCATTATTTCATATCAACTTATTTACATTCAATTGATTAATATTTCATCCATTTATCAATTCAATTGCTAATTCCTTTAACAATATAAAGTTGAATTTCATTTACATAACTCAAGTTCAAATTGATCACTTCTCTTGATTAATTTACTTCGATACCAAAATCAACTTTGTTCAACATTATTTAAGTTATATTCCATTTCAAACATCATTTGTTTAACTTAACTTAGATTTCCACTTATAAATTCAATTCAGATTTCATTTCTAAAGTAAATTCCTTTTACTTTTACCAAAGTCAAATTTTATTAACTCGTATTATTAGTTCAAGACTTATTTCACTTATATTCATCAATTTCAATAGTTTATCTAGTCCAAATCAATTTATTTAACTTTCCTTTAGTTAAATTTCAAATCACATGTCTTTGAGGACAACTTAAATTTATTTCAACTTGGATTTTATTGATTTACTTATACTTACTTTAATTTAACTCCATCTTTTAAGTTAAATTTATTCTATCAAAATTCAAATTGTATAAGTTATCAACTCATTTATCATTCCTATAAATATTTTAAATAGGATTCCAGAGTCTTTTCAATCTTTCAAAACCATTTTTGAAACCAATTCAATTATCCTTTGAATTTCAAAACTCAAACTCAAATTTTCCAAACAACTTCCATTTAAAATTATTTGGCAGCAATCCCTCTTTTGGAAACCCGAAAATGAACACCGATGATGTCGCGGTCATCATCGGAATTATTTTCCAGCGACCGAAAGAGTTTAGAGCTTTAATTTCTCCAAAACAATTTTCCCAAAATATCAAATCCTTTCAAAACACTTCTCTGGAATTTTATTATAAATCATATTTACGAATCTTTTACTTATATAATTTCACCTCTTATATATAAGATTATTTCGCAAGTGTAAATCATTTTAACTATAATTCCATACTTATAATTCTTCGTTTATACAATTTATTCTTTTACAGCTGTTGTTTTTATTTAACTTATTCAAACAACCAAACAATCAATTCATATACAATTTAATAATTCTGAAAAATTATTCCTTATATATAAAATATAATCAAGGTAGAATTATTTCATTTACCCTATTTAAAAACAATATAGTGTCAAATTGTTCTGTACAAGTGTTTAGAGATCCCTATCAACAACGTTAATTACTCATGTTGACCAGAATCCATATACCACTCAACAACCCAACCATCACAATATAAATCAATTTATATTTACTAACAAATACGCGCTCGTATCTATTATTACACTCAAACTCATTCTAGAGTACTACTGACTCCATCTCTAAAGAGTAATTCCCAACAGAGTCATGATTGTCGCTTAACCATACGCTTTGATACCAAATGTGACGGAGCGACTTTTCGATGCTCGAAAACCGACATCAATACATCCACTATATCAACTGCCGAACAATCGAAGGCCGAAAAACCGTACCGTTAGGGTTAAAGAAGAAGAAAAAGATAAAAGAAGAAGAAAAATATAGAACAGAACAGAAAGAAAAGCAATATCAGAATCTAAAAATCGCAGCGGAACAACATATAATAGATAAATGAATAATCATTAAAACAAAAGAACTGTAAATTTTATACATTACATCACATTATATTACATTACTTCATCAGAGTGTACAACAACAAACAGCGGAAAAGAAATACTATATACTAGTGAATACGTCATGCCATCCAGCTTGCCTCCAGCAACTCATGAATTCCAGAATATCTTGATAAACCTGACTCTTAACTGCCCGTGTGGAAATTGGTGGGCACCCAGAGTTTAGGAAGGAAAACAATAAACCCCGAGTCAGTCATGAGACTGGTGTGAGAACTTAAAACAGTTTATCTTTAAAATAAATAACAGGATAGTTTTAAAATAGATTCGCAATGCTTTTTAGAAAATGAGACTACCATAAGGCCTCCCGCACACACACACACAATGCAAACGCAGAATCGGAGGAGATTTCTCCTTATGATAGTCAAAGATGCTTGATACGCATTAAAAAGAAACATTTGATATTATTACTAGTGCATAGTGTAGGAAAAATCATTTCGAAAATAAAGATATAAATCTTAGCCAGCATAGGCATTTCGCACTTATGCCTACTATAGCTACCATACAAACAGTGGTGACCACCATAAGTGAATGATAGGTTCTACAACTAAAACCGCACAAGATCATATTGTTTCTTTGGATTTCCAACAAATGGTCAGGCCAAGGAACTTGCCATTGCCACATGGGTACGCCTCTTGAAAGATGACCCGAGAACCTAACCGGAACTCTGCCAACACAAGGCCGGATTACCCCTAACTGCGTAACTACTGACACGAATATGTCATTCCCCGATCGTAACCGATCTATATCCGAGGATCCTCGATTTCCAACAACCACAAAGCAATAAATTTGCAGCAACAACATAGGTTAAGTATCTGGGCTCCATACCATGATACCACCTTTATCCAGAAGGAATGACATACACTAAAGGGGCGCTACCCCCTAATAACCTTGCCACATCCTTCCTGTTTTGATCATTTCCGGGGTGTGAGGTCCGACAAAGTCTCGTCCACAAAGCCACGCTTTATACAAAAGCTGTGCTTTGTTCAACAAATGCTCAACAACACTTCGTATGCCACATTACCAATTTAGGAATGTATCACTAGTAACCATCAATTACATAACCTCTAGGGTGTTAAGCTAAGAGAATAAATTCTCCACCACCAACGGAAATATATTTGATAGAAACCAGCTTTACATCTCAAATTGTAACGTCAGACACACATCCATACAAGTTCGTTCCGGGATCGAACGGAACCGAAGGCACTTCCAAATAAGTCCTTGCAATCCGGATATTCACTAATCACGACCGGACTTCCCATTACAAAGGGTATAAATTTCTATATCGAAGATCAGCCGATGCAGAAACATTCGACGGTAATCCTTCCATTTTCATAAATATCCGGTCTTCAACACCGGTCATCAAATGCAATTCATAATGACGTATCACATATTCGGAATGGGTTATACGACCCCAAGGTCCTTTCCCGGCTAACCCGAATAGTGAGCGCTTATTCAAAAATAAGCGTGGCATTCAAATTAAAGCAAATCACAACAAATACCCATTCAAAGGTAAATATTGATAGTCGGTTATTTAACTATCAATAAGTATGCTCAACATCACCAGATTCCAAAAAAATTTCCAAATTATTTATTTTCCAAAATATCTTTACTAGATATATAATTTCCACACTTCAACCATTTGAAAACAATTTTCAAATCAATTTTCACCTTTACCACTTTTGAAAACAAATTTCAAACATTTTCCTTACGCGGAAATACTTTCATTTCAACATGGTTCATTTAAACCGATTAAATAAGTCCTTAACGATTTGCTTTATATTTACGTTCCAAATCCGTAAATTTATACCCCACTTCAAAAATAAATCAATGTTTATTTTTAAACAAATTTCCCTTTCCTTTATAAATTCCATAGTGAATTTACAATTCCTAAATATATATGAATATACGATTTTCAAATCGATTTCTAATATTCATTTTTAATTTATCTTTAAAAAATAAAATCTCAAAATATTCACTTCATATTGGAAAACATTTTCATACTTATTTAATAATAAGTAATTTACAAATCCATCTATTTTCAACACTTAGAAAATATTCAATATACTTAAATCGAAATTAAGTATATATTTCATTCTTTAAGAAATCATTCTCTTAAACACATTTGTTTGGGCCAAAACGTATGTTGCGTAAAACATCGTTACGACAACCCAAAATCACTAGTGTAGGGATTCAAAATTAAAATAGATATATAAATCCCAATACTATACAAAACATTTCCTTTCAGAAATCACTTACTATAACAACAGTGTTATAGTCCACCATTTCCTTATTTCTCGAAAACATATATTTCAACAATGAATGTTGAAATCTATGTATTCGATTCATAATACATTTTAAAACATCTTTTTAAAATAATTAACTTCATTTTACAATATCACTTTCCCAAAACATAACCATTTTATTTAATAATATATTCACTGTCCAAAATCGTAAATATACTTCACTAACCAAATTTCAATATTTTTACACATTTTATATAAAGAATAGTTCTCTATCCAAAATCGCGAACATACTTCTTTTAATAAATTTCTATATTCAATTTATCAAATTCCATTGATTTCGAATTTATAAACAATGTCTATAAATTCCATTTCTATTTATAAACTTCGATTTATAAATCTTCTTTATTAATCCAATTCAATTTATATATCTCAAATATATACCAAAAGTCCATATTATAAGTTAAATACTTATTATTCATTTATTTACAAAATCATTCTTTTTTAAACTTCTATTACTTATAAGATTCATTTATATTTTATAACAACTTCAACTTATAAAATCTCCTTTATTAACAATTTCCATTAATATCCCATTTAAATGCCCAAAATCCAGTTTATAAGTTGAATACTTATAAATCTTTTATTTTACAACATCTATTCATTTTATAATCTTCACAATTTATAAATCTAATTTTTTTAATGAAATTCATTTTATACTTCATTTTAACGCTTAATAAACTCGTTTTATAATTTCAATATTATATATATATATTATTATAATATCAATGTTAAAAATCTTTTATATACATCCTTTATAATAATTCAAAAATCCAAATTTAAACTATTTTATAATCTATTTGTTTTAAAAATCACCTTTTGGTTATATTTCACAAAAATCTTAATTTTTATAACATAAAAATTTATAACGTTTTAATTATTTAAAATGAATCAATTCAAAAATTTAATAAAACGTATACTTTGAAAAATCATTTTAAAAATCCTTTTAAAATCAAAATCGTTATTTTTAAACTTTAAAAATGGATCCGATGATGCAACAGCACCCAATAGTCAATCACGACAACAAACATCATATATCAACATATGATAATCAACAAACATCAAAATATCTGTAATCAAATAAATACTGGTGAGGAATCCAGTTGGATCCCTCCAACCTGTTTCCCTGCATCCAAAGATGTTAGCACAATACCAATTCCGTTCCGATACGGAATATTGTGGTATATGGCATTTATAAAATATTATCCGCTATTATGCGGCGCAATAGGGTCTCATCCGCTATATAATGCGGGAAAATCAACTCCAAGTACATAAATAATACCAATTCCATACAAGTTGGAATTATCGCGGTATATGTTTTTAATAAATAACATCCGCTTACTAACGACGTATAATGTCTATTTAACAATCAATAGATAATAATCATCATTCAAACATACAATCAAGCAATTTTAAATCTAACTATTTAAAATTTAAATTGAAACAATTCGATTGTGTGAGAAGTTCTCACCTTGCTTCCAATTCAGTTGCAGCGTTTTATTTCGAATAAAATTAAACGAGCGTTTAATTTTACCCGAAATTCTCACTAGCCCCAAACGACTCCAATCCAATTCCATAGCGTAGTGTTTATCCATACAGTTCCAACGCAACTGGTTTCGTCCAAAACGGACCTCGTATGAACAAGTTACAACATTTTAAAGATTACACGATTTATAATATAATTTATTTACATTTTCTTTTTAAATTTATAACCTAGCTCACATATGCCGTTGATTCCCTTGCCCACACATCTGAGCCGCACGCACCTATCTTATTCCCTCCCCCACATTCCTTTCCAGATAATAAAACGCGCGCAGCCCATACCCAATTCACGAAACTAGGGTTTAAGGCCACACCCACATCGTTGACTTTGAAGACAATCAACAACCTCCACTTCGCCGCCCATCACCACGCCTACCATCGGCCAGAGGAGCATCAAGCTCGGCCTCCTCCTCTCCCCGAGAATCATGCTCTAACCACGCACGTACGCGGCCACCTAGCTCCCACTCCGTCGCTCCAAATCAAATCACAACCGTTGGATATGCCGTATTCATCGAGCTCTACACTTTTCTAGTTGGAGGTTTCTTGTAATTGTTGATAGATTGAGAGATTTGGAGGGAGAAAGATGATAGATTTTCGGCCACTAAAATTTAAGGCCGGCGGCTGAAGAAGATAGCTAGGGTTTTGGTTTCCTTTTGCAAAAATGAAATATGGGGTGCTTATATAGAAATCTGACGAACGCTATTCATTCCGGATTTTCCGAACTTCAAACGAAGCGTGTCGGCTGGCGTTTCTAAGGTTTACCCCGCGTTCCGAACACAATGGAACGTGTTTCGGAGGCTAATTCGATCATCTGTGCGAGTTATAGTAATAAACGATCGATTTTAAATTAAATCGATTTAAACCAAATTCTATGCGTTTTGGCTTGCCCCGGACAAACCGTAAATCCGATTGACACGAAATTTGAAACCATACAATAATATCATATTACGGATTCGATGAAACTAGTTTCGTCGAAATCCGAGTCTGTTTGAAAAATGGCTATTTTGGCTCGTCAATTTAAATATTAAAATATTCAGTTTTTACAATATAACTTTTAATTCGATTTTAAAAGTTCTATAACATCATTCTAACTCCAATATGATTAAATAATATTTTACAAATTAATTTTAATCATTTTAAACCCAATTTTCAGTTATTTCTGAAATTTCAACTATTAAATTATGGATTTGATTATCCAATTAAATCCAATTATTCGAAACAAAATTTATTCGGCTGTTTAATTTCACTTATTAATATTTAAAATCAATTAAATATACAAATTTTAATTGACAGAAATTCTGGGTTGTTACATGCTTCATCTGCACTTTGAGTGAAAACCAAATTATTTGATATTTTTATCAAAATACTTATTCAATCTTGATGCTTAGAAAATGATACATTCGTATCATTTCTTGGACCATATCCAAAGACTCACAAACCTAACATAGCCTACACTGACTTCGAGACATTTTTGGTTAATATGTATAAATGGCTTACTCTAAATCATTATTTAGAATTTTCTATTTCAAAACATAAGTACCAAACACTAGTCTTATCGAGCGATAATTTTGTGAGTAAATTTGAATTAACTTGAGCATGTTGAATACCGAATCTGTTATGTCAATTTCAACAACTGAAATTTACGATATTATTCTTATCAACATTGCTCATTTAATTCCAAACACATTAATCTTTCTAATAAAGATACAGTCTCGGCCGACGGATCACATATCTTTGGTTACGACCACCAAAATCATATTTTAATAGCGTACTTGGAATTCTTTCAGATTTTCGCATCATACCATATACAGTCAACGATCTTAATGGTTTAATTGAACTGCCGAGGGTAATGTATATTTTCGACATTAATAAGAAACTCATAGTTTCTCTTCGATGTACGAGAATACTTATTAGACATTCTAATGCTATGTATTCATTTAGGTTAGTTAATTTCATTTCGTCTCATATAATCAGTTCTATCTTTGGATTGGATCACATTCCATTTAACTACCAAAAATTTCTCAAAGAAATTCCTTATGAAATTTCTATATCTTGAAACAACAATTGTTTCTCAGTGCAAATAAAATAGAGGTTCATAAACGCTTATGAACCTTTTTATTTATAAAACTGATTTTAGTTTACAAAAATTATGTTTAAAACATAAATGTTTCATTTGATGACAAACCTTTCCCAAAAACTTTTGAGATTCATATAAGTTCCCTCATGAATAATTATTACATGCAATCTTTCGACTCACACAACTTGTCAACTCCTTGGCCTAGGATATATTGGGTTTCTTACAAACTCTTGTCTTGTATGATTTTGTAAACTGTTGTTTAGATGAAATAATGTCAAACTTGTACTCTTAAGTACATGACTTTATAGAAAGAAACCAACTCAACTTCACTCACAATCAATTGTAAATTGTCTACCAGTGTCTGATTACTTCTTATCAATGCATCATTATGTATCACATGAAAGAGCGACTTATGAAATTGAATCTATATTCATTTTTAGGTATATTTGGAACTCTTTCCAATATACTCACTTATTTGACAAAATCAAATCGTTTTATTCTATAGCATGTTATTTTATTTACTTTTCTTTTATATTCTATGATTTTCTCATAAACTTACTACATGTGTATCTAATACACATGTTCATGTTAGTAATAATCATCAATGAATATAACAAAGTATTTGGAACCTTTTTGGTAAAATGTTATTGCGTACATCAATATGTATTAATTCAAAAAGTTCATCTACTCTTATGATGCTCCCAACGAATGCGTGCATAGCCATTAATTGTTTGAGATATAATTAACCTGTATCATACGATTCATAATCATATAGCAAAATTATTTCTTAAAACTACGGCTTAGTCTATAATTCCAAAACAACTATAAATAATATAGACACATATGTATTTTTATTGCATCACTTTTAATATGAAAACAAATTCCATAATATAGTTCTATTTCATAATGAATGTTCATAATACTCATATTGAAATATAGTTATATCTATTTTTCAGTCCATACCAAAAATAAGCATTATTTCACAAATAATATCTGATATATTTTACAAAAACGAATTTCGTAATTTGATGCAATCATTAGGTGTTATATGGCATGTTCCTACTATTTCCGCCATTACTATAATAACGTACTAAATTTAGAGATCCATCATTCACTTAATATTGTTAATATTGTTTACTTATTACATATGCTGCAACTAGTTTATAGTGGAGAACACTTTGATCAAATATCTTGAACTCAAAGAAATAAATGTTATAGAAAAAAATTTCTATATGAAAATACATTTCGGAATAAAAATCATATTTCATATTCCAATATCAAGTATCAATTATTGCAATCCTTGTTTCCAATGTTTCTTTATGAAGCAGAAGTGACTAGTCATTCTCTTCATTCCAACTTTACCTTAAATTACATCTATTCTTATACATTCGTTTTCCTTGCAAATGGTTAAACTATTCAAAAGAAAACCTTACTACAATATCATAAAAAACTTTTTACAAAAGTGCATTCGAATATTCTTAACATTTAAGACATCAAAAATGTTGCACTTTATGTAAACCGATCAAGATGACATTTCAATGACCGGATTCTTAGATTTATCTCGTAGTTTATGGTCTTGTGTTATATTAACACGATATGATCCTTTTGAAATCATTCAAGTTGTATACATGATCTTAAAGTACTATTTATTGGCTTATTTCGAATGAACCAACTTCATCGAAATATTATACCACACAAACTATGACTGTTCACCATATAACATTTATATGTGAAAGTACATGGATCAAATATCCATAGTCTTGAATTGCATTTAGAGTTCAAAAACTCATAAAATGCAATACATGGTCTAAACCAAATAAATATATAAGTGACCAACCTATGAATGTATTAAGTGGTTGAAATTAGGCACTTGCATGGGTATAGAACCATTATATAACATGCAGTTAGAATTATTAGTAAGTATATATTATATTTCTATTTGTCAACTTTCAATTCAATTTGTTTATATATGTTAATTGACAAACATTTTATCAATCATATTAAATGCACAAATTTATCATTGTAGATAATTATAATATTATATAGCATATGTTTTTAAAATATTAGAAAGGTTAAATGTTGCCATTTCATTTTTCTATTAAGGCTCCCACTAGTCTTTTATGTTTCCCCAACCCCTAAGATGAAACATAGAAGTCTTACAACTTCACTAGTGGGTGTTAGGACTCGTTTGTTTTGGTATATAGATCTGGAGTTTTCTCAACAAATCATAGCCTCACAAACGATGGATAACTCTTTATCGGTTGCATCACATACAACTCCTAACCCATTTTTCCTTGTTCTAATCTCATTTTTGACCTTGAGTTTGTTCAACAAATAAAAAAAGATTATTCATTCATACCTACCATATCGTGGTGGCATAAGTATAGTATATGTACCTTGAGTTTACTCAACAAATACATATAGTTATCTTACCTCATCTGTTCAGTATATTAATAATACTACGCATAACATCCCTAGCTCGAGTTTGCTCAATAACAAAGGAGTATGTAAGTAATTTATTAACTTATATATATGGTAGAGGACAATATTATATTGAAGATTCATAATCTTCAATATATATATTGAGTGATATCGACTTATAAAATAATATATTTCTTATGAAATACCCCAACGATTCAAGTATCAGACACATCAGAAATCACGGGATATATATATTTACATATGTATTTGTTTCTCAAGTCTATTTGGATTTCTTTAACGTTCCACATTTAGTTTATACACATATCATATAAGTTTTATTGTTATATAACTTTAATATTTCATATTACTTATATGATAGTCTTACGTATAATATATCATTAGACATATCTATATAACATTTATAGTGTATGCCATAACCTTTATAGTGTAACACACATATATGTATTTTATTTAATTAATTAACCTTTAACTAATATATTCGATTAAACAATTTTTATTAAAATATATTAATTTTAAAATTTATCTTGCATACATACATGTATACTTATGTTATCTTAAAATTTTTATGTGCAGCTCTCTTCCTCTTCCCGCTTGTATACTACGTGTATAACGTTATCTTATACATGTATATTAATTTCAAAATTTATCAATTTCCTTTTTTTTCTTTTTAATGGCAGCTCTCTTCCCGATTTTTTTTCTCTTTGCCCTATTTTGACTTTCCGCCCGCTTGATGTCCTCTTCCTCTTCTCTGCCTCCTCCATCGCCTACTCTGCCCTCTATTGCCCCACCTCTCTCTGGCCATCCACCCTTGCTCCTTCTCCCTAATCCCCATACTTCCTACCCCTTTGACTTGTCCTCTTGACCCTATCCCACCTCCTGTTTCTCACTTCTGCCTGCTATCCCTTCATGGAGCACTTTATTTAAGCATAAACCTCGTAATGCTGGTGCTTATATCCCTATCCTGATTGATCTTACCTTCCAAGATGATGCCTTGGTTCCTCCTGATGAAATTATCACTGCTGGCAGAGATGTCTGGAAAGATTATATAGTAGGGGTCTTTCTTGACAAACCCTTATCGTACACTAATGTTTTGGAGCACCTCAAGCGTTTATGGAAACTGAAAGGATCTATCAAGGTGAAATTTGACGGTTTTGTGTCTATGTTCCTTTTATCTTGCAATGAGGATAAAGAAAATAAATAAATAAAGGCATATCCTATTGTCATGAAAAACAAAGCCTTTTATCATTCAGCAGCGGAATCCAGAAATTGGTAATATTTGTGAAAGTATCAGTTCTGTTCCGATTTGGGTGCAGTTCTCTAATATCCCTGTATATGCATAGTTTCGTTTGGGGATAAATTGGTTAAGTGCTAGATTAGGCAAGATGATATGTATGGATGAATATCCTGAAAAGCTTGAAAGATTATCTTATGCTAAGTGTATGATTGAGGTTAAACCTGATAGAGAACTATTGAGTAGCTTCCCTATCAAACTTTTAGATGGTAAAACTCAAATGCTGCAAGTTGATTACTTATGGAAACCAGACATTTGTGCTTACTGTAAAAGTTTTGGTCATAAAGCAGGGTTTTGCATGTCTATGAAAAAGTTAAGAACCGTGACATTACAAATGAAAAAGTGATGAAAGGTAAACATAATTCTGAAGGGAAAGTAAACTCTAAAATAGTCAATACGAACGAAGTGAAAAAACAAGTTTGGCATAGGATTCTAAGAAACAATCGGGTGGTAAAGGTTGGTGTGAAATATAAAGGGAAAAGTGCAGTTAGAAAAGGTTCTGATTATTTACAAGTAAATAGAAGCATGCTGCAAACCGCAAGTGCTAATCATAATGTAATTCAAAATGTTCACCTACCTGAAAAGATTATGTTTGATTCTGTGGCTGATGTTGAAGACTATGTTATTCTAGCTAATAATCAATTTCATAGTTTGGCTATTTCTAAAGGAGCAGATAATGACACAACTGGTTATGTAAATGAAAATGATCAATTGAATATTAATGGCCAACTAGACATGCACGTAGCAACCATATCCTCTCATATGCATGCATGCAATTATCCTATTCATAATATACCTTCCCTAAATGCTATAAATACTTTAGACTTGACACTGATGCAGCTTGCTTTAATTTGCCTTGCCATTCTTCACCTTTTCCCCCCTCTCTCCTCTAATAACCAATCAAATTTAACCTCATCAGCTGCTACTCCACCTTCAAAAAAGAAAGCTCCCATGCACTTAGATTTGGTTAATAACATGTAATCTCATCTATCTACTCCCATTTACATAGTGTTAAATGTTAAAAATTACTCCTCTCTTATCCTTACAGCCATACCCCTCCTCTTCCTAGCTATATTTCCCCTTTTGGTGACAACTCCCCTTATTACTCTCCTCCACTCAACATACTACTTCCCTTAACACTTCTAACAATTCTTCTTCTGCTCCTTCAAATGTCAACTCCACAAGCCAGATGCTAAAGACAAAAAAGGACAAAAAACAAGAAGCACTTAACTGCTGATATGAATGAGGTCAACATCCTTAAAACCAGTTGCCGCGCACTTAAGAGTAGCACTGCCAATTCTCCTACAACTAGGAGCAATCAAAACTTGTCCCTAAAAACTGCGAATAAGTTATAATGATACATAATCTAGCTGTTTAGAATGTTAGGGGTGCTCATCAAGACATTAAGCTTAACCAAGTTAAAGATTTGATTTCTTCTAACTCCCTTCACTTTGTTGCTGTTTTAGAAACCAAGATGAACTTGTGCCTCACTCTAAGGGCTGCAAATGGTCTCTCCTTCATAACCTCCTTGAAGCTCCCTACAGTTTTATCATGATCATGTCTAACCCTTCTACCTTCACCATTGTCCCCATTATCTCCAACAAGCAACTCATTTACTGTCAAATGTTTCACCTCCCTTCTTTAACCTCCATTTTCATCACCATTATTTATGTTGACAACCTTCCTTCCTTCTCGATAAATTCTTCATTCTCACATTCCCCTCCTTGCTCAAGACACTCATCCTTTGTTAGTTCTTCGGGACTTTAACTGTCTCCTCAATCTTGATGATAGGGTGGGTGGCAACCTTGCCAGCTTCAATGAAATACACCCTCTCAATGCATCAATCTTTTCTAGCTACTTCCTTGGTACAAATTCCCTTCTTTGGTTCTAGATACTTTTGGAATAATAAAAATAGATCTGGTAGAAGAATTTTCAGTAAAATTGATAAAGCATTTTATAACCTCTGTGCTTTAACCTCCTGGCCTTCCATAACCTCATTCCTCCCTCCTCTACTTCTTTTTGATCACTCTCCCCAAATAATTTCCTTTGGTCATGCTGCCTTAAAAAAAACCTCTTTTAAATTTTTTGATGCTTGGATTCTAGATCCTAATTTTTTTGACATTGTTATCAATGCTTGGACTTCTATATTTTTTTGGCAATCCCATATTTGTTTTTTTAGCAAAAATTGAAGCAGGTGAAGAAAGATTTAAGAGTACGGGCTAAACTCAAATTTGGCACCGGAGACCTCTATCCTGAAACTTTAAAAGATAAATTGATTCATGCTCAAAATTATACCTGTTGCATCCTGATGATATGACAACCGCTGCTAAAGAAACTGAGATAGTTGACCTTTATTACAAATCTCTTCTAATGGAAGAAGACATGAAAAAACAAAAACTTAGACAACATTGGGATGCTGTCGGCGATAGGAATACTAAATGCTATCATGACTCCCTAAAATTAAAACAAGAAAAATCTCACATCCACAACATCAAAGATCTGCAGGATAGGAAGGTGAACACTCCACATTGTGTCGATTTTGCTTTTCTTTAGTATTTTTCTGGTCTTCTTAGCAATTCTTCTAATTTCATGCTTGATCTTTCAATTATTTCGTACCTTATTCTTCCTCGTTTGGAGCATAATGATATCTCTTTTCTTTTTGACAAAATTTATGATGATGAAATTAAAAATTGCATATTCGATATGAATAAGAAATCTTGTGGTGGTCTCGATGGATTCAATGCAGTATTTTTCACACCATGTTGGCATATTATTAGCAGCGACCTATGTAAAGTAGTTTAAAATTTCTTCAACCATAACAGAATGTTGTCTGGAAACAATGCTACCAACTTAGCCCTCATTCCAAAAACTGAATTCCCCTCCATGGTTTCTGAATTCAAACCTATAGCTTGTTATAATATTATATATAAGTGTATCTCCAAGATCATTGCCAATAGACTAAAGCATGTCCTTCCCACCCTTGTTTCTGATAACCAGGCTGCTTTTCTCCCAGGAAGAAGCATTTTAGATAATGTTTTGATCACCCATGAGCTCCTCAAAGATTACAATAAGGTGAACACATCTCCCAGAGCCATGCTTAAGTTAGATATCAGGAAAGCTTTTGACACCTTTTCAATGGACCTCTATTGTTAGGGTTATGGCAAAAATGAAGTTCCCCCTCACTTTGTTGCTTGGATTTTTACCTGCCTTTCTATGGCTAACCTCTCTCTATGCTATAACGGCACTACAGTGGGATACTTCAAGAGTAAACAGGGAATAAGACAGAGGGATCCAATGTCTTCCTACTTATTCATCGTTGTCATGGAAGTTCTGACCAAAATGATAAACCAATGTGTCACAAGCAAGTTGTTTTGTCTTCACCCCAAATGCAAAGACCCATTAATCACCGCTTTGATGTTTGCAGACGACTTAGTCATTTTTACTAAACCTACTGTTGAATCTATAAGATGTATACTTGATGTCCTCCATGAATTCTACTGTTTCTCTGGTCTATTAAGTAATACACATAAGTCCAGCATTCATTTGGCTGGCGTCTCTCCTGAATATGCATCTAACATTAGGGCTATATCTTTCCCAACTGGAAGTGCTGATGATTCTTCTTATCTTGGCATTCCTATCTCATCTTCAAGAATAACTACAACACAATGCCTTGGTCTGTATGAAAGATCACTAAGTCTATGACTTGATGGACTAACAAGTAACAAACTTGTATGTCAAGCTGGTCGTTTGGTTTTAATCAACTCAGTCATCTTTACCTTCTCTTCCTATTAGTGTAGAACCTTCTATTACCTAAGAAATTGATTTTGATGATTAGACGTGCAGTGTGTAACTTCCTAGGGTCTGGCAGTGTGTTTTCTACTAAGCTTAAGCCTATTGCTTTTCATAAAGTGGAGAAGAAAAAGAAGAATGGTCTTCTTGGCATCATTAGCTTGAATTTTTGGAATAAAGCTGCCTTTGGCAAGCACTTTGATAATTTATGGAATAGGAAAAGCAATATTTAGGTTAGATGATCTTACAGTCATAATATAATAAACAAGGACTTCTGGATGATAGATATGCCTCAAAACTGTAGTTGGGTTTGGTGTGCCATCCTCAACTTAAGGAAAACTTTTCTTCCTCATTTAAGGACTATTACAGTTACTGGTGGTCATGCTAAATCCTGGAGTGGTCCTTGGGTTAGAGAGGGTTTAATTTTGAAAGATATTATGTCCTTCAAACAAAAAAGTGCAAACTGGTATCCCATTTCAAGCCAAAGCTGTTAACTTTATTCACCATGGTTGTGTTTCATTACCTTTTTCTAGTAATCCTACTATTTGTTCTATGTGGAACTAGTGCTAGCCCGAGCTATCGCACACGAGTTCTTGCCATTAGTGCGTGCAAATATTGTTTAGCCATAGGTTACCTGACCTTGCTATAATATCCTATTATTCTATTAGTTTGCAAAATAATGCCCGGTTTAAAACGTATAGATTAATGTAGTTAAATAGAGAATAGAAGTAATTTTTCTATAAACTGTTAGTATAATTGTCCGTTAGATCTGGGAATTTGCATAGCTTTGAGCACAGTTTGATGTTATGGTAGTAGTGCTATGGACAAAAGTATGGATGAAAATCCTGGTATTGCACGAACTAAGACGTGCGTTATTTGATGATGAAAATAACGGATGCAGTGGTAACCGTATGAGCTAAGGCATTTTTGGAATTTCAAAAAGACACCGAGTAAATTGGTTTAACGAATTTCCTTTATTAGTAGTAGAGATGAATTGCAGCAGCTGCCTTACCCTTTCTCTGATCATGAAAAGACTGTTTGGTCTAACAATCATGTGGAGTATTCCCCTAAAGTTATATATAACTATATAGCTAATCACGATGTGCTTCCTGCTTTTGCTTGGAATAAAAGAATTTGGAATGTCTATTGCAAGGAAAGTGATAATTTTCTGCTGTGGAAGGTGATGAGAGATGCTCTGAATACTAAAGCAAGACTTGTTAATTTGGGTATGCTTGTTGACGGTTCATGCGTCTTTCGTAGTGATGAACTGGAAATTAACACTCGTCTTTTTTTCAATTGCAATTTCATATTTCCTATGTGGAGCAAGTTGATGCGGAAACTTGGGAGGAACCGCACCAACATTGACAGTATGATTGAATGGGCTTTGATTTATAAGGCTACTAGGTGGAGAGAGGAGGAAAGTATTTTATCGCTTCTTATTCTCAAGAAATTTTTAAAATTGTGTGGTCTCAAAGAAATGATCGAATATTTAATGGCAAACATAAAAATGAAGTTCAAATTTGGAACGAGATCTTGCAAGCTATCAAGACTGGAACTAAATGTTCTGCCTTCTCTTTTGCTCAGAGCACCATTGCCTTATGGTGTTGGTTATTGCATTATGTAATTTGCTTGCTCTCTGTACTCTTCATTTCCCTTATTTCTTGGTTGTTATCTCGTTTTCTCTTCTTATGTATCATAGCCTGTTATGATACGTTTCTCTTTATTGTGTTGCAATAAACTGGTAAAGGCCAGTTAACCCACTTAGCTTTGCTAAAAAAATAATATAAAATGATGAAATATATATTAACATATATAATACATGCATATATGCATTAATTGATTAACATATTTAATTAATTTATTTTACTAATCTTACTAATAAATTTAAAATTTAAAATTATTGTATAAATATTTTCATTTTGAAAATATCATTATCATTTCAAACATTTTGAAAATTTATGTAGTATTATAATTTTTGTAGTAAACACGTTCATTTTAAATTTAACTATTAAATTTAAAATCTTTAACATTAATTTCAAAATGATTTTGAAAATTAGCCCAAGGCCTAAATTAAATTGGGCCTTTTCTATTAGAAGCAACCTTTGGGCTCACTTCACCTTTCGAGCCAGGCCGGTAACCAGGTACAAAATGGTACATGATTACTCAATTCTAATCCGAGACATTACCTTTCTAGACACCGTACTAAGTGGGCAAGCTTAATTAGTTAGTCCTAATATGACTAAATTAGACTGCATACGCTATTGGGCTTTGATACCATTGTTGGAACTGGACTAGCCCGTAGTGGAAATTATGAGCGAATTTCAAAATTTTTATCCTACTGGATCTTTTATTGGGCCTATGAAAGCTAATTCATTTAGAACAATTCGAATTTTTTTAAAAATAAAATCAGGTATTTTATTTAAATTTAAGTATTTTGTAATGTAAAGTTAACATGAATGATTTAATTTATATATATACATGTATCATATATATGTGTGTGTGTGTGTGTGTACACGCGTAACATGATAATCCGTGAATGGTATAACATGCCCGTATATAGATGTTAGGATATATATTGCAACGGACACATTAGCTCATTTCTTATGTATTGTCTGTTATCTAAATATGTGCAAAAATCTATAATGTAAAGTATATTTATATAAATAAGTATACATATATTTAAAATATATTTTATAACTAAAAGTCTCAAAATTAACTATATATATAATTTAAAACAATTTTTTAAATATATATACATAATTAAACATATAAATTATACATACATATGTATACAATAATTAAAATTATATATATAAAGTAAATAAAATGCATATATATGAATGATTAATTACATTCAAACACTTAAAATATACATACATACATACATATACATATATACATATATATATATTAAAATTATTTCCGGATCAAAATTAGCATAACAAACATAAAAAATAATTTTATAATTTTATCATTATATATATGTAATAAATAGTTTTGATCATAATAATTAAAAAATATTAGTAATAAATATTAAAAAAATCAAATTTTAAAATTTATGAAAATTTAGGATTATAAAATACAGGTTCAAATTTTTTTTCATGATTTTTTGAAATAACATATTATTTTTAATAAATAAAAGAAATGTTCAATTGAAGTAATTTAATTATTAAAAATATTAAATATTAACAAAAAAATCTGATAATTTTTCATGGGTTGCTGCATAGACGTAGTAATTTAAAAAATACAAAATCAATTTTTTTTTATGCAATAATTATTTTAGATATAATAAACAAATCATATAATCGATAAAAGATAATTTAAAATTATGTATATATATAATAAATTTATTTTCGAATTTGATAATTCATATTATATATAAATAGGTGTAAGGAAAAATTCTAAGCTATTTATACATTATAAATATACATATATGTAATTATATGTTTAAAATATACATTAGTCTATATTTAAATTTTAATATATAAATATACATAAATAATTAATAATGATAAAATTTAATTTTTACAGAAAATTAGATTTGTTTATACATAAATTATAACACATAATAATATGACCATGTATATAACCAAACTAATTTGTGACAACTACATATACCTACAAAAATCTCACATAACTAGACATGCAACATTAATATATATATATATATATATATATATATATATATATATACAGATTTCGGATTAATCAATATTAAATCTTAAAATATGATATGATTACTGTAATATATATTTAAAATACCAATTGATGATGCCTTTGAGTCCATTTGAATCAATGATTTCTCTTCTCTAGTTATGCTCGATCCGTCAGATTGCAAGTCTGGAACCGTCGACCTTTTCTATCAAATAGTGCTTTTACTTAACTTGAATTGATTTGAGATTCTTAGAACTGATATAGGGATTAATTTTAGCCTATAAACTCAATAATTATGGTAACCAAAAGTTGTTTTTGATCAAGGGTTTAGAGATCCGTATATATAGCCTTGTACAGGAGAGATATTAGGACAATCTCATTACCTATTCTCTCTTAATCTTAGCCATCCATCTCTAGGTCTAATCCTAAGTTTTAGCTGCCTCCAATAACTGGTCAAAACTGAAATTTGCATCTCTAATGATGGGATTTAAACCCATTTAATCCCAAGCAAAAATAGTATGCAATTAAATCTAATTTAATCGCCTGTCGATATTGTATATCGATCAATAAATTTATAACCGTTATAAATATATATAACATTATTTATTTCTCAAACCATATTTAAATTTTATAATTAATATTTCATAAATATTAATTAAATTAATTAATTTATAAAAATTATAAACTAATTAAATCGTTTAGTCTTAAGGGAATTCATCATTTCGGCTGTGTAACTCTTGGGTGTAAATTTGATCAGCGAGTAACATCGAACTATTCTAATGTTAGCATTCACACGTCACTTAGCAAGTGGTGTGACATTATGGATAAATTTACTTACTAATTTTCGGTAAAAATCCAATTTTAGTTTAATAAGCTTTACCCGGTTGTGACATCTGTTTACACAATTTCTCTTCGTCAAAACTATATCACTTTGGACTTATGAAATTTGGTATTCCAACCTCATCCACATTCAACTTTATAGTCCAAATACAAAGTTCTTGGTTCAATAATAACAATTATTATTAACCGAAATGCTCTGGCCAAAGACTTTGACTTTGAGTTAACTGTGATACTAACCGCATATAACCGAGGAGACGAATCTTCTCTTGAATAGTGCTTCACTTTCAATACTTTCACTTGACCCAACTATAAGCACTCGATGAACGCCATGCCATGGTTTGACTATAATCAAACCAGAGCTTTCATATTGAAGATCCAAAGTACCTCATGTCGAGAAAACTATGTAAATCAGTCACATCGATATTTTTTGTTTGTCCTTAGTTATAACCAACAGAAAACTATCGAGTGAGTCGTTCTATTGTTATCCAATAACTATTAGTATGTAACCTCTAGATGCCTCCAACAGTCATGAGTGATACACTGT
Source organism: Allium cepa (assembly GCA_030765085.1). Taxonomy (NCBI): domain Eukaryota; kingdom Viridiplantae; phylum Streptophyta; class Magnoliopsida; order Asparagales; family Amaryllidaceae; genus Allium; species Allium cepa. The sequence continues at coordinate 1,043,587,115 of CM060937.1, forward strand.
CCAACATTTGGAGAGCGTTACGTACTTCGGTCTCAACGGATACATCGATATCCAGCCTCGATGTATCTTGATTAGGAACATTTAAAATGATATATTTGTTTCGTTGTGATAAATTACTCATGGTTACAACACTTTATAACTACTATCACAAAATATACCATTTATGGATTTTTCTATTAAATATACTTTTAATTAAGTTAATTAATAATTATATCAAGTATATAATAGGAAGAAAATACCTTTTATTTCGAACAAGATTGGTCAACGAGTTAGATATATGCAACAAATTACATAATTGCCCCTAAGGCATACCCTTAACTCTATCAGGGATCACTTTAGTTCTTTAGTCGACCGAGGGGGAAGTGCAATTCTTATGGGTAATGATGCTAGTTATAGAGCCATAGGAGGAAGTATAGTGTGAATTAGGACGTTTGATGGAGTGATATGCATTTGACAGGTGTCCAGTATGTTTCGAGTCTTCGAAAGTCCTTGATTTCTTTAGGGCAGTTGGCATCAATAGGGTGCAAGGTCACTTTAGGGAAGGATGGTTTGAAGGTTTCAACAGGTGCTCTTATTCTTATGAAGGGAGATGTGTTTCAGAATCTGTATTTGCTTAAGGGGACCACAGTTCTTGGAGACTCGTGTGTTGGAGTTGATAATTCTCGTGCTTTGGATGCCATCAGACTTTAGCATCTCAGGTTGGGTCATATTTTTGAGGTGGTCTTAGAGTTGCTTCGTGGGTGGAAGATGATTAAAGATGACTTCGACGAGTTGGGTTTCTGCAAGAGTGTGTGTTAGGTGAGTAGACTAAGGTATCTTTTGGAGTTGGATTCCATATACCAGAGAGGGTACTTGATTATATGCATACAAATGTTTAGGGAACATCTGTTACTCTTCCATCGAGAGAGTGAAGTAATTTATCTCTTTTATTAATGATTTTTCTTGGGTGTATGTGATGAAGGCCAAATCAGAGAGTTTGAGAAGTTTAAGGCTTGGAAGGTGCTTATTTAGAACAATCTAGTTATAAGTTGAAGGTGTTGAGATCCGATAACGGCGACGAGTTTGTCTTTAGGAAGTTCCTCAACTTTTGTAGACAACATGGCATTGAGAGACATTTCACTATACCAGGTGATTTGCAATCCAATGGGGTTGCTGAGAGGATGAATAGGACTTTACTTGAGAAGGCTCGTTGCTTGAGATTGATGGCGGGCTTATCTAGAGGATTTTGGGCCGAGGCATTATCGATTACGGCACATATTATTAATCGGATTTCGTGTTCAGCCATAGATGAGAAGATTCGAGAAGAGAAATAGAGAGGTAAAGGCATGTACCTTGGTTATTTTCATATTTTTGGTTGTCCTGTGTATGTTTAGCATACATGTGATGATAAGTTAGAGGCTAGAGCATAATAGGGAATCCTCTTGAGATATATAGATGGTATCGAAGGGTATCGTATTTGGTGCTCTGATGATAGGAAGATTGTTCATTCCAGACATGTTAATTTTAATGAGTCATCAATGGTCAATCCTAAGAAAGACTTACCTATCACATTAAATGTTTCTGATAGGCCTAAGGAGATGGAAGAGGTTTCGATTTTATAACCTAGTAGTAGAGTTATTGATGCTGTTAAGAGTGAGATAGATGCAGTTGATGTGACATCATAGAGTAGTCCATAGATGTCTTCTAGTAGTATTGGTGGTGTGCATAAGACTAGAGGAAGTTCAGTTCAAGGTGGAGCTGAAAGAGTTTAGACGAAGTTGTACATACTCGGGCCATTCGTAGGACTATTAGGCTGCCTGAGAGGTATGGTGATTAGCACCATGCAAACTTTAGCCTTAGTGATTAGTTTGATTATTCCCTACATGTGGTTAATGAGGAGCCGCTTGATCTTCATGAAGTTATGAAGTCATATGAAAATTCAAAGTGGATGTGTACTATGGAAGAGGAGCTAGAGTCATTGAAGAAGAGCAAGACTTGGGATTTGGTCCTCCTTAAGGAAGCCGATGAAGGAATTGGGCCAGCCCGTAAAAGGAAGAAATCGATGATTTTTTTTTTGCCATTTTGGATCTTTAATGGGCCTATGAAGTCTAAATATACTTATAACTTTTCTAAGTTTCTTTTAAATAAAATCAGTATTTTATTAAATTTTATAGATAAAGTTTTACTTTAATTTAATGTGTATGTGAATTAGAGTATATCAAATATACTCTTATGTAAATATTTGTTTGTAACAGCAACTTATTAAATTTATTTAGAGAAGAAAACTTTTCATTTCTTATCCCTTAAATTATTTAATTAATAATGGGGTATAAATTCATTAGAGAAAGAAACTTTTTATTTCCTTCCTCTTAACTTATTCAATTAATGATGGGGGCATAAATTTATATAGAGAGAGAAAGCTTTCATTTCTCTCTCTAATTAAATTGATTTATCATATGAATGTCATTAATTAACAACATGTATATGACTTGAATATAAGTATAAACAAATATGTTACAGTGTAAATTCTGTAAGTGAAATATACGATAGGTGCCATCAATTAATGGCAAGGTGTAGACATATAAACGAAATTAAACAAACAACTAATCACATAAAGGAAACAATAGGAAATAAATAAAGGGAAACAAAGATGACTGAATCAATTTCCCATTTCGTAAACTTAATTAATGCAGCATATAAATGAAAAATTATAGGCATCATAATATAAGGATATAAACATTCGAAAATAAATGTATGTACATATTATTGCCTCATTTATATTCTTTCCTCCTTTCAGAAAGAAATCTAATCATACTTTGACAATATGAAATACATGCAATAAATTTTATATATGCAAACAAACATATAAATTTAATTATGTGTATAAAACATTAAATTAAGTCTTTCTACTTAATAAAAATTAGAGATTTATAGCAATCAATTTAGAAGTAGGTTTATTGTCGAAACATTAATTGTATGTATGTAATATTCAATAAAATATCTCTAATTAATACAAATTAGAGGCTATAGTAATGAAATTAAGATTTATATTTATTGCCAAAACATCTTCCTTTTTCTTTATTTTCAAAACAATATAAACACAAAATACATACGTACAAATTTTCAAATCTAAAATTACATTTTTTTATATATGAATTAAAACATGAATCTTCAATAAAACACCATAATATTCATAAACAAATTTTGGCTTAAATTGTTGATGTAAAATCCAATCAAAACAATATGAACATACAAAATTTTAGATCTAAATGATTATACTTTGAATTGAATGTTTCAATATAGATCTATAATAAAACATTGTATTTAAGCATATACAAATTTTAATTTAACAAAATAAAAACCCAATTGATAAATTGAACATACAAAATTTCTGATCTAAAAATTAGACTTTAAATTGAATGTATAGAATATAGTTCCAAAACAAAACATTATATTTAAACATATAGAAATATTGGTTTCGATTTATTAAATGAAATACCGATTGATTCATTCAACAAACAATTCAACCTACACAAACAATTTTCAACTTAAATGAGGCAATGATGTGTTCATCAAATTCTGATAATTAAATCTCTCTTTCAACAAACATTACATCAAACATCATTATCTATCAAAGAAAAACATACCTTATTACCCAAAGCCTTGAAATGCATTTTGAAATTGGACTCCCTTTAGAATGTTGCCTAGAAGCCACACCTTGAATGATGATATATCCTCAGATCTTCAAGATCCTCATCCTATCCTTGCAAGAGATGGATGAACCACTTTTGTTTTGTTTATTTTTTTGATGTTTTTATATCGAGTTGAAAGAATTTTGAAATTTTTTCTTTGTTTACTGTCATGAAAAGTTAGGAGGAGAGAAAGAAACAGATTGAATGAGAAAGAATGAATTGTACGTATAGAATGAATTAGAGAATATGTTTTATTTGAAAGAATGAAACTTTTCCCATTCTTTAATTAAAACTTTCCTAATTAATTCACTTGATTGTTTTTCTCTCCCCAATCCTTTCTTTATACGTATGTCATCACATGACATAAAATTCCATAAATCATGTCATCGAATGACATTAAATTTCCATAAATCATGTCACTAAATGACATAAAATTTCCATAAATCATGTCATCAAATGACATAAAATTTTCATATATCATTTCATGCAATTATCTTTAAATTACATCAATATCATATATTAACGTGTGCAAATATAACTTTTATAAATGCATTAAAATAATTACAAAAAAATTCCAAACATCAAATAAATATTAATTAATATTTCTCAAATATCAATTAATTTAATCAATTTACAACATTTTATAAATTAATTAAATCATATAGTTTTCCAAAGAATTCATCATTACGATTATGTGACTCAAAGGTGTAAATTCAAATAGCGATTAATATTGAACTACTCGAATATTAACTTTCACACATCACTTAGCAGGTGATGTGACATTTTGGCTAAATTTATCGCTTACACATCTTTTGGTAAACTCCAATTTTACTTATTATAAGCGATACCTAATGGTGGCAATTATTTACACTAATTCTCTTGATCAAAACTATATCATTTTGGATTTATGGAATTTGGTAATGGTCAAAATTCCAATACCGTACACATTTAACTTTATAGTCCAAACATAACATCCTTGGTTCAATAATAACAATTATTATTAACTGAAATGCTCAAGTCAAAGACTATGACTTTGAGTTGACTTCAGTTGACCGTATTATTAACCTCATATAACTGAGGAGACGAATCCTCTCTTGAATAGTGTTTCACTTCCGATGCTTCCACTCAACACAACTGTGGTCCTGCCATGATTTAACTATAATCAAAGCGGAGCTTTCACATTGAAGATTAACAATATTCTCAAGTCGAATGAACTATTCAAATTAGTCACATTGATATTCTCTACTTGATCTTAGTTATATTAACCAACAGAAAATTATCGAGTGAGTTATTCCATAGTTATCCAAAAACTATCAGTATGTAACCCTTGATGCTACAATAGTCATGAGTAATACACTGCCTAACATTTGGAGAGCATTACGTACTCTAGTCTCAATGAATACATCGATATCCAGTCTCGATGCATCTTGACTAGGAACATTTAAAACAGTATATTTGTTTCATTGTGATAAATTACTCACGGTTACAACACTTTGTAACTACTATCACAAAACATACCATTTATGCATTTTCTATTAAATATACTTTTAATTAAATTGATTAATTAATATAACCACATTATATCAAGTACATAATAGAAAAAAAATCTTTTATGTCGAACAAGATTGATCAACGAGTTAGATATACGTAGCAAATTACATAATTTTCCCTAGGACATACCCCTAACTCTATCAATCTCCCGCTTGCACTTAACGTCAATTATGGAGTTTTATTCCAACTTCTTCAAACGGTTTTCTCAAAATCAATTAGGTGAGTCCCTTTGTGAACGGCATGCAAATATATTTTAATTATCTACTCTGTCAAGCAACTCTCTCCGACGGTGATAAACTGCTTTATCATGTGGAACAATTCGGAGTACGTCTCTCGATATCTAGTGAACTATAATTTCTGTTACAAACTATATCGTGACATTGTTATCATATAACAATGAGATTTTCAACATTTGAAATCGACTTAGTTATAAATTTGTGCACTTATATTTTTATATCCATTGTCTTTATTGTGGCGCCTATTCTAGGCGATGTACTTAATGTTTTCCATTGAATTAGTCATGGCCTTCATTTGGAACATTTACAACTTAAAGATTCTTAACTTGAATTTATTATTGACATATTATACTCAATATCACTTATGAAGTTTGGGTTCGAACAGTCCTTCATAAGATGTTTTTGTTTCTGTAAATAATTCTCAAGTATTTCATAAATACATGAGAACACTTCAAACAACCATTAAGTGATATCTATTTAGATTTGATATTTGCTTCATGTGTCAAATACATAAATAAATCATGATATCGTAGAGAGCATAACATGTATGATAATTCCTATTGCCAATGCAAAGGAATCAATCTTATATGTTTCGTATTAAACATTTTAAATAGATGTCCTTGCATATCATTTGGGATATTCCCGACATCTTTTATACTTAGTATAAAAGTCATCATTTATTAATCCAATGTTGAGTATTAAAACAACTAAGGCTAATTTTAACATAAGTACATCTTTAAAATAAACAGTGTATTGCTTACTTATAGTTTAGAAATATCAACGTACATTTTATTGTTCTTTCTTATGTATACACGCTTCCTTAGCACTTTGATTGAAAATCAAAATATTTGATATTTTTATCGAAATATTTATTCGATTTGGATGCTTATAAAATGATACTCTCAATCATTTCTTGGATCATATCCATTGACTCATAAACTCAATATTACTCCCCCTGACTTCGAGATATTTTGGTTATCATGTGTAAATAGTTTACTCTAAATCGTTATTTAAAATTTTACGTTTCAATATATACGTACCAAACATAAAGTCATATAAAATAGTAACTTTGTGAGTAAACCAAAATTTACTTGAGTACGCTTAATACCGAATCTATTACACTGATTTCAATAATTGAAATTTGCGATATTATTCTTATCAATATTGCTCATTTAATTCCAACTACATTAGTGTTGCTCACACAGACACAATCACGGCTGATGAATCACATGCCTTAGGTTACGACTACCAAATTCATATTTTGATGGTGCACTTGGAATTCTTTCGGATTTGTACATCATACCATGTCATAAAGTTAACACTCTTAATGGTTTGAACAATTGAAGATTATATATATTTTCGACATTAATAGGAAACTCATAATTTCCCTTTGATATGCAAGAATACTTATTAGGCATTCTGATGGTATGTGTTCGTTTAGGTAAGTTAATTTCATTTCATCTCATATAATCAGTTCTATCTATGGATCATATCTAATTCCATTTTACTACCAATAATACCTTAAAGAATTTCTTCACAATGAAGTTGGTATATCTAGAAACAATAATTGTTTCTCAGTGCAATAGAATAGGTATTTATAAACGTTTTATGAATTTCTTTATTTATAAAAATGATTTGGTTTTAGTTTACAAAAATTATATTCGAAATATAAATATGTCATCCAATGATAGTCTTTTCAAAAACCTTTTGGGGAGATTTATACAAGATCCCTCATGAGCAATTATTACGAGAAATCTTTCGACTTGCACAACCTGTCACCAACCTGCCCACTCCTTGGCCTAGAATATGTTGGAATTTCTTATAAATCCTTATCTTGTAAATTTTTGTAAACTGTTAATCAGATGAAATAATATTAATCTTGTGTACTACCCTTAAGTACATTACCTTAAAGAAAGAAACTAACTCAATTTCACTCACAATTAATCGTACATTGTCCGACAAAGTTCGATTACTCCATATCAATGCATCATTATGTATCACATGGAGGAGTAATTTTGAGATCGAATCTTTATTCATTTTAGGAACGTTCGGAACATTTTCCAAAATACCAATTCATTCGGTCAAATCAAATCATTTCTATCATATGTTATTTTATTTACTTCTGTTTCATATTCTATGAGTTTACCATAGACATGCTACATGTGTATCAAATACACATGTTCATGTCAGTGATAACTCATCGGTGAATATGACGAAGTACATGGAACCATTTTGGTATTTATAGAATTACGATTGCATACATTTATATGTATCAATCCGAAGAGTTCATGAACTCTTATGATACTCCCACTAAATGGGTGCATAACCCTTTATTGTTTGAGATATAATTAACAAGTATCATATGATTCAAAATCATGCAGTAAAATTATTTCTCAAAACTATGGCTTAGTCTATAATTCCAAAACAACTGTAAATAATATTAGATACTTTTGTATTTTCCAATGCATCAATTTTGTTATAAAAAGATTACCATATTATAGTTTTATTTGATAAAGAATATTCGTAATATTCATATTGAAATATAGCCATGTCTATTTTTTTTCAATCGATGCTGAAAAATAATCATTATTTCATAAATAATGTATGGTAATTTTTACGAAAACAATTTTCATACTACGATGCAATTAATAAGTGTTATATGGCATGCTTCCACTATTTCCACCATTACTATAATAGTGTACTAAATTCGAAGGTCCATCATTCAATTAGTACAATTTTTATTTCATACACTAAAACTATTTACGATGGAGAGGTCGTTGATCAAATATCTTAAGCTCAAAAAAATAAATCTCATAGAAAACAATTTTCTATATGAAATACACTTCGGAATAGAAATCACATTTCTTATTCCAATATTAAGTATCAATTATTTTTACAATTCCCATTTCCAATGTTTCCTTATGAAGCAGAAGTGACTATTCATTCTCTTCATCCCAACCGTACCTTAAGTTACATCTATTCTTATGCATCCATTTTCCTTTTAAATGATCAAACTATTCAAAAGAAAACCTGAATAAAATATCAAAACAAACTCTTTACAAAAGCGCATTCGATTACCCTTAACATTTAAGGACATCAAATATGTTGCACTTTACATAAACCGATCAAAATGACATTTCAACGATCAAGTTTTTAGACCTATCTCGTAGTTTTTGGTCATGTGTTACATTAACACAATATGATCCCTTTTGTAATCAATCAGATTGAATACTCAGTCTCGCACTAAAGTTTATTTGATTTTTCGGATGAACTAATTTCGTCGAAATATTGTACATTATAAACTTTGACCATTCACCATATACCATTTGTATGCAGTTGTATATGGATTAAATATCCATAGCCTTGTATTTCTTTTACAGTTCGAAACTCATAGAATGCAATACATGGTCTTGACCAAAGAAATGCGTAAGTGGCCAACCAATTATGTATTCAGTAGTTGTAAAATCAAGCACTTGCATGGGTATTGAAACGTTAACATGCAATAGGAATTTAATAGTGGGTATTATATTTCTATTTTTCAACTTTCAGTTCAGTCATTTGTATATGTTAACTGATAAACATTTTATAAATCATATTAAATGCACAAATTTATTATTGTAGATAATTATAACATTATTTAGCATATGTTCTTACAATATAAGAAAGGTTAAATGTTATCATTTCATTTTTCTATTAAGGCTTCCGGTAGTCTTTTATGTTTCTCCAAACCCTAAAATGAAACATAGAAGTCGTTCGACTTCACTAGTGGGTGTTTGGACTTGCCCGTCTTGGTATTCCGACCTTGAGTTTTCTCAACAAATCATAGCCCCACAAACGATGGATAACTCCTTATCGGTTGTATCACATACAACTCCTAATCTATTTTTCCTTGTCCTATCTCATTTCGACCTTGAGTTTGCTCAATAAATCGAAATAGATTATTCACTCATACCTACCACATCGCGACGGCCTAAGTAGTATATGTACCTTAAGTTTGCTCAACCAATACATATAGTTATCTTACCTCGTCTATTCAGTATATTAATAATACTAAACATAAAATCCCTAACTTGAGTTTGCTAAACAACTAAGGAGTATGCAATTAATTTATTAATATATATGGTAGATGACAACATTATACCGAAGATTCATAATCTTCAGTACAGTATATTGAGTGATATCAACTTATGGAATAATGTATTTATTATGAAATACCCTCATAGTTCAAGTGTCAGACAAATTAGAAATCACAGTATACGTACATTTACGTGTGTATTCATTCCTTAAGTCTATTTGGGTTTCTTTAGAGTTCTACCTTTAGTTTATACACTCATATTGTGCAAGTTTCATTATTATATAACTTTAATATTTTAATTAACTTATACAATAATCTTATATATAACAATTTTATTAATTAAATCTTATTTAATTAATTTTAATTAATAAACTTTTTAATTAATTTTAAATTAGTATTTCAATATAACTTTATATTGAACATATCTATTATAACCTCTATAGTGTGTACTATCACCTTTATAGTACAACACGTAGATCTTATATATGCGTATTATTTTATTTAATTAATTAACTTTTAATTAGTTTATTTAATTAAACAATTTTAATTAAATTATATCAATTTCGAAATTTATCTTACACACATATATACTTATGTTATCTTTACACTTTAAAATAACAACATATATCAACATATATAATACATGCGTATAAGTATTAATTAATTCATTCATTTAATTTATTTATTTTATTAATATTATTAATAAATTAATATTTAAACAGTTTTAAACATTTTGAAATTTTCATTATCTTTTCCAATATTTTGAAAATTTATGTTATATTATAACCTTCTATAATAATTTTTTTTATTTTAAATTTAACTTTTAAATTTAAAATATTGTCACAATTTTCAAAACTATTTTGAAAATTAATCCAAGGCCTAATTCAAAGTTGGGATTTTTATATCACGAACAACCTTTGGGCTCACTTCACTTTTCCGGCCAGGTAGGTAACCAGGTAGGACATGGTACTTTATCACTCAATTCCAATCCTAGACATCATCTTTCTAGACACCATACTAAGTGCTGAAGCTTAATTAGTTAACCCTAACATGACTAACTTAGACCGCACAGGCTATGGGGCTTCGATACCATTGAAAGAACCGGGCCAGCCCGTAGGAAAAAATGGATGAATTTCAATTATTTTGCCATTTTGGATCTTTAATGGGTCTATGAAGTCTAAATATACCTAGAAATTTTCTATGTTTCTTTTAGATAAAATCAATATTTTATTAATTTTATAAATTATGTTTTACTATAATTTAATGCGTATGTAAATTATAGTATATCAAATATACTATTATGTACATATTTTTTTTGTAACAGTAACTTATTAAATTTATTTAGTGAAGAAAACTTTTCATTTCCTATCTCTTAAATTATTTAATTAGTGAAGGGGAATAAATTTATTTAGAGAATGAAACTTTTTATTTCTTCCCCCTTAACTTATAATGATGGTGCATAAATTTATGAGGAGAGAGAAATCTTTCATTTATTTCTCTTTAATTAAATTGACTGATCTTATGAATGTCATTAATTAGAAACATGTATATGTCATGAATATAATTATAAACAAATATGTTATAGTGTAAATTTTGTAAGTGCAATATATGTAGGTGCCATCAATTAATGGCAAGGTATAGACATATAAACAAAATTAAATGAATAGCTAATCACAAAAAGGAAACAATAGGAAATAAATAAAGGGAAACATATATATAAAATTAATTTTGTGTACATAAGATTAAATCAAGTCTTTTTATTTAATAAAAATTAGAAGTCTATAACAATCAATTTAGAAGTAGGTTTATTGTCAAAACATTAACTGTATGTATGTAATATTAAACAAAATATCTCTAATTAATACAAATTAGAGACTATAGTAATGAAATTAAAATTTAGATTTATTGCCAAAACATCTTCCTTTTTTTAATTTTCAAAACAATATAAACACAAAATACATACATGTAAACTTTCAAATCTAAAATTATATTTTGTTTTAAAACATGAATCTTCAATAAAACACTGTAATATTCATGTTAGCACCAAAATATTGTCACTAACACCCAAATGCCGTGAAAGCACTAATTCCCGGTTACAGTTCAAAGATAGTGAATATGAAGACGAAATAAATATGAAGTATATTCAAAATTAAAAAGAAAGTAGTGATAACACAGGTTTTATAGTGGTTCGTATAACTCTGGCCTACGCCCACTCTAGAAATTTCCTTACTATTGATAGAGAATTGATTAAAGTTACAATCCCAAGTTTTTTTTAAAAAAAATGGCAGAGTAACTTGAACAGCCTTTTATAGAAGAAGGTATGGAAGAACAGAATAATGATCCCTTTTCTGAAGTCCTGCCTGCCGTATTTATAAGCAAAATCTGGGTTATTGGCTTCCTTGGTGATACAGGCCCACTAGAATCTTAGTCAAGTCCATACTATCGACCAATGATTTCCTTGAGTATAAAATATACCGACCCCAAGAGACCCGGATAGTGACCCGAAGCAGCATCCATTTTGACCCGAAGCAACATCCATTTTGACCCGAAGCAGATTGCAATGTGATTCCAAGAAAAAACACATCGACCCCTTACTTTATGCTGACCTGATTTTTCCAAGGAATACCCAAAGTATTTACATTATTGACCTAAAGAAACCAAAAACATCCCAATCCTAACTCCTCGTAGCCGACCCCAAGTGATCTGAGTCATGACCTGAAGCAAGTTGACCTGGGACTCGTAGTAGATTGCTATGCAATTCCAAGCAAGAACATTCCGACTTGAGAATCCAGATACGTCGACCCCAAGATCCCTGCGTCTTGACCTGAAGCAACCCAACAATGACCCGAAGTAAACAGTCCAATGACCCAAAGTAGAATGCATCTCAACTCTAAGTAAAATAACGTCGATCCCTCACCTTCAATGTGCCAACCCGAAGTAGCCTTGGTGTTGACCCGAAGCAACCCTAAGAATGACCCGAAGTAAACTGTCCAATGACCCGAAGCAGAGTGCATCTCGACTTGAAGTAAAATAATGCCGATCCCAAACAAACATGCCCACCCTAAGTTTTTATGATCCCGACCACAAGTTTTCTGATGCCGACCCAAAATTTTCCTGATGCCGACCCCAAGCAATGACTATCCCAAACAAACATGCTGACCCCAAGTTTTCTTGATGCTAAACGTAAGTTACCCTGACGCCGATCCAAAGTAAATGCTCTCCTAACCCGAAGAAAGAGCAACAATGACCCAAACAAGCTCCAATGCTGATCCAAATTGAAGCCCGAAGTCAAGCCTGTGCCGATTCAAAGTAGAACTTGGAGTAAAGACCATGCCGACCACAAGCTGAACCCAAAGCAATACTAGTGCCAATCTGACCGGAGTACATTCTATCTTGACCTGAAGTAAACTCTTACGTGACTCGAAACAAACTAACTGAAAACCCAAAGTAAACCTACAAGTGACTCAAAGAAAAATCCAAACAACCCAAAATGATTCGATTTTTGTCGAAACTCATATTTCTAATATCCTACACCTTTTTTCCATCGACTATGCCGAATCCCAGCTTCATATCCATGTTTACCCTCCGTGATTGATCATTATTTACACCAATTCTCTTCGTCAAAACTATATCACTTTGGATTTATGGAATTTGGTAATGGTCAAAATTCCAATATCATCCACATTCAACTTTTTAGTCCAAACACAATGTCCTTGGTTCAATAATAACAATTATTATTAACTGAAATGCTCTGGCCAGAGACTTTGACTTTTAGTTGACTTCAGTTGACCGTGATATTAACCTCACGTAACTGAGCAGACAAATCCTCTCTTGAATAATGTTTCACTTCCAACACTTCCACTCGACCCAACTATAGTTGTTCAATGGACGTCATGCCACAATTTAACTATAACCAAAGCGGAGCTTTCAAATTGAAGATCAACAATATTCTCAAGTTGAAAGAACTATGTAAATTAGTCACATCGATATTCCCTGCTTGACCTTAGTTATATTAACCAACAGAAAACTATCGAGTGAGTCATTCCATAATTATCCAATAACTATCAGTACGTAACCCTTGGTGCCCACAACAGTCATGATAATACACTGTCCAACATTTGGAGAGCATTACGTACTCTAATCTCAACGGATACATCGATATCCAATCTTGATGCATCTTGACTAGGAATATTTAAAATGATATATTTGTTTCATTTTAATTCTAATCATTAGAATTGTTAACTAACAACGAGTGAGTATTGAAATAAATAATTCTCTTTTGGGGAAATCCGAGGTATCACTTATATAAATATATATTATGATAGAATCTTTTGGTCAATTTAAAATATAAAGAGACAAGTTTCTCTCATGTCATATACAAAAAAAATTATCATCCAAAAGATAAATAGCTGTTTCTTCCTATACTATGAAATAATAAATACTATGAAATAATAAATAAATGAAGAATAACTACTATCATAAACATATCATTTATGGATTTACTATTAAATATACTTTTAATTAAATTGATTAATTAGTATAGCAATATTATATCAAGTATATAACAGAAAGAAACCACCTTTATTGTGAACAAGATTTATCAACGAGTTAGATATATGTAACAAATTACATAATTTGCCCTAGGGCATATCCTTAACTCTATCAACTGAGCAATATGTTGCAAGTGAGTGTTCAAGGTGAAGGATGATGGAAGATACAAGACTAGACTTGTTGCTAAAGAGTTTTCATAGAGGAAGATATTGGAGTATGATGAGATTTTTTTCTCTTATAATGAGACACGCCTTTATTCGTATTTTGCTTGCTATAGTTGCCGCCCATGAATTGGAGTTAGAGCAACTTGACATGAAGACCGCTTTCTTGCATGGAGACTTAGATGAGACTATTTACACGAAGCAGCCAGACGGATATGTCGCATATGGAAAAGATAATTGGGTTTGCAAGCTAAAGAAGTTATTGTATGGACTTAAGCTGTCGCCTAGACAGTGGTCGAAGAGATTTGATTCTTTTATGCTTTCTCTTGGTTTTGATCGTAGCATCAAAGACGCTTATGTGTACTTTAAGAATTTGAGGAATGGTTATTAGGTGTATTTTACTCTTGTATGTGGATGATATGTTTCTTCTAAGGATAAAGTTGAAATTGATAGTTTGAAGTTGAAGCTTAAGGCGGAATTTGAGATGAAAGACCTTAGAGAAGCAAGGAAGATTTTGGATATGGAAATCCAAAGGGATAGAAGCTTGGACTTTTGAGGCTCAGTCATAAGGAATATATTCTGAAAGTGCTTGCTCGGTTTAGCATGGAAGAAGCAAAGGCAATTAGCATACCCTTGCCTTTGCATATGCAGCTTTCTAGTAGAGGCTTTCCGATCTAGGAGAAGGACAAGGCTTATATGGAGAAGGTTCCCTATGTGAGCGTAGTTGGTAGTTTGATGTCTGCCATGGTTTGCACTAGGACTGACATTGCATATGCAGTTGGATTAGCGAGTAGATTCATGTGAAATCCAGGAAAGACACATTGGCGGTAGAGATAGAGGTTTTAGCTAGGTTGGATTTTCTGATTCTGACTATGCCGGTGATAGAGATCGAAAGAAGTTAACCTCAGATTATGTGTTCACCATTGGAGGGACATCTATTAGTTAGAGAGCGAGGTTATAGACGATCATGGCTTTGTCTATTGCGGAGGTGGAGCTTATAGTTGCGGTTGAAGCAGCCAAGGAGGCGCTTTACTTGAAGCATTTGTTATATGACTTAGGCTTTGTGTATGAAGGTACAGAAGTGAATTGTGATAGCCAAAGTGCAATTCACTTAGCTGAAAATCCGGCTTTCAGCTCATGAACGAAGAATATTGAGGTGAGAGAGTTATTTCTTGTCTCTATGGATGAAGAGAAGCTTGTACGTCTTCAGAAGGTTTACATGGAGGAAAATTCTACAGATATGTTTTCCAAGTCGTTACCCTTTGCAAAGTTGAAGCATTGCTCGAACTTGATTTGCTTGATGAAGTGCTAGGTGCCATAGGGTGGCACGGAGGAGAGTGAGTTGGTAGATGGAGACGTTTGTTCTCATTGTGGAGATTCATAGGTCCTACTTGGGGAGGGTACTTTCAACACTTTGTTGGAAGGTGGTGGCTTTACTGCAATTCGTTGACAAAGTGCAATGAGTGAGGGCTATGTTGAAGCTCATTAGGAAGTATCTGCGGTATCTTGTTCGAAAGCTACTTGAAGTAAGAGGATGTAAGTGGAGTTGATAGGCTTGTGGGGAAATATAGTATTAAGGTGGAGATTGTAAGATTTGCTGATACAATATTTTCAATTGCAGAAGATTTGGAAGATATCGTTGATTTCAGTGATACATATTTCCAATTGCAGAAGATTTGAAAGATATTTGAGATAGTTACTCAAATATATTGCCTCTTTTATAGCACTAAAGAGAGTAATAAGTTACCTACGTGAGAAGAAGAATTATTTTGGAAGATTGAGATAATCAATTAATTTTCTAATTAGCTGATTAAAGAAGGAACCTTACCAGATGCATGTAAATTGGGGGAAATTGAAAAATCAAATGGATAGACATTTCCTCTATGAATAGGAGAATCAATGAGATATTGATTTATGACCATAAATCAATTACTTCAACTCCAAGTAACAAACTCTATATAAAGTTAGAGATTAACATGACTAAAATTATCTCTCAGTTGTATTTCTTATTTTTCTTCTCAATTATCAATCTTGTGAAATTTTCTCCTCTTAGAAGTAATAAAATCTCCTCTCAAGTGGATGTACACTACCTCGCGGTAGTGGAACCATTATAAATCCCGTGTATTATTTTCTTTTATTGTTTGATCTGTGATTACTTTTAGTTGATGACAATCTATTGTTTTTTTGCCTTACCATCAATCCGGTCCTATTTTTTTCCACAAGGTTGGGTTTTTTTATTCCTAAGGCGGTCTTGAGAGTTTTTTTCCCCAAACAATGATGTGCATGAACCGATACTACTTTTTGTCATACCTGAAACTGATACTGATACTAATATAATGAAAAACTGATAACATATTTTGTTATACTTAAAACCGACAATAATAACATGCAAAAACTGATATTATATTTTGTAATACCTGAAACTGATACTAGTAGCATACAAAAAATGATACCACTATTTTATTTGTCTGAAACTGATACTAATAATATCAAAAAAAGATATTAAATAACTAATATTGAATAAACTAATGAACATCACCACATAACCTACAAACAAAAATAATAATAAAACCGATGCCAGTTATATTACAAAACTAATACTCGAAATGAAAATACAAATGTTACCATATAACCTACAACAAACAAATAATAAAACTGATACTGTAAATAAAACTATAAATGATAGTATATAACCGCGTTCCATTACAAAGAGAAAATCAAGGACAAATTAAAAATATGCTAAACCAATAAACTTATATAACCAGGTTCAGTTACATAAAATTTCCAAAAAATCATATAACAAAGTAGAAATCTCAATAAATTCATAAAAACATGAAAATAAATCATGTCTTCTTAGAAACTTGACATGGTTATTATGAAAAAATTGCTTGCATACACCACATCTATTTTGCTTATTTTCAAAATATGCAAATCCTCCTTTCCGTTTTATAGAAAGTCTACGGGTACCATGTTTCTCCTTAGGTGGTTTAATAACATCTTCAACACTTGCATCAGACTTATTAAAATTGGAAATACAATAATAACATAACATTAGCATTAGAAGAACGATAAACATCTATGGTGAAATAATACTCAACATTTTTTTGAAGCATTTGTTCCATATGAAGATAGCAATAACTATGAGAGGATGATGGAAAAACTTCACGAACGTCTAAAATCAAATCTTGATGGCAATCCGACATCAAAACTAATTCATGACCTTCTTGAAGCATTTTTTTTAAATGATTCAAGTTATCCATATTTCTAGGTAAACTATACTTATAGATAAGAGAAAAAACCTACAAATAAAAAAACATTAAAATAAAATTTAATCAGTATTAACTTAGAAATGATACCTAAAAACTGCTATTTGAAAACTAATACCTAAAAACTGATACAAACTGATAACTAAATTCTTATACTATACAGTAAAACATGTTTAAATTATGATACCTAAAAACTAATACTAAGTAATAATCTCATACCAATGCCACAAATGCAATACTATAAAATATCACCTTTTCACAACAACTGATACTACAAAGTATCAACCACGATAACTTTATTCTAAAGCATGTAAGAAATCTCAATGGACAAAGGAGTAAGTTGAGGCCAATAATGAAAAATTTCATTCTTCAGATCATTAAAAAACAATCAAAGGATAACCGAGTGCTGAAAGTATTATCATCGAATAAAACAAAACAAGAAGACTACTGTCACCACTATAAAAAATTATCAGTAAAAAAATGTTTGCTTCTGCTTGTCATTTTATTTTAGTACAATAATTTTCTCTATACAACAATAATCACAATTTTTTTTTTCAAAAATGATATCTACAGTTTATAGAACTGATACCTAAAAAATGATCATCAAATTAGTAATAAAACAAATACTCAAACAGACTTCATTAAATATTTGATACTAACAAAGCGCTAATTCAACTTGATTGTTTGGTACATATCATCATATTTACTCTGTAACAACTCATTTTTTTAATGTACTCAAACAAACAAAAAGTTAAAAAACTTTCACACTGTATTATTGTGAAAAATGATACTAAGAACAAAAACAAAAATGATACCTAAAAACTGATACCCACATAAATGAATACAGCTCTCAAATTCTCGAACTTAACTCTGTTTCTTCTCAAAAAAATACTTATTTCAGACAAGCACCATTGTCCAAGTGGTTAATTGATTCGGCTTTGGTGTAAGAGGTCACAAGTTTGAAACTTGCTTTCGAACATTTATTGACATGAGATATGTTGTCCCAATGATTTGTTGTATATAAAGTACCATTTCAACAAAAATAATAATACTTATTTCCATTTAAAGTTTGGAAAAGTTAATAGAATTTCCATGATTTCTTCTTTGCTCTTCCAACTGAAACCCAAATTAATGAAGAAGGTAATGTTGGCATCCGTTTTTCCCATGGTGGTTGATGGTGAAGGCAGTAGCAATTGAAAGTCAGGACATGGGCAATGCTCATTTTAGTTTGAACCCGCCGGAGGGATTGATCTTCGTATGGGAAGTCGTCTTAGTGTGCTGAGCATCGTACTGGTCTCCGTTCATCTCCTAGCGGTCAAAACTGAGACCTGTAACCATAACAACTCATGTCGAGATGTTTTTTGGGTTAGTCGGAAGTTCATGAAACTGGAATTGGTGGTGGTCCGAAGTTCGTTGGAGGCTGCTGAGTTCAATAGACATGGTGTGCATAATTTCATGGTCGGAGGAGGAAGAACGGAGTTGACGAAATGCGCGGTCATGAGTTATTTTGGGTTTTGGAAAAGAAAAGTTGGAATGAAAATAAAAAGAAAGAAGATGATTTGCATAAAACCAGACAACTTGATAACTGCATAATGACATGTGAAGACAAAAGGGATAACGACTGTTTTGGATTACTGGAAGTTTTGATCGTCCAACCAAATAGTCATTAAAGCAACTAAGCCTATAAATATGTCCTATATAATATTTTCCCACTCTAACAATCACCTGTGATTTCATCTTAGCAGAAGTTTCTTTAGGTGGTTTGCTTTCCCTTGCATTCACTCCATAACGTTTGTTGTGCCTTATCATTCCGTCCTATTTCGTTCCCCCCAAAATCAACCCGATGCCTTAATTAACCTAGTTCAATCCTATCACCCCACATCACTCCTAATCGATCTCCGTCGCAGCGCTAGTCGCTCCACCCATCGCTTCCCGCTCTGCCGCAACCCGCCGTCGATCGTGTCCTCATCGCTACTTTCCACCGCCACTTCAATTCTGCTCCATTGCGCGACTTTTCTCTCGATTCCAGCATCGGCAGCTTCGCATAGGCGACCGCTTAGACGCATAGGCGACTGCATATATGTAAGTTATACAAAGTAACATATAGTTTCTGTAATTAATTTTAGTTTATCTATCGTTCAATTTAACTGCATATATGAAAAGATTAGATCATATTAGTTAGCAGTTTTATCAAGGTTAACATATAAGGTTTATGATGCAGCTCATGATCATGAGTCCTTCTCATTCAGTTCTTTGAGAAAACTTGTTTTCGCTAGGCTTTTTAGCATGATAATTTAACTTTTTATGACCTTAGTTCAAAACAGAAAAGCCATTAGAATTAAGGTTGTCCTGCATTGAGTTTAGTTTAAGATCTTCAACTTATGATGCCTGTGTTGGATTTTTGCTTTAGTTTTAGTGTTTTGCCCAAACAATTTCCCAAATGTTCTCTCTTTAATTCAAACTCAATAAGACAATATTCGTTGCAACAATATCTACATAATAAAAAAGTGGAAATCAGATTAAAGACTTCTATTTGCAGGGTAATAAGTTTTAAGGACAGCATTTTTGAATAATTAGTTTTAAGGACAATTTACAGCATAATGATAAATTTATTTATCTTTTTAAGTTATACAGAAAAACGATAAATCTTTTTATCATTTTTTCTGTATAACTGAAAATGATAAATTCTTTTATCTTCTTACTGTAAAATGTCCTTAAAACTAATTTTCAAAAGTAGCGTCGTTGAAACTTATTATCCTGCACGAATATGTCTTTGAAGTGAAAATCCCTAATAAAAAAGGTCAATTAATAATATATTCATTAGCAAAAATATTTGCACTAAGCTCTGAATTCAGTGTTATAAAACAAAAATGTATTTTAAATTGTTCATTCCTGAGTAGTTGGATTCTTAACGATGTACTATTGCATTATATATAACAAACAACTATATATAACAAACAACGCGTCTAAAATTAATAAGCTACTGTAGCAACAGATAAATAGTTTGTCCATTTCAAAACATTTTATCCAAACAGAGGAAGAAGACTGAACTGCAATGCTATTCACACATTTTCAGAAAAATACATATTAAAAACGCAAGTTATTATTTATGAATGAATGCCTAGCTCAGTTAGCATTCCAATAGTACGTCCATTAAACAAATATATGATAATCACTTAGCATTCCAATAGTTGTGCCTAGGTCAGTCTCCATTCTGCAAAAAATTAAAAGGACAATGTTTGCTTTCTAAAATCATTTCTATTTTAGCAAAGTAGTGTTGTGGAAAATAAATAAATAAAATAAGAGTTACGATTTGAAGCTATGTTGTCAAAATCTAGTTGCTTACTATTTTCATCTACAGATGAAAGGCATAATTAATCAATTTGGTACAAAAATTCATTTTAGAAAAGAAATATAGTGTATATTTTATAAAAATATTCCAAAGAGAGCTGTAATCAAAATAGTATTAATTTGGAGAAAACATAACTCAAAATAAACTATCAAATTCAAAGACTTCAGCCTTCAATATAGCATAAATAAAAGGGCATCTTCAAAAATTGGCTTTTTGAGCTTTATACTAGAATGCATAATAAAGTTTGAAGATTAATGTTTTCAAAATAACAAAAATCCAACGGTTAGAAAGCCTAAGTAGCCAAGATTTTAAGATTTAATTTAGAAAAAAAAGAACACTAAAGAGCACTATTTCAACTTTATAATATATAGAATAGATTAGGAGCTCTTGGTAATATTAGAAGTTATTAAAAAAAGGGATTGAAGATATACTTGCACTAAAAGGGAGTGTTATGGTTAGGCACAAAAGGAATTTGTGTTCATATTTGCACAACTCGGCAAGCAACTCAGTTTTAAAACCGAGTTGCAAGCAACTAATTTTTCAGTTTTAATTGAGTTGTAAGCAACTCAGTTTACGCACTGAGTTGCTGCAAATCAGTTTATGCAACTCAAAGAGTTGCTGCGACGCAACTCTGTTTAAGAGCTGAGTTGCTTGCAACTCAGTTATGACTGAGTTGGCAACTCTAGAACAGAGTTGCGCGCAATTCAGTTTTGATTGAGTTGGGCAAACTCAGTTTTTTAACCGAGTTAGCAACTCAGTCAAAACTGAGTTGCACAACTCAATTAAAGTTAGGTGAAGTTAGGGGCATAAAACTGAGTTGTGCAACTCAGTTTTGAACTGAGTTAGCAACTCACTTTAAAGTTGTGCAACTCACTTTTAAAACTGATTGGCAACTGCAACTTAGTTTTAAAACCGAGTTGCAATTTGCAACTCGGTTTTAAAACAGATTTGCAATTGCAGCTCAGTTTTAAACCTGATTTAGCGAGGTAAAAACATGTTCGGTTCAAAAATAAAGTGCATTGAATGCGATATACAGACTTACGAAGATATTTCTGGGTTGATTGGATGTAATCTTGATGATATTATATATTTACAGGCTACGTATCATATTGCATATAATGAGTAGTTGAATGCCATTAGAGAAGAGAACGACAGGGATACGGTGGAGATTCCATAAGAGCAACAAATATTGATTTTTCATGCTTTGAGCCCATTAAATGGAAAGGGACGTGCATATCCTGGTCACAACCTACCTGATGATGTAAGTAGTTTGATGAATAACTGATTTTCTATTTAGTGCATAGCTGATAATGTTGCATACCAACATATATGTAAAAATTCATGTTCTTGAAGTGTATATTCTAAGAAAAAACATGGTTTTGTTAATTATACATCGGATTACATGTTGCTCAACGACGAAGGATGCTAATGAGTGTAAGTATAACAGCAGAGGAGTTACAATCTAGGCTTATTGTCTTAATGAAGGAAATGCAACGTTTCGAGGCTCGGGCAATGGAATTAAATCAACAATCTGAAACAGAGCATCAAAGAATTGAGGAGTGCGAGACGCATCGTCAACAGATTTAGAAAGAGCATGAGAACATCGTCGATAGATTATAGAAGAGCGTAAGGTTTATTTGCGGTGTATTAAGGATGAACGTCCACATGATACTGAAAAGCATAAAAAATTTGAGCTTAGATTGATGCAAGTTGTTGAACCGAGATTGTCGCAATCTGCTTCTCGTTAATTCAAGATATCATCTTATTATTGTGGGCTTGGTATGATTGATATGTTTTTGGTAGGCATGTTGAAATTTAATATAGGGGCATGCATTTTGGTATGCACATTGAAATTTATGCATTGTTACTTGTATTTTGTTGGTTACTATTTGTATGATTTCTTTCTAGTTTATTTTAGTCTTTTATCTATGCATTTATTAATATGTTTTTTTGGCATAGTTTTCGATGAAATTTATTCATGTAATATATTGAAGTAATAAAAGCAAAAGAATAAATAAAACAATCCGTAATTGTTACTTATCATGAATTTGTGATGGAGTATATAATGTGTTATTAGTATGTTGTTATTTTCAAATAATTTCACGTGACAAATCCTGGTTATTTCATGATTTTCGTACATTAAATTATGATTGATTTTTGACGGAAAAAATTATTACTAATTTAATGTTAAAAGTAAATCAAAATTTTATCATCAGTTTGTGACGGATTAGTAACAAATATTTATTATAATTATTTTACCTCAAAGTTATAAAAACTAAAATTTATTACTCATCGTGGCAAATTCGTCACAGACTATGTTGATTTTTCGTTACTATTTTGTTTGTGACGAGTATGCCACACATGTATTTGTGAGGAAACTATCGTCATAAATCCGTCACAAATTTAGGTTTAGTGACGGATTTGTGATGGATTTGCGATCACTAAATCAGATATTTCTTGAAGTGGCTGTTGTGTTATTTATTCGATGATTTTTTGCTCATAAATGACGCTCGTATAGGGATTAGTATAATGAGTTTTTGATACGGGGCTCTCTGCGGTGAGCAATATTTATACGTTTAGTCATGTGTTGGCTTTTATGTATATGGTGCCATGTATCGGTATATGTAGCTTTGTGTCAACATATGTCTAGTGCCGTGTGTTTTTATGTATATTGGTTGTGTATCGCCAATATCTATATATAGTATATGTATTTGTCTATCACTGTCCGACTTCCTTTGTGGTATGGATGTTGATCAGGTTGGCTATTATCCATCCCAACGGCTTGATCTTGGTGGTCACGCCCTGAACCTATGACACCTTATTCTTATAGCCATGTGCCGATAGTATATAAAGCCATGTGTTGGTAGTATATAGAGCCGTGTGTCAGTATTGTATCACCCCTTTGTGTCAACTAGGTCAGCATACAATTTTAGGGGAACGTGTGGGGTCGCGACCGAGTCCTCGTATTGACAAGCACATTATTGGATATGAGTCACAATGGCTATCAAGGTAACTAAGACCGTAGGAGCTGTGTAGGATGAACACGTGTGTCGTGTTCGCAAACACATGTGTAATCTCCTAGAGCAAGTGTGTCAGTCAGTCTCTCGTTTGGTTTTGGTGTGTGATAGACAAATATATATTATTTATACTCCTTATTTGAGGGTTGTGATTATACCGGAGACCGTGTCCAGTGTATGATCAATTCCCGTATTCTTCTTTGGCCTGTATCGTCGACTATCTTTCATTGGCGTATGTCGCTAATTATCATTCATTGGCATGTGTTGCCAATTATCTTTCTTAGGCATGTGTCGCCGATTATCCTTTATGGGCATGCGTCGTCAACTATTCTTTACAGCCACGTGTCGCCAATTGTATATTTGGATTTATGTTTACTATTTATTACATTTTATGAATAAGACAGACTTGAGAAAGTCAATCTCATTATTATTTAAGAGTTATACTTGATGATTATTCATGTATTGAAGATGTTTGTATATTTGGATGTTTCAATCATGAGATACTATTTACATGACACGTATTTTGAATATTTTTATGTGGATGATGATATGTGTATGACATTAGATAGATTTCTTATGTCATGCTAGAAGTTACTATATTTTGACACATACATTTTAGATATAGTCGAACCCATGTGTTATTTATACAATACTCAAGTTAGTTCAAGACATTACAGGTTTAGGGACGATGAGACCAACTAATGTGTTTTTTTGGCATAGAGAAGACTACTATATTGTATTGTTGTATTTAATCTAAGAATTATATGGTTTCTTGTTTGTATATTCTTGTATTGAATATTGGACATACCTTGTACATTTTGTATTATATATCATCGCTGCGATTCCGACTCTACGTTCTCTGTTACATACTATATATTGTGTATTCTTCTATTCTGGAGGCACACGTGTTTATTGCTTTGTGTTGATACTGTGTACGTATATATGAGTTATTTATTCAACGTTCAAATATGTAATAGTGTTGGCCTAAGGGAATGTTCACGTGTGTATCCCATATAGCATCATTCTCCATATTATATGACAGTATTATCTAGTAATACTCTTGGATATTATTAGT
Source organism: Allium cepa (assembly GCA_030765085.1). Taxonomy (NCBI): domain Eukaryota; kingdom Viridiplantae; phylum Streptophyta; class Magnoliopsida; order Asparagales; family Amaryllidaceae; genus Allium; species Allium cepa. The sequence goes on from CM060937.1 coordinate 1,043,612,070, forward strand.
ATAAAGCTGAGGTGCTACACTCTTCTTCATTCTCTTTTGATTTCTTCATTTTAATATTTGTTTGATTTATTTTTAGTTATATTAGGATGTTGCACCAATTTTTTGGGCAACAGTTTTGCTTCAACTTAGATTAACTTAGATCTAATACTAAAGAAGATGAAGAGACAAACTATAAGAGTCATTGTTGGACTAAGTCATCCAGAGCATGTGCAACCAGGAGGTGTCCGTTAGTTCAAATCCACATTTTATCTATGTGACTAGAGAGATAGATGAGATGATGATAGGTTTGTAGGAGAGATTGATAGCTCGGTAAAAAAAGATGATGAATGAATTCTTCTAAAGGATGGAACAACAAAGAGTAGTGGGAGTTTTTGGAAATTAGAACTGGTGGCTAGAAGGCGAAGCAAATGCACAAGGAAATGAGGTGGAAAATGCTGGAACCACCTCCAACACGCCAACAAGTCGGTACCGAGAGGTCCATACCAATTGTTAATACCTCATTTATTGATTTTGATGATAACAACCTTGATAATAATAAAACATTCATATAAAATATGAATACTAATATTTTTCCAAGTCATATAATATATGGTGCAGGATATTATACAGATGTTGAATCGAAGACTGTACAATATAAAGACTCAAAGAATGGACATGAAGACTTATGAATATGAGACATGAAGATCTCAAGACTATAGTAAAGTTTATAGAGTCATAAAATATTGTTAAAGTCCCCGGTAGCAATCTTTGATCTCTATTTCTCATTTCGTAATCCTTTATCTTTTAAAAAAATATTTTTAAATATATATTAAAAATAATTTACAAAAGTTTTTTGAAGGTTAAAATGTTTATAAACTATTTTTAAACTATTTTACAAAGTATCGAAATATTTTACATAGTATAGGATTTTCAAAACATTTTAAAATAACCAATTTCAAATTATACTAGCCTATGTCGACATATAGGCAGATGATATGTCGACATACATGCCAGAATTTTGAAATTCGAATTTTGAATTAAAATGTCTATTCGTCGTACATGTCTGTTTATTCTCTATATCTAAGGGGTTTTCCAACGAATTTTTAACTACTACTTTCTTATTATCTTCTCTAGCAAAATTTCTAATGAAAATATATTCAAAATTTTCAACCAGAATCAATTCAATCTCCATTGTATTGATTCTTTACTATTTACTATCCGATTTAGTAATCTCACTCCCTCAATCAAAGATCAAAATGCTATCCAAGAGGTTATAGGATTCATTGTAACCAAAGATCAAGAAATTGTCTTTGGAAAAATCATCAAACTTTAGCTATATTTGGTTGGGTATGATTATAGTCCGTTCAAATCAATTAGGTGTGCTTAGTACCCTAGAAATCCGAATGGGTGTGCTTGTATCCCATCCAAATCAAATTGGTGTACCCTGAGCCTAAAAAATCAGGAAGACGTGTCTCGTAGCCTTGAAATCAGATTGTAATTGGGTTTGCCTTCTACCGGTTGAAAGATTGGCATTTGAAAAGAATCTGTACAAACAATTGTACGGGACTAGACGTAGGGCAACTCTGAACCAGTATAAAAATCCTAGCATGATCTCTCTAATTCTTTATTTTTACTTTACTGCATTTATACTTAACTATATTCGCATCTGTGATTGTTGATTTTACATTGATTAATAATAACCTTGAAAGAATTTTAAAAAGATTCATAAAAATTAGAAAACACTATTCACCCCCTTTAGTGTTTAATTAGTCTTAAGATCCATAATTCTGCAACCCACATTTAGTATGAAAGCACTAGGTTTTCAAAACTCGTAATTTAATTTTTGAAAAGTTTTAACGGCTAGCAACACGTTAGTACATTTGTTAAAACTTTTGCCCAAGGACAATCTATTGCTAGACCCTCACTTTTTAGTGGCAGTAATTACACTTATTGGTTATATAGGATGAAGATCTATTTACAATCTAATGATTTAGATATTTGGAATGTTACGCAAAATGAGTACAGTGAACCACAAACAAATTTTGCACAATGGACTACCGAACAAATAACACTTGCATAGAATAATTCCAAAGCCATGAATATTCTATTTTGTTCACTAGATAAATATGAATTTAATAAAGTGTCTGTTTGTAAGTCTGCATATGATATTTGGGGGACGTTATAAGTTACACATGAGGGCACTTGTAAAGTGAAATAGACTAAATTTTTTACGTTGACTAATCAGTTCCAATTGTTTAAAATGAATCCAAATGAGTCCATTTTTTATATTACTGTAGATTTCAAGATATAATGCAGTCAATGATTGCATTAGGTAAAAACTTTTCTAAAGATATCAAGCTAGAAAAATCTTCAATTCATTCTCTTTAGAATGAGATCAAAAGATACTTATAGTTGAAGAGGCTAATGATATTAGCACTCTAAAAATTGAAGGGTTAATAGGCAATTTAATGTCCTATGAAACACAATTGCAGGGCTAAAGAGAAAGCAGGGCAATAGAAAAGAAATTTATCGCTTTCAATGCTATAACCAACGATTGGGATTCGGATGATGACAATGATGAAGAAATTTCTCTTATGACCAAAAATTTCAAAAATTTCCTATAGTATATAAAGATAAACAATTTTCGAAAACTTGAAAACAAAACAACCGGAACTGGAACTGCGATTAGATGCTTCAACTATGATGAACCCGGTCAGTTTCAAAGAGACCGCCTGCATACGGATAAATCAAAGACCAAACCGACAAATGATTCATCCAAAAAAAGCAAAAGGGCTTAAACAACAACTTTGGATGATTCAAACACTCCACTAGCGACAACGAACCTGATGCTGAGGATGTAAATATGTGTTTCACGGCAACAACAGACTAGTCAGAACTGATCAACAAAAAGCAGCAAAATTGGTACCTTTAATCTAGTAATATTTATTTTATTTTTGGTTGAATTTTGTTTTTAGGAATAGCATATAGATTAATAATAATATTGGATGAATATAAGTATATAAGTGTGTATATATATTGGAATATATCAACATAGTTTTATTTTTGGAAATTTTGGACTATATGTGGACATACCCCCATGTCATATGTCGACATGCATGCCAGAAAACTGAAAGTTGGAATTTGAATTTCCCTCTGATTTTGCACTTACTCTCATGTTCTGAAAAGATGTCTTTTTTACTAGAGAACTTGTCCTTTGATTCTCTACTTATTTACACCATCTCCATCCTATCATTTCACTTTCTTTATTTCAAATTTCAAATATCATTTCACTCTCTTATCTCCTCAAACTTTCATAATGGCTTCCTCTAGTCAAAATCAAAAACCATTAGGCTCTTCAAGAAAACTAAAAGCTGTCTCTTCAACGAGAAAGATGTCATTGAAGCCTGTGTGGAGTATACTACTTTCAGAAAGGTTTATCATGAGTATTAAGATCAAGGTATGAAGATCTCAAGACTATAACAAAGTTTATAGAGTCATAAAATATTGTTAAATTCCTTAGTAGCAATCTTTGATCTCTATTTCTCATTTTCTAATCCTTTAGCTTTAAAACAAAATATATTTAAAATTATTTTATAAAAGTTTTTTTAAGTTTAAAATGTTTATAAACTATGTTTAAACTATTTTACAAAGTATAAATTATTTTACATAGTATAGGATTTTCAAAACATTTTAAAATAAACAAGTTTTCAAATTACAATAGCCTATGTCGACATATAGGCAGATGATATGTCGACATACGTGCAATTTTTTTTGAAATGAAGTGTTTATCAACCGTAACTCTTTGCGAGTGGACATATCTGTTTATTCTCTCTCTCTCTCTCTATATATATATATATATATACACACACACACACACACACACACACACATATATAGGGTTTTCAAATGAATTTTTAATGGCTACTTTCTTATTATCTTCTCTATTCTTACTCCGCCAAAATTTCTAGTGAGAAATATATACAATTTTTGTCAAATTCAATCAGATTCGATTCAATCTCCATTGTATTGATTCTCTACTATTTACTCTCCGATCTCAATCATCTCTCTCTCAAGTAAAGATCAAAGTGCTACCCAAGAGGCTTTAGGATTCATTGTAACTAAGGATCAAGAAATTATCTTTGGAAAAACTATCAAATTCTAGTTGTATTTGCTTGGATGTGGTTGTAGGTCGTTTAAATCAATTGGGTGTGCTTGGTAGCCCAAAAATCCGAGTGGGTATGCTTGTAGCTCGTCCAAATCAAGTGGGCGTACGCTAAGTCCGAAAACTCAGAAGGGTGTGTCTCGTAGCCTTGAAATCATGATTGTAATTGGATTTGCCTTCTACCCATTGAAAGATTGACATTTGAAAAGAAATCTGTACAAGCAATTGTACATGGCTAACCGTAGTGTAACTCCGAACGAATATAAAAACCTCGGTGTGGTCTCTAATTCTTTACTTTATTTACTTTACTGCATCTACTTATCTATGTTCATATCTATGATTAATGATTCTGCATTGGTTAATAATAATCTTGAAATAATTTTTAAAAGATTCATAAAAATTAGAAAATAAAATTCATTATCTCTAGTGTTTAATTAGCCTTAAGATCTATACCGCAATCCACAACGGTATCGACATGTTTGGATAGAGCCATGGTCGATCTGAATGTCGACCATGAAAGGGCGCATCAGTTGGATGATGTCGAGCCTTGAAATCAATATCGGAATGCAAACTTTCAACTGCAAGGATTAGAACGGGAAGTTCCCCATAGAAACGAGGGCATGAAGAAGAATCGAATCAAAGGCATGCAAAGAAATTTCAACTGAATCTGGATGATTGTTTATTTAAGATGGTAAGACAGGTACTTCAAGGCGAAGAGATTTCAACTGAATCAATACATGGACCGAGTTAGTGGAAAAGTTTATGAGCCAATTCAGAGTTCATATATTTTAACCAAGGAATATGATGACACTTTCAAGTGTAAAGTAGAGAGAGAATTAGCTTTGTAGATTTATTTGATTAGATTTAACATAGTAGCCACTGGATTACAGAAACTAGACTCGTTGATAGTACTAATGGTGACGGTTTCCCAAGTCGCCAATAAGACTGATTTTAAGAAAGCATTGGAAAGAGATCCGTTAGTAGATCTCATGGCTTTTACTATTAAGCTGAGATATATTTGTGCAAAGAGGACATAGAAGTTGAGAGCGGTGAAGTTAACGCGATGGAGGATAGAGGATAGCATCTGGAAAAGACAAAGGAAAAAATAGAAAAGCTGATGATGGCTTTAGATGATCGAAGCGTTGAAAGAGGGAGCTGAAGTTTTCCTCTTATATTGAGTTGACGGAGACCCTGAATAGGATTTATCTTGAACTAGGGGTAGATAATCAAACTTTGTAATTATGTATTATCTAACTCTGTAATAAATCTTGTTCAAAATAAAAGACATTCGATTTCTTTTTACGATTTGTTATATTGTTATATAAAGTAATTAACTGAAGTATATAAATAAGCCAGTCCTTAAATAAATTGCATGTAATTGTAATTGTAATTGCAATTGCAATTAATTGCACTCATGAGTAATAAATCACAACGCAAAATAGCATTTCGTTTTAAATATTTCTGGTGAAGTGTTTTGAGAAAGAAAATCAATACATCCATTGAGACCAGAGTTCGTAACGCTCTCCAAGTGTTAGACAGTACGTTAATCTTGATTACTAGGGCACCAAAGGGTTACGTACTTGTAGTATTGGATAACCACGGCATGGAATGACCGTTCGAGAGTTTGCACTTAGTTAGTAACAACTTGGTCAAATAAAAAATCTCATAGTGACAACATTACAAAGTTGTAACAACTCACACCTTAATGGATCCAAATTTCGACAAAAGTCGAAACCCAACTCCATCTAATTCTATTGACTTGAGAATACCATTGAACTTCGATGTTGACACTCCAATTTGATTGTACTTAATTTATGGCATGGTTACCATCGACGACTATAGTTCGGTCTGATTTGAAGCATTAGAATTGAAACAATGTTTAATAGGGGATTCGTTTCCTCGGTTGTGTCAGTATATTCAACATAAATTAAAAATCTCTGGCCGGAGTAGGACGGTTAATAATAAATCTTATTAGTGAACTAATGACTTTTTTAATGGACAAATCAAGTTGAATATGGATAATATTGAAATTAAACCAATCCAAATTCCATACACTCTAAAGTGATACATTTTTTATGGTGAGAATGTGTGTAAATAATCGTTGTCAAAAAGTAAGGCTTGAGAAGTTGTTAAATTTGATCTTACCGGTGAAATTAATAAGCGACGAGGTAAGCCAAACTCTCACACCAGTAGCTAAGGTGATGCGTAAATTTTAACATTTGAACTGTTGATTTATTAATTGCTGACTGAATTCATGCTTATGTGTTGCAAGATTGAATTCGTTTGGTCTTTGAAACATCACCCGATATAATTGGTTTATAATATATATAAATTAATTCATATTTAAGAAATATTAGTTTTTGTTGTGTTTTATGTTTGGGGTGTATTTAGTAAATGCAGTAGTCTCTAGAAATATTCTGAGGGCTAATACTAATTAATACATATGTAAAAGTTATACATGTACATATTAATATACGATATCAATGTATATTTAATTTGGATTCAAATTGAATAGATTGCAATTGGGTTTGCAATTTACTAGTCCGTTAAGGGACCAATAAGGAGTCAACCATAAGGGAATACAGAAAAGATCTTACGAGTCAGACTTAAAAAAGAGGACAGTGGAAGATGTTTTCCACTTATTCCTCTATATAAGCAATTGAAACCTAAATTGTTTTGGTACTTGTTTTCTCCCATCCATGGCCTATATTTATGTGTATCCTCCCTCATCATAGTTAATATCCATTCAACCCTCCATTCACCCTTAAAATATCAAACAACTCAATTCAAGTGGTTATAAAGCTGAAATAAACAACTTTAGGTAGGGATCTAAAAGATCTACGAGACTTTCAAAATAGACTGCATCTCAATTAGGTAGATTCTAACTTACATATGCATTATTGTATGCTATTTAGAATCATTTTATGTACACTGATTGCCTTGCTTTGGTTAAAATTCGATAAATTAATCTAATCGTAAGTTAAATGCATTTATTCATTTTAACACAATAATATAAATAAAATATATATGTACATTTTTGTTTTGGCCATATAGTCATTCTAAAGTATGTAAAATATTCTTTTGAATTTGAAATATTTTCTACTACTTTTAAATTATTAATCATTAAATAAAATCATTTGAACTATAATATATAAATTTATATCAAATTTGAATTAAAATAATATATGTGACATTTAAAATCAAATTGCTCTCTGCAATTAGAAAAAGATTTGGCAAAAAGATATATATATTTTATAATATAATTAAAAGGTACTTTTAAATTATATGTTAGTGTGAGTGTGTTTATTAAATTACTTTAGGCATTTTATAAAAAATATATTACCAAAAGTTCTTATATACACATAATTTTTATCATATATATAGTAGTACTCAATTTAAATACAAATATATATTTTAAATTTAATTAATTTTTTTTAGTTTCATTACATTTAAATCAATATATTTATTTTATAATAATAATAGTACTTAGTCAAATATAAAATATTTTACAACTTTGAATTAATATCTTAGATCTAAATCTAAGTTTAAATTTTTGTTTACCAAGTCAAAATTAGATATTGTATTTAAATTCAAAATTGAAAATCTTGAATTGGTCAAATTATATATGATATTATATAAAATTATATTTATTATTTTGTTAAATAAAAAATTATATATATATATATATATTATAAATATATTTTGCTATCAAATAATTTAATCACGATAATTTATACGTGTGCACACACAGTAGATATAAATCTTATTATCCATACATGTACATATTTGACCGTGCTGTTGTCTTATATTATAGACATCACACATATATGTCATCTCACATATGCATGAATATACATATAAATACACATATTCATATACATATTATATTTAATTATTACATATTAATTTAATAAAATGAAGCAATAAATAAAATATGATTTTATTAGAAACAACCAGATTGAATCTAATGTTAAATATTAAATTTCATAGGGCCACTAAGATCCAATTAAGGAATTTTTTTTTGAAATTCACTCATTTCAACCATTAGCAAATAGGCCAGATCTAGCACTTTTCATCTTTTTGATAACTTTCGAAGTCATACTTCTAATAGCATTGCCCTTCTTATGGTTGTATAACTACTCCCTTCATGATTGGATGATTAACGACTAGAAATTTTTGTATAACATTAGCATTTATGAAGTATTTATGTAACGACCTGCCTATCTTACATCCAAAGACGACATTTAATACATCCTTGGTATCCATTTTTCGATCATCTATGTGTCTAAAAGACAGCTCGTGGGGGAAAGAAAATAAAAGACAAAGGTAACAAATACAGATTTTTCTCACAAACGACAGATAAAATGTACGGGAGACTATAACACGTTGCATCTCAGCTACTCAGGACTGACTCTACCCCTTACTGGATAGCGCCGCATATGATCACACCTTGGTTGTGATCAACAACCATAAAAGGGATCCCAAAGCATACATAAACCTTAGATATCGCTCTAGATTTGGGGATGATAATACCCTAATAGGAGCAACCCATGTAGCCATTCTGTATGTCCCTGCTTTAGCCATTTACTGATTGTGAGGCTTGAGGTTATGCTTTTACCTTCCCCCTTAGCAGACCACCTCGAAATGTAACATTACCCTCCAAGCACCCAATGCAATAGTAGCATTCATCCATACAAGTTGTTCTAGGATAGAACAAACATTCAACAATTTCTATCTTCCATTTTGAAATCACCCTTAGGAAGAATATTACACCTCCATTGCAAACTTCATAATGATCTATCACAAACGTTATTAGTTTGAAGTGGTTCAGATAAATCATACTTATCCAAAACCGGTGTCTCCAAACTAAGCGATAATTCTCGGATAACTCAATTAGGTTATTTTGGAAGTATATAATTAGTATTTGTGTCCTCACCAAGGAACTTCAATATGCACAACATACTTCCTGAGTTAAAACAGGCCAAGTTATAAATTATGGACAATCTGCTACTTGGGGTAATTATACATAGTTCGCATATGGACAACCATATACTTAATTTAAACATGACAAATTATAGGAATTAACCCTCCCATATCTATTATGTTTCCTATATTTCGACCTTACTCTATCCCTCCCATAGATATAAATTCTAGATCTCACAGATAAAGGATCAGCCTACTCATCAGTTTTTAGTGCTAACTATGGGACGACTTACTTTCCATAAATATGTCACCACATTAACTTGGGTTTCATATTTGTTTAGGTTACTTAAGGGTAATCGAAATAGAAATCCCTTAATTTAGAACATTTTTGAAAAAGAAAAACAGTTTAAACAAAATCGATAATTTAGAAACAAAGTGATTTTAAACCCTTATTTACTAATTAATAAATTAAACCCTTATTTACTAATTAATAAATTAAACCCTTATTTACTAATTAATAAATTAAACCCTTGTTAAATAATAATTAAATCTTAATTAATTCCTAATTAAAATCTTAATGAAATTTAATTAATCAGTAATTAATTAATAATTAATCTTTAATAAATAATTAAAATTAATTAACTCTTAATTATTAATTAAATAATAATTAGCTTTAATTAATTAATGAATTAAAGTTAACTTAATTGATTAACACTTAAGTATTAACTACCTTTATTAACCAATAATTAAGTAGTAATTGATTAATTAATTAACTAATCATTTATAAATAAAGAAATAAAGAAATAATAATCAACCTTTTTAATTACATATATAAGTTTTTAAAACATTTTCCAAAAAATTTCTAAATGAAATTATTTCTAGATTTTGAAAAGAGTTCGTTTTCACGAACTGAACTTATAACGACTATCGCTATACGATCCAAAATTTCCAAACTTGAAATTTGTTCTCCAAGTCTTCTTTAAAACTTTAACTCTTGGAAAAAACTTTATTAAAACATAAAAGCATATTCTGAAAGACTAACAAGTGTTTGAAACTTGAAAACGTTTTTGCGAATTTTAAAACCAAAGATTTTGTATTTTATATAAGGATAACATGTCGTTTTAAACTATTAAGATGCTAACTTTCTTGGCATAACATCATGAATTCATGTTCACAACATAAAATGATTATATAACCACAACATCACAACATGTAACAAATTTCCATAATCAATATATACAAGCAAGATTATAATATACAAACTAACTTGACTATTTAGACATACATATTCCAAACTATGCATCCACATAATCAAGCAAATATGATCACATCCAAGCATCATTATAATCCAAGCATTACATACATACAACCCAACATTATTTTACCCAAACACAACATCATTTTTACAACAGGTTAGTCATATATATATGTATATGTGTATATATATATGTTTAGAAAAACTTAGTCAAAGAGTGGAACTGTACTCACCGAAATTTCACAAAACTAAGCTAACTTTTCCATAACTCAATCATGACCTAGGTCTTTCCTTCTAACTTGGAAAAATGGACTCTTTGGCAACTTATGGATGCAACAAGATTTGGCTTTGGTGGTATTAGTGCTCGACCAACTAGGAGGAGGTGGTGTATGGACTTGTTTTATGGAAGAGAATCGTAGAAATGGAAGGAATTGAGTTTAGAAAAGATTTTATAAATTTTTAACGAGAATGAAAACTAAATTTATTAACTTAAGAACTTAGGAATTTATTTTTGGAGGCCATGAAAATGAGCATGAAGACATGAAGAAACATTCACAAAGTATGAATGAAAATAAAAGTGAGAGAAGTATTAGGAAATTAGTTTTATATGAATTTCATAAATCAAATTATCATACTACCCTTAAGGTACTTAACCTCCACTATAATGATGTCACATCACCATGCATGTCTCCCCCTTTAACCCACGTTTTCCCTTGCCCCCCCATTTTTCTAAGCCAAAATGCATTTATTATCTAAGTACTTCATGTTTCTAAAGATATGACAACTTATGTCACTTTTATTTACATTTATATTATGTTTTTAAACATTTACATAAAAAGTATATCATATATTATATATTTGTTAAGTCAGTATATACATTTATATATTAAAAATCCTAACTCGTTTATAAAAGTGTGTGCATGTGTTACACATATATGTACAATGGTTTCTGATAACTTTTCGACACTTAAAATTCAAAATTTTGAAAAATGATTTCGAAGCACGTTTTCTATTTTTCTTTGAGCTAATTGTTTTTGTAAACAAAATTTAATAATTATTTCAGCATTATTAGTTATTATTTAAAAGAAGTCCATTTGAGTTATAAAATCCATTAATTAATTATTAAAAATATATATAAATATCCATAAAAGTGATTAAATCCCGGGTCGTTACACTCTTCCCCTTTAAACAAATTTCGTCATGAAATTCACCAACAAAGAGATAACTCATAATAACTCAAAAGATCATATATTATATATCATGAAATCCCTACAAAGGTCATATACTAAACATCCATAACATAATAATGCATACGCTATACATACAAAAAATGACCATTCTAACATCAATTCTGAGTAGGCTTCCCTTATATGATACACCGTGTCCAGAGTACAATCTCGGGAATCCTCACTCCACTGAATCTTTACTAACTTCACCACCATATTTCAAAATCTCTTCTTATCCTGATCTACAATATGAACTGGGTGCCTGATCACTGTCAAGTTTGGTTTGTTGAATATGCGAGTATATGATTTTTGTTTGATGATAATAAACATATATATTCATTTAAATGGATTTGTTAATGTACTATTATATTTTTCACATAATTAAATAAATATTTGTTGAATAAAATAAATAACACAGTATTTAAATTCAAACAGATATTTTATTCAAACAAATATTTATTACAATTTTGAATAGTACAAATTTGAACTCTCACTATATATACACAAATTCAATACAATTTCGATTATATCACAATTTCTAATTTACAAATACACCTCACTACATATTGCTCATTCACTCGTATTTATCTTCAACTTTATTCCAGATTGAATCCAGCATATGAGCAATCTGTAAAAATAAATACCGACGCAGTAAAATTGAAAAGGAAATATTTTCCAGTATAAAATAAAATGTAATTTTGAAAATATTATTTGCCTTAGTTATCTGGGCTGTTCGTCATCATTTAAATTTGAATTCATCATGCACGAATAGCTTGTGACATGCATAATGTATCACTATACATGCCACAAGGCAGTGCACACTGATATATACACTTGATAAAATTACAGGGACAGGTGAGCACAAGGTCAAACCCAAATCATTAGCTGGATTCAACTCAAGTGCAAATTCAAATGAAATGGTCAAGACATAAAAATAAAGCCTTAACTAAAGTTTAATATCCAGTCAAGTTCAAACATGGATTCAAAAACAACATAGCAATGTACAAACTTTGAGATAACACTCCAGATTCAAATGAAAACAGTGTGACACACACATACATCTAGCAACTAGAGGTAAAGCTCATACACAACATATAGTGACAATATGATTGCAGTGAAGATAGCAGCTCGAGGCAACGATTCAATACATACACATGATACGTGACTCGACAAAAAGACCAAATACAACATAAATTCAAGTGAAATACATATGGTCAGTCTGCATAGTCAAACTGTAGCCACCAATGAAACCCGACTCAAAACATATGCCACAATGAAACTGCACTAATCCAGACAGTATGAACAACATGATTGATCAAACACCAATGAACCAACTAAGTGTACATGTTCAACCAAGTGGCTCAACTAAACATAGATGTATGTAGACTAACCAGGTTAATAATGCAAACTGACTCGGTGGCTCAACAACATCAATATGCAAGAATGCAGCAGATAAGTTCAAAAGTGAAGACTACAAGTGCATATGCAATGCAACCAGAAACCAAACACATAAATCAATGGTGAAGCAATATGACACAGTTACAAGATGAAAAGCACAATGCCACTGCAGTTGCAAACAAGGTGCAGACCACACTCGAGTACACATAAAAGCAACTCAAACTCAAGCATAAAGCAAAATAACCAGACCAGACTCAAGATCACAAGAACTATAGTACACATGAACTACACGACTCGAGAACAAAATCATGTTCACGTTTCAAACATAACAACTCGATGCATCACTAAGACACGGGTACAGGAGGCAAATGTACAAATCCATATTCAAACTGAAACTAATCAGTGGACAGAGCTCTACAACTCAATACATATGCATACACATGTGTACAAAAATTACATGTATCAAAACTTGATATCAAGTGCTACCAAAACTGGAATCAAAGCAAATGCAGCCTCAACATAAAGTTCAACAGTGAAACCCAAATGCACAAGTACAGGCCAAGACAAACTCAATAAGGAATTTTCATAAATGTCTGAATTCAAATGTAACAGCATTTTCAAATCAGCAGTTTCAAAATCAAGTCGGAGCTATGACAAACAAGTCAAAATATCATCACTGAAGTCACCAGCAAATCAACGCCGTGATGACCAAGGAAAAAAAGAACGAACCAAATTAGAGAATACATCGTCAAATCAAGTCAAGCTGTGGTGGCCACGAAATTGATCAAAACTGTGTTGATCAAGTAAATGAAATTATTCGATATCATCATCATCAAAACAAAATAGAACGGCCGGAACAAAGAAATTGACGAACTCAAACAAATATATACGAACGAAAATCAAGGATTTCGAACCCTATATAAACAAGTAATATCATCGGCAGTTGGATCATTCGAGTTCAAGCATATCACAGATCATAACATCAATTAGGAACTCGAATCGAGTCAGTACAATACGAATCGAAAAAGGAATTTCACGTATCAATCTTTCAATCAAGTAAAGGCACTCGACAACTTGAAGCCGCGAACGAATCAACCGAAAAAAGCAATCGAAGCATCAGCTATCAATTTAAGCGGCAACTTCAAATTACCTAGAAACCCTAATTTTCGCAAGGAGAAAAGAGGAACGAACAAAGAGAAGCAACTATCCTTTAACTCAAAGAATGGAACAAAAAAATAAATAAAAGAGTTACGGGCCGATGGAATATACAAGCAAAAATAAAAGAAAGGGATTAACTTTAGGCCGGCTTCTTTTTATATCATATTTGGGGTTTAATATTTAAAATAGGGTTTCTAATTGTTTTATTGTGTTTTAAAATTGTTTTCCTTTTTAAACTTGTGTATTGTCTAGTCATGTGACTAGGGGACGAACTATGGCGGTGTAGTTCGAGAATTCGCAACTCAGTGGCTGAGTTGTGTCAGGGTTTTGAGCGTAGAGTTAAGGCTAGTCGATAGCGGGTGTCGGGAGTTTACGTGTGTAAGCATCTGACTGCTTAATTTCTAGTAGAAACCTTGGGGGCAGCACGTAGGCAGAGTTTTGCCGAAGCTGGGTAAATTCTGTGTCGTTCTATTTTTGCATTTATTATTTTGCTATTATCTATGCTGCTATAATTTTGATATATCTGTGTTGAGATTATTTTATAAACTTCCGCGATAAATTTTTATCAATAGTATCACCCTATTCACCCCCCTCTAGGGTGAAATCGATCCTACAAGCGGTATCAGAGCAAGATACAAAAGCCATTTTTATTTAAAAAAATTGATTTTTCAAAAATCAATTTTTTTAAAAAAATTTGAATTTTTAAAATGGCTTCTTTTAGTACTGCTTTTGCTGAGGGTCAGTCTATAGTCAGACCACCAGTGTTCAATGGTGAATATGCTTACTGGAAAAATAGAATGAATTTTTTTCTAAAAACCATTGATGCTTGGAATATAGTTGAGACAGGTTATAGAGCACCAACTATAGTTGTAAATAATGAGGAAATAGATAAAGCGATGGATCAATGGACAGATCTAGAAAATAAATTACAGAATGCTAATGTCAAAGCTATGAATTTTATTATTTGTTCATTAGATCAATTTGAATTTAATCGTGTCTCACTTTGTTTAACTGCGCAAGAAATATGGCACACACTAGAAGTGACCCACGAAGGAACATCTCAAGTTAAGGAATCTCGCCTTGCCATGCTGAGTAGCGAATACGAGAATTTTACAATGGCCAAGGAAGAAAATGTTAAAGAGATGTATAGACGTCTTGCCAACATCGTATACAAATCAAAACCTCTTGGAAAATCATACATGAAATTGGAAATAGTCCGAAAAATCCTCAGAGTCCTTCCACGAAGTTTTGAAGTAAAAGTGATTGCCATTCAAGAATCGAAAGATTTAAAACAAATCAAAGTTGAAGAACTCATCGGAAATCTCACCACTTATGAGCTAGAAATGAAATTCAAGGAAGTGCGTGAAGGAGGAGATACTTGAAAGAAATCAATAGCTCTCAAAGGAACAACTAAAAGTGATGACGACGATGACGATGATGGAGCAGCAGAGTTGGAAATGGTAATAAAGAGATTCAAAAAGTGGAACCGTAAATACGGAAATCCAGCTCTAAATTTAAAATTAAAAAGCAGAATAATCACAGTTCTAGATAACCCAGAACAGTAAGAAATCATCTGTCATAAGTGCAACCGACCCGGACACATCAAACACAATTGTCCTCAAAATCGACACGACTTAGAAAAGAAATCAAAAAGGAGAAATTTTACAGCCACGTGCAATACAAGTGATGAGGATAATAAAAGTACTAGCAGTAAGAGTGAGAAAGCAGATGTGTGCCTTCAAGTTAATATAACTGATAGCGACGATGACGAGCCAAGCAATGTGTCAAAACTCACTCACTCAGAATTACTTATATATTTCCGCGAAGTAAATGGCTGTTTTGAATGACTTAGGGAGAAGTATGCCAAACTTGAATCACAAAAAGATACTTTGATAGATTTAAATAAACAACTTAACCAATTAGTTAAAAACTATCAAAGTAGGATCCCTAAGTGTGATAAGTGTACAACATTTGAAGAAGAGATTAAAAAATCAGGAATAAAAATTAAATCGCTTGAAAATGAAATTCTGTTTTTGAAAGAAAGTGAAAATACAAGAAGAGAAAATTCTATTAAAAAGTGCATACAATTATTAAACGAAAATGAATATCTCAAAACACAAGACCAACAAATGTCAACGACTTTAGATAAATTTTCCAAAAGTAAAAAATCGTTGAATATACTATTAGGGAAACAAACTGTTAATACAGTTAGACAAAGACTTGGATATAATCAATCTGAAAATGTTAATAATGAAATTAATCAAGTCAATTCCATGTGCACAATTTGTAGAAAATTTGGACACAATCAAAATAATTGTTGGTATAGACCTAAACACGTAAAAACTATTCCAATTTGGGTTCCAAAAGGCACAAATATAAAATCCCTCAAAGTTAAACAAATTTGGGTGCCAAAAGGGACATATATAAATAGTTTTGGGTCTCCAAAAACATATTTTTTAAAATCTGCTACCACTAATAAACATGGACCTTTAAAAACAAATAGGTGACAAAACTCTTCTTTCGTGTAGGTGTGGTGGCAGGTTAAGGAACAACAATGGTGTTACTTGGATTCTGGCTGTTCCAAGGACACAACGAGCGTCAAAGAAAAGTTCCTTAGCCTAGAACAAAGGTGATAGAATCATAATGGACAACAATGAAAAAATATCATAAAGGTAAAAGAGGTAATGATATATTCATCTTAAACAATATATGTGATAATCTGCACCATATCTGATTTGAATTAATTCAGCTAGTTATGTGATAAAGAAATGAATGTTGATGATTAATCTAACTTATTCAAAATTGTTAACCAATCATCTTTGAACAATTTGTGTGGATTATTGATGATGTTTTAATAATTAATGATGATGTATGATAATACAGTTGGTTATTTACGGCTGACACTATATTCACGATTTTGTTTATTGGCACGACTTCAATTAAAATTCAAAAGAATATTCATTTAAAAAGTTGAAAAAAGGATTTCAAGAAATTGTTGAAAATTTCACGGTCTGGTCTATGACGTTCAATTAATGATAATCTCGAGTGGAAGAAAAATTCAGATGCAGATTACATTGGTAAGCTAGTTGATAGAAAAATTACTAGTGGAACGTGATTTATGTTGAGACATTTAGTAACTGCATCATTTTTCAAAGAAAATATTAGCATATTTTTCATTTCAAATAATTTTCAAATAACAGAAATTTTTCTTATAAAACCCCTTCTAGAAAATCATTTTTTGACCTTATTTCAGATTAATCATTTTTAGAAAATTTGATAATTATTTTTGAATATGATTTTAAATGACTATATTGACTAATCTGACTCCCTACTGATTATCTAAAAGATAAATAGTGATTGAAAAAGTGGTGAGTGTTGATATTAATCATATATTATAACTTGAGACGGTATAATTAGTAAATTCTTTAGAAATTTAAACAAGAGTTATAAAAAACTTTTTGTTGGTAAAAATTCCATGACCATCTCTATTTCTATCATATTTCTATCAACCACCACTCATCAAAATTCAATATGGTTTGTCAATATGCGGTACTTTAAACACGAATCATTCATTTATCATTTTTTTAAAAATCCAAAATATTCACTCTCATTTAAAAGTCCTCACGGTTATGTATTGGTGAATTACTTGGAATTTCTGAATATGTGCTTCCATGCTCATTTAAAAGTCCTCACAGTTATGCATGTATGGAACGCATATCAAAATTGATTTATTAAATAAACAAGCTGATTCTAATCCCATTTAAAAGTCCTCACGGTTATGCGTGGTTAGAAGATACTTGAATTCATTTTTTATAATAAATTTGGAATACTAGTAATCTCATTTAAAAGTCCTAACGGTTATGCATGGTTGGTAGATATTCAAATTCCTGATATAAATATACCACAAATATACACAACTGTATGGTTCAATATGATGACATCATCCATATCCTTCTAAAGTGGAATATGCGCCAAACAGAGTATAAATGATTTTTGTTTGATTTTTTTTATTGAAATTTAATATTTGATTGAGTTTTAATGTTGTATTAATGTCTATCACATCATCTCTATTTTCTAACACTATTACTCTTTTGCTGATAACAAAAGGGGGAGAGAAAAGTTAAGATTTTGATAAATAAAGGTCAAATATTTTCTATTTGCATCTAGACTTATTTGCATATTTTTATTTACATGCATATATGAAGGGGGAGCTTTGTGTAGAGAGGAAGCATTCAAATAGGGGGAGAAAATTGAATTATCAAATACATTTAATAAATTCAAAATCTTAAATATATGTTTGTTATCATCAAAAGGGGGATACTGTTGAATATGCGAGTATATGATTTTTGTTTGATGATAATAAACATATATATGTTCATTTAAATATATTTGTTAATGTACAATTATATTTTTCACATAATTAAATAAATATTTGGTGAATAAAATAAATAACACAGTTTTTAAATTCAAACAGATATTTTATTCAAACAAATATTTATTAGAATTTTGAATAGTACAAATTTGAACTCTCACTATATATATACAAATTCAATACAATTTTGATTACATCAATATTTCTAATTTACAAATACACCTTACCACATATCGCGCATTCACTTGTATTTATCTTCAACTTTATTCTAGATTGAATCCAGCATCTGAGCAATCCGCAAAAATAAATACTGACGTAGTAAAATTGAAAAAGAAATATTTTTGTAGTATAAAATAAAATGTAATTATGAAAATATTATTTGCCTCAATTATTTGGGTTGTTCGTCATCATTTAAATTTGAATTCATCATACACGAACAACTTGTGACATACACAGTGTATCACTATACATGCCACAAGGCCATGCACACCGATATATACACTTGATAAAATTACAGGGACAGGTGAGCACAAGGTCAAACCCAAATCATTAGCTAGATTCAACTCAAGTGAAAATTCAAATGAAATGGTCAAGACATAAAAATCAAGCCTCGACTAAAGTTCAATATCCAATCAAGTTCAAACATGGATTCAAAAACAACATAGAAATGTACAAACTTCGAGATAACACTCCAGATTCAAATGAAAACAGTGTGACACTCACATACATCTAGCAACTAGAGGCAAAGCTCATACACAACATATAGTGACATTATGATTGCAGTGAAGACAGCAGCTCGAGGCAACGACTCAATACATACACATGATACGTGACTCGACAAAAAGACCAAATACAACATAAATTCAAGTGAAACGCATATGGTCAGTCTGCACAGTCAAACTGCAGCCACCAATGAAACCTGACTCAAAACATATGCCACAATGAAATTGCACTAATCCAGACAGTATGAACAACATGATTGATCAAACACCAATGAACCAACTAAGTGTACATGTTCAACCAAATGGCTCAACTCAACATAGATGTATGCAGACTAACCAGGTTAATAATGCAAACTGACTCGGTAGCTCAACAACATCAATATGCAAGAATGCACAAGATAAGTTCAAAAGTGAAGACTACAAGTACATATGCAATGCAACCATAAACCAAACACATAAATCAATGGTGAAGCAATATGACACAGTTACAAGATGAAATGCACAATGCCACTGCAGTTGCAAACAAGGTACAGACCGCACTCGAGTACACATAAAAGCAACTCAAACTCAAGCATAAAGCAAATTAACCAGACCAGACTCAAGATCACAAGAACTATAATACACATGAACTACACGACTCGAGAACAAAATCATGTTCAAGTTTAAAGCACAACAACTCGATGCATCACTGGGACATGGGTACAGGAGGCAAATGTACAAAACCATACGAAAACTGAAACTGAACAGTGGACAGAGCTCTACAACTCAATACATATGCATACACACGTGTACAACAATTACATGCATCAAAACTTGATATCAAATGCTACCAAAACTGGAATCAAAGCAAGTGCAGCCTCAACATGAAGTTCAACAGTGAAACCCAAATGCACAAGTACAGGCCGAGACAAAGTCAAGAAATAATTTTCATAAATGACCGAAGTCAAATGTAACAGCAGTTTCAAATTAGCAGTTTCAAAATCAAGTCAGAGCTGTGACAAATAAGTTAAAATATAATATCATCACCGAAGTCACCGGCAAATCAACGCCGTAATGACCAAGGAAAAAAAGAACAAACCAAATCAGAGAATATATGATCCAATCAAGTCAAGCCGTGGCGGCCATGAAATCGATCAAAACCGTGTTAATCAAGTAAATGAAATTATTCGATATGAAAAAGTCAGAAATCATCATCAGCATCAAAACAAAATCGAATGGCTGGAACAAAAAAATTAACGAACTCAAACAAATATATACGAACGAAAATCAAGGGTTTCGAACCCTATATAAACCAGTAACATCATTGGCAGTTGGATCATTCGAGTTCAAGCATATCACAGATCACTACATCAATTAGGAACTCGAACCAAGTCGAGTACAGTATAAATCGAAAAAAGGAATTTCACATACCAATCTTTCAATCAAGTAAAGGCACTCGACAACTTGAAGCCACGAGCGAATCAACCGAAGAAAGCAATCGAAGCATCAACTATCAATTTAAGCGGCGACTTCAAATTACCCAAAAACCCTAATTTTCGCATAGAGAAAAGAGGAACGAACGAAGAGAAGCAGCTATCGTTTAACTCAAAGAATCGAACAAAGAAAAATAAAAGAGTTACGGGCCGATGGAATATACAAACAGAAATAAAAGAAAGGGATTAATTTTGGGCCGGCTTCTTTTTATATCATATTTGGGTTTAATATTTAAAATAGGGTTTCTTATTATTTTATTGTGTTTTAAATTTGTATTTCCTTTTTAAACTTGTGTATTGTCTAGTCATGTGACTAGGGGACGAAATACAGTGGTGTAGTTCGAGAATTCGCAACTCAGTGGCTGAGTTGTGGCAGAGTTTTGAGCGTAGAGTTAAGGCTAGTCGATAGCGGGTGTCGCGAGTTTACGTGTGTAAGCGTCCGACTGCTTAATTTCAAGTAGAAACCTTGAGGGAAGCACGTAGGCAGGATTTTGCCGAAGCTGGGTAAATTCTGTGTCGTTCTATTTCTGCATTTATTACTCTGCTATTATCTATGCTGCTATAATTTTGATATATCTGTTTTGAGATTATTTTATAAACTTCCGCGATAAATTTTTATCAATAGTATCACCCTATTCACCTCCTCTAGGGTCAAATCGATCCTACATGGTTCTATCTCTAAATCTTCTTAAACCTATGACTCCACAATAAATGATGGGTCATGAATACACTTTCTCAAATGAGACAAGCAGAAAACATTATGGGCTCACAGCAATCTTTTTGGTAATTCAACCCTATAGGGGAGCAGTCCAATCCTTTCATTAATCTTAAAAGGCCCAATATACCTAGGTGTCAACTTCCCCGCCCTTCCAAATCAAACAACTCCTCAGATTAGGGAAATCTTTCCAAATACGGTGTCTCTAACTTCAAACTCCATTCTCTTCTCCTTTTATTGGCATAACTCTTTTGTCGATCCTGCGCTTCCTTTGTCCTATCACTGCAACCTTTCAGTAGCTTTGCGAATCATATCTGGTCCAAGCACTGGCCTATCCCTAGTCTTAACTCAACACGTCGGTGATTTGCATAGCACTGGCCTATCTCTAGTCTTAACTCAATATGCCAGTGACTTGCATGGACGTCCATTGAGAGCTTTGTAAGGTGCCATGAATATGCTTGCTTGATAACTATTATTGTAGGAGAATTCCACTAAGTGGACATGATCTTCCCATAATCCTCCAAAATCCAGGATACATGCCCTCAAAAGATCTTCTAGAATCTGATTCAACCTTTCTATTTATCCATCCGATTGGGGGTGATATTCCATGCTCAAGCTTAGGTTTGTCCCTAAAGCTACTTGCATTCCAAAAATGACTTGAAAAGATGTGATCTCAATCACTTACAATGCTTCCTGGAACTCTGTGCAATTAAACTATCTCCCTCATATAAGTTTAGGCCAAAGGAGCTGCAGTCCTTGTCGGCTTTACCGGGATAAAATGAGCACTCTTCGTTAGCCAATCCATGATAACCCACAAACCTTCATTCCCTTTTCTGGTTCTGGGTAAACCGTCGACAAAATCCATTGATATCATCTCTTATTTCCAATTCGGGATTTCCAAGGGTTGAAGTAAACCAGCCGTCTTCTGGTGATTTCCTTTAACTGTTGACAGTTCAAACATTCGCTGACAAAGATTTATACATCCCTCTTCATTCTGGGCCACCAAATTACTCATTTCGTATCTCTATGCATCTTAGAAACACCTGGATGGATACTTAATATGGATCGATGACATTCCGATAAAACTTTTTGTCAAAGGCCATCGACGTTAGGGACACAGATCCTTCCATTCATACGTAATATACCATGTTTATCTAACTCGAAACTTGAAGACCGCCCCCTCAACATCTTGGATTATCTTCCTTAAACGCTCATCCTCCCTTTGCTCATGAGCAGTCCTTTCCAAAAGAGTTGGTTTAACTTCTAAGAGTGCCAAAACTGCATTCTTACTAAGACCGCCTGCGACAATGTTTGCTTTCCTTGGTGTATAGAGAATATTCAAGTCATAAGATGCCAGGAACTCCAACCATCGTTGCCGCCTTAGGTTAGATCCTTCTGAGTGAAAAGGTACTTTAGGGACTTGTGATCCATGAAATAGCTTGAAATTTTCACCTATTTAAAGAAGAAAATTACTAATTAGGATCCCTAAAGACTAGAAATAACCAATAAAAAGAAGGATTCTTACCCAGCAAGTAATGCCTCCACATATTTAACGCAAATACTATGACTAACAACTCCAAGTCATGCGTTGCATAGTTCTTCTCATAAGGCTTTAACTGTCTACTTGCATAGGCCATGACCTTCACATGATGCATCAACACTGCGCTCAAACTGTGACGTCTTCGAAATTTTTAACATTTGAAATTGGAAATATTTAATTGATTTTAAATATTTGAATGCTTGAATTTCAAATATAACTATGGATTTGGCAATTAAATTATTATATGTAATTTTTGAAATTTGGGTAAAATATTAAATCCTTAATTTTATGCTGATTAAAAATAATTTGAAGGCTTGGAAAATTTATATTGATAATACTGGAGGTAATAAAACTTTTAAAAGTGAATTTAAAAGCAGTTTGTTCGATTTTGAATTTATATCGTTCAAATCGATATTTTAAAAAAACCTTCCGAGGCACAGTCTCGGAATTCGACGAAACCAGTTCCATTAGATCCGAAATATTGTGTTATTATTGGATTTCAAGTTTCGTAGTGATTGGAGTTGTTGTGTCAGCATACGATATATAAACGTGCTAAAAATTTAAATTGATAATAATCGATTCAAAAAGCTATCTTTCCCATACGATCGAATTAGGACTCGAAACCTTTTCCATTAAGTTTGAAATGGGGATATAACATTATAAACGCCTGGCGGCACGCCTCGATAGCGGTTCATAATTTTAAGCTACGTTAATCGAGACAATTTGAATTTAAATTTAAACTATATTTTATCCTGGTCAAATTCAGTTGAATTTATAGCACATCAAACTTTTTCTCCTCGGCAGCCTTTGTCTCCTCTGAAATCACTGCAGCTTCTCTTAAGCACGCGAACTCCTTTCCAACATCACATTTTGCCCCCTTTTCCCGTATATCACGCTGCTGGATTCATTACTTTAAAAATCTAAAATCATTCAAGTGATAATGGCTGCTCTCCTCTTCCCTTTTCTAATATGAACCTAAATTGATTCGTTCTCAAATAAAAAAAACAAAAGATAATGGCCGCAAAACAAATTCATCAGAGGGAAAATTCCAAACCAAAGAAATGGCCGCGTTTTTCATCCTTCCCATTCCTTATGCAGTTCGAAGCAAATCGATCAACCGTTGTCGCAATTTCTTTCTCGAAGTAATCCGGGGTGTCGCCGTGTGTGCGAATCAGGGTTGTGTTCGTTGAGATCGAGGTGAGCGGCGGCGAATTTGAGTTTGAATTATTGTTGGACTTTCAGGGTTGAGCTACGATGAAGGGAGGCTTGCGATGGAGGGTCGCGGTCGATATTGGGGGTTTGAGCAGAGCGTGACAAAATGGCGGCATGACGATGGTTTCTCGTTCGAGTCATCTTGTATTGTTGTGCGATTTTGAAATTGAGGCAATTAAATCGATTAGTCGAACTCGATTGGCACGGCTGCAGGAAGAAGATGGGGCCGTTGACGGGGTATCGCATGGCTGTGTGCTCGAGTTCGAGCTTGGTGGTTTCACAGTAAGGTATTTTGATAATCTATTTGTAAATTAGGCAATTAAATGGATTTATTATAGGATGAAATCTATAACAGGAAAAAAAAGAAACTTTTTATTACAACAGGTATAAGCAATTTTGTTTTATATATATGTAGGTCAGGAAAGTATGGACAGCAAGATAAAGTTTTGTATTTTTTAGAATAATAATAATAGTAATGATATGGATGAATTAGTTAATTTTTAAGGTAATTAGTATATTTGTTTGGGAAATTAGGACATAGTTATAATCTGTCATAAAATTTATAAATTTGGAAAAAGGAAAATGTAAATTAGGTCTGTCCAATTTTCATTTGAAAAAAATATTAAATTAAAAATTAAATTTTTTGGTTTAATTAAAATTTTAAAATGGAAATAGAGTTATTCGATTTATTTCGAATATTAATTCAAATCATACAATTGTTTATACAAGGTCTATGAATCGAGAAAACGAGTCAGAATGGAAAATGGATTGCATGCATAATAAAAGGTGAGATCTTCTCACTCAATTAAAATCTCCAGTTAATTTTAATTAGTTAGATTTAAAATTTGTTGATGGTGTGCTTGGAAGATTGATTTATTATCAGTTATATTAGTTTAGACCCTATGCGCCACATAATAGCGGATGATATTATATTTAAACCTATATACCGCGATATTCCATCTCGAAGTGGAATCAGTATTTAATTATTGTGCTAACATCTGTGGATGCAGGGAAACAGGTTGGAGGGATCCAACTGGATTCCTCAAATAATTAAATTTATTTCAATATTGTGTGTTGATCATTTATAATCTGTGTGTGACTATTTGTGATTGAAACTGTTAAAGGCTATAATTTAGCCAAATATATTTTTGGTATCGTAAGATACCAGAAATAAATCAAATTTGATTTTTGAAATTAGTAGAAAATTTATAATAAATGAATTTTAGAAAATTGAATAAATTTAAAAGAAGAAATTTGTTCAAAAGATAATAAATTTGGTGTTGAAATAAATTTAGAAATCAATTTTGGAAATTGATTTGGTGTTTGAAAATAAATTTGGAAATCTATTTAGAATTTAATTCGGTGTTGAAATGAATATTTGGAAATCGATTTTAAATTCGTATATCAATGGATATTTAGAAGTTTAAATTCACAATGGGAATTTATAAAGGAAAGGGAAATTTGTTTTAAAAATAAACATTTGGTTATTTTTAAAAGTGTGAAAGGAATTTACGGATTCGGAACGTAAATTTAAAATAAATCAATAAAGATTTATTAATTGATTCCAATGGACCATTTTGAAATGAGAAATGTATTTTTCCCTAGAAAGCTGAGTATGATTTCGAAGTAGCCTATAAATATAAACTGAAATTTTTTAAGAATGGTTTTAGAAAGGATACTTTGGATAAATTATTTTCTTAACTGGTTTCAAATCTTTAAAGTATGGATTTATTTAATTACTTATAGAAGGGGTTATTTTAAAGATTAAAATTGATATTTGTTTTAGGAAACGATTATTTAAATAGTTATACGTTATCTACTAATTTTATTTTAAAATTAGTTGGGACTTAAAATCTTATATGTGATAATTAGTATAATGTTTTCATAACCAATATTTTTAAGTAAGTATTTAAAATGGTTTTATTTTAAATATTCCTAAGTATATTTTGGATAAGTGATTTGAATTATTTTAACTCGGCAGATTTCCAGTGGAAATGAATAAATATTTGGAAATATATTCCACATAAGGAAAATGCTTTGAAATTTGTTTTCAAAGGATTGAAATGTGAATAGTGTTTCGAAATTTGTTTTCAAAATATTAAAGTGATAAAAGTATATCTTGCGAAGATATTTTGGAAATAAATGATTTGGGAAAATTATTCGAAATCCAATAATTGTTGTGAATGTTGATTGATAGTTAAATAACCGACTATCAATATTTGCCTTTAAACGACATTCGAATTTCGATGCGACCGAGGTCGGATTCCAAATGAATATTCGAAACCCAAGTCGAACCTTTGTGATTGTGATGGATCTTTTATTTAAAAAGATCAAAGTGGAAATTTTTTGTGATTTGTTTGAAATCTGAATGTAACACTTATTTTAAAAATAAGTGCTCATTATTCGGATTAGCCGGGAGAGCACTTTGTGTAACCCATTCCGAATAATGATACGACGAAATGGATTGCATTTGAAGACGGTGTTGAAGATTGGGTATTTTCGAAAATGAAAGGATTACCTGTCGAATGTCTCTGCAACGGGTTGCTCCGGTATAGAGATTTTTATCACCCTTTGTGATGGGGACTCCGGACGTGATTACGGATTTGCAAGGGCTTCTTTGGAAGTGCCCTCGGTTCCATTCGATCCCGGAACGGACTTGTATGGATGTGTGTTTGATATTACACTTTGAGACATAAAGCTAATTTCTATCAAATACATTTCTGTTGGTGGCAGAGAATTTATTCTCTTAGCTTAACACCTTTCTCTAAGACGTATGAGCTCAGAGGTTATGTAGTTGATGGATATTAGTGATATATTCCCAATTTGATAATGTGACATACGAAGTGCTGCTGATCAGTTGTTGATCAAAGCATGACTTTGTGAAAAGTGTAGCTTTATGGACGAGACATCGTCGGACCTCACAACCCGAAAATGGTCAAAACAGGAAGGATGCGGCAAGGTTATTTGGGGGTAGCTCCCTCTGAGGGTATGTCATTTCCTTCTGGAAAAGGGCAGTATCATGGTATGGAGCCTAGATATTTTACCTATGTTGATGCTGCAAATTTATTATACTTTGTGGTTGTTGCTTTGGGGTTGAGGATCCTCGGATAAAGGTCGCAAACGACCGGGGGATGGCATACTCGAGTAGTAGTTACCTAGTTACAGAGGTAACCCGGCCTTGTGTTGGCAGAGATCTGGTTAGGTTCTCGGGGCGTCCCTCCAGAGGCGTACCCATGTGGCATCGGAAATTCCTTAGCCTGACTATTTGTTGGAAATCCAAAGAAACAATACCAGCCCTTTACGATTGCAATTGTATAACCTGCCTCCTTAGGAGGTAGCTATAGCAAGCATAATATAATGGTACCTATGCTGGCTAAAATTAATATTATACTTTCGAAATGTTTTCTGCACTATGTACTAATAATAATATCGAAAGGATTTTGTGTATTAAGAATGTTTGACTATCATAAGGAGAAATCTTCTCTAATTCTGCGTTTGCATTGTGTGTGTAGCGGAAGGCCTTATGGTAGTTTCATTTTCCAAAAAGCATAGCGGATTTCTTTTCCTTTCTTTGTGAAAATAACTATTTTTAAGATCTCACACCAATCCCACGACTGGCCTGGAGTTTATTGTTCCCTTTCTAAACTCTGTGTGCCCATAATTTTCCACACATCCAGCCTACAGTCAGGTTATCAGTTATTCGGGAGCGAAGTCAAGAAGTTTCTATGGAGATAGGGAGGCAAGCTGGATGGCGAGACGTACCACTTGTACTATGTAGTGTCCGTTGCGTCTGGGTTAGTGCAAGTCAAATTTTATTGTACACAAGTTACTATAACTGCCAGTATTTGTATTGAGTCGTTGTAAACTCTGATAATGTGATGTATAAACTGATATAGTGCTTTTATTTTAAAGATATTCATTTATCTATTATATATTGTTCCGCTGTGAAATTTGAGATTTGGTTTATTGTTTCTATTTCTTCTTCTACCTTCTTATTCTTTAACCCTAACTATTCGGTTTTCCGGCATTCGACTGTGCAACTTTTGATACAGTGGAGGTATTGATGTCGACTTTCGGGCGTCGAAAAATCGGGTCGTTACAATGTGGTACCAGGGCATTTGGTTAAGCGATAACCTTGGCTCTGTTTAATGTTACTCATTAGAGATAGAGTCAGCAGTACTCTAGAATGAGTTGAGTGTAATAATAGATATGAGCGAATATTTGTTAGTGAGTATAAAATTATTTTATATTGTGTTGATTGGTTTGTTGAGTGGTATATGGATTCTGGTCAATACGAGTAATTAGCATTATTGATAGGGATCTCTAAACACTTGTACATAACAAATTCAACACGATATCGTTTTAAAACAAGGTAAATGAAATAATTTTACCCAAACTATTTTCGTATATAAAAGAAATAATTTTTTTGTGAATTATTATAATATATGGTTGCTTGGTTGCTAGGAAACGATAATATTAAATTGTTATCGTCGTTGTATGAGGAATTGAAATCAAAACCAAAAGCTAAGAAAATAAAAATCCAAATGGAATTCGTAAATGTAAATTGTAAATGTGATTTATAATTTGAAACGGAATTCCAGAGAAGTATTTGGAAATGTTTTGAAAAGAATTTGCAAATTATGGAGATTTGGAAAGTTTAAATCCCTTTTGATTTTGAAGATGATTTTCAAAGGTTTTGGAAAAGTGTTTTGAAGGGATGAAAGCTCTAAACTCTTTTCGGTCGCTGGAAAATAATTTCGATGATGATCGCGACATCATCGGTATTCATTTTCGGGTTTCCAAAAGTGGAATTGCTGCCAAATTGTTTTAAATGGAAGTTGTTTGGAAAATTTGTGTTTCGTTTTGGAATTCAAAGGTTAATTTGAATTGTTTTCAATATTGGTTTTGGAAAAGGTGAAAAGACTCTAGAATCTTATTTAAAGTAATTATGGAATAATAATAAGTTAGAAAATTTATAAAAATTCAGATTTAAACTGAAATTAACTTGAGTTAATTTGAATAAAGGTAAATTAATCTAATAGACTAAAATGATTGGAATAAAATTATTAAGATGGAAAATAAATTGTGAATGAATAAATTTACAATTACAATTAAATGAAAGTGTAATTGAATATTGAAATTCATTTCGAATTTATAAGCAAATAGAATCGAAATAGAATTGAATTTGATTTGTATTAAACAAAGTGAAATATTGAAATAAAATTAGTAAATAAAACTAATTAAAGGAATGACGAAATTGAATATGATTTGAAATGAATTGAAATTCAATATTTATAAATGAAATGTAAATTAAATTCATATGGAATTTAAAATCCAGCTTAAATATAAGTGGTTGTAAACCAAAATGGTGAATTGAAAATAAACTTTTGAATGAATAGAAGAATAAAACTGGAATTGAAACTAAATATTGAAAACCAATTTGAATTGTGTGAAATAAAATAAAGTTGTAAAATTAGTTCGAAGTGAACTAAAGGTAATAAAGGTGGGGAAAAAATGATTTGAGGTGAAATAAAGAAATGGTTTGAGATAAAATGAATTGGAATTTGTAATGAATTAGTAAATGAAACTAATTTAAAATAGTGCAGTTGTGAATGAAAGATAATGATAACATTCAATATTCAGAAGATCAGCTAAATCCAAACAGAATTGAAAGTGTAAATTGAATTCAAATGGAATTGAAAATGCAAGATTGAGTGAAAATGGATATATAACTTCAATAGTAAAGTAAAAATGGTATAAGAAATTGAGTGAAAATGGGTATATAACTTCAATAGTAAAGTAAAAATGGTATAAGAAGTATATATTGAAGATTTTGTATAGGAATGTGCAAAATAAATTTGAATGTTGTAATTGGATATTATAGCTAGCAGGATATACAGGTGTGTTACAGGGAAATGGAATTGGGATTTGATTTTCGAAGATAAATTTGAACTTGCTCGACAAAAAGGTATGTATTTAAATTTCAGTATGAAACTTGATGATTTTCTTGTCCAGCCGCTTGGCCTTTTGTTTTCTTTTGAAATATGGGGGCCTGTGGTGCCATTTTGTAGTCGTACCGAGCTAGCCACGCATAAAGATGCTGACAAAATTTTACGAAAATTTAGGGAGTTAGAAAATTTCAAGAAAATTTTCTAAGTTTAAAATTTGAATTTAAATTTGAATTTAAATTGTTAAAGAAAACAATGTTGTTTGGAACTTATAATTGAGTTTGGAAAGTTAGTCGAATTAATGATGGGTCTTAAATAAAAAGATTTAATTGGTAAGATGATAAAACTATTTGGATTGGGAAAATAGTTAACGGGTTGAGAATCATTCTTCTTAACTAGTAATTCCGGGACGAAATTCTTTTAAGGAGGGAAGGATGTGACGACCCGGAAATTTTTAACATTTGAAATTGAAAATATTTAATTGATTTTAAATATTTGAATGATGGTTTAGCTTGAATTTCAAATATAACTATGGTTTGGCAATTAAACTATTAGATTTAATTTTTGAAATTTGGGTAAAATATTAAATCCTCAATTTTATGCTGATTAAAAATAATTTGAAGGCTTGGAAAATTTATATTGATAATACTGGAGGTAATAAAAATTTTAAAAGTGAATTTAAAAGCAGTTTATTCGATTTTGAATTTATATCGTTCAAATCGATATTTAAAAAAAAGCCTTCCGAGGCACAGTCTCGGAATTCGACAAAACCAGTTCCATTGGATCCGTAATATTGTATTATTATCGGATTTCAAGTTTCGTAGTGATTGGAGTTGTTGTGTGAGCATACGATATATAAACGTGCTGAAAATTTAATTGATAATAATCGATTCAAAAAGCTATCTTTCCCATACGATCGAAT
Source organism: Allium cepa (assembly GCA_030765085.1). Classification (NCBI taxonomy): domain Eukaryota; kingdom Viridiplantae; phylum Streptophyta; class Magnoliopsida; order Asparagales; family Amaryllidaceae; genus Allium; species Allium cepa. The sequence goes on from CM060937.1 coordinate 1,043,643,074, forward strand.
TAGGACTCGAAACCTTTTCCATTGCATTCAGAATGGGGATATAACATTATAAACACCTGGCGGCACGTCTCGATAGGGGTTCGCGATTTTAAGCTGCGTTAATCGAGACAATTTGAATTTGAATTTGAATTTAAACTATATTTTATCCTGGTCAAATAACAGTTTAAAATCCGACCAGTTTATATTTGGAAAATGGCTTGAAAATTTTAATTCCCTTTCTAAACTCTGGGTGCCCATAATTTTCTAAACTCTGGGTGCCTATAACACTTGGAGTTTATTGTTCCCTTTCTAAACTCTGGGTGCTCATAATTTTCCACACGGGCAGGCTAGAATCAGGTTATCAGTTATGCGGGAGCGAAGTCAAGAAGTTGCTATGGAGATAGGGAGGCAAGATGGATGGTGAGACATACCACTTATACTATGTAGTGTCCATTGCGTCTGGGTTAGTGCAAGTCAAATTTTATGGTACACAGGTTACTAAAACTGCCAGTGTTTGTATTGAGTCGTTGTAAACTCTGATAATGTGATGTATAAACTGATATAGTGCTTTTATTTTAAAGATATTCATTTATCTATTATATATTATTCCGCTGCGATATGTGAGATTCTGTTTATTGTTTCTGTTTCTTCTTCTACCTTCTTCTTATTTAACCCTAACGGTTCGGTTTTTCGGCATTCGACTGTGCGGCATTTGATACAATGGAGTTATTGATGTCGACTTTCAGACGTCGAAAAATCAGATCGTTACACAAACCAACTCTACATGCATCAGTATAAACAGTTAACCCTTTTCCTTCATCAATAATAGCCAAAACATGGGTATTGGTGAACCTTTCTTTTAACTCTAGAAATGCATCCTCACACCCTGAAGTCCACTCAAACTTAACGTCCTTATTTGTCAGCTTGGTTAGATGAGCGGCAATCCTGGAGTAATCCTTGATGAACTTTCTAGAATAACCCGCTATACCTAAAAAGCTTCTGACTTATATAGGAGTTTGGGGTGTCTTGAAATCTTGCATAACGCTACCTTAGCTGGACCAACTGAGATGCCATCACCCGATACAATATGTCCTAGGTATCTCACTACTGGTTGCTAAAAGTGGCACTTAGAAAATATTTCCTTAAGAACATATTTCCTTAACGTTTCCATCACCACTTCTAAATAATGTTTGTGCTCTTCCTCAGTCTTTGAGTAGATATGAATGTCGTCGATGAAAACTAACGTGAACTTATTCAACACATCTCCAAAACTCGATTCATAAGATCAATGAACAATACAAGTGCATTGGTTAGCCCAAAGGCATAACAAACTACTCATAAAAGAAATCTAGCCCTCTAAAAGCAGCTAAGGGAATATTATCCTCCGCTACCCTTAACCGATGGAAACCCATCGCAAGGTCCATTTGGGAATATACTCTAGCCCCATGAAGTTGATCAAATATATCGTCTATGCGAGGAAAGGGATACTTATTCTTAATGGTCTGCTTGTTTAATTCCCTGTAATCCATGCACAGTCTTAACGAACCATCTGACTTAGTTACAAAAACTACAGCCGATCCCCAACTCGAACGTCTCTGTCTAATCAATCCTCTTCTTAACAAATCATTGGTTTGACTAACTAGCTCCTGCTTTTCTCTTGGGGCCATTTTACGCAGAAATTGAATTACAGGTCTCGCACCGGTAACTAGGCCAATACGAAATTCAATCTCCCGGTGGGTAGGCAAACTACTAAATGACTCAAAAATATGTGAGAAATATTAAATAATTTCTATTGATCCTAACTCTTCCTGGAATGATTCTAAGGAATAAAGGAAAGTACTCATACGTTGATTAGGTTCCCTACGAACTACTTTCCAATACGTCTCCAAAACTGGTTTTCAACACTCTTCTCCTCTTTACACAATTCAGTATAGCTCCATATCTCGACAACCCATCCATACAAAGATATAACATCGAACCCGTTAAAATCGAAGGCAAAAAGGTCACAAAAGAAAAGATGTTTTTGAAAATCAATTTATACTCTTTCACAAACCAAGCATAAATTAGTTATACCACTTATGGAGTTGGACACAGAAATAGGAGTTTCTACAAATTTTGGGATAAGTTGTAACCTATTTACCAAATCTTTAGAGATAAAACTATTCAAGGCTCTGATATCAAACAATACATGAACTAAAATACCATTAATAAGTATAGTACCTTCCAAGACTCCCTTCCCTTTTACGTCTTCAGAAGTTGAGGGTGCATCCTTAATAGCATAGAATTTAATCTGCTGACCCTACTTCAATAGTGGACAGTCCTTAACCATGTGTCTAGGCTGGTGGCAATTATAGCAAAGCGTCTTTTGGACCATTGGAGAGATAACTTTTGCCCGCTGATAGTATGTTAAAATGTGCCCCTTATTCTTACAATTGTAACAAACAACATCTTTATACTTGTTTCCCTGATATCCTCCAGCCAGTTTCCCCTTACCCTGCTTCATTTTCCAATTTGGATTAAACTTCCTTTGGTTTGGGTTAATGGTACTACCACTGGTGATGTTGTTGCTGCTGCTGGCTTTTTCTTCAAAATCACTTCATATCTTAATGTCATGTCCACCAAATCCACAAATGATTCCTTCACATGAGCGGTCATCTTATCAAGGAACTCTTCTCTTATACCTAATAAAAAATCTCGTTTTTCTTTAATCGTGTGTCAATAAGTCTAGGGCCAAAATGAGATAGCTCATTAAACTTCATCTCATATTCCACCACCGACAGGTTTCCCTACTTAAGATCCATGAAACTTCTACATAATCGAGTTTTGCCCGTAGCTAGCATGAATTGGTCTTCGAACACTTCTTTGAATCTAGCCCATGACTCGTCTTTTATAACATTTGAAGTGACAGAATTCCACCATGCAAATGCACTCTCTTTTAATTGCCATGATACCAAGAACCGTTTTTGATCATCAGAAATGTCCAAACCTTTGAAAATCTTCTCACATGACTGTAGCTAAGCATGTACTTCAATGATGGATTCGATACCCTTGAAAGGTTTTCCTCCTAGGTTTGTGTAGTCCTTGCACAGAGTTGCGAAGTTTATTCATGGATGCATTGGAGCTATTGTCTCAACAACTATTCCACCCCTTCCAACATTAGGGGTTCTTCCATTTGTGGTTGTTGTGCTACCGTTTCCCCTTTCTCATACCCTTCTCATACTAATTCTTACTACCCAAATAATGTAAGATATCTTTAGAATACATGGACGCGATTATCTTAGGAAAAGTGCATTAACCAAACATATAAATTCTAATCAGAACTATGTGGAAATGCATTCTCAAAGACTGAACTCATTCTAGGTTACTACTAACCTTATCTTTAATGAGTTGGCCCCAACCAAGGCCTAGGTGTTTTCTCAACCTCGCTCCGATACCAAGTGTAACGGCCTGCCTTTCTTACACCCAAAGACGACATTTAATACATTCTCGGTATTCATGTGCCGATCATCTAAATGTCCGAATGATTGGTCGTGGGGTAAAGAAAATAAAAGACAAAGAAAATAAATATAGATTTTTCTCACAAATGACAGAGTTACATATACGTCATCACATAATAGTACATATGGTTACTCGAAAATGTTATATCAAAGTTACAACAAGTACTATTCCCAATAAGGATAGCTATATCAGCCTACCTAAATTACTAATATGTAATGTATAGTTACAGAAGAAATAAACTTAACTACTACATACAATGAAAGCTTCTGCTCCGTACTGCTTCCCAAAATGCTCCAGAGAAACTTGGCTACTTGGCTACTCATAAAAATTTGAGTACCCGGGATTTTAAGGGAAAGAAATAAAACTCCAGGTCAGATATGGATGTGGTGTGAGTAAAACATAAGTTTAACTTTATAAAAACCTTAAAACTAATGGTATCTCCTAAGACCATGCCGCACAAAAACACGGACGAGTTTTTACCTTTCGATAATTAAAACATTTCTACATAAAATTATCTGATATTATGATAATGTTTAGGTTTAAAATAAATATGGGATCATAGCCAAAATTGTTATGTTATTAAATTCTAGCATAAGAATTATACAATCAAATCTGAAGGTTCATATTGGAAAATGGATTCCAACTATGAAAGGATAAGGGTCTACCCACCAAATCCATACACCTCTAGATAAATGTATGAGAGACCACAACACGTTGCACCTCAACTACTCAGGATTGGCCCTACCCCTTACTAGATAGCGTAGAATATGATCACCCCTTGGTTGCGATCAACAACCATAAAAGGGATCCTGAAGCATATATAAACCATAGATATCGTTCTAGATTTGATGATGATCATACCCTAATGGGAGCGATCCACATGGCCCTATCACATGCACCTGCTTTACTTATTTACCAGATGCGAGGCTTGCGGTTACGCTTTTACTTTCCCTCATAGCAGACCACCTTGAAATGCTAACATTGCCCTCCAAGCATCCAATGCAATGGTAACATTTATCCATACAAGTTGTTCTGAGATAGAACAAACATTCGACAATTTTTATCTTTCGTTTTGGTATCACCCTCAAGAAGAATAATGCATCTCCATAGCAAACTTCATAATGATCTATCATGAACATTATCAGTTTAGAGCGGTTTAGATAAATCATACTTATCCAAAACTGATGTTTTCAAACTAAGTGATAATTCCCGGCTAACTCATTTTCGATTCTTTTGGAAGTACGTAATCAGTATTTGAGTCCTCACTAGGAAACTCTAATATACACAACATACTTTCTGAGTTAAAACATGTCAAGTTATAATAGTGAACAATTCGCTACTTGGGGTAAGTATACATAGTTCGCATATGGATAACTAAATACTTAATTTAAACACGACAAATTGATAGGAATTAACCCTTCCATATCTATCACGTTTTCGATATTTCGACCTTACTTCATCCCTCGCCTAGAAATAAATTCTAGATCTCATAGAAAGAGGATCAACCCACTCATCGGCTTTTAATGCTAACTATGGGATGACTTACTTCCCATAAATACGTCACCAAATTTACTTGGGTTTCATATTCGTTTGATGTTACTTAAGAGTAATCGACATAGAAACACCATGATTTAAAACATTTTTGAAAAAGATTTTTTTTTTCAAAACAAAATCAATAGTTTAGAAATAAAATGATTTTAAACCCTTATTTATTAATTAATAAATTAAAACCTTATCAAATAATAATTAAATCTTAATTAAGTCCTAATTAAAATCTTAATTAAATTTAATTAATTAAACCCCTTTTTACAGATAATTAATTAATAATTAAGCTTTAATAAATAATTAAAAATAATTAACCCTTAATTATTAATTAAATAATAATTAGCTTTAACTAATTAATGAATTAAAATTAACTTAATTGATTACCACTTAAGTATTAATTACCTTTATTAACCAATAATTAAGTAATAATTACTCAATTAATTAATTAGTCATTTATTAAATAAATAAATAAATAATTAATAATTACCCTTTTAAATTACTTGGTTTTAGTTTTTAAAATATTTTCCAAAAATATTTCTAACTGAAATTATTTTTAGATTTTGAAAAGAGTTCGTTTTCATGAACTGCACATATAGTGACTATCGCTATATGATCCAAAATTTTCAAACTTGAAATTTATTCTCTAAGTTTCTGTTGAAACTTTAACTCTTGGAGAGAAAAAACTACACTAAAACATAAAAGCATATTTTGGAAGACTAAATAGTATTTAAAACTTCAAAATATTTTTGCGAATTTTAAAATAATTTTTTTGTATTTCATACAAGGGATAACATGTCATTTTAAACTACTAAGATGCTAACTTTCTTAGCATAATATCATGAATGTATGTTCACAACATACATGATTACATTACTACAACATCACAACATGTAACAAGTTTCCATAATTAACATATATAAGCTAGATTACAATTTGCAAACTAACTTGACTATTTAGACTAACATATTCCAAACTATACATCCACATAACCAAGCACATATGAGCACATCCAAGCATCATTATAATCCTCACACAATACATACATACAACCCAATATTATTTTATCCAAACACAACATCATTTTTACGAAAATTTAGTCATATACAATTTTTAGAAAGACTTAGTCAAAGAATGAAACTTTACCGAAATTTCACGAAACTAAGCTAGCTTTTCCATAACTTCAACACGGCCTAGCTCTTTACTTATAGCTTGAAAATATGGAGTTTTTGGCGACTTATGGATGCAACATGATTCAACCTTGGTGGTATTGGCGCTAGACCAACAAGGTGGAGGCGGTGTATGGACAAGTTTTGTGGAAGAGAATCGTAGAAATTGAGCATCACCTTTTCTGTTTTACCATAAAGAAACTGTAATTCAAAGATGTAGTAAAACTTAATTTTTGACTCCAATTTCTTTTATAAATGTAATACTGAGAACAAATTATTGGACCATCACAAACCAAGCTAAGAAGGCACAAAGCCATTCAATTTAAATCAATAAACAACAAAAATACGCGAAATATAGAAATTACAAGAAAAATAACTCAAAGTCTTAAATAGAGTTTTAATTTTGAGTAAGGATAAGCTGCAGTGAGAAGAGAACTAATAACCAGAAGGATGAAGGCAACGACTGCGAGAAGGCTGGTGACAACGACAACAACACCGAGGTTAAGCGATAGCGGTGACACTTCGACTGTTTGAACTAGGGTTTTATTTTGGTTCTATATCAATTTTTTAGTAAATGAAGTTTTTTCTTAGGTGGGGCGAATAAGGTATTGTTTTTTATTTTTGACATGTAATTGGGCTCCATTTTGGGTTCGCTCGTCCACATATATGCGTAAACCGTGAATTAGTGCCATTTGGCTTTTTTAGCGCCTTCTTATAATAGGCAAAGGTAGAAAAGCCCCAGGTTGACATCTAAGCAAGAGTTATAATAACACAAGTTGATCGTCCTAATTGTACTGTAAGCTCTAAAATTTTATTTGCTAAATCATTGTCTTCGTTTTTTGCATAGCAGCTTAAGAAATATTTTAAGTGAATTAGGTTACAACCAAATGTTTAATTTTGAAAAACATAATTTTATTTAAATTTGAATGTGTTAACATTAAATTTAATGAAACAAGACAACATACTTCAATCTAATTCACATTTTAATTAATACTCGAGCATACTATAAACTTGGACCTAAATTTAATTTTAGAACCCTAATAAAATAAATTCCAAACACATGTTACTACAGAATATTTCTTTGAACACAATACAAAAACAATCTATGTCGGAAGGCATGTAGGAAGCTTGGAGAATATTTTATCATTAAATTCTGTTGTGTAGTTAGTTTAAAATTTTATTTATTTCTAAGTTGCAACTTCTAATTTTTTTGTTGCTTTGAATTTTTTTTTCTAAGTTGCAATAGAATAAAAAAAATCCCAAACACATGTTACTACAGAATATTTTCGCATTGAAATCATGTGTAGTTAGTTTAAATTTTTATTTATTTCTAATTTGCAACATCTAATTTTTTTGTTGCTTTGAAATTTTTTAATACTATTAGTTAATAAGAATGAATTTGTAAAGCCGATTTATTGTAGATCCTATTTTTATGCGATATTAAGATTTCGTAATATTTATAAAGGATTGTTTTGAATTTTTTTAAAAAATTTATTTGTTAGATCGTATTTTTGAGTAATATTAAGATTTGGTAAGTATGTAGATAGGTGTTTTTGATAGTTCATGCCGACGTCAAAAAAGTAAGACATCAAAGATATTACAACTATTATTAAAGATAATATTCAAAAAATAGAATTTTTAATGCAATTTATAATGTACCGGTGCGAACCCATGCTACGCACACGGTGTTCGTTGAAAACGCTATGATGAATAAATTGAGTGTAAATACAATAATTTTACAAACTTTTAACATACGTATAATTTCAATCAACCTACTTTATATATATGATATTCACCTTGTGCAGTAATCATGATTCAAAATTCATCTAGATGAATTACAAAAAAGATTACAATAATTTCTACATTTAACCTAAGAAATTGAAAATTTACTCGAATACAATTAACACATTTCAAATATAGGAAAATAGACACCAAGAAGAAGTTGTAAAAAAAATTAGTATCAGGGACAACAAGTTTGTTTTTTAGTCTGCATGACACTTTTTAGTGTAAACAGAGAATGATAATTACTGTGATTTACACTAAAAAGCATCCTTCAGCCCAAAAAGCAAACTTCCTGTTCCTAAAACCAAATTTTTCTTCAACTTTTTCCTTGAGCCTAAAACCCCTTTCAAATAATACACGCAGCATCTCATTCACACAAACTTTGTGATCTAATTTAATATCTGATACAAACCAATTTCAATGTGGTTTAGATATTTTTAAACTATTGATAGATTTTAATCCATGGCCCCGACAAACATTTCTACCTTTTCTGCATTAAAATCAAAATTTGTATCTTCATGTTGGTTTCAACATATTATAATCTAAATTTAGTATAAAAAAACTAAAGGATAGTTAATATTCAAAAAATACATTTGAATTCCTCCATAATAACTAATACACCTTTTTGCACATAATGGTATAAACTCCATCTACAGATTCCAATATCTCAACAAACTCATATTAACCATTAGAGACATTCACTCATATCAGCCATTCGAGACATTCATTTTAGGTAAATTATGTAGTTAGATGTCATGCTCGAAAGGATATATTTATATTTATCGCTTTTACTTTATTTCATTCTATCACACCATATCATTTAATCGTCTTACATACAAAATGAGGTAATATATTTGCATATTATCTCAAAAATTTTTTGATTGCGAAATCAAAAAAACATATGGATATATGGATTTACTTTGGATTAAAATTTATGTAACATAGAGAAATCATAACATATTTTGATTCAAAAAATTACATAAAGAAAATATGGGTAGATTGTTGCAAAGAGAAATTGTACTTAAAGTGAAATGGTGTTTTGATTCAGAGAAACAAAATTTCAAAAATTGCATAAAAAAGAACAAAGTATTTTACAAAATAGTACTTATGCATGGAAGCAACAAATATAAGTAGAAGTGATATGTAGTAAAAAACGACTTTAAAAAATGCAAGGGCTAAAGTTAGTTTATTTTAAGGTTGTTATGGTAATGTTTACCGGTACCATTTTGTAAATACCGTTACCATACCTTTTTTACTGGTAAACTAAAATTGTTTACCGTTACCGACTGACTGGTATACCGATGACTGGCATACCAATAACCTGGTAACCGTTACATTGATAATGGTAAATTACCGTTTGTCTAGAAAAATAACAAGTTGAAATATTTTTACACTGAAGATGATTCATTATATATCTCATTGGGCCACTTAATAAAGGACATAGAAAAGAAGTGTATTTATCATCATTTGAGTTGAAAAAATGAAATAAATTGAACTATTTTCTTGCTTCTAAAGGGCCGTAATGCAATATCTTATATAAATATCAATGTATTATGAACGCACTGGTAAATTAATGTTACCATTGGTTTTGAAAAAATATTACCGATGTTTTACCATAGAAAATGGTAAATTTACGGTTACCATACCGATTATACTAGTATACCGACTTTACTTTAAAATGGTAACCGATTGACCAGTGATGGTATGGTAATGGTAAATTTACCGTTACCATAACAACCCTTAGTTTATTTTATTATGAATACAAAGTTACATGAAACATGAACCATGATTTACTTGAGTATTCATTGTTTTCATAGAAATAAAAGGGAAAACTTGCGTACAGTAATAAATCTTCATTATTTTCATGCAACCTTATGATAATTGATTTAACGGAAACTTATTTCACTTGTCTCCTCATCAGAAAACCAACGTCACTTGATACTGTTGGAATTCTTAAAAGATTGAAAACAACATAGTCCCACATTGCCAAAATTGCAAAGCTATTCTAGTATATTAATAGCTTTTCAATGAAGGGGTTAGGGCCTTGGGGCACCCAAATGTTTGCTTCTTTGTGAGGAGGGAGATCATGCATCACCACCACACACGCGCTCGCGTCGCCGCCGTCCGTCCGTCCGATCGAACCGGGCTCGGGTTTGGGTTTGGATTTGGGTCTAAATGATCCTATTTTTACTGCAAAACTGGGCCGGGTTTTCTAACAGTTGCAGGCTATACGAACAGGTGCGAATCTGTTTAGAAGCGGAAGCGGATTGACTGAGGAGGTGCGACTTCTGAAGTAGGCGCTGGTTTTTTGGCGAACAGATGCATCCATTAGCAGACGGCTGCGGCTGGTTAGATGCGAACGGGTGTGACTTGTGGCAGCAACGGGTGCGAACTCCGAACCAGTAGCGAACGGGTGTGGCGCATTAACGAACAGCAGCAATGAAAGGCAACGGGTGCGACCCGTCAAGCGGACGCGACTGTTCGAAGGGATGCAGACGAAATTATAAATAGAAGAGAATACTGATCACGTTCTCATTCTATTCCAATTCTAACTTCTTTTGTTTCTTCTTTTCTACTGCTCTATACAATATATCACAGAGTTGACATACTCATTACAATCTCGTGCGGATTACGTCTGTTGTATCTTGGGAGACTTTAAATAAAGTCTTAAGGAAATTGTTACGACAAGTCTCAGACGGAATTTCCTTCTTTAACCGGTTAGGTTTATAATTGATTTATATATATATATATATATATAATTTTCGTTTCTACATTGTAATATTTCTTAAATAGTATAACGTTTGATCTATCGCTATAGTTATTATTACTATAGTTGTTAGTTTGTGGTTGTAATTTGATTACGACATACCTATTGTTTAAATTAGCTAATATAGACTTTTAGAGTAGTGGAAATCTGATTGATAAACTTGTGAGATGAGTTACTAATTGATTATTCTCTATTTTGGTAAACTAGACGTATAACATCTTAAGACTTTCATGTTTTAACTAAAACAGAGATGGCAACAGTAGAGCTCTCAACAAAGGCTACTACACACAACATGCCCGATTCTTTTAAAAGAGATGCTGACGACTTTCTAACATGGCAGAATTAGATGTTATTTTATCTCACCACACTCGGTCTGCAACGGTATCTCGAGGAGGAGGAACCGATTCCTGCACTAGGCAAGGAATTAGATGTTGATATGTGGAAGCATTCCGATTTTCTATGTAGAAAATATATTCTGAATTGTCTCGACAAGGTGCTATACAAAGTATATCAGCCTTTAAAGATAGCAAAAGCACTCTGGAATGCACTTGCCATGAAGTATAAGACGCAGAATATCAGTCATAAGAAATTCATTGTAGACAAATTCATAGACTAAGGTGGTTGATTCCAAACTGGTGACTGCTGAACTGCATGAACTGCAAATCATTATTCATGAACTCGAATAAGAAGGTCATAAGGTTGGAGAATCGTTTTTGATTGCAGCCATCATAGGAAAACTGCCACCGTCATTGAGAGATTACCGCAACTATCTAAACCATAAGAAAAAGGAAATCTTTTTACAAGATCTCATAGTCCGACTGAAAATTGAGGCAGATAACCGTGGAGTTACAAAACCAAGCGAGGAGGCATTTGTGGCTGAAGGTTCAAAGACAAAAAAAAAGAATTTCCAGAAGAAAAGAAAAGCTCCAGACAACAAACCAAAAAACAACATACGAACCAAAAAGTTTAATGGCGAGTGTTGGGTTTGTATAAAGGTTGGACATGCCGCTAGAGATTGCAGACACAAAAAAGAACGCAACATAGAGGAAAATATAATAGACAACATGGAAGTAGACGAGTCCAACTTCTCGGCAGTTGTATCTGAATGTAATATGGTTCAGAATCCTTACCAATGATGGGTAGACACATGCGCTACTCGTCATGTCTGCTCTAACAAATCCATGTTTTCTACATACCAAAAATTCGATCATGAAGAAAAACTCTATATAGGAAATTCTACAGTATCAATGATCGAAGGCAGTGGCATAGTAATTACTTTTGAAAAAACTGTCAAATTGAATGACGTGCTCCACGTTCCAGACATACGCAAGAATCTGATCTCTAGCTCAGTACTATCAAAGAAAGGATTCAAAATAGTGTTCAAGTCAGACAAAATGGTTCTGTCCAAAGCTGGAATATATATCAGAAGGGGATATTTATGTTATGGCCTATTTAAGGCAAATGTAGCCGTTATCGGTAATAAAACTATGTATTCTGATTGTGCTATTAATAAAATTGAAGTTTCTTACTTGCTTGAGCATGAAATTTTACTATGGCATGATAGATTGGGACACAAATTTTCAAAAAATTAAAATATTACCAAACTTGGGATTAATTTCGAAATTCCAAGTAGATAAGAACTACAAACGCGAGACATGTGTAGAAGCAAAAATGGTTAAAAAACCATTTCAATCTTTTGGTAGAAGCATCGAACCACTAGGTTTGGTTCATACAAATTTATGTGATTTTAAATCCTTACCTACAAGAGGTGGAAAAAAGTACTTTATCATGTTTATTGATGATTATATGCGATATTGCTATGTATATCTTTTGAATAGTAAAGATGAAGCAATTACATCATTTATAAAGTACAACGCTGAGGTAGAAAATCAGTTAAATAAAAAATCAAAATATTGAGATCTGATCGAGGTGGAGAATATGAATCGCCATTTGAACAGTTCTGTGCCGAAAATGGTACACTTCATCAAACAACAACTCCATATTCACCATAACAAAATGGTGTAGCCGAAATTAAGAACAGAACGTTAAAAGACATGATTAATGCCATGCTTTTAACATCTGGTCTACCGACGAACCTGTGGGGGGGGAGCCTTAAATATGTCTAATCACATATTAAACAAAGTCCCTCACAATAAAACAGGAACAGTTCCATATGAGTTATGGAAAGGACACAAACCAAGTTTTAAATACCTTAAAGTGTGGGGGTGCTTGGCAAAAGTTCCAGTTCCGCCTCCCAAGAAAGTCAAACTTGAACCAAAAGCAGTAGATTGTTACTCCTTAGGGCCAGCCCAAAATAATAGTGCCTACAGATTTTTGGTATTTAAGTCTGATATAGCTGATATTCATGTAAATACAATCATGGAATCTAGAGATGTCCCATTCTTTGAAGACGTGTTTCCACACAAAAGGAATGAAGGGAATAATGTCCCTAAAAGGACAAGAGAAGAATCAAGCAATTCACATGAAGATGAAACTCATCATGAGATTGAGGAAGTTGAACCAAGAAGAAGCATAAGGGCTGGGACTTCCAAGACATTTGGTTCGGATTTTTTCACATATGTGTTAGAACATGAACCTCAAATGTACAAGGAAGCGATGTCATCTTCTGAATGTTCATGTTGGAAAGAAGCAATCCAAAATGAGATTGATTCAATTCTAAGTAATAAAACTTAAGAAATTATTGATACTCCACATAGAATAAAACCTATTGGCTGTAAATGGATTTTCAAGAAGAAAATGAAAGCAGATGGCTCTATCGACAAGTATAAAGCCAGATTAGTAGGCAAAGGATATCGTCAAAAAGAAGGAGTAGAATTCTTTGATACATATTCGCCGGTAACACGAATATCCTCTATAAGAATGCTAATAGCAATTGCATCAATCTATAAGCTAGAAATTCAGCAAATGGATGTAAAGACAACATTCTTAAATGGAGATCTCGATGAGGAGATCTACATGGAGCAATCTGAAGGTTTTGTTTCCAAAGGAAATGAAAACAACGTCTGTAGATTAGTAAAATCATTATACGAACTAAAACAAGCTCCAAAACAATGGCACGTAAAATTTAATAGTGTCAAGATGAGAAATGGTTTTCGTATAAATGAATGTGATAAGTGTGTTTGTTATAAACAAATTGGACAATCATATATGATGTTTTGTTTATATGTAGACGATATGTTAATATTTGGTCCAAATACTCAATAGAGACTATAGAGAAGATGTTAAGTAGCAATTTCGATATGAAAGACTTAGGAGTTGCAGACGTTATTTTGGGAATCAAAATAATAAGAACACCTAATGGAATTGAATTATCTTAGTCACACTATGTAGACAAAGTGATTGAAAAGTTTCAAAATTTTAGAAATAAAGGAGTAAGAACACCTTTTAATCCATCAGAAGTACTGCATAAAAACAGTAATGAGAGTGTAATGCAAGTGGAATGCTCTCGTGTAATAGGATGTCTCATGTATCTCATGAATTGCACAAGACCAGACATAGCTTATGTAGTAAGTAGACTGAGCAGGTATACAAGCAATCCAGGAAAAGAACACTGGAAAGCACTAATGAGAGTGCTTGGATATTTAGAAAATACCGCAAATTATTCCTTACATTATGAAATATATCCTACCGTCTTAGAAGGATACAGTGATGCAAACTTGATTGCTGATTCAGAGGAATCAAAATCAACGAGTGGTTATGTATTTACCTTAGCAGGGGCAGCAATGTCATGGAAATCTACTAAACAAACATGATAGCTCGATCCACTATGGAATCAGAGTTCATCGCTTTAGATAAAGCAGGAGAAGAAGTAGAATGGCTCCGTCACTTTTTAAAAGATATTCCATTTTGGCCTAAACCTGTAATTGCCATATGCATACACTGTGATAACCAAGCTGCGCTAAGTAGAGCGCACAACTTTGTGTATAATGGAAAGTCACGACACATTCATCGATGCCATAACACAGTTTGGCCGTCACTCTCAAATGGAACTATTTCCATAGATTATGTGAGAACAAATGATAACCCAGTGGATCCATTTGCTAAAGGTTTATCGAGAGAGAAAATTGACTGCGCATCGAGGGGAATGGGTTTAAAAACCTAAAGCACCAAGAGTTATCTTATACGGAAACCTATCCTAGCGATTGGAGATCCCACAGACTAGGATCAATAGGCAAACCAGTTTTGAGTAACTCAAGACGTAATGCATTTGCGTGGACATAGTCCAACTCCATTCCTATGGTGCACAATATAAATGCATGCCTACAGAAGTATTTAAAGGTTAAAACTATGTTTTTTAATGATGACCATATCTTGGAAAGAACAAGTGGGGTATATGTAGGATACTCTTAATGGTTGCGATCACCTATATTAGTGTGAGCTGGGTCGACTCTATGAGAATATTAAAGGCTTATATTTTCTATAAACACTCGCTAAACCAAAAATTGTTCAGGACCAAAATGAACACAACCAAGAGATTGGATGAGAAGATAATCAATGCTTCGTAATGCTTACTGTTTGGATATACAATAAAGGTCGAGGGTTCAAGATGAAATAATTCACCGATTAGCCAAGTAGATCTGATAAGTTTTAACTAGAGAAAGTTCAAAGTGAAATATCTAAACATTATTCCATACGTACTCTGTGATATTTCGCTTTGTATGAGGGATATGTATATTATCATTCATGTGGGGGGTTGTTGCAATTCCTAAATGAATGAAAATAACATAGTCCCACATTGCCAAAATCGCAAAGCTATTCTAGTATATTAATAGCTTTGCAATGAAGGGGTTGGGGCCTTGGGGCACCCAAATGTTTTCTCCATTGTGAGGAGGGAGATCATGCATCACCACCATACACGTGCGCGTGCCGCCGCCACCATCCGTCCAACCGAACCGGGCCGGGCCGGGCTCGGGTTCGGGTTTGAATGATCCTATTGTTACTGCAAAAAATTCTAAATAGAAGAGAAAACTGATTACATTCTCATTCTATTTCAATTCTAATTTCTTCTGCTTCTTCTTTTCTATTGCTCTACATAATATATCACAGAGTTGACATACTCATTACAATCTCGTGCAGATTACGTCTGTTGTATCTTAGGAGACTTTAAATAAAGTCTTAAGGAAATTGTTATGACAAGCCTCAGACGGAATTTTCTTCTTCAACCGGTTAGGTTTATAATTAATATATATATATATATATATATCATTTTCGTTTCTACGTTGTACTATTTCTTTAAATAGTATAACGTTTGATCTATCGCTATAGTTATTATTACTATAGTTGTTAGTTTGTGGTTGTAATTTAATTACGACATACCTATTGCTTAAATCAGCTAATACAGACTTTCAGAGTAGTGGAAATCTGATTGATAAACTTATGAGACGAGTTTATAATTGATTATTCTCTGTTTTGGTATACTAGACGTATAACAGATACATATCTCTGTGTTCAAACATACTTGTGGTTTAAATGCGACTCTTTACTTAATAATTACCCACTTTCATGTTATTATTTATTCATGCAATCAATTTTAATTATTTTCTACTCTTTACATTATTTTGAAAAATTTATGTGTTTTTATATACATCTTATAGTTTGTATCATTTTTTGTATAGTCACACAAAATAGGTGTCTGATATTCAAATTTCATTTACATAGTAACGTGAGAAATAAAATAAATTCGATTTTACCTTTACAATTTGAAATGAGTTCATGAAGGTATATGTTTTTATATTGACCGAAAAAACAAACGTAATATAAACACGCTATACTGATATTTTGTTCTAGCTTCTTGAAGGTTGGTCAAAATCACATTGGAATATCTCCAAATTTCTTACTCAGACCATAGGTCAAATTATAAGAGATATCTCCAAATTCATTCTTAAAACCTTAGAGTTGGCTCCAGTCCGCCTCCACTGTCAAGTCTTCTATCTTTCAACAAACCCACTATTGTTGCAAGCCCTGCAACCACCTGAAAACCCTTTTTCTTGCCTCCTCTACCACGCTGAGTGCACTACTCCCAATGAACGTACTAAAAATTCTTGTATTTCTTTTTACTTTCAAGTCACATCCCTAGTGGAGAACGTTTTGGACATAAAACTTAGTGAAAAAAAATTTGGCTGATGGGAAATTTGTAGGTATATTTTTTAAACAACCTTGCTATAGTATTCTTGAAGGAAAAAAATACACTAATTTGTTACTTTACTAGATTAAATAAACATAAATTTTATATAGTTTTTGTGATGATCCTTTATGTTTCAACCTAAATTTAAAATTTGCAGTTCAAGAAGGAAGGCTCTCTTTTTTGTTTGTCAGATACGTTTGATGCCTTTGGCATGACCTTAAAAGCTAAAAGAAGTTGTTTACTTAGCTCGATGACCATACACATAGATTTTATTACATGGCATGCTTATGTAAAATTTAGGGATGAAACCGTTCTACACACACCTTACAAATACGTTACAAATTGGTACAATGTGTTCTATAAATACCTGTAAATATATTCCAAAAGCAAATCCTGCTATGAAATTTATTGTAAGATGTATTATTTGTAAAAGTTTTATATTTTATTAATTTTTTAACTACCTTACTGGCAACTTGTAAGTGTGGATACCTAAGGGTGTAGTAAGTAGATTGTTAAAATAGAAATTAGGAACCCAATTTTGTAAGTTTTGTTC
The DNA here is from genome assembly GCA_030765085.1 of Allium cepa. NCBI lineage: Eukaryota > Viridiplantae > Streptophyta > Magnoliopsida > Asparagales > Amaryllidaceae > Allium > Allium cepa. The sequence continues at coordinate 1,043,660,509 of CM060937.1, forward strand.
AGAGTCTTCTAATTTTGTTTTTAACATCTTGTAGTTTACCCTGTTAATAAAACTCATTGTACCAATTAATTTCATCACCGTACAGACCTAATCTGCAGCTTAGCCAATTATTATTTTCTTCATATACTTGTTGTTTTAATGTTTGTAATGTTCATCGCATATTAGATCTATCATTCTATATGTGACTCATATTTCTGTATCTTTTTCATCTAGTAGGTATAAGGTATTTTTTATATTCTTAACAACTCTGTCTTTATCTAGTTTTGGTTTGTTTGTTAAGTTTACAAACTTTTCAGCATAATTATGTTTGAATATTTTTGGTATGTTATATTGTTGGTCTATGTTTAGTTTTGTTTGTTTTAAAACAAAAAGATTTTTGCCATAAATTTGTGTTCTAAAAATCTTTGTAACGATTCAATGTCTTTTACTTTTAGAAAATTATTAATTAGTTTTTCCAGTTATTATTTTCTGTAATTTTATAATTTGGTTCATTTTTTAGAATTATGTAATTGTTCCATTCCATGTGGAAATTTTTCATAAACCTTTCTATTATTATTATGTTTCAGGTTCTCTGAATATATTAAAGTTGTTAAATATTTGTATGAAATTTGCTTCACAGTCGTATATGTTTATTAGTTCATGTTTATATTTTTGTTTAAAAATTGTTATGATATCATTTTTGTGATTTTCTTTTGTACTTGTGTTATGTTTTAAAATGTTCATCATGCTTAATATAAATTTGCTTTCTAGATATTTTTGTAAGTTTTCCATGTTTATGTGATCTTTCTTCATTGGTATAATCATATAAAGCTATTTTTCCATTTTTAGAGAAAACTCTGGATAAAGACAGGAAGTTTTATTAAAACAGGAAGATCATATGTAAGAAATTATTTAGATAAAAAAGATTTATCATATCTCAGTATATTTTTTAATTAATTTTTTATCTAATTTCTTAGCCTAGAATATATTAACTTTATTGGGACATTTGAAATTTACTTCATAATTATTTTCACTCACTTATCCTCACCTTGTTATCCCGAGTTTACTATTTTCCCTTAAACGGCCACATGCTGAGGCGGGTACTTCTTCAACCTTAAACGGATGTACGTTTGTTGGATTTTATGTGATTTTAATTATGATTTAAATTAATTATGTTAACCCTCAGTAATTATTCTAAGTACGCAATTAAATAATAGCTTGAGAAATAAATAAATGAATGATAAACTTTTGAGAAATATGGATTCTTATATAATTGATCATCTGTTCTTCTTCCTTAGTCTTTATCCAGAAAGATGTTTTAGTTCACCATTACTTTGTAAAGAACGCTGAAAATAAAGGGACTTATATGCTTACAATGCTTCTATTGCTTACAATCTTGCTTCTTCGTTACATACTGACTCTTTATATAGAAAGAGTGATAAATAAAGTTCGATTGATAGGTGTCCAACATAAAACTTAAAACTTATTACTGGAGGTAAAAAGATTCCTCCACTAAAAAAGAAAAAGTAAGATAAGACTTATCTTTTACATTTGTAAAATAAAAGGAGTACTAAGGCACAATCTGTCAAATCTTTGTATGCTCTGTTTTTTTTGTTCTTTCATAGTGGAGAATCCATAATGAAAGAAGGACGTGTTTGTCTTTATGTCATATCATTGCTCATCAGTGGGCATGCTAGTGAATGCTGGATCTTCTTTGTCTTCGTCTTCTTCTATGTTTAGTTTTTCGTTCTTTTCTTTTTTGTAGCTTTTAACCATAGAAGGTTTCAGATGGAAAATGTTAAAACCCCTGTAGTTCATTCTGTGATTTTTGAGAGAATTTGTAATAAATATTTTCATGACAGGAGTCTCAGCATATAATTGTATTTTGTCATTATTTCAATCATTGTCTTCTGTAATTTTGAAAGCTCTGAACCTTTCATTTGTTTGTTCTGTTATCTTGATTCTATCAACTTTTGTTTGTATGAAATCTTCATTCCAGTCTTCAAAGTCTTTGTCAATGAATCTTTCTTTTATTGTAATAACGTGTTTTGTACGTTCAAATATGCATTTCCCAAAATGAAGAGGAGCAGATTTAAAATCCATATAAATATCTATTGCAAGAATATTTGTGAAGCGGTCAATAATACTCCCTATGGGTTCAGGAAGGTCATCTTGGTTCCATTCGTCAAAATATATTCTTTTGATGATGCCACAATTTATGAGGAGGTTTGGATCAAAAGTTGTTTCTTCAAATATGACATATTTGTATTTTGCGAGGTTTAGAAAAATTTGTGGAACTGCACATATTATAGTGCAAGAACAGTTTGTACGTGTAGAGAGGCAAGTAATGTATTTCTTTGTGCAAGGAATATTAAGATTTCATAATACATCCTAAGTTATTTGTAACCCATCAATTTTGGTGCTAGAAATTTCAGACATAAGTCTGCAAGCTTTTTTGAAAATGTGTGGAGAGAGTTCATCTGGATGGTGGATAAAAAATAGTCCTTGAGTAAGTTGTTCAGAAAGACTTGGTAGGATAATTTTGTTTTGTAAATCTTTAGTTTTTTTGGGAGATTTGGGTTTTTTGTATTTGTAAGGGTTTTCCCAAATTTGTAAGTTTGCTAGGTTCAGTCTTGATGATTGTGGCAAAAGATGTTTGTGGACTAAGGCTTATATTTGTAGAAGATTCAGGAATCTCTTGTTTTGTTTGTTTCCTTAAGGAAATGTTTTGTAAACTTTGTATTTCTTAGAAATGATATAACCATTCCTAAACATTTTTTGTAGTTCTGTAGTGGCTGCTTCAAAAGTAGCATAACTTTGTAAAGAGGTTTTCCGTATCTGGGATTTTGTTCTATGTGTTTGATCTTAACGATCATTTGTTCCCATGTGGTATTAATACCAGCATCGGGACCTGTAAACAAGCCATAGTAAATGAATTTTTTTCTTACTTTCCATAAACTTTTGTACTAGAGTCTACAAGATACTCAACTTTTGTTTGTTAGAACCATGAAGAGTCTTTATGTTCCATATGTTGTCAAGAATTTGTTACTCATCATCAGAAACTTTTGTTTTTGTGATGAATCTGTTTGCCTTTGTATAGGCCTTTAGGTGCATAGAAGGATTTAATTCCTCCATGTTTGTCATTGTAATCTGCAAGATGAGGATTAGAACAAGAAAGAATAATATCATCTTAACAATATAGAAAGTTTATCAGGCAAGAAATTTTCTTTTCCTTTTATATGTTCCCAACATATGTTGGTTCCACAATTTATAATGGCATGTCTAAATTTTAGCCATCCATTATTTCAAATACCTCTGTCTTTTTTGTTATCTGTGTATTTAACAATGGATTTACAGTCAGTTCTTATTGTGATTTCCTTTTGAGAAATTATAAAAATTTAAAAGATTCCAATACATAAATTATAGCTAGGATTTCAAAATCTAAGGAGGTCATGTAACCTTTTTCTTTGTAGACACAAGAGGTGTATCTACATATCTTTTCTGTGGTTTTATTCTCATATCTGTTATTTTTACCGAGTTATATTCCTCCCCACCGAACCATCAATTTCAATTATCAAATATTTTATCTGTAAAGGCAAACTTAAGGGTTTTAAGTTTTGGGCTATTTCCTTTATTTTTTAATTTGTTTTATATCTTCAAAATTAAAATATTTATTTCCTTTTGGGCTGGCTTTATTATAAAGTATCCCAGTATATTTTGAAAAATCTTTTATGTAAGGCTTTGCATAATTAACAAGTCCTAAGAAAGCTTGTAATTGTTTTAGATATTCTAGTTTGTCTAGAAATTCAAGAATTTTTCTTGTTATATATGGTTGTAGTTCTATAGTACCTTTACCAATTTTGGCTCCAAGGAATTCTACAGTGTTTTTTAGTAATTCTGTTGTCATGACCCCTCTTTCTAAGTCCAGAAAGACGCATCATGATTTAAGAAAGAAAGGGATAGAAGAAAAAAAGATAGAAAAGAAGAAACAACAACATTAGAATCTTACAGCGGAATGAATGAAATATAATATATCACATAAAATATTACATAGTATTATATACATTCAGAGTACACAACTTATACCTCACAAATTAGACAGTTATAAATTTCTGTCTATTACACAACTCAAAAACATCAATACAATACATCATCACAACGGAAACTCTATATATCTACACGCTGAAGCCTCCTGCTCCAAATCTCCTCAAGAATTCTTCAAAGCAAACCCGAATCCCTTGGCTACTCATAAAAATTTGAGTACCTAAGAGTTTAATAAAACAGAAAATAAACACTTCGGTCAGACATGGGTCTGGCATGAGTAAACAGGTTAAAGTTGCTTAACTTTAAAAATCCTTTGAAAGAAAGGTATCACGTAAGACTTCCCATACATAAACATGGAAAAGTTTTTACCTTACGCTAACCAAAACATTTGATAGGAAATCCAGTGATATTATAATAGGGTCTAAAGTTTTCAAGTAAACAAGAAATAGCTGAAATTGTTACATGATTAAATTCCAGCATACTAGCCACAGAGTGGGTTATACAATCAAACCGTAAAAGGCACAAAGGAAAAATGGGTTTCCATCAATGGAAGGGCTACTGGGGTACCGCTCGTCACAGTATAGGGCATAGACCACCATACCGAGGATTACTCCCAATCCCCTGCAATATAAGGCCGGAACCATCCGTTACTGGATAGTCTCGAACAAGACCATCCTGTGGTTGGCGCGACCAACCACATACAAGCCGAAATAAAAAGGGACCTCTAGACAGGGGTAAATCTCGTCCTACTTGGGTGCTACCCACTTAACCTTGTTGCACCTCCCTTGTTTTAGCCATTCCCGGTTGATGAGGCTTGAGGCTACGATTACCTTTATAGAACACACCTATCTTAAAATGCTTATCGTCCACCTGACGATGTTCTGAAAGCATTCGATCCATAAAAGTTCATTCCGGGTTCGAACGAAACCGAAGGCACTATCACGTTACACTCATTTTGGAATCACCTTCAGAGTTAACGACCATAGCCCTTGAACTCTGAATCTCCCTCTCGAACCTGAAAGTACAAACCCCCTTAACTGATCTTGGAATCACCCTTAGAGTTTCTAACGACGAATAGTTCTTACACTTCGAGTCTTCATCTTGATCTTCACTTGGATTCACGATATAATGTTTAATTTGGATCGATGTGGTTTTCAAATTTCCAAATTTGGAAATCCGATCACGGTCTCACCGAAATCCAAAACGCCATTTTAATGTCCAAGTTGATTAAAAGTTTAAACAATTTAATTTATATTCAAAATAACATATATAGATAGATGATTCACATTATCACGGATAGATAATTCAAATCAACCAATCATCTCACAAAGTAGCACATATCACATATCAGAGATATCACATCCAAATCATCCAATATCAATCATCCATAAGCAGGTTTGATTCACTTTTAATCAATCTCTAATTAAATTAATTACTAACCTTTAATCACTTGGATTACCTTAATCCTTCTTACTTAACATTTATTAATTAAAAATTAATTAATTAATCATCTCTCAATAATCTACCTTGATTAATCTTCCTTGATTAATTATCCTTTAATTACATTAAGTAATTATCCCCTTAATTAATTACACAAATTAATTAGTCTAAACCATTTACAGTAATTAACCTTTAATTACTATCATTATTTACATTAATTAATGATCCTTAATTTACTTCCATTAATTAATTGACTATAATTAATTACATTCATCCTTAATTAATTACAATTAAATTAATTATTCTTTAATTAATCAATTCCATTAATCAACCTTGATTAATTTCATTAATTATGTTAATTAAGGATCCTCACTAATTAATTAACTTTTAATTAATTAAATAATTAATCTTTAATTAACCATACTCATTTATTAGTCCTAATTAATATTAAAAAGTAATTAACCTCTTGTAATTACTTACCTTAATTAATTAACTCCTTAATTAATTATATTAACCCTTTAATTAATTATACTAATTAATTAGTCCTTAATTACTTCATTAAGTAATTATTAATTAATTACATTAATCAATAATCCTTAATTAATTACTTCATTAATTAGTCACACTTTTAGTTAATTGCATTTAGTAATTAATCTCAAATTGATCATATTCATTAATTAATTAATCACATTAATTAATTAACTAAATTAATTACACTAAGTAATTGACCCTTAATTACTTCCATTAAGTAATTATCCTCTAATTACTTCATTAAGTAATCCCCTCTTTAATTAATTACATCCAGTAATTATCCATTAATTACTCTATCAAGTAATTGTACTTAATTAATTCATAATTAAGTGATTATTTTAAATTAACCAAACTAATTAACTAATCACTAATTAAATAATCAGTTAACTCCTTATATTTAAAAGACCTTGATTAATTAAGAAAATCATTTATCTTTATTAAACTTTCACTTATTAATAAATCATTTACATTAATTAACTATTCTTAAATCAATAACAATAATTAATTAACCTTTATTATCGACACAAATTGATTATTTTAAATTAATCAAATTCTTAATTACTTAAAGATAAACTCTTTATTACAATTGGTTTACATAATTATATCATCAAACATTATTTGAAAATAAAACTTTTTAGAAATCAATTATAATTAAAAGCAATTTAAAAATTAAATTTTAACTTTTGAAATCTTTCAAAGTTGTTTAAATAAATTTTAACTTATAGTAATTTTAAAACTTGATTATAATATCTCTAAAAACTAATTTATTTTAATATACAATTTAAATTTTTTTGTTAAACAACTCTCTTCAAAAACTAGAAAAATATCTATAACTTTTAAAAAACTTAACCTACTTTGTTTTAAAATTTTAAAACTTAATCTCTTTTACAAAACTTTGCTTTAATAAAAATAACAGAAAATCATCTCAGGTAAACCGGAGTGAAACACACCAAAAACTCGAGCCAGTCTCGAGTCGTCAGCCAAATCCATCTTCTTCGAGTCGAATCATCTCCTACTTCGAGCCACTCCCGAAGCCAACCCGAGAAAACCTTCAGACAGCTCGAAATTTCCCCGAAGTAACTCCATCTTCACAAACCATCGATCATCCTTACATCAAACGTGCACATGCATATGCACGTTCATCAGATCGCCATCGGCTCATCGCCGACGATGTCCACCAGTCGACAACAACCCAAGCAAAAGTCACAACCACTAGTTGATCAGAAACGACTGGAAAACCGAAAACGAGAGTCTCGCCCAAAACTGGAAACAACACTGACGACTAATTCCTTTCACCGTCGACGAACCCAACACCGATAAACCCTGCCGACTTCGCCAACGACTCGCTTCGTCCTCCAGCACCTAACCCCCCTAATGCGATCGCCTACGATGCCACTGAAGCCATAGTCTCCTTGTCAACAACGACGCCCTCAAACTCACACGAAACCCTTGATCGCCCTTGTCTGGCCACCGTGGCCATCGGAAAATTGCATAACCATTTTTCCTACCATCGGCAACCTCCCAGCCATCTTCGACTACGACCTCACCTCCATCCACCATGCCAATCAACGGTAGTCGGCCCAAATGCCAAAATCGTTCATCTCGAAAATTCTAGTCGAGTATCAAACTAAAAATCATGAAATATATATTAAAAATCATGATTTTCAGTCACGAATTCATTCATGCAAATCAAAACAGAAATTGAATTGGTTGATTTTTGATCAAATTTGATTTCCACTGTATTTTCTTCAAATTTGAAGTAATTTTTGATTATAAAATCCTAAACTATTTTTATAATCATCATCATACTTTAGCAAACAACTTTCATTTAAATGTCAAAGTCTAATACTGTCTCGATTGAGAGATTTGAATTTTTTTCGAAAGCAAAACAGAATTGTGAAATAATAGAGATCAGACTTTCTATGTATATGTATATATATACACACAGACCTGCTAACATATATGTCAATTCAAGTAGATTCAAGCAGAAGAATTTCCATTCAAAACAATATAATCACGTGCATTAGAGATATAACCAAATTAAACAATTTTTAAAAGAATGTTTACTCACTTGATATTATAAGACAAAGAATAGAGGATTGGTTTTCTTCCCAGGGTTTGATCTGAAAAATGCTAATTTTGAATTTCTTTGCTGTTGAAATCTGAAGTCTTTGAGTTTGAATCTACAATTGCTTGTTTAATGTTGAATCTGGTGTTGAAGCTTAGTTGAAAATTGAAACAAGCTGAAACCTTTCTTTTAAAAAGATTCTTTGGTTTGAAAGATTTGTTTACAGGCTTTGATTTTCAAGTAAGAATATTAACAGGCATGGAATTTGATTTATCAAGTTAGGAGATTGAATTATAGGTGTTTGTTTCAGTATCTCTTTGTTTGGGCTGTGAATAGAAAAAAAATTGAATTGAGGAAGTATATGTTTTATAGATTAAGTTATGATTTATTAAAATATAAAATAAAACTAAAAGAAAGGATTGACATTTGTTAAAAACTTTACAATTGTCTTTTATATCATTTAATTACATTACACATGTTACCAACATGTCTTAATGTATCCACACTTGTCACTAAGCATTTTAAATAAATTTTTAAAATGGTTTAAAAGATTTTAAATTAAATTTCCTAATTAAATAAATACTTTTCTACATTTATATAAATAAATTCCTTTAAAGAAAATAATACAAAGCAAATCATATACTAATAAAAATCTTATACATATATTTTTAAATCCAAAATAATTATTTTTGTTGTTAATAAATATAAAGTTAAAATTTCAAATACCCTTTTGAAAAGTATTATATTAAATTATAACTTCCAAATTACCATTTTTATGTATTGAAATTTGAAACACTTTTATTAAATTCAAACCAAAACTTTAATGTATACAAATATATACACATTTCAAATAGAAAATATTTTTAACATTAGTTTTGAGAATTATTATATCAAGTTTTAAAAAAAACTTCAAATCATAATACATACATACATATATATTACAATTTGGATGCACATCTTTTTATTAAACAAAAGATTTCCTATTGACAATATATATACCAATATATTCATTGTAAATAGAATATTTTTTTAGTTTTAAAAGATAAATCTTACAAATTTTAAATTGTTAGAAAAGATATAAATATTGCCAAATTAAATATTTATTAACTTTTAAAAGAATAAACTTGCCAGTTAAAATAATTATAAAAGGAAATTACCAAATCAATTTTATTATTAGTCTTATAAAGATAAATTTTGCCATATTAAATAGTTGTAAAAGAAAATTATTAAACAATATTATCAAATTTAAGTCAATATTGTCAATTTAAATAATTTTTTAAATGAAGATTATCAAATTGCTATTGCCCAAAATTCCAAGTCATCACATCTATTTTCCTTTTTGAGATTATCAGACCATGTGCTTCTATTAATTTTAGCACAGTATAGAGGTGTGATAGATGTTCTTGTTTTGTTTTGGAAAAAATAAGTATATCATCTATGTAAGCGCATGTATATTTAGTACAATGTTGGAAGACTTTATCCATTTTCTTTGGAATATTTACGGTGCGTTTTTTAATCCAAATGACATTACAAGCCATTCATAATGTCCTTCACTATAAGTAAATGCAGTCCAAGGTATTGATTCTGGGTGCATTTTGACTTGCCAGAATCCTGATTTTAAGTCAAAATTAGAAAACCAATTTGCTTCTTGTTTTTTGTTGATTAAAACATCTTTTTTTGGAATACAATATCCATCTTCATGGGTATTATCATTCAATATTGTATAGCTCATAACCATTCGGGATTGGCCATGTTTTCTTTCAGATTCCTTTTGTACTATGAAGGCAGCAGTTCTGTGATGGAATCTGTTTTTCTTATGATATTCAAATCTATCAATATTTTAATATGTATTTTAAATTCATCCATGATCCAATTATCATATTTGGGTGAATCTGTTTTTATTGTTAGGTGTGGGTTTATTATGTCTAACTTGCATTGAATTTTGTCTTTCTCCCAGAATTTTAGAGGTTTTTCTCCTATAATTTCAATTTTCTCAAGTTTTGAAATTATTTGGTCAATATCATATGTCGTTATTAGTATCCTACTAATATTTTGTGGATTTATAAATTGTAAATCATTTATTAGTTCTTTTCTTTTGTAACTTAAATCTTTTATTAGAAGAAAGTTGTTATCTTGTTTCGAAATAGTATCATTATGATTTAAATTTTTACATTGGCCCGGAATTGGGCAATTGCATTTTTCTGTCTTTGTCGTATTTTTTGTGGTATTATTTCCACCATGCTTCTCAAGAGCAAATCATGATAGTATGGGTGTTAAGGTAGCCTTTTTTGATATTTGGATGTAATCTTTATTAAATGCAAAACTTCCTTTGTCATTTAATAAAAAATCTAATCCTAAGATTAGTTTTATATCTTGTTGGTTTAGTTCTAACACCCAAAGTTGCTTTATATTATAATAAGGAGACCATTCTCCATAGGTATTTGTAAAAAATATATTTATATTTTTTACAATATTAGTAATTATGTTTGTTGTTTCATCAAAAGACACTTTATTTTGGTTTGTCATCTTTAGCTACGTATTTGTAAGGTATTAAGCTAGAGAATATAGTAGAACTGGTTGCTCCTGTATCTATAAAGGCTAAAACTTGTATTTCTAGACCTTTTAGATTTATTTTTTTTAGAATGCGCAATTCCTTTAGGTTTCCAGAATTACGCATAAGTGGTATTTGGATAGGTTTGTCAATGTTGTTTAAATTAATATGATTATATTCGGCTGATGTGGGTTCATTATGGATAACCACAATTTTGCCTTTATCAAGAATTTTTTTGTTTAAACTCTCCAATCTCGATTTCTATATTATTTATTCTTTTCTCAAGAATTTTTATTTTTCATTAGTTATTTTATTTTTATCTGTGTATATGAGCTTATTTGTTTTGGGGGATCTATGTTAAATTTGTTTTTCACACAAAGTTGGCATATTTCTATCGTACAATCAATACATTTATATCTTCTGTTGAAGGCAGGATACCAAGGACAAAATTCACATTTTGTTGTATCTGTTCCCATTTTATATTTGAAATTATGTATACACGCTTCTTTATTAACCATGTTAAATAATTGTTCATTAGTGATGTTTTGTTGGAAGATTGTAAGTTCATTAATTAAGTCATAATCAGATGAATTGATTTATTCATATTCTTCTAAACCTTCTAAAGAGATTATAGAGTATATTGTAGATGTTTCAGAAACGTCTGAAGAAATTTCAGTCAAATCTTATTTTACCGAATCAATAAGATTTGATTCTCTTGTAAGTAAGTTTTTTCTTTTGGGACATGAAGATGACAAATGTCCAGGTTCATTACATGCAAAACATGTAAGAGTATTTGTGTATGTTTTCCTAGGGTTGTATTTTGTAACATGTTTTTCTTTATTAAGATAAGGTTTTGTCGCATTTGATTTTCTTAAGAAATTCTTTTTTGTGTATTTCTTTTTGAATCTTGGTTTGTTATCTATTGTGTAATTTTTGGAACCATACTATTGTGGTGTGTATATTTGTTTGCAAAATCCATAATTCTTTTGTTTTAATTCTCTTTGTATTTGGATATAAGTACATTTCTTTTTTAATTCAGAGATGATATGTGTTATCCTTATACCAATATTGTCATAGGCTTTAAGGAGATTTTCAGGTTTGTTTTGATAATCATTTTTCCAAGCTCTATGTATTTCTTTTCCTAAATCACCTGGTAATTTAGAGAAAAGTCTGCTGCCTACTTCAGTATTATAATAATTTTCTGAAATAGTGGCGTAATGTAAAAATTATTTCAGGAATTTTATTATATATTTCCAGTCTAAGAGTTGGATTTGTTCGAGATCTCTCATTGCCTCTTGTTGTCTTATTGTTATGCCAGTATTGACGTCTCTTCCTGTTAATATCGTGTGCATGGAATAAGAAAAATTGTATATGTTACTACCTTGGGCAATAAGGAGCGTAATTTCTTCGGGAAAATCTTTTTTATATGATTCCCAAATAGCTTGGCAGTATCTCCTAAGTAGTTTTCTGCAATTCTTATCATTTCTTCACCAGAATTGACATTAATATGCCTTGCAATATAGTTTCTTGCTATACCAGCAGTCGATTGTTCTACGTATGAATCTAGTAATTGTGGATGACATTCAGTTATAGATAACTGTGTTATTTTTGAAAAAAGATGTTTCATCTGGTAATCTTTTTCCTGATGTTCTTAAGTTTGGATTTTCATTGTTGTAGGGACCTACTGCCTTTCTAGAAGGTTGTCCTACATTATATGACATAGATTGGTCTTAGTTTCTATTTGGGTAACTAACCCCTTATTCAGCACTTGTTTCAGAACTAGCTAATTCCATATGTTTTGTAAATTCTGAAATTATATCTATTATTTCTTCTGGTATAATTTCGTCATGTTCTTTATTTGTTTCTGGTGAATTGTCAAGGAATTCATCAAGGTTGTATATTTCTCTGATTCTTATATTGTTTTCATCATCAATGTGAAAAAATGTATTTTGATCTATTTGGTTTGTTAGTCTTAAACTTTGCTCAAGTCCATGTATTTCGGATGGTTCAAGAACTATCCCAAGTTCTTTAGGATACATAACTTTATCCATTTATTCTTTTACTTAGTTCTTCTGTTTAATCGTCTGTTTCAACCTTTTGTTGATTTGATGGACCCTAATTTTGGAATCTTGTGGACATTAATTTGTTTAGATTATTATATGTTATAACATTATGTGGTCTTAACGTTGATGTTATTTCATTTGGATTTGTTATATTCCATTCATGACCAGCAAGAACAGAGGAGTCTATTTCCATTGGTTTAATAAAACTTATCCCAGTGGAGTTTAATGTTTTTATAACTTCATCAAGCTTGATTTTTATCTTCGGTGTGTATTTAGACATGCATTTTCCTAAGAAAGTGATGTCAAGAAACCTTTAGCTTGTATAATAATTTTTACATGTTTGTAAAAATATATTAGTGCCATTGTGAAATTGGGAGCCATGTAAACAATATCAATGTTATTGTTCATATCTACTTCCATTGTTCCAAATATGGCTTTATCCATATCTTGGTGTCCGTCATCTATTAAGATTATTAATAGTTTTGCTCCAATTTTTTGTCTAACTAATCTTACTCCTAGGACAATCAACGCAAGATGAATTAGTTTATATTTTGGTTTTTTAGATGGCTTATTTCCTCTGGAGACATTAAATTTATTACTTGTTGAGTTCCATCTAGGATTGCGAGTATTTGTTCACTATGATGTCTATAAAGACCTATTATTATGGTGAATAATCCTGTTCTGTATAATTCTCTAGGGTTTAGAGAATTTAATTGGTTATTAGAGAATATGTCCACATTTTTGTCCACATCAATTATTTCTTCTAATAAATTTTATGTGTTTTGTGTTTTTCTTAAAACATTGTCTATTCATCCCAAGGATGAGATACTATTTGATTCTATAGGTCTATCATCTGTTATAGTCCTAGATGGACCATACCTGAAAAAGATAGTCTTCTATTATTTGTACTCATATTTTATCGAGTTGTTTATACATGAGGAAGTTCATTTTTGCTTTTTTATTTATGATTGTAGCAGTAGGTTCATTTGGTCCTAAATTCATCTTTTGTAGGCTTTCAGCTAACTTATTTATTTCATATTCTTGGCCTTTACTTGCGTGATCTATGTCAAACATCTTGTTTTGAACATTGTCAATTTTGTTTTGTATTTGTGTTAGCATAGCTATTATTGTGTTATTTTGTAATATTCTTATCTTGTCACTTTTCCAGCTAGGTCATCTTTGTTATAGCCTACACTTATAGTTAAGTCATTGAATCTATAATTTGATTCTATGTATTTTATTGCTTCTTGATAATATTGATTTTCAAAACTCATCTTAATTTAAGATGATATGTTAGATTTCTTCAAGCATTTTTTTCTATCAATTGTATTTGTTTTTCAAACTATTTTTTATCCTTCTCAGTTTGGTTTTTTAGTTCTATCAATAAGTCTTTGGAATGTATTTCTTTATCTGTAGGTTTATTTTCTGCAATTAGTTTGTTTTAATTGGATTATATCTTCTTTGTTAGAGAAATCATTTATTTTTATGATTTTAAATGTGTCTGGAAGTCTTATAAGTATTATTTACATGTGATTAATTTTTTGTAAATTTATTTTCAAATATTCTTGATTATTTGAGATTTGTTTTAATAACTTATTTTTCTCAATTATTCCTTCAAGGACTAATTGCATTAAGTTATAATGTTTTTCGTTATAGAGATTTAAAATTTTCACTTAATTCTACAAGCAAATCTGTCATTGAATTCATATCTTCATTTTCTAAATGTATATGTTTATATTCAAAATCTTTTATATGAAACATGTGTTTTTGTTTGTTTAGAGTAATAATCCTTTTTGTTGGGTTATTTATTTCTAGATTTAGATTGTTGAATTTTTTATAACTCATGCCTTATTTTTCTTTTATTGGGCCTAGTGGTCTTTTAGGCTCTGATACCAAATCGACATATGGACCTTGGCCTCATGGAACGTAACCCCTTTAACCCAAAGGGAAAAGCTTCCAAATAGCAATATATCATATTTTTTCTCCCAAACATTTCCTAGTCCAAAAATTAACTAATTTGAATCAAGACAATGGTATACATCATGGTAATAAATTAGTAAACCTTTACTTTCAACAAAAGTATATAATCAAAACAGTTATACAAAGACTACTAAAAACAAAATAAAACACTAAGCTAACAATAGTATTTTCCTAGCTAAGATTTCCTTGAGAGGGTAAGGTTCTCAATTTTTAGCATAAATGATTTCCAAATATGAGCTCAAAATTAATTAAAAACAACAATACATTAGAAGTAAAAAAAGAACCTTTGTTTTTAATTCCAATACATAAAATGAGAAAGGATACTTGATTTGTAAGGTAATATTCTATTTGGAAATTGATTGGTTTTGAAAATTCTATATTTGAAAGTTAAGTTTTTAAAATGAATGTAAAAAAACAACCAAAGAATAACAGAATTATGCATAGGTAGTCTAAAATAAAACAAATAATTGAATCGCCGAAGGCATTTGTCCGTCCATCTTTTCTTTAACAGGCTAGGATTCTTACTTTTTTGCATGAATTCAACTTACAAAAGATGAACTCAAGATAGTAACTAAAAAGATATTGCAATTCAAAAGATAAGCCGCATTCCTTTTTTATTCTCTTCAAAAATGAGAAATAAAATCAAAGTTGGTATGGTAATATATAACGTATTAGTGGCAACAACCGTGTTTAGAACAGTAACACCAAAAACATATGTTCGAAAAAAAGCTAAGATGAACAAAAACATGGCTTTAAGACAAATTATTCTTTGTATTAAAGGTGCATAATGGCAGAATCCATGAACTCAATTACTAAGATAGATTTGTACCATTGCTTGCTTTCTTCATATAATTTATTCCCCGGGCAAGAATTTTAGTTTCATCGGTACATAAATTGTTTTGTAAACCAACTTAACAGTAGACATACTCTAATTGGGCATCGCATATATTTAAACTGAAATTTACTTGCCTTTGCAATTATCATTCAGGATACTATACATGGGCTATATGTTAGTATCATGTTAGTACATGAGCTACATATCTCTTTTTCAAACATTCACTATATTTTTCCTTAAAAAGGTAACAACACACAACTGAAAATCCTTTGAAATAATCTACTTCCTAATTAAAACCTCTTTAAATGGATGTTTTTTCATATTTATATATAGTATGGTTGAGCATGCATCAAAAACTGGAAATTATTTGAACATTTATAACATAAGTGGTATATAGACCTTTTTGTAATTATCCTATAAGTGATATCAACATAAATAGTGAAAACATACAACTAATGAAAAATTCTCTAAAACCATTAATTCCAACAAACTTGTGTAATAGGGAGGATAAAATACATATCTGCAAGGATGAGAAATTAGTTGCGCTTGGTTCACCAAATGACTCCATATTATTAGTCTATGCAGGAATTACTTGATCTAAAATTCTTGAGGAGGAATACCAAATATAATATCCGAGTTAAAGAATCTATCTACATATAGAACAACAATAGTGGTTGAGATACTAGACAATCTCACCCAACCTTGGGTAGTTCTCTTATCAAAAATTGATAATAGGGAAGAAATTCTAACATGTGAGAACAAGGAATAAGTTATGTTTTCTATGGAAAAACCTTACTATTACTTAAAATAAACCTATTGTGCGGTTATACCAATTAGGCTTGTATGCATCCCTCCTATGAGAAATAATTAAGTCGTGTATGCCTCTGAAAACAATCGAGTTAAGTCATTGAACTATAAATTCACTAAGAAGTCATTATATTTGTTTAAAATAAAAACACATGCATACATGCATACATATGTATACATACACACACACAAACACACACATATTTGTGTGTACACACACATGTGTGTGTGCGCAATGTGCATGAACACATAAACTTCTACATGTTGGGATTTACATACTCATGTATGCAATATCCTGAATTTGCACTACATGCCCACCAAAAAATTTCATTCGACTGCAATGAATTTTTTTGTTATCTTTAGGTTATTATAAATTGAAAAAAAGGATAAACTAAAATGTGGGATGGGTGCATTAGTTATAAGACTACTAAATTCAATAATAGACAACTATAGCAATAATAAATTAAGCAAGACTTAAAGCTATTTTATAATTTGCAATTATGTTTGTTATGCACTTGGCCAATACTGTTAGTTTTTGCTATTATGCCAGTATCGACATATGTGTCCTTTTCTATAGGTTTTAAGAAAATTTTAATCATTAATTTTTTAGTGTAGAAATAGTACAATAGAATTTAAAAACGTCCAAACCAAAATCTATCAATATTTTGAAACAAAATACAAACCTAATTTAACAACCATGGATCTGGACAATAGCGTAAATCAAAACTTAATTTTCAATATCCTCAACCCTTTTCAAACCAACAAATTGCAACAAGTTAAAATTAGGTTGAAGGGATTCTCTTTACAGGGTAGTAAGTTTTAAGGACAATATTCCTGAATAATTAGTTTTAAGGACAATTTACAGGAAAATGATAAATTCATTTGTATTTTTAAGTTATATAGGAAAATGATAAATTCATTTATCATTATTTATGTATAACTGAAAATGATAACTTCAATTATCTTTTCTTTGAAAATTGTGCTTACAACTAATTTTCAAAAGTTCTGTCCTTAAAACTTACTACCGTGCACAAAAAAGCCCTTTGGGTGAAAATTCCCTTGCAATAATTAGTATGTTAATTTCTAGATAAAAATATGCACATCTATGATTTCTTATGTACAAAAATTAGGTGAAACTGACCCATGAATTTGTCAACACAAAGCAAAGGTGCAAATAGAATAGTCAGGCGCACATATACATTTTGCAAAATAATATTTATTTCTCCTTTTATAAAGAATAAATAAATATTTCTTTTTATTTACTTTGTTTAATATCTAACATTATAAATTGGATGCAGAAAAGGAAATTATAACTTAACAGTAGGTTTAACTACAGAGAAGTGAAATGCTGATACAAATACTAAATTAATTCTAGTATGTACCATTAGAAATATTATTTGTTATCATTTGAACACAACCACCCTATTTCTTTATGGCAATAACAAATAAAAATATAATAGTGCTATACCTAGGCTAATCTTTTATAAACAATGGATTTATTAAGTAGTTTTTGTGATTTTTTTAACAGTAATATATTGCTAAGTAAAAATACGAATAGTTACCTTCAAAATAGTGAAAACTTAATCGAGTGAAGCAATAATTGTGCATTAGAAATAAAAAAAAATTTAGGAAAATAAGAATACAAAATTATTCAAATCTAAACCAAATTTGACCAATTCAAAAGGAGTGAACCAAACTTATGATGACCAGAATTATATTGTTTATGTTAAACTTGGACGATTCAAATCTATTCCAAATTTATAAGGGAGATGATATTAATTAATTTATGTAATCAATTAAATTTGGAAAATAAATTAGAAAGATAATTAACTAGTATTAGAAGAGATATTAGTTAATGTTAGGAATCACTAAAATAAGGATATATGTGGGAAAAAACACAAATATGTTAAATTTATGTTGAAATCAAATTCGAAAATATTCCATCCTTAAGTCCAAGGCAGTCATCATCCTTGCTCCTATAAACATGTAGATATTTGCTCATTTTGTTAGGCGTGGCTCGCATTTGAGAGTGCATGAGTTGAACGTTAAGTCACACATCATAAGAAATATGGCGCATAACGTGATATATATGTGGAACTGGTGGTACATAACATGGGGAATTCCGTTTATTACAAGAAGTGTTGCCAAGAACATGTATGTGCCCGTTCCAGGAGGCGATGGAGGGATGTTCAATCGAGATGCTTGCACATCAGAAGCTTCATTAAGATGACCCTGTTACGGATCAATAAAGCATGTGTTCATGGGGATGCGTTGAAGTGTGGAAACAAAAGATGGTATCAGAGCGGATGGTTCGATGGACCATTATACGATACGAGAGTGAACGATGCAAGGACTCCTTGAGGCTTGGAGACATGTAAGCAACTTGACTTCATTGTTAGATACACAACCTACTCTCCTGCATTGAGAACTAAGTCTCCAAGATGGCTTTAGCGGAAGTACTCGCCTTAAGGTGGAGATTTGGTAACGCAGCCTCACCAGTTACATAAAGAAGTGGAAGCAGCCTGGCTAACTACAAAGCTTCTTTAGCATGTTCCAAATGAAGGTTAGAGGAAATATTTGCCAAGGTGGTGATCTGTTAGGTGTGTTTCGCATTTGAGAGTGCGTGGGTTGAACGTTAAGTCCTACATCGCAAGAAATATGGTACATAATGTGTTATATATGTGGAATTGGTGGCATGTAACATTCGGAATTTCTTTAGTTACAAGCAGGTGTTGCCAAGACCACATATGTGTCCATACCGAGAGGCGATAGAGGGATGTTTAATTGGGATGCCCGCAAATTGGAAGCTTCATTAAGATGGCGCAGTTACGAATCAGTGAAACTCACGTTCATTTGTCCGCGTTAGAGTGCCGAAACACAATACATTTTTCATCACAAGGGTGTTCTCTACCTAAATATCCTCAATAAGATCCATATTTCTATAATTTATAGGGTGAGTGAAATTTATTAAGTGATTCATAATCTTCTTATGTTGTACTCTCTCTTAAAGTGAAGAAATAATAAAGGGTTGTTGGGTCTCCGTGGATGTAGGATACTTATATCCGAACTAGGTTGAATATTACGTATCTCTTTTTCTTTCCTTTTTTTGTTTCTGTGTTATTTCATGATTGATTTTAAGTTGCGTTGGCATTCAAATAGGCAATACTATATTCTTCTTAAACCACATTCGCTCATCAATTTTTCACCACGGTTTGGTATTAGAGCTAGTGTTATTATTCTATTTTGATATTACTAGCTACTTCTTGAAAGTTTATTGGTAGATCCGATGTTAATTATGTTGTTACACATTTTGATGAAAAGGGAGATTTTGGAACTTGGAAGATGAAGATAGAAACACTATTGAAGAAGGAGAAGACTTTCAAGGTTATTTCTATGCTTGACAAATTGATGGATGTTGAAGCAGATGTTCAAAAGAGATGGAAGATCAAGCTCTTACAACAATCCAATTAAGTCTTTCGGATGAAGTTCCTAGAGAATTCTCTCAAAAGTAGATGGTAAAGGAATTGTAGGATGCATTATCTAGTGCATATCAAGACAAGTCTTTCAGCAATCAAATTATTCTTTAACAACTTTTTTCGTTTAAGATGAAGCCTGGAGCCGATCTTATGGAGTATGTAGATGCTTTGACCACTTTGATTATAAACCTGAAGGTAACAGATGTTGATATTACTGATGAGGCTCAAGTAGTTATCTTCTTGGGTTCGTTGGCCAAGGAGTATACTGCTTTTTTTATATTTCATGATATATGGTCCAATAAAGATTAGCCTATGTGATGTAAAGGCTGTTCTTCATAATGAAGCATTGAGAGGAAGGTTGGCGAGCATTAGTTTAGATAGTGATTCAGAGGGCTTATTTGTTCAGAGAGGTAGAAGCCAAAGCAAGTCAAAGAATGGTGGAGGTAGGTTTAATTCAAGGTTTCAATCTAGAGGGCCTAAGCGATTGACTTGCCATTATTGTAAGAAACTAGGGCACTTTATAGCACAATGTCCCAAGCTCAAAGGAAGAAGAAAAGACCCAAAGCAAGCTTCAACATCTATTGTAGAGAAATTAGATATATAGAGAGTGACGCCGATGTGTTTACAGCTTCTGCTTCTTATGGAAAGAGCAACTTATGGCTTATTGATTCCAGCGCATCCTATTATATGACATCTGATAGGAACTGTTTCATTACTGTTATGCAAAAATTGCACAAAAATGCGAAAAAACAATAAACAAGATCTAATTTTCCAATTTGAACATCACTCAATTTAGTAACAATTATTCTATTACTCCAAATAAATAATAAACAACTACAAAGAAGGAAAATAGACGCACAATATTTATACGGGTTTCGCTATCATCAAGATAGTGCACATCCAGTCCAAAGGATGGAGATTTTATTACACATGAGAGAGTTACAAGAGATTACAAGATAAGAGTTTACAAACCAAAGCCATAAGTTAGGGTTGACAAGAAGAGACACTCTATTAGGGAATCAATGGATGAATGCCAGGATGAGTGTACAATGAAATCTACCCTCAATATATAGCCGGTGCAAATCCTTAAGAGTCATCGATTAAATTACCAAGATATTGTAAGAAGATAATGGAGGCAACTTACAGTGGTAAAAGTGGTGCAAACATAGCAACTAATTCATTCATTCCTTTAATTAGCAAAGATGGAAGAAAATAATCTCAAAGCAATGTGATTACTGAGAAAGAAATAATATGCATATCCTTTTGCATATATATTATTCTATAATGCGAGCATGCATTTATTTCCTTTCCATCTAATGGAAATGTGATCCAATAATTTATGCATTTCCATTATAAACACACGTGATTACTTTCCTTTTTGCATATTTATTTTCTTCTATTTGTGATTTTGTATCATCAAAATTTAACAATTACATACCATGAGATTGATGGAAGAGATGTTCTAATGGGAAATAATACTTCTTGCCATATGGTTGGTGTTGGTAGTATGATGGTTAGAATGTTTGACGGTGTTCTTCGTACTATTACTGATGTTAGACATATACCTGATTTAAGAAGGAGCTTGATTTCTACTAGGGCTTTGAGTAGGCTTGGTTGAAGATTGTAGTTGAGGGAGAAAAGATAAAGATATTAAAGGATTTCATGATTGTTATGAAAGGTGTGAGGGCAAGATATCTTTATTTATTAAAGGGCATTATAATGGTTGGTGAATCATCTTGTGCTACTTCTGTTGATTCAGATTCTTCACGGTTGTTGCACTTATGGATGGAACATATAAGTGAATGCAGTACGGATAAGTTGAGAAAGTGAGGTTTGACTAATGTTGTTCAACATTTAAAGCTTGTCTTTTGTGAGGAGTGTGTTCTTCGAAAGCAAATAAAGATTTCTTTTCGCACTGGTGAGCATAAAGCAAAAGATGTTTTGGAGTACGATCATACGTATGTTTGGGGTCCCTCCCCTTGTCCATCCTTAGGTGGAGTCAAGTACTTCGTTTCATTTATAGATGATTTCTCTCGTAAAGTATGGGTATACTTCCTACAGTCTCAGAGTGTAACCTTTGCCAGGTTTCAAAAGTGGAAATCTATGGTTGAAATGCAGTCATGGAAGAAGTTGAAAGTTCTCTGTTCAGATAGTGGCGGTAAATTTGTATCATAGGAATTCATCGATTTTTGTGAGTCCGAAAGCTTCAAGAAGCACTACACCACACCTGGAGACCCTTAGTATAATGGAGTTGCTGAAAGAATGAATCAAACATTATTGGAGAGGATTTGTTGCCTTGGATTGACTGTTAATCTGAAGAAGGAAATTTGGGCAGAAGCTTTATCTATGTCAGCTTTCCTCATCAACTGCACACCTTCTACTGCCATAGATATGAAGATCCTTGAAAAAATATGGAAAGGAGCATCTATTAGCTATTCATTTCTCATAGTATTTAGATGTCCAGCTTATGTGTATGAGAGCAGAGGAAGTTGGAACCTAGAGCTTACAAGTGTATCTTTCTAGGTTATAAAAGAGGAGTGAAGGGATATAGGTTGGAGTGTCCTATTAGTAAGAAGATCACTATCAACATGCATGTGACATTTGATGAGAAGGCTATGTTGAAGGTGGAGTCTTCCTCATGTGATGACAGTGTGAGGATAGATGCAAAATACCAAACAACAAGGCAAGTCATCTTTAGATTTTTTTTTTCCATAGAGGTTCAGATGGTATTTCTAATGGCACCGTAGTTGAAGAGGATAGCACAGATGTTGGTACAGAGGATTTGACTCAAGATGAAGCTCATTCACATATTAGGCCTGTTAGATAGAGAAGGAAGCTTAAGTGGCTTGAAGATTTTTTTGGATTGAGCATTGAAGACGTTGACTTCGATGACATGGCAACATATACATTTAATGTTGTCTATCACGAGCCTAGAGATTTTTGAGATGCTATTTCATCATTGACAGTTCCAGTTGGTTAGTTTCTATGGAAGAGGAGATTGAATATTTGCAGAAAATTCATACTTAGGATTTGTTGCCTTTTCCCACCGACAAGATAGTCATTGGATGTAAGTGAATCTATAGAGTGAAGGACATCGGAATTGGTGATCTCAAACACAAAGCAAGGCTAGTAATAAGGGAGTATGTTTAGAAGAAAGGGGTAGAGTATCATGATATCTTTGCTCCAATTGTCAGGCATACATCCATTTGTAATCTGTTAGCATTAGTTGCTCATTATGACATGGAACTTGAGCTACTAGATGTCAAAACTACATTCTTACTTAATGATCTGGATGAGATCTATTTAAGGCAGTTAGAGGGGTTCATTAATAGTAGCAAGCTAGCTTATGTTTATAAATATAAAAAATATCTATTTGGACTGAAGCAGTCTCCTAGACTATGGTATAAGAGGTTTGATAAGTTCATGCTTTCACAGGGGTATTCTAGAAGCTTCAAAGACCAATGTGTTTATTTTAAGAGGTGTGATGGAGATATGTTATATCTTTTGTTGTATGTTGATGATATGTTGATTGCATCTCGGAATATGGTTAGAATTATGGAGTTGAAAGTGGACTCGGCAAGGAGTTTGATATAAAAGATGTGGGAAAAGCATAAAGAATTTTGGGAATGGAGATATAGATAGGAAGCAGAGAGAGTTGAGGCTCACTCAAGCGCAGTACATCTAGAAGGTCCATGCTTGATTTGGTATGGAGAAAGCTAAATCAGTTGGTACTCCATTAGGCTCTCATTTCAAGTTGTCGAAAGATTTATCTCCTACATTGGATGAAAACAAAAGGTATATGGTTGGTATACCTTATTCCACTGCTGTTGGTAGTCTTTTGTATGCTATGGTGTAGGCGACAAGATATTTGGCCTATGTAGTAGGTGTTGTGAGTCGATATAGTCTAACCCAGGCAAAGAGCATTGGCAAGCAGTGAAGTAAATTCTCAGATATCTTCATGGCATTTCGTCAGTTGGCTTGTTATATGGTGGAGTAAGTGGCGATGTCTCTCTTAAAGGTTACTTTGATTCAGATTATGCTAAAGATAGAGATGCATGGAAGTTGGTGTTAGGCTATGTTTTTTACACTTGGCATATGCTCGATTTCATGAAGATCAAAGTTGCAGTCTATATTAGCTTTGTCCAAGTTGATATCGATTGTGGAAGCAACTAAGGAGGGATTGTATTTACTTCATCTATTGGATGATCTTTCGATGGTCCTGCAGATCGTAGAGCTATATTTAGACAACCATACGATTCACCTTGTAGAGAATTAAGCTCACAGTTCTCAAACAAAGCACATTAATGTCAGAGGATTCTTTTTTATGCTTGAGGAAGAACAAAGAAAAATAAATTTAATGAAGGTGAGTACTATGGATAATCCTTCAGATATGACGACAAAGTTACTTCCCAAGGACAACTTTGAGCATTGCTCAAACTTGATCAATTTGATTTTAGCTGCTTGAGACCATGGGGCACTGTCCCAACCACCAATTTTGTTTATTGATGAATATATTTAAATCAAGATTGAGTATTAAATTTGGAAGATTTAAAACTATTCCAAATTTATAAAGGAGAAGATATTAATTGATTTATATAATCAATCATATTCAGAAAATAAATTGGAAAGATAATCAATTAGTATCAGAAGGGTTATTAATTGATTTGAGGAATCAATCAAATAAGGATATATGTGGAAACAAACAAAAATATGCTAAATTACTGTTGAAACCAAATCAAGCAAATTCGAAAACATTTCGTCCTTATCTTTAAGGTAGTCTTCATCCTTGCACCAATAAATATGAAAACGTTTGCTCATCTTTTCATCAAACCAACATGAGTGTTTTCAACCTAAATATCCTTAATAAGGTCTATATTTCTATAATTTTTTGGGTGAGCGAAATTTATTTGGTGATTCATACTCTACTCATGTTGTACTCTCTCTCGAAGTGAAGAAATAATAATGGGTTGTTGGATCTTCATGAATGTAGGATACTTATATCCGAACCACATTAAATCTTCCTTGTCTCTTTCTTCTTTTCTTTCCATTATTTGTACTTGTGTGCTTTCATAGTTGATTTTAAGTTGCATTAGTATTCAAAAGGGCAATATTAGATCCTGAACAAATATGCTTCCACTCATTCAAAATTTTCACAATAGTTTAATTATCACAAAACATTTATCTCACAACAGGAAAATATGTTATTGGTTGCATTGAATGGCAGCATTTCAAAGTTAAGTGCAACTAATGCTTATTTAAAGGAAAATAAATAAATAAACAAAAGCTGCCAGTCTTACCCTCCTAAATTTTTGGTAAAATTTCCATTCCCCCACTTAGTTTGTTTTCTCGACATAAACATTTTTATTAAAAAGGCCCGATGAAGTCTAATTTTCAACCACCACCCTTCGTCTTCTCATTTACCTTCTTCTCCACTCTGACACCTCTCTACCTTTCAACTCTTGTCCAATCCTCCTCTATCTCATCCGCTCCTTTAATCATTGCTTCCCTTTCAAATTTACAAACCCTAGATCCGCCTTGCTTATCACAACTCGCTTCACGGTCTACTGTTAGTGTCGATGATTTCTAGTTCCCTCTCTCAAACTCGGCTTAAGTCTATCTAATGAGATAACTGATGGTGCCATGCTGCATCTACGATCTCAGCTCTAAACACCTTCTTGGATTCTGAAATCAAAATATGAGGTGAGTTTGAAATTTTCAATTATGATAAATATTTTTAAAATTTAAGGCAGCAACATTAATATCGCAAGAAGCTTACTGTCAATTAACTAGATATTAATTGTTAAATACTTTATATGCTGAATTTGTGAATTGTTTAATTATTCCTGAAATTGAGTTGTTTAATGCAAACCAATATATGATGAATCAAGTGGCTTAATATTGATTTATGTTCATGTCAAGTCTATATCTTTTGAGTCCACGACAAGCCTATATCATTTGAGTTCATGCCAATTCTATATTAAGATGGGTAAGATTTCTACTGCTAATGGATTCTTTTGTTGCTGACTAGAACTATGTTGTCGATGAGTTTATACTCATATGTTATCGCATGCATTAAGATGACAGATTATGTTGCTGCTGCTTGTGTTGATCTAGTGAGCTCTTTTGCATAAATTATCTATGTTGCATAGCAGATGATATATGATATCGGAGGAAAATTGTTCACTTACGTCTATGGCTTGCTGCTTATTTTGCATATTTTATTCTTTATCATTTTTTCCAATGTACGGTAGGAGACTCATCTTTTGGGGATGTGAATTATTCATCACGTGCCGAAGCAATGCCTGTACAGTGTTTTGAAAACCCATTAGGGGTACATATTAAACCTATTATGAGGTATTCAACCATATTTATAGCAATGGATAGTCACTATATCCTTGCCTTGCTGTCTTTGAATACTTTGAATGGCTATCCTTAGTACAAAACGAAGCTCAGAGTCATCAGACATCATTTCACAATTATCAGAGGTATGTCTATTTCTGCATCATTCTATGTTCTTCATTGAGATAGATGTGTATTTTCACAAGTAGATCGACTATATATTTTTGGTTGTTTGGATATTTCAGTTTCTAAAACAACCGAAGGGAAGAAAAGAAACATATTTCCTTAAAAAACAACATGTATGTTGGTTATTACCCTTGGTTGAGCCTAGAAATTTTATGGGCTGCTTCTTGCAGCTTGTTCTCAAAAGATAGGTGTCCTCAAAAGGATGTCTACGTTGGCTTTGTTGTGGAAACTGCAGATGTCATTGTACGATGTACAAGAGTTTTTGATGTGACAAGATTTTTTCTAAAATAAAATTTTGAATTTTAGATTTACATCGTTTTATAACTCGAAACCTGATCTGGCATTGATTGAACCTCTTGTAAAATGAACTAGGATGCTGAGCATTCTACTATATGTATTACTTTTGTCACTAAATTAACAATTTGTGATTCTTGACATTATTAATAAATACCAATTCCAAATTATTGAAGTATAAAATAAGCAATAATTCACAAACACATGGCTATATGTGCTTGGTACTTGCGTGATTTTCATTTTCTTGTTTTGTGTATACTTGGCGACGTGATGATTTCTATTGTTTGTTCGGATATTTGATTAATATTATTGTATATAAATTTGAATGAATATTTAAAAATAAATATGAGCTATGATTTTAAAAGCAAGCATTTCTTTTTTTAAAAGCAAGGTATTACATATGAAAATGACAATACTTAATTGTATGGTATAGAGTGGTGTGTCATGAATAAACACGATATTATTATGAATATATTCCAATTTGAGAAAGTCTGCCAACATTGAACAAAAATACATGTTTATTTAGAACTAGTCATTTGCTGCAATCTTGATCTAGATAACTATTGTTAGAGGCTTGATGATCGTTTATGATTTAAGCATCCATTTTAATTTTTTTTAGATATCTGAGTTGGGTATATACCCTGCCGTGGACCACTTGACTCCACATCTAGAATGCTTTCCCTTCATGTTTTGGAAGAAGATCACTACAACACTCCTCATGGTGTCTAGAAGGTTCTCCAAAAACTACAAGAATCTTCAAGATATCATTGCATTTTGGGAATAGATGAACCTAGTGAAGATGATAAATTGACTGTTGCAATTGCCCGAAAGTTTTAGCGCTTCTTGAGCCAACCTTTCCATGTTGCTGAAGTCTTTACTGGTGCTCCTAGAAAATACGCTGAGTTGAAAGAAAGTGTAAGAAACTTTCAGGTAAATCAACCTTTGTACCACTGATTATTATTATGCTTGTTAGTTGTTAGTTTGTCAGTTGCAACTTCTTTCTACATTATTTTCAAAAGCCATACCACATTTTAATTTTACTTCTGCCATTTTTCCCTTAAATACTTCTAGTTGTGATATTCTAATTTGGAAATATGTAACAACCTCATTCCCTATTTGTGTTTATAAATCGAATATGAACGTACATTGTAGTTATAGTTTGTAATGCTTCATATACATGAGTCCATAGCCAAAAAATT
Source organism: Allium cepa (assembly GCA_030765085.1). NCBI lineage: Eukaryota > Viridiplantae > Streptophyta > Magnoliopsida > Asparagales > Amaryllidaceae > Allium > Allium cepa. Next base: position 1,043,688,301 of record CM060937.1, read on the forward strand.
AACTTATACCAAAATAATGCATATATAGGGCACAAACTCTTTAGTAGTCATATGCTATACTTATAACGATTGTTTAGTCAAAAGAAAATGTATAAATTTTTAGAATAAAAGTAACATCATATTCCTTTCCTTTTCAATTTCGTCCATATCAAAAGTGGAGAGAATAAAAGAGAAAATAAAGAAGCTTTTGAAGAATAAACCATAGATCGCTTATTTTTTCCAACAAATATAAAGACAACATATAGTGGGGTATAATGCGGCCCAGAGCATTTCAATTACTGATTAACATGTCGCGTACATTAAAATAAAAATTAAATTCACCACTGTAATAGTTTTTTATATAATTGTCAGAGTGTAAATTGACATAAGAGACATGAAATTGTCGCATGAGAAACTTGTCTTGTTCTTTCAATGCTTCCAACGTATAAGTGCTGCCTACATAGATCTTAATTTTTAAGAGCATGGGCATTGAATAGGTTGGAAAAGAATTCAATTGCTTCTTGAGAGATATTTTCTGATGCTGATTGGAGATTGCCATTAGAATCTAGAATGTATTTCCCTCTATTATTTGATTTTGGAATAGACATTTTGCTGTAAAATTATTTTGAGGTCTTATCACATTGAGCAAGCCACTTGAGTTTCATTCTTTGAGTATTTTCTATTGAAATTATCCTCATGAGGTTAGATAGATGATCACTTTTTGAGCATACAAAAAAGCAATATTCTCATCATGGGATTTGTTAACTAGCTGCTCATAAAGGTCATTTGATTCATTTCTAAGTTATTCATATAATTTGTGACTGCTTCCTATATTTTTCTACCTTGACCTTAAGGTTAGTTTAGCAGCTTTCAATTTTCTTGTGAGCACAAGCAGGGAATTGCCACAGACATTAGTGTTTAGAGATTATTGGATTATGTCCTTATACTCCTTATTCAAACACCAAGCAACCAAGAATTATTGTACCTGAAAGTGATCCTTGCATTGACTGAGTGATTATAACTAAATCTGTCATGGATAGGAGTATGATCACTTAGAGAGTAGTTTCCAATGTGGATCCCAAATTCTAAAATTTATTTTCCAAGCAGTCATTAGCAAATACTCTATCAATTTTACCATAAATTCAAAAAAAAATTGCTCCACCTCTCTAAGTAAAAAATTGTCTGCAAAATTTGGTTTGATTAATTTTGTTGTCTTCATATGGTTTATGAAATCAGTACCACCCAAAGAAGTATGTATGCCTTGATTGATCCTTTCTTGACTAGATATAATTGTATTGAAGTCGCCAAGTATAATCCAGGGTAGATTGAAGAAATTAGCTTGTGTTGTTAGGTACTACCATAGGTCTATTCTTTGCCCTGAAAAGTTATAAGCACAAATAATAGTACATATCATACTTAAACCATTGGCATTGTGAAGGATGCAACTAATATATTGCTTATTAGTATGCATGGTAATGTTGGACCAAACTATGGAATCCAAAAAATAGTAGAATTCTACTCTTGTTATCTACATCACTATTGCAAGAACATTTCAACTTGTTATTCAATATATACATAAACCGGTCTATTCTATAAGTATTTAACTTGTTTTCCAAAAGACCAAAGAAAAAGAAACTGTCACTATTAATCAAATTCAGAATTTCTAGCTGTTTTTAAGGGGAATTAATTTAGATGTTTTGTATCTTTATAAATATCACTGGCATAGATTATAAACGCATGAAGTTGGGTCCAGCCACCATATTGGACTTGTGAAGAAAATGATTAATTGAGTTATATCTGACAACTGCTTGAAAGCCAAATATTTTTATATAGTTGCAAACATCTAACATATGTGAACTCGAGATTGAAATCTTTGATTAAAGATTAATCAATTTCTCTTGGAATATTGTTTCTTTATTAACTTGAATGCTAAGTTTACATCTGAATTTGTTATTTTTATAGATATAATTAAATATGAGAACCAAGAACCAAGCGAGGTTGAACAAGGGAAAGGTGCGCTTGATTTGTTAATCGGGCTAACATCAAAGGTGAGTTCAGCCTTAATATTGCTAAACCTGTATTTTTGCATCTCCAATGGTTTTAAAGCACATCTAATCCAAAGTAGAAAACACCAACGGTCTAAATTATTAATATGTATTGGACCACAATAACACAACCTTAATTTACCTTGATTGATGCTCTGATGGGCGAAAGCAAAAAAGGAACATGAACCCATTTTTTTATATAATTGAGTAAAAATTATATAAATAGAAAATTAATTGTTTAAGCCTATTTTTGAGCTAAATAGGCAGAATAGAGATGGTAGGGCCGTAAATCCCCTATTAGGAGATTTGCAGGGCATGAAATCCCCTACTGAAGGATTAATGGTCATCAAGGCTTGGGTAATAGTTGAATACCCAAATGAGAGAGAAGAGTTGACAAGGGTGTAACATCCCCCATTTTGAAGCTTGAAACTAAGCTCTACAAATATTGTATCATCCATAGTATTAATTTCCAATGATAATATGCAGTCATGTTAATGGTATCCATAATATTAGAAGCACAAAAACATGAAACAATTTTAAACACAATTTCAAAGAAAACATTCACATTTCATTTAAAATTAATATTGCATATTCGTTACATAATCCAAAACGTTGCCTAGGTATATATAATATATAATTATTACAAAATACTCCAAGAGAGACATATAAACTACGAAGCCCTTGCTCCAGATCAACTCAAATCAATTTTTTTGCATGCGATAGTTTAAGGGGAAAACATAAAATTTGAGTCGAACAAAAAGCCTGGTGTGAATAATAATATACCATCTCGATTTATGGATTTCTAATGAGACCACACCACTGACCGAAATGAGATTTCCCCTTACCAATATCCATTTTACAATATATCTTTTGCAAATCAAAGTCCTATAAACAAACTTGTTATAATAACAATATAAAAAATAATGTGCATGCATGCTACATAGGTAATCATGACTATCCGTCAAATCAGTGGACTATCGGTCCCTATGTTTAGTTTTCACAAGGTAACTACCAACCTACATAGCTGACATGGGCCTACCTGATATATTAATTTTCTAACTGACTATTAGAAAAAAACTAGACGATCTGTCTAAATACACTTATACTAATGTTGACCTAACTATTTGTCAATCTCATAGTTTTGCTAGGCTTACTATGAATCTAAAGGTTTTACATGCCAACTTATTACCTATCTTATCTTTATGTATTACTTTCTATGCATACACCTACTTTTAGGCTTACACTTGACAAAGCCTATAACCACTCGTACCTTAATGAGCCTAAATTAAAATAAATCGAAACCCAAATCAATTAAAGCATAGATCGTTGAATTTGGTACCTAGAAATAAGCATGAGTATTATTAGAGTTTGATAGAAATCTAAACTCATAGCAGAAATGATAACAGGAGAAGAATATTGATTATGACTACTACCTTGGAATTAATTATATTTCTTGGATAACAGATTGTCACATCAGCATCAAGCAAGAGAGAAATGGAGACTTCTTCACTAACTAAACTTATCTAGCTCCTATGACCTGTTCCTCTAAATCTATCATGTGGTTGTAATGAGGAGGGGGTCAAAACAACGTTCTGCTGACTGGAAAATCTATAAATTGTTCATAATAGAAATTTATCCGAATTTATTTTCATTTAATTATTATCTCTACTGAGGTTAGTAATTCTAATCTAACCTTGCATTGCACATACGATTACTTACCTACTCATTCCTAAGGTACAAAATAAGCCTTATCAATCACCCGATATTTCCATACCCATTTGCCACTTAATACTTCTAAATATAAAGCGGACTTCTACTACCACCACATAATGCTTTTAAAAGAGAAATAGGCAGACTTTTCCATTTAAGACCTTAATCGAGGTTGACTATTTCAACTAAGACCTATTTCCAAGGTGGACTTCTAGCATTGTCATTATTGGTCTATTGGTCCTAATTACAGATACCTTTGACCACTGTATATGGCTTTATAATTTATAATAGTCATACTACTAGCGCATTTATCTTATTAAAGTCTTAGCAATGTGAGAGACTGTACCTACGCTATTAATGCCTTATTAATAAGGACTAAGCAGGCCTTTAACCATTTAACACCTATTTATAGGTATGCCTTTGTCATTTAATACTTAATGGCAAGGCGGGCTGCTCACTAGTACTATCTAGCTGACATAGCTTGGAAATATCATTAGGCTACTTAGTACTTCTTTTATAGAAGAGAGGCGAACCCTAGATCAGTCACTTAGCCCTCAAACCCAAAGCGAACCCTTACCGAGATATCCACCATCACTCTGAATTATAAATATGAAATCCCATTAGGTTACATTTTTCGGTAGGGAGGCGGACCCCAAGATAGCTGTTGAATATGCGCTTTGCGCTTATATGATTTTTGTTTGATGATAATAAACATATATATATATATATATTCATTTAAATGTATTTGTTAATGTACTATTTTATTTTTCATAGATTAAATAAATATGTGTTGAATAAAATAAATTACACAGAATTTGAATTCAAACAGAAATTTTATTCAAACAAATATTTATTACAATTTTGAATAGTACAAATTCAAGCTCTCACTATACGTATGCAATTTTGATTGTAACTACATCACAATTCACAACACCAAAAAGGTTTATTTGTAACGAATATAGTCGTTACAAATGAAATTTATAACAGATATAGTCGTGAGCGGTACAGGCATGAGGAATTTCGTTACAAATATTTATAACGGCCTCTACCCGTTATTAGATATATCACTTACCAACGGACTTTGTCGTTAGAAATCTAAATTTTTGTAACGAAATAGGTTGTTATTATTTGCATCGGTTTGTAACGGGTATTTTCCGTTACTTAGTTTCCCCTTTCATGGTGGAAGAAGAGATTGTCATTCTAAATTATCACGACCTTGTCCGTTACAAATTTCATCATTAGTAACGCACTTGTTCGTTACAAATTTCATCAATAGTTACGGCTATGCTCGTTATAAATTTCGTCTTTAGTAACGAATATGTTCGTTACAGCTACCAAACCATACAGACCTGCATTTTTGCTAGCATTTACACTACAGAATTGTCTAGTATAATACAGTAGGTACATACATATCAAAAATCACAGAATTTCGATAACAATAAGCAATTACGCATCCAAACATCCAACTTAAATTGCACAAATATTTGAGTCTCTTGCATACACATAGTAAACATTCATAGAATTAAACAACTTGCTGTATATACAATTGAGTCTCTTGCATACACATAGTAAACATAGAATTAAACAACTTGCTGAATATACAATTGAGTCTCTCTTGCATAAACAATGCAAACATGCACAGAAACATCTTCCCTGTTCAATTGTCTTCTACTGTTGAGAACGAGTCGCACTGGTAACAGACAAGATTAATCATATTAAGGAATTCCACACATTTTAGTTTTTTGCCAACAGAAAGTTCTATTCATTTCCCCTACCATACATCACTGACCAAACCATTACCGGACAACTTACAAGTCTTCCATTGCTTCCCCTACCATCACCAACCCACACAACCATCATTAGCCCACATGTTCCCGTAACACTTCACTTCCCTATCATACTTTCTATTCACCATCAACATCTCTGCTGCATTACAACAAAACATCACTGCACTGTCAGATACAAACCACTTCACTGCAGTTCAAAGTCCAACAATCCCACTCCACTGCTATCACACCAAATAAACATCTCTTCCCTTTTGCATATTTCATTATCATCAACCAACGTCTACGTATTGACTGCAGTTCAACTGCACTGCATATATCAACTGCAGTTCTACCCCATCATCAATTCACCATTAGACATTCACAACTGCAGACATTCAACCATCTACATTCAAACCATTTCTAATTACATCTGTGTCATTGAGCTTCAAAACTCCTACATTCTTCCTCCATATTCACAACTGCATCTGCTCACAACTGTCACTACACATATACATTGCCACTGCCTTGCTAACTCTTTGATCAATCCTTAATCTTGATCAATCCAGCACCAGTAAAATACACCCACCACCTGAAAACTTCACCACCGAACAACTCTGCTTCCTTGCCACTAGTTCAACATAAGAATTTGCCCATAGTTCAACAATTCCACACCCAATAACGCTTGCTTACCTCTCCACAACCTCATCGCCACAACCACACAGCAGTACGACAACCCAATCTTTGAAACCAATCCTCGACAGTGACCAAATTCATGTGTGTTACTTTGTATATTATTGTTAATTGTTGATGTAAAACACGATGTAAATAGAGAATGTTGCACTTTTTTCCTTACACCGATGGCAATGTTTTTTAAGGGGACGAATTTTTCTATTGATTATTTCATGTCTTTAATAAAAAAATCATTTTCTGTAAACAAAAAATGATGACGCATCTTAATAAATGAATTAACACTTCTTCCTAGTACCAGCCTACATGATACATGCTATCAACAACTGAATTACATTGTTATGAATAATTAATATATTGATGTTAGTACAAATAATCCAAATTCAAGTTTCAACCATTTCATTTGTGTACGAGAAATACTAGCAATTTTAATTTCTAAATTCTATTTTTATCGAGTTGAAACTAATTTTTGTGGAGATGTACGGTTAGCGGGATTGAAAGTCAACCTTATATTTGGATATTGAATGTCATTTTAATTGATAATCAAGTTATTTCAATAAATTTATTATATATTGATAATCGACTTTTTTTTCACTATAATTAAACGATAAATACTAACTTTTACCAATATGCAATGAATTACACAGAAGTTACGGTGATTTCAGTTCGCTCAGAAAAAAGTTATGACAAATATTTGTCGATTATACAGCATAGCATATGTGACTCAACTGTGCAAGTCCAATAAAATCATCTTACTTACGACGAACTGATGCATAAAGAGGACTCATTGGAACTCACTGCATTACGTTGTGTTTATTGGATGTACGTATTCCTAGCTGCATTATGTATGGTTCAAATTATGGAACTCACTGGAATTAACAACCAATTCAGGAAATGGTGAACTAAAGACAATCAAATACACATATGATTAAAGCATCTTATATCTATTATCTTGGATTTTACACGACCAAAGTATTGGTTAACCATCTTATGTTTCAAGCATGTTACACTGTTTAAATAATGGCTTCAAATATTAGCATCACATACTAATATTGGCATCAACAATTATATAAGCCTATAACTATTTGCTTCCACAACCTAATATAAAATCCCTCTATGGTGGTAAAACAAATGTGTGTGTTTCTCTGCGTTCTGTTTAAATACCATGTTTCTAGGTGACCATATATGAACATAATTTATATAAAGCAGCCTTATAATTTATGAGTTTAATATTACAATATGTAAACCCTTGTGTAACACATTGTATACCGTCATTGCTTACAAGTATTAGATCCATAAGGACGCAATCAAAGGACCCATAATAATCAAAATAAAAGGATTTGAAAGCTCTGAGAACTAAATAAACATAACTGTGACATTTATTGTTTGCAAAATTTAGATAATTAATCATGTTTGCAACATTTATGTATTATGACATTTATTGTTTGCAAATTTTGGATAAGCACGTTGTTCAGCTCCATATGCAAATGTAGTTTGTTAAATACTGGAATTTTCTACTTTGATAATTTGAACCAAGGTCTAATATACACTGACTGTATAGTACAATCAAACATACTCTGCATATCTTAAATTACATAAGCGTGCTACTGACAGAATTTATAAACCAGAAAACATGAAAGCTTGCTGCTATTCAAAGCTAGACAATATGTTTAAATCAGTCAACACATGTTACTACTATATAATCATAATCATAAAATTTGCTACTGCTATTTAAATAAGAAAACATGACCATGTTGTGCAGCTCAAAGTTATAAAATACCGTGTGACATTTAAGCAACCCAATATGCTATTGTGTATAACCCATGTTTATTTTCTTCATAAAGAAAATTGTACACTATTTATAAAACATATACAAGTTAGTATTTCACCGTACGTGATTTAAAAAGGTTACCAAATGAACATATCAGAGTGTCATGTTTAGGGTCCACGACCACAAATTCTTGTTTCAAGTCATTGAATTTAGAAGTGAACACACAATGCCTACATGTCATTTATTAAATTCAATCTGCTATTTCTTTTAAAGCTGAAATCATGTTGTTGTGAGTTAAAGCATGAAAATATGTTGCTTTATAAGTTAAAACATAAAAACATGCTTATGTAGTATAATTCAAAACGGTTAAAATCATACTACTACCGTATGATTCGAGCCAGTTACAAAGCATACATTAAAATTAGTAACAACACTGGCATATAGGTTTCAGGGTTAAGAGAGATAGCAACAATATGTGTCAATATTCACTTATATGTTAGTTATAACTTGATTCCAGTACACTAGTAGACATCAGACCCCAGGCGTGGGCTTTAAATATTTGCATCCATACAGAATATCCTAATTAGCAACTAGTAGTTCACTAATTTGATAGTTCTGAGAAGTCATGTATTTGTGTTGTAATAAATAAGAAAACCTTCCACATGAAAGTCTCCATTATAATTATCTAACATAGCATCTGATATATATTAGTATGCTATATGTACTAATACTAATTTATCTACAGCTATCCCTAGTTCATTTTACCTCTTTAACAATAAAATTACAAGATAATCAAACTAATTAGAAAAATTACCACTTAGCCCAATTCACTTAATAACATGTGCAGTTTGTTATTTTCTATACCACAAACATGAAGACATACACATATAATTTACTTGCACAGGCATATGGCTGCCATATGTTTCAGTTTTTATAAAACACAACAATCAATTTCTATTTCAGGTAAATAAATAATGTTTCAGGCTATTTTTTTTCCAGGATACTAAATTTTATTTCAAATCAATCAAATTATGTTTCAGACAACTGAAACAACTTAAACACATGCTTCATCTTGTATGTACATTAACTACAGGCTACTTCAATACTTAGTTAATGACCCAACAACTATATGTGTAATGAATAAATTCAACTCACCACTTAATTTCAGAAACAATACTTACAAGTAACCGAATAATTTAAACACACAAATGCATTTTGTGTGTACATTAACTACATACCATTGTATGATATTTTTCAGGCCAGGGCCACACCAAATCATATTTCAAGAGTGTATATGTTTCAACAAGTATCACTTTCATGTTTCGTGGTCTGGAATTACAGTAACAACCATATGTACAGGATCATTAGTAAACTAATTCAGAATAAACTCATGGTCCATCAACATTAGACTTAAGGCATAGAAATGCATATTCTATCATCCACATATCCTTGACATACCTTTATATAATCTGGCATCAAGATCCTGCCCAACCCCTCATCTACATTTTCCATCATTTTGATTAGGCAATATAAAAGAGCTAATGCCCATCAGTTCTGACTGAGCTTAAATGTACGCGATGAATAAGATGTTACAAGCCGTACGTACCTTAATAAACGAACATAACGGAATTGACCAAAGGTTTATAGTCTCCTTTTGCAATATTGGGCAGAAAATGCCTTTATACATTCGGGAATGCTATACAAAGAACGATGAACATAAAATACATTAAATATTTAGAAGGCTGATTCTAACTATTTTGTTTTCAAAAAAAAGTTATTTGACTAAATTATCCTTATTGTATGAACAGACTCTAAAATGTATTTGAACAAATTATAATTCGTATATAAATATATTAAAGTTGAAGTATCATTTTCCGAATCCCCATTGTAATTTGACAAGTGCTAAAGATATATAGTCAGTACAATTTCCTTTATCTATTCACTGTATATGTATTCTTACTCCTAATCACTGTTACAAGGGTTGGATATTTTTCAATTCAGTTGTGCATGAGAAAGGAAGTAGAGAGCATTTGTGGTATTATTTTTTAGGCGCGAACAAATTGACTTATTTAAGTTAATACGGATTTTTATGATTTCCGTTGTTATATTAGCAATAAAGTGGAGTTCAGGGAAAGTTTCTTTTTGTCATGGTGTTTTAGCAATTATGTGATTATTGCTTTTACAAAAGGTTGATTCCTGTAATTTATCAGTTATCAATTCATCATTTATGAACGATTTAATCAACTGTTCAAACACTCGTACATTTAATTCTAGATCATTTAAAGGTAGAATTGAATTCAATTAGTTTCAACTATGGAAAGAGTTGAAAGAAGATAGTTTAGCGTGTTTTCGATATTTCCAATGGGCATAAAATGAGGGGAAAATTTTTCATTTTAACAATTTTCCAAACTATCCATTTTGGAAATTCGATGTATTTTGATTGTAAAATAAATAAATTAAAACTTAGATAAGCAAACTGAACAAGTTGTATTTTTTATGATATTTGTAGGTGTAAAATACTAGGAACAAGTTACAAAGCAGTGCACCAAGGCAGAAATGAATCCAAGCAACATAAATAGCAAGTAAGCCCACTTATAAAGAACTGAAGACAAATGAACAAACAGAAGTAGAGATATCATAGTAAACTTAGGATCTAAATTAAAAACAAAAGAAAGAACATGGGTGTGTAGTGAAAGAAGACAGTTTCGATATGGGATATGTGTAGAGTTTGAACACTGCAAAATGCAAAAATAAGGTATGATATTAGCTTCTATGCTTTCATACAATTTTGCAATAAATGAGAAACGGCTACCTCATTTATTTTTTTACAATACGTTTGCCTATAAGAGTTATTATCATGAGAGTCACTATTATGATATGTGTAGATTTACTATTACAGCAACAAATATTTTGCCTTCGTATGCTATCTATAAAAAACAAAGGGGTAATGGATAGTGAATTTAATAAACACATTCTTAGCTTACTTTTAAAAGAAACAAAATTTCAGAAAGGAAAAAAAACGTTTAGATTTATATTGAATGAACAGACTCTAAAATGGAAATGTAATGTTCTCCATGAACGGTTTCTACCAAAAACATTTCTACCAAAATATAAACAAATTTATTCAAAATAAATTAGCAATAAATTGTGCAAGGAAAAAAAGAGGAGAACCTTACCTTTGTCACTACCTAGTAGAAGGAGGCGATAACTTGGTAACGGCAACGCTGGAACGTGGCAGGGGCGAAGGAGGCGATAGCCCTAGAATGAATCGAGGAGAGGCGAGTAATGCTAGAATGGTAACGAGCTGGAGGAGGAAGCGTGGCGATAACGAAAGGGGTGAAAACCCTAGATTTGAATTTTTGATTTACAGAAAGAAGCGTGAGAAATGATTTTAGAAGCGTGAAAAAAGGGATGAGTATTGATAATAAACAAAACGACACTCTTACCCATATTGCTGTTAATTATTACCAAACTACCAGATTTAGTAACAGTTATAACCGTGTTAAATGATTGTAACAGAAATGACTGTTAGAAATTTATAACGGTTATTACCGTTACAAATTGAAAGCGGAAAAGTGTTACAAAATGAGCAGTTTGGTGTTGTGATTCAATTTACATAAATGCCTCACTACATATCACTCACATTCGTAGTTTATCTTCAAGTTCATTCCAGTTATAATCCAGCATCTGAGAAATCTGCAAAAATATTCACTAACGCAGTAAAATTAAAAAAGAAACATTTTTGCAATATAAAATGAAATATGATTTTTGAAAATATGATTTGCCTCAGTTATTTGGGTTGTTCGTCATCATTCGCATTTGAATTCATCATACACGAACAATGTGACATGCACAGTGTATCACTGTACATGCCACAAGGCCGTGCACATCGATATACACTTGATAATGTTACAGGGACAGGTGAGCACAAGGTCAAACTCAAATAAAAAGACAGATTCAACTCAGGTGCAATATACATAGAATCTCGACTTCAGCACAAGGTCAAACCCGAGTTTTGAAATTGGATTCAACTCAAGTGAAATTTCAAAAATCAACATGAAATGATCAAGAACCAGACATAGACCAAGATCATATGAACAGTAAGGCAATGCACCAGTGAAACAACTCAGCATTGAAGTGGATGAACACAAAAGAAAGCTGTTGTATTCAAGTAACCAAAAATGCAGACCAACCAGAATGAAGAACCAGAAGTACAAGTGCAGTTTAAATGGCCGGGCAAGTGCACAACTAAACCAACAAACAAGATCAAAGGCAAATCAGTAAAAAGAAATGACAAGAGAGTACAACTCACATGTACATCATGATATCAAGCCCAGTGAAACAGAGATAAGACGGTCATCCACCATAATGATGAAAATGTCGAGCTCAATGCAACACAGTGGCAACCACAAGATGCAGACATAAACAACATCAAAGAAACAACACAAACCAAGCTACAAACATCAAGTGTCGACCAGGTAGCAAGCAAGACATGATTATTCACACAGCAAACAAATCAGTGTAGCACCAAGTCATATACAAGCCTCACTGAATCAAAGGAACATCAAATACATGGAGACAAGACCAAACTGCAACAAGACCACTATGCAGTGTACATGAATGCAACAGAAAGTATTGTAAATACAACTCGAAGCAATGCAAGTTCATATGTACAGCAAACTACAGGAACTTAACAAGGAAGACTACAACACCAAGTTACAAACATATGATCAGTGGAACACATGCAAGCACAACCTCAAACCAGCAAAGAAATGCATCATGCAAGCTATCAAGACTCAATGCAGCTAGCAACTACATCCAGCAAGTTCATATAACAAAAAGTGCATAAGGGCAGTATAATGATGAAACTCAAAAACCAAATAGAAGTCGAATGCAACCATACACTTGCAACAGAATAACAAACAGTGAATCAAGACATGGCTGAGCATTGATACAAAGTCAACAGTATCAATAACAAGTACAGTAGCTACAACTTCAACCACAAAACCAAAATATGAGTGCAATGAAAACATATATGTGTATGCAACCAAACAGTGAACCTCAGTATGGAAATGAAACAGTGAAGGATTTGTGTCAAAGCAGAGCAAATGTCAATAGTGAAGCAATGTAACAAACATCAGAGACAAGCTCAAATATCAATGGAGAAAAAAGATTATCATTGTCAACAAGGCATAGTTAGTTTCTGCCGTGTAAATCAATGCTACAGAGATGAAGTCGAAGCCAACTAAGTAATTCACAGTAAAGTCGAAGATGACAGAAGATTAAAAGTGCAGAGATGACCAAGTCAAATAATCAAGTGTGTGCAATTTTTGAAAAAGTCAAAGCAAATTAAAAGAGGAAAGTCTCTGCCGTATTAATCAAGGAAAATCGAACGTTTGAAAATCAAAACCGTGTGTATCAAGTTGTAACAATATTAAGAAAGCAAAATATAGGAAAGTATTGAATTGATTAGGGTCTCGGAATTCATATAAATACCAAACCCCAAATCATCATCAGTGGTGTGGAAAAATCGAATCGAATCCAAATATAAACCCACAATCATCATCAGCAAGATAATCAATTCATCGTGTTCAAGCAATCATTAAACCAGCAACGAAAGAGAATACATACCATAATCTATCTAACTCGATCAACAGAGGAGCAGTTGCGAACGAGCGCAAGCAACGCAATCCAGAGAATCGATCATCAGAGAAGTAGCGAGCAAGCCAACACTCAAACCAGAGAGTCGATCAATATAGGCGTGCATCAAAAAAGCCCTAATTTGGATTAAAGACTCAAGCCCTAATTTCAGAGCAAGGCCGCCATTTTACAATAGCAAAAGAAAAGGGAATGGGGAGAAGAAATGAATTGGGCCGGTTTTTATTATTATAGCGAGGCTTTAGTTTATTTGCTCTAATTTATTTTTTAATTATGGTTTTTAGTTTGAAATCGTTTTTAAGTTTGTTTTAAATTTAATTTCACTTTTAAGGTTGTCAAACCTTGGTAAATCACCGCCTAGGTTGTAGGTAGTGTCAGATTGTCTAGTTAGAATTAGTTCAGTGAGCAGGATGTGCGAGTTTGCAAAACTCTATAGGCGGTAGCAGGGTGTGCGAGTCTGTTAGAGTGTTTGTAAGCGGGAGACTTTTTAATTCTAATAGAAATCTGGGAATGCAGCAGTAGGCAGGGGTTGCCGAAGCTGGGTAAATTTTGTGTGTGATTTACTTTTCAGCATATTCATTTCTCTTCAATTTGTTTTTGCGTTTAGTTCGAGAAAATTTGCTATAACCCTATTCACCCCCCCTTTAGGGTTAATCTAGATCCTATAATAGCCACTTAATACCTCAATACTTAAGTAAACCTTTTTATTAATATCCATCAGCGCCTCCTGATTCCAGATTTGGACCATCTAATACAGTTTAATTAAGAAAGTACGTCTAATATCTCACTCTGTCATGGGTCCTAGGATTAATGACATCTCACATTAATTGTAAGCGCACCCAACTGCTGGTAGCTCAAAGTGAAGGATAGTATTCCGTCTAATGACTCTATTAACCTCGCATCACAAACCTACTAAGTCCAGTTAAGCATCCTAAATTTTTACTTATGCTATCATAGGTTGGCATTTGACTTAGCTTACTAATTCCCTTTTTATTTAAGGCAAGAAGATTTTCCTTGAATACTTATCTACCCATAATTCCCCTTTTAATGTTCATAATGTCAATTTGTTCATAAAATCCTAGTGGATATTTTCTAAGACATTTAGGCATGATTACTAATTTCAAATTAGTAACATTTTTATATCTACTCCGTTTTTATCCGTCCCATTAATCCATTTGTTTCTATTAATTGTAACCCTTAATATAATACTATCCATTATTTCTTATTAATTACCCATTAATTTATGTTACAATCTTTCGTTTCCTATTAATTAATCAATGGAAACTCCTAATTACTTTCCCATTAATATGAATTACTACTTTTTTAATTATAGCTATTCGCTTCCCTAAATATAATAATAACTAATGAACGTTATGCATATAACGCATGAATAAATGCTATTCTTCTTTATTAATGTAATGAATATGTATAAACCGCCTAATAAAACTACGTATTTGTAAACAAATATATTCCAGTCATAAATACATAACTGGAATATGCTTTCTATATTTAATTTGCTAGAATCAAATTCCTTAGGAATATTTTTCGCTATGATTTCCATAAATTGGTTTAACACGTAAAGGAAAGATTGAATCCATTTGAAATTACAAGGAATGGATAATTTTTTTTCCTTGTTAATCAAACTTCGTTCATTTGAATGAAAAATGAAAAAATAAGTAAACAAACTTATAAAAATCAAATGGATGTTCTTTCCATAAATTAAACTATGAAAATCTACAACATTGCACAAATTGAGTAATAATCCAAAAATTTCATTTTACACCCAAGTACAAATCTAGTATAGAAATATACAACCTTCAAATTCTAAAATCTTTAGGAATGATTTGAAGATTTAGGTGTAAACATATTTCAAATTAGATCTAAAACAAGAATATGTAAGTAATGGTTTTCTACACTAGTTTAAGCCGGCAATTCACAAATAAAATTAATTTAGACATAAAAATCAAATGTATGCCAATGGAATAGATCTGAAGTCATAAGCAATATGTAAACTTTCATACTTGCCCTTTAAAAGCGATCCAAAATGTTAGATCTGAAGTAGAACCTTTGATTCATCTTCAAATCTTTTTTAATCCAAAAATATGTATAAATGGGTGTATACATATATTAGATTTACGGATTGAGAAGAGATTTGGGATTGGGAGAGAAAAAATGCAGGTACACAAATATATATAAATTACCGCAAATACACACATGTATTTCATTATCCTCTCCTCTCATTTTTATTAGATTTCTATTCTTCTCCAATTTGCATGAATATAGATATAAATATATTATTTTTATACTTTAGAAAAAATGTGGGGAAGAAGAAATGGCAGAGATTCATTGCTCTACGCAGAAAAATATAATAAGAGAAGGAAGGGTTATGCCTGTATTTATAGGGGCTAGAATCAACCAGAATCAGTAGATCAAAATATAATAGATACGGGCCATTGGGCTAGGGAAAACCCTAGCCGTTTCCGTAAGAGCGGTCGACTGACCGCCTCATAATGGTCGACCGCCTTAGGTCTACTTCTACACTAAGCAGGTGAACTTATGGATCCCATTCAATTAATTAAAATGTTAATTTCTTAAACGAATTATTTTCGTTCTAAATTCGTTTTTCGTCCATAACTTCTTCTTTTGGACTCCGATCGCAAAACTCCAAATGTGAAAGTTGCTCAAAATTTCACCACAACTGCAATGGTGCAAGTTTCTTGGTCGAATTCCATAGTTTGCACAAATTCCACTTTTAGGCCTAATTAATTAATTAACTAACTAATTGAATAATAATGCCAAATTATCGGTGTTACATTCTTCCCTCCTTAAAAAGAATTTTGTCCCCGAAATTTCACCAACGACTAAGTCATGGTTTTGTCTCATTATTATCCTAAACTACACAACCAATGAGTGTACAATCAATTTTGCAACAAACGTGTACAAATGCATAGTATATTACTGTATCACCACATGGAAAATATGTTGTAGAATAATTTTAGATTCGATCCTCCTATATAAATTCATTTCCTTGAAAACAATTTTGAAAAATATGATACAAACAACCTATATGTATACTGGCAATTCTATATGTATGCAGCTTTTGAAAAATCTTTTCAATAAATACCCTCATACTCCTACGAATAGAAGCATGTAGCAAGCAATTTTGCATCCAATTCCTTCCATCCAAAAATCTAATGCACGAAAAACCGCTTCCTAACCTTTACTCCTATGCCGGAAAAAGTAATTTATGTGGAGAATAAGATACTCTTACCACTCTATAATCTTCCCATTCTTGTAGTGTTATCCCACCATTTGGCGAAGTAGTGATATCATCGATTCGACTAGGAACGGATGGTCGATAGCTTGAAGAGTTAATTGCAATTTGTACCACATATGATAATTGAACATATTTGAAGTAGAGTTAAGACGAAGTGTGGCAAACAGGAAGTCACTGACTTAGTCCCGTGAAATTGTGCTTCAAGTTTGGGGTTGATTGAGGTTCATGCACACAAACTGCAGATTAAACTATGATTTGTTTAGATCGACCAGAGAATGATCAAGGAAGTAGTTCAAGTCATCGAAAGACATTTAGTATCTCAAGACCCATGAAGTCAGTCAATGAGAGACTTTTAGGACATCAAAGAAATAGCTATGGAGTGTATCTTGATGATCGCACGTTCCAAATGAAGATAAGACGAAGGCCGATCGATAAGACCGATCGTTATTGATGGTGCTACCTAAGGATCGTGTAACTTGATGAATACTCTGCCTTTGGCTTTAAATAGCTGGTAGCTTGTAACCTGCAACCCAACACGGACCCATATTCTAGAAGCAGTGTCAGAAACCCTACAAGATCCTCCAATATTAATCATAGGTTGTTAAGGGTAAGCGAAGAACGATCGGTCATGGACGTACCGATTGTTATGGATCATGGAATGAGCACGACTGATCGATAGGTAGGCTCCATTGGGATTGGGAAACCTTCTCGCAAAGTTTCAACTCGATCCTTATGCGTCTACTACTATAAATACAACAGTCATAACTTCAAAAGGGGGGACTTCCTCATCTTCTTCTTCTTCCTACTTTAGTAGTTCTGCCATGGCTATTTTCCTTATAAACTTGTATAAATGGATTATAGCTAATCCCATAGCTCATGCAGTTGTAATCAAGTGAAAAATTAATAAATGTGAAGTGGATGTAGGCCATGATTGCTGAACCACTACAAAATCTTCGTGTTTATTTACTTTCATGCTTTGTTCCTTACATTCCTTTAATTTTCTAATATCTATAAGATTCTACGGGTGTTAATGCCCATTTTTGGCATCAACATTTTGGTTCTTTCATTGAGAAATGATTTCTCAACCAGATTGGATCTCAGTCTCTATTGGTGAATTCCTATGTTCGAGAAATAGATCCAACATTTGATTGATAAGTTTTCTACTCTATTCAAATTTGGAAAAGTCTAGATGGAAGTTGCTATACAAGGCCATGAAATCATCTCCACTACCTTACCCAAAAGCAGGAAAGGACGGAATTAGTAACAAGTAGCCATATGCTTCGCGAATGCTTTTGCATTCTCAAGTTTCAATGCTAGAATGAACAATCAATATTTGGCAACGGACCTTATGCACTAGGACAATGGCTGTTTACTACGGATCTAGTCTCACCAACATTCTACCCTGTTGTTTTTTGCAACGGTCAACACCGGTCGTTCCATCACTATGGAAAAGGCTACTTCATACACCAATGTTAACCTCCGATCATTCTTTCAGGATCGCTCATCACACGATCACTCTACCCTTTTCTTAGGACCGAATGTTCTTGGCTTGCATATGACCGATCGTACCATGTTGATGCTTGAGCTACTCAAGACAACCCATTGTCTTTATGCAATCATTTTTATACGATCGTTCCATATAAACCCCTAGCAACTGATTAAGTGTGAAGGCTTCTATATGATTGCTTTGAATACGAACGTCCCACTCTCGTCTTGGTGGCCGATCGTTTCCTATTATCCTCCCTTCCAACCTACAATGGGACTTTGAATGCTCCCATATGATCGCTTCTAGTACGATCGTCGCGAGGTCATAGGGTTTGGTCGATCGTTTTTTTCTTCAAGCCTCTCTACAAAATTCTCATCCATGGCTTTATGCCTAGAAGCCGATCCAGCAATATTGAGAACTACCTCCATCTCTCCAAGTTAGCTGATTTCACACATTCCTGCATAAGATACTTCGAGTTATAGATTGCTTGAGATGATACGTTCAATCTGGTGGAAGGAAGGCGTGAAAAAGTGGCATTGAGTTTTGAAAAGTGCAAAGAAGATCTTTTAACATGGGGTTGTGACCTGAAGTAAGGCTTGGGTAGGATGGTGTTTTTCCCAAAGCAAGACCTGAAACAGATCTCGGGTACTTATCTCCAAGCCTTCTTGTTTCTCGACCCTAAGTAATTCAATGAACGACCCCAAGCAACCTGAAGGGAAAACCGAAGCAACGATCATATTTTCCCAGATCTAACCCCAAGTGATGGGGCACTAACCATCAATCTTGGACCAGTTAGCCTTGTGCGCGTCTTGGACAGGAAGACGTCATTGGCAAGAAAAATGAGTAACCTAGCCGAGGAATACATTGGCTCGATGACGACTGGAACATCATAGCCTTATTAATAAAGAACCATGATTATCAGTTAGACGGACGACGACCGATACCCCCTAAAAGAAGCCAGGGGCAAAGTGGAATAGCGGGCATGCAATGATGCTTTTCTTACCGATGAGACTTATTCTGATCTCTTTTTAATTAATTTATTATAATTTCCATTTTAATTATGGTATGAACTATGATTAACTTGAATTAATCAACACACATACGATGTAGATATCTAAATGCCTAGAGCTGGGCGCCAACAAATCTCAGCAAATTATGACGAAACCTGTAGGAGCCTTTATCTAGATGAACATGATTCGACCGTTCATTAGTTATCGTATGCCCTTGACTTGGGATGATGAAGTAAGGAATTGAAAAGACTTAACAAGGTCACGATCCCACATAATGTGGATGCGACTGACTATTCATTCGACAACCTTCGTACTAGACTTGAAGCAGCTGATGTTGAATACCTACTTGTGAGCTACAAATTTCAACGAATGGACACGATTGTAGTCCGAAATAGATGTGACTTAATTTGTCTCTTCAATAATCCATTATCCTCATTTGCTAGAAATAAATACGAAGAAAGTGGAGCAAGGCTCAATCATCCGACCCCAGCATGGATGTAATCCGGTCATTCATCACCTGCCTTTTTCCTCGATTTAATGGGAAGTGCCACGACTACCAAGTGGGCGAGAATCAGCCGTCTGATTACCAAGTTCTATCTTGATTGCTAGGGGCAGAATCCTATTCCGTAAACGAACATGGTTTGACCATTCATTCGATAACTTCTACCTCAATGTGGTAAATGAAGTACAAATCAAAAGGGTGAAAATACGCTTGCTTTCACAAAAATATCAATGTCCTCAGAGTACGAATTAGAGTAATCCGAGTCCCTGGAGCACGGACTAGAGTATAACGATTTACAAAAATCTCTAAATCCCTAAAGTGACGATTAGAGTACTCTAAGTCCCCTGAGTGCGGACTAGCGGACTAGAGTATAAATGATTCACGAAATCTTTAAACCCATAGAGCACAGATTAGAGTACTCTAAGTCCCTGGAATGTGGACTAGAGCATAAACATTTTACAACAATATCTAAATCCCCAGAGTGTGGATTAGAGTACTTTAAGTCCCCAGAGCACGAACTAGAGTATAAACGATTTACAAAAATCTCTAAATCCCCAAAGTGCAGATTAAAGTACACTGAGGCCCCGTAGTACGGTCTAAAGTATAAATGATCTACAAAAATCTCTATGTTCCTAGAGTGCAGACTAGAGTATAAAGGATACACAAAAATCTCGAAATCCCCAGAGTGCTGATTAGAGTACTTTGAGTTCCTGGAGAGTGGACTAGAGTATAAATGATTTACGAAATTCTCTAAATCCCCAGAATTAAGATTAGAGTACTCCGAGTCCTCAGAGCGTGGACTAGAGTATAAACAATTTACCAAAATCTCTAATTCCGTAAAGTGTAGATTAGAGTACTCTGAGTCCCCATAGTGCGGACTAGAATATAAACGATTCACAAAATCTCTAAATCCCAGAGCGCGGACTAGAGTACTCTAAGTCCTCGGAGTGCAGAATAGAGTATAAACGATTTACAAAAATCTCTAAATCCCCAGAGTGCAGATTAGAGTATTCTAAGTCCCTGGAGTGCAGTCTAGAGTATAAACGATTTACAAAAATTTCTATGTCCCCAGATCATGGACTAGAGTAACCTAAGTCCTCGGAGCATGGACTAGAGTATAAACAATTTACAAAATTCTCTATATCTCCAGAGCGAATTAGAGTACTCGGATTCCTTGGAGTGCGGACTAGAGTATAAACGATTCAAAAAAAATCTTAAAGTCCCCGTAGCGCAAACTAAAGTGTGGATGCAAATCGAGCGCGAGTCAACCGCTTACAGAATGACTCTAAGTTCTTAGAATGCGGACTAGAATGTGAATTTCATGAACCGATGAAAGGGTCTCAATTGTTACCTATTCCAGTAATTACAACCTAATATCGGTAGAAGAGGTCCAAACTGTTAAAGACCAAAGTACACACGACTTGTCTTACTATCCACTAATTCAGTCCCTCGATTCGATGAGACAAAACGTAAAGCTAAAGTAAGCACTACCTGGCCTATTGTTCATTTATGCCTCAGACTTTAGTGCACAGGGAAAATATGATGAATATGAATTAACCATTATCATCTAGCATTGAGTCTTATAGAGGGTATGGTAGAAAATTAACACTATTGGGACAAGACTCAACCGTTCACACAATGCATTTATCGACCCGAATACCGGGGACAAAAATGAGCTTTTCTATAGAATGATTTTGAAAGCTTATCACTGCGGTGCATATCCAATGTTCACAACACCTCGAGGCCATAATCGTGGAATAGCCTTAAGGCGGATTGATCGAATTAGTATTCGATTCAACAACCAACAATTTGCAAGTACATGAAGTAAAAAATGTTGCAGTTCAAAAAAACAAATAGGTAAATACAGAGATCATGCACAAGTGCAGAAGAAATCTTATTCACATAAAATCTGGTTGTACATAATACAAAACAAAATTGAAGGCAATGCCCAAACAAATATAACCAACAAAAAGAAAGCAGCTATCTAGATAACTGGCATGTCCGAAGATCGCACTATAGACTTTTGGTCCCTTTTTCCCTTCTTCGGGTAGCTCCCTCTAAACTACTTCTAGCCCCCTCCTCGACCCTTGCCACCTTGGCCTTTCTTGTAAGGAGTTTCCTCATTAATATGGACCGAGATGATGCCATCTCTGGAAGTTGGAGGTATGAGGGCATCTTCGGCACCAGAAGTGTGAGGAAGGTTTTCTGGAGGAGTCGTACCTTGAGGGGGGATCATCTGGAGAGGGGAAGGCATTGACCTGTTCGACTGGCTCTCCCTTCACCTTCTTTTTCTCGAGCTTCTCTCGCTCAATCCTTTCTTTCATATTGGGCCCACCGATAGGATCAAAGGAGCCTCTGATTACCACTCCTATGTCAAATGGGATTTCGTGACGAGGGTCTCCTCCTTCCTCAAATAATGCCTTCATCAGTTGATCATCGAAGAATAAGGCCTCTTCCCGAACACTTTGGGTGGCGGATGAAGTCATAATTGTAATAGATTCAATCTTATTCGTTGGAGACCCTAGCCGAGTTCCACCGGGATGAGGAGAAGCAATATTCGATGAGTCTACGATTGAAAAAGAGAAAAGCGAAAAGATTAGAAATATTGATTAATAACATCCTAACTTTACAAGATAAAGGAAAAACTGACATGATAGATTATGTGGTATGGATTTTGGGATGGACCAAAGCGTCCTCAGAACCATGCTCAAGAATCAAAGACAATCACGGTTTATCCAGATCGTACCGGGAATAATTAAGGAGCTAGTTGCAGGACCGGTTGTGATTTAAGACATTGGGGGCAGCTCAATTGCAATATCAGAATGTGCCAACCTAGATCCTTCGCTTGCTTCATGTGAAGGAGCAGTGATGAACTCTTTTTGGAGAGAAAACTAAATGTCATGGAGTATTTTAGGTTCATTGCCCATCAACACTTCAACCTCAAGTTTGGTTACGTCGACGTTCTCAACACTGCGAAGTCTTTTCTCCTCTAAAACAAGTAAGTCCAGACAAAATGAAGCTGGTAGAGGTAGTCTTCGCCAAGCCACATTAAATTCCTATGTTTGAGTATATTGGCGTAGTAGAGGATGAGAAGTGGGTCGAGCTCATTCATAATATCCTCTCTCACCTTTTTCATGACCATTTCTATCTCTCATTGAAGGAGCATATCAACAATCTTAGCCTTTTCAATGGCCTCATCTCTATCAAGCCTAACACGAACCAGCTCTTCACAAGAATCTTGTGCAATCTTTTGAGATTCATCCCTGTCTTTTATGACATCTTCAATCTTGGCCTTGATTTTAGCTATTTCCTTCAAGGCTGCAGATTTTTTGCCTCAGGCTGCGTCCGGCTCAAGCGTTATCTCTTGGTTCTGGTGGTGCAATACTTGGACCATATCGAGGTGGGTGGCTTTCATCTCCTCCATTGATTTTAAAGAAGCATTGGCTTTTTCTTCAGCCGCCGTTATGGCAGTTCTAGAGGCCTCCTGTTCGTTTGTCAGAGCTTCAATAATTCTTCTATCTTTGGCCTCTTGTTGCTTCAATTTTCTATTTTTTTCGTGCATTCAAAGGAAACCTTTGATATCTTTTTCATGACTTTCATCTATTCCTGGTATTGCATATGGATGTTAGTGACGCAGTTGATAGTCATTCTTTGAATATCGTCCGGAACCTTCTTCAGATTAGGAGGGAAATAGAACCCATCAAAGCATAAGTTTGGAAATTCCTGTTGAAGTTCGACCATACGGGCATTTGGGTCAACTATGGGATCCTTAGAAATAATTTCGACCCCGGCACCTTCCTTACCCGGCTTGTGCACTGTAGCCTGTTTGCTATGACAGCAGCGATCGATCAGTTGCTGAGACTTTGGAGGCATGGGAGCTATAGGCGGGCCATGAGGAGGATCGGTGGGAAAGTTCCTATGCTCTACTGGTCTTTCGGGACTTTTTTGAGGAGGAGATCTTGATCTTGATTTGTGAATGTCCCGAGCAGGCCTATCCCTGTCCTCCCTTTCTTGATAACCAGGACCACTACCGAAGCGATGGCTAATGTCATAATAGTCGTGACTACCATGATAAGAACTAGATCGCAACCTAGACAAATGATGTTATACATCCCATAGGGACTCAAAAACACTCCTTTTCCTCACCATCGTTCCTGTAAAGAGAAATGGATAATGATCAGCTTTGAGTATTAGGAAGTACAGGTTAAGCACAATGTAGTGTTAGACGTGCGAATGTGTGTGAGTGTCCTAGTGCATCCCCACAACAAACCCAGTGCAGGAGCCTTGCTTATTGGTGTAACTTCCCCTCCAGAAGTGGGGATCTCTAAACTGGTTCTGAAGGGAGACTCTAATCCCCCAATGCTCACATCAGTAAATAGATAAGCGTCAAGATCAGATGGGATCAGTAGATCGAATAAAGCCTCTAGTGGTAGGCTCATCAACGGCTTAGTTGGATTAGAGCGATGCTTCTTGGAGCTTGTGAGAAATCACTTTCCCCTTTCTTTTAGTCACGATAGGGGGATAAGGAACTTATGAAGGTCTGATGCATACCCGGGATTAGGTCTATCATCATGATGACCAGGTGCGTCTTTACTATGTCCTCCGATGTTGATATCGGAAGACTCTTGGTGGCTCATGACTAGGGGCACCATAGGGTTGGATTGAACATCTCATTTGCGGTTGTGGCCTGTAGTCTGGTCCCAACTGGCCAAACAGTCTTGGTTAGCCCCAAGTTGAGGCCCTTTTCCATCAATCCAAAACTGTTCGTCACGGAGCAAAAGTTCAATATTCCTATCTTCGACTGGAGCATTCTTCAAAATAGACACTACTTCTTCATAAACATCGCCACTAGGTCGATTAGCGACACCTAAAATTGAATAGCATCGTTAGAATACAGCCTAAGTATGTTTTCTTGTTTATTTAAGAAATTGGTGAGGAACACTTACGTCTCTCTAGCCATAACCGAGCGAAGCCGGGCGGATAACGAACAAAGAACCATTCACTCTTAAAAGCGATTAATTTGTTCGAAGTACAGGTCAGAATCTGGTATTTCTACGCCAATTCGATAAAAGTGAGTGATAAACTCCCTATCCCCCATTTGAAAGTGAAAAGAAATCGAATGTCTTCAATAGTGGTCAGGAGGTGCAGAAGCTCCATGAATACCATGTATGTACTATTGAGAGGTCCATAACCGTTTGGATGGAGTTGTGCAGGAGCAATCCGTAGATACTGTAAAATGTATCGAATGTACAAATTGAACGGTAGGATGCATCCCACCTAGCACATAAATTTATTGCACGTTGTGTACCCTTCGGGAGGTCTGCGAGGCCAATTACCTTGTGATTGCACTAATACGTCGTCAAAAGGGTTCCCATGCCTTGCTCAAATCCTCTGGAGAGCGTCTTCTTTGATCTTGGAAGCTATAGAATCAGGAGGATTATCAAGAACGATTGCACCTTCCAAAGTGTCATGCGCTGGTTCGATAGCTTCCAGTAGAAAAATAGAAATAATTTCAGAAAGATCACGCTGAAATCCTAGGCCGTTGGGATGCCCTAGACTATAACTATGTGGTAGGCTATTGGATTCGGTTGCTGAACTGATTCTACATTCGAGTTAGTCCTACGAGAGGAAGATCTGGCTGGCATGATTACAAAGTACCCAGAACACCTAGATTTCCCTTGCAATCAAACTTTGTAAAAACCATAGTTAGAAAAACGACTTATACCCCACGGTGCATTGTAAGTGTAAGTGCTGTGTGATAAAATGCTAATCGACGTGATAATGGGTTAAACGAAGATGAGAAATGACAACAAGGCATAGAATTTTTTTCCAAAAGACAACCATTAGCTAATGGAAATCATACTCTAGTCCAAACTACGCATAAGTTTAGCATGGTAGTTGAATTGTTTATGGCGCTTGTTCTAAGGCAACCCTTTATTAGTCATGAAGGTCATGTCATGTTCTGGTCATGTTTATGTTCCAATGTCAACAAGGAAACAAAAGTAGTTGTTTGGTTAAAGTTTATGCTCAAGCTATAAGTTATGTTCTTGTGCACATGAAAAAACTTTAAGTCCAAGTCTCAATGAGCCGTTATGACATTGTATAGTCCGATCATTTCTATCTATTAAAGGCCGAACGTTTCAACTGTTTCAATCGTCTCCTGAGCAGCATCCACCGATCATCCACCAATGAGCCCCCACCAATCATCTACGACCAATCGTGAGAATCGTTCATACCCATCACTCCAGACCCTTCATATCCTCAGCATCATCTCCCTCCAGAACGATCGGTCCGATATCAGCGAGTTGCCAACTTATTCCAGGAGAATCACTTCGCCTCGATTGAACATGATTACAAGAACATGAAGGCAAAAGAGAACTTGGCCCATGCCAACTACCCTAGACTCGAAATCGATTAGAGATTTATGCAACAAACTCGAGTAATGCTTTACCTATGTTCGTGATTTGAAAAATGAAGGATTCGAGGTCGATTTGAAGTATGGATTCGGAGGAGAAGATAGGTAATCTTGTGAGGATCGGCTGTGGAAAGGTGTACCATATTTGTCTCTTTTCAAAAGTTAAAGGCAGAAATAAAAGTGAAGTGAAGAAAGTAGTCAAGTGCATGCTTTATATAGGGATAGGTTCTTCCGATCATTTTCACCTTGAAGGATTTGGCCGATCATTTTCACTTTAGATGGCTACACGGTTCATTTTATATGCAACGACCATGCCGACCCATCTTTGAGGTATAGGTTCGATGGTCCATTCTCGATCAATCTTCCAACCTTTCAAACCTGCCGATCCACCTCTAAATAGCATGCCTACCAATCCTTTATAAATCCAATCTGCCAAGTATGTCGAACCATCCATATGTTGATCGTTTTTGTCTCTAGTTTATTTAAGCCTTTGGATGGTCATTTCATTTCCTAACTTGCAACACTCGGCTCATGATCAAAGACATTTTTAAAGATAGTAAAATAAAATAATAAATGCAGCAATGAATGGAAAGGTGATAAAGGAAGCGGAAGCTGTGGTGGATGAGAAGAATTGCAAATTTTCATAGAAATTCGATTACATACACGAACATTCAGAATACCGTATAAGTTGGCAACGACCTGTGGACACGAGCATGACATGGAGCCAGTAACAAGAACACGTGTTTGAAAGTTCATAAAAACAAGTTTAAAAGTTTAGTTTTCCATAATCAATAAAAGATTGCAAACAAGCCTAAAGCTATCAGGTTTGAGGCAGGACCAGATGAATGAGGGCTTGTAGATTCCCCACGACCAAATTTGTATATGAAAATAGAATGCGACTCCGGATTTAAACTATCGACAGATGGTAGAGGAATAGTAATTAAACAAAAAGTTGGATGGATTTCTGTTCAGCGATTTAGGCTTTTTCAGATTCAAAGCACGTCATGTTAATCACAAGATGTACTTTAGGGGGGCAAATGTTATCCTGTCCTTTGGCAAAGCCATGATATCATCAATTAGACTAGGAACGGATGGTCGATAGCTTGAAGAGTCAGTTGCAATTAGTACCGTATATGATAATTGAATAGATTCCATGTAGAGTCAAAATGAAGTGTAGCAAACAGGAAGTCACTGACTTGGTCTCGTTGAAGTCATGCTTCAAGTTTGGGATTGATTGAGGTTCATGCACACAATTTGTGGATTAAACTATGTTTGTTTAGATCAACCAAAGAATGATCCATGAAGTAGTTCAAGTCATCGTAGGACATTCAATATCTCGAGATCCATGAAGTTAATCGATGTGGAACTTTTATGACATCAAAGAAATAGCTAATGGAGTGTATTGGGGTGATCGCGGGTCCCAAAATGAAGATAAGATGAAGACCGATCGATAAGACTGATCGTTATTGATGGTGCTACCTAACAATCGGCGTAACTTGATGAATACTCTGCCTTTGACTTTAAATAGCTAATGGCTTGTAACCTGCAACCCAATATGGACCCATATTCTAGAAGCAATGTTAGAAATCCTACAAGATCCTCCCACAATGATCGTAGGTTGTAAAGGGCAAGCGAAGAACGATCGGTATGGATGTGCCGATCATTATGGATTGTGGATTGAGCACGATCGATCGATATGGTGTGCTCCACTGGGATTGGGAAACCTTCTCGCAAAGTTTTAGCCCGATCTGTATGCGTCTTCTACTATAAATACAATAGCCATAGCATCAGAAGGCGAGACTTCTTCATTATCTTCTTCTTCCTACTCCATAAGCTCTGCCCTGGCTATTTTCCTTATAAACTTGTATCAATGGATTCTAGCTAATCCAACAACTCGTGTATTGTAATCGAGTGAAAAGTTAATAAAATGTGAAGTGAATGTTGGCCACGATTGTCGAACCACTATAAAATCTTCATGTTTATTTACTTTCATGCTTTATTCCTTTGATTCCTATAATTTTCTGATATCCATGAGATTCTACGGGTTGGTATCCATTTTTAGCATCAACATGTAGCACAGTGGAAATTTCCTTGCTGCCTTAGATTTAATTCAATTTTTTCATGCACAAAACACATAAAAAGGCTTATTTTCAGGCTCTAAAACGGAATTGAGTCTAAAAATAGACTTGTCGTGTCATCGATAAAGTATGAAATAGAAATTCTAAGGCTAAAATAGCTTTTCCTTATTACTGCCTGCATTTGTCACATCATTGATTCTAATGCAACATAAAATATTTGCATTCCCTACGCTTAATGTGTGGCCTTCAAAATAAAATATTTGACAAATATCTTTCTCACTTTTCAAATTTGTACATTATTTGAAAATAAAATCCTAAAATATTTGGATGGACATTTTCCCTTGAAATCAAATTTTTGAACAAAAATTCTAAAAATAATTTAAGAAAAAAAAATAACTACAACCCATAACCTTTTCCTTCAAAAGTGATGCTTTTCAAAATTTATTTCCTTTTCTTAAATTTTGATAAATTAAGCCGCAATTTCAGCGTATTCGTAAGTCGGTTATGCACTAAAAGGCATAAACTAAATTCTAAAATTCTACAACCAATCTTTGACCATAAAACTTGACACTTTATTTAAAAATATCATCATACCCAATTACCTAAATTTTTTAGCTTTTAAGAAACATGAGCAATGACCCATGATATCAAAAAAACTTTATTATATCCTTCGCTAAAATTTTCCAACTATTCTAAACCTCTAGTCGTATATTGCATTTACTGTTAGTAAAGTGTCTTTTATGAGATTCCCATATTTATACCGCTTCTTCGCTATACATATATAAGAGCGGTCTGCATGTACAGAAATAACCGCACAGTAAATAAATAGGAACTCATAATATTGTGCATGCCATTTACAAGAGACAACTAATAATTACAGCCCAAACAACCTAAAAGAAAAGAATAAATGCTAGAAAGGAAAAGACAATAATAACATAATCCAAAGTAATGCTTACAGACCGCGAGATATCTTTCTCCGTTATTGGAGCTTGATCTATTACTGTGACCCATGATAGTCGCAGCATGGTGGCTATACATCCAATCTTGTGCTGCTAGTGCCGCTGGTGTTGCTGACAGCTTCATAATTTCCATCTTCCTAAGGAATGATCTAATGATGATAGAAGGAACCTTCTACTAAACTGCCTCTACTTGGAGTATTACCTAAAGACTAGAGTGGATATGTGAAAATATGGAAATTGACTCTATGGTGTGGTAATCCTTGGTTACAAATTGCATCATAAGGGTGCAAGTCCATTTGACATCGATACTGCTAATATTAGCATAGGTGGTCTTCTACACCATAGGATAAATTCATTCGTAATTTCCCTTCTTAGGGATGACGTTCTGATGAATAATGCGCACAACCTGACCAGCAGTCAGACATGGATTATCCGTCTCCCAAACACTGACATCCTGGAAAAAGATCTACCACAAACTCTTCAAGTCAGTCACTATAAAATCATTCAAGTCGATGTCCTTCACAGATGCCTCCAAAATTTCAGCGAGATCTTCATTTGTCAGCTCAATCAAGGCACCGTTCACCTCCGAATGAATCAAACTGTTGCCTCAATCGAAATTCCATACGAACAGGACAACAAAAAGGTAGATGTAGCATGGGTGAATTCCCGCTCAAAGGTTTCGAAGCAGAGAATTAGTGCAAATCCTACCACGATGAATAGCTCTTCCATCCCAAAGCAGCAAAACCTTCTACTCGTTCAAATCCAGTCAAGTGGCCTCTTGAGGGTTGAGACCATAGTAGTATGAGAAAAAACCGGCTGTGCGGAAAGGTGTCTTGGCCTAATACTCGGTGAAAGGAAGGAAATAGGGTTTAGATCTGGAGTGGTGGTGGGGCTAGATCTCACGTGCAAAACTAGCATGAGTAAAAGGCGAGGCTATTGCTTCTAGGGTAAAACGGTTTTGCCTAAGGGAGGAACAAAAGAGAGGAGCTGATATTTGGAGGAGAAGGAGATGGAGATTTGGTTTGGCTTGTTTAAAAAGGAGGAACAAAGAAGGCAACCAAGGGAATTCAGATGCGATTTTTATAATCCCGTTCCATATTGAAGTTATGCCAAAATTCATTAACTAGTAGATAACTCGAGGTTTACCACTGGATGGGCTTTGGACGTTATTTGAACCTAGACCCATTATGGAAGATTACATATTAATAATCATTTTCACCATCTCCTTCAATTCAACATGATCCGTTAAATTCCTATCCTTATCACGGCGTTGTCGAAGCCTATCGCTAATCCCAAATTATGCTCCAATAATTCACAGTAGTCTTAACAAAACTACCGCGACCAACAACATTTCCAAAAATCCAAAAATATTCCAACTATTATTTCTTGCATACATCGCGTGGAAATATTTCTTCAATAGCTGACGGTACAACAACACTTCAAAGTACATATCCAGGTAAAATTGAATGTTATTCCTATTTTGACCATGCCCTAAAGAGTGAAAATTTTAAAAACTTAAAAAATATGAAAACTATTGGGCTAAAAATTCACCCTTTGAAACTCATTTTTCGAAATCGAAAAACAATTTTCTTATCAAAATAAAATAACCTTTACTGGTGTGTGTGTGTATATGTGTGTGTATAAGGGTTCCGAAACTTACCTCTTTATTTAAAAAGTTCTTAACACAACCAACTTAGCGGTATATCTATTTTTTTTAAAGTTAAAATTTCATAAATTCCTAAAACAAAAATTTCTAAAACAAATCCTTCGGAAAAGAAATCCGTTGAAAACCCTTTTTCCAAAATCAATGGCATTTCCAAATATATTTTATAAAAACTCTTTTCCAGGTTTAAAACTAAGGAACTGTTCTTTAAATAAAAATCTATTTTGCCATCAAAGAGGTGATCGATGGACAATTTCTTGCCTAAACAGGTTCCCGGATGTTTGCAACATACAGATTCCAAATTCCCACCCATTCGGAATAAATGTGTCTCTGATTGGAAATCATCATCAAAATCCAAAACCAAAATTAGCAAGATTTCAACCATTAAGTCAAATGCCTCTAGTCTCTGGGATTCAGTCATATGTCATACTTATGCTCTTTATCAACAGTGTCTTACGTATTGCCAGCACTCCGTGGGGTACTTTGGAGTCGGCGTGAAACTCTTAACTCTAAGATATTCCTAACCCATAGTCACTTTGTCCATTCATTCGAAGTGGAACTACAACTACTTCTATAATCGGAATTCTTAGAATCTAATGCAAAATATAATAATACTAGATAGGAAAGTGTGATTATGTTCTCTCAATATATCATAATTCCTCTGATCTACTAACCTAGGCTTCGATACCGAATGTAATCACCCATACCTTAATAAGCCTAAATTTTGAAAAAAAGCAAAACTCAAGTCCATGAAAGCATAGATCATTGAATTTAATACCTGCATATAAGCATGAGTATTATCAAAGATTGATAGAAATATAAGCTCATAGCAGAAATGACAATAGGATAAAAATACTAATTATGACTACCACCTTGAAATTAATGGTATTCCTTCGATAAAAGATTGCCACATCAGCATCGAGCATGAAAGGAAAGAAGACTTCTCCAAAAATTAAAGATATCCAGCAAGCTTCAATGATGTATCCTGTGGGTTGTAATAAGGAGAGGTCAGAACAACGTTCTGGTGACTGAAAAATCAATAAACTGTCCATAACTACCGATTGGTTTCCATTCATTTATTTTGTCTGTTAAGGTTTGCAATTCTAATCCAACCTTGCATCGCGCACACGATTACTTACCTACCTATTCCTAAGGTACAAAATACTAACGAAGCCTTATAAACCACCTAATATTTCCATACATATTTTTCACTTAATACTTCTAAATATGAAGTGGGCTGCTACTATCACCACATAATATTTTAAAAGAGAAATAGGCAGACTTTTCCATTTAAGACCACAATCGAGGGAGACTCAATTAATTAAGACTATTCCCAAGGTGGACTTCTAGCATCGTCATTATTGGTCTATTGGTCCTAACTATAGAGACTTTTGACTACTATATATGGCCTTATAATTTATAATAGCCATACCGCTAGCACATCTATCGTTATCAAAGTTTAGCAATGTGAGAGATTGTATCCAAACCACTTAATACCTCATTAATAAGGACTAGGCATGACTTTGACCATTAAACACCTATTTATAGGTAGGCCTATGCCATTTAATACCTACCCCAAAGTGGACTCCTCATGGGTACTATCTGTTGACATTGCTTGGAAATCTCATTAGGCTACTTAGTACTTCTTTTATAGGAGAGAGGCAAACACTAGATCAATCATCTAGCACCTCAAAATCGATGTGAACCCTTCCAAAGATATCCATCATCACTCTTAATTATAAATATAGAATTTCATTAGGTTACTTCTTTCAGCAGGGAGGCGGGCCGTAAGATAGCCACTTGATACCTCAACGCTGAAGTAAACTTTTTTAGAGATATCCCTCGCTGCTTCATAATTCCAGATTGGGTCATCTAATACTTTTCAGTTAAGAAAGTAGGTCCAATCTCTCACGCTGTCATGGGTCCTAAGATTAGTGATATCTCATATCAGTAGTAAGTGTACCTAACTGCTGGTAGCCTCAAAGCGAACAGCAGTTTTCCGTCGACTGACTCTGCTGACCTTGTATCACTAATGAACCAAGTCCAATTAACCATCCTAAACCTTTACTTATACTACCTTAGGTTGACGTTGAACTTAGCTTAACAATTCCCTTTTTATTTAAGGAAATAATATTTATTAAATACTTATCTACCCATATATCCCTTTTTAACTAGATCATATGTAAACTAAATATTCTCTAGCCCAAATCAATGCCTTAAATTCATCCTTAATCTCCATAAATTAGGACCCATGCTAACCCTAAAATCAATAGAAACTTTATAATAACCAAACCCACTAAAATATTTCCTCTTCTCCAATCTCTAAAATTTCTTCAAATCAAATAAAATCAAAATAGAATAATTCAACAAATCGGTTCTAGAAGAAGCTAGCAAACAAAGGGAGATTTATTTATAAAGTAAATAGGAAGAGCTTAAGCTTGAGGTAAGTGGGAACAATTTTAATAAGATAATCAGTATAGTCAAATTTAATGTATTTTATCTTAGCTAAGGGGTTAGTAATATAAAAAGTAAATTGTAAATCTAATTTGCATCTGTAAACTAGATTAGAGTTAAGTTATATAAATTGTTAAATGTAATTTGATGCTTATACACCCTTTGATGATCATACTGTAAAACTCTGATTTGAATTTTAGAAATCATATGATTAACTTGTTGGATAAAAGTCGAATTTTCTAAACCTTAGACCCTAGAATTTAATTTTTAATTAAATCATGAAATTCGTAAATTTAACATCACTTATTTTCAAATTTGTGAACCCTAAATTAAAAACCTAATTGAATCGCTAATTTGACACTAAGGTGAAGTTAGAAAAATTAGGGTCAGTTCACTAGAAATTATGGTTAACTGAAGTAAGTAATTAATTAGAATTATTAACTGTTGTGACTAATGAAATCAAAAAAAAATATCAATGTATAAAAATTGAACAACCCTAAAATTTTATACGCAACCTGTTGACCTGGATACTCTAGCGGTTGATTGGTAATAGCTAACTAGGGGCAAGTCTGGGTTGACCATTCGATTGTAAAATGCACAGATTAAAACTTGGCATGAGGCCTAGGTTTATAACTTTTTATATAATTTAGTAAAAATTATATAAATATAACATTGATTTTTTGAGTCTAATTTTAAGCTAAGTAGACAGACTGGAGATGGTAGGGCCATAAATCCCCTATCAAGGGATTTGTAATGAGGTAAATCCCCCATAGAAGGACTATATGTCATCAAGGTTTGGGTAACAATTGAATACCCAAATAAGAGTTAAGAGTTGAAAGGGGCGTAACATCCCCCATTTTGAGGTCCGAAACTAAGCGTTACAGATGCTTAGTCATCTATAGTATTACTTTCCAATGACAAAATGCAATCATGTTAATGGTATCCATAATATCAAAAGCACAAGAATGTTATTTTAAACACAATTTCAAAGCAAACTTTCACATTTCATATAAAAATAATATTCCATATTCGTTACATAATCACGAACACTTCTACATTCAAATAAAATATAATTATTAAAAAATACGCTAGAGCGACATATGAATATGCCCCCTTGGTCGATCAGAGCTACTAAATAGACAGATACATCTACTATCAATACATTCATACAACAACTGACATAACGTAGTGGATAATGGTAGTAAATAGACTAGTACATAGCCAGCTTTTCCTCATGTATGTCTCCGAAAGCTTTATTCGCTAAATCTTACTTAACCTGCAAAGCTATTGCTCCTTACCTACTCAAATAAAATTTTAAGCACATGATAATTTAAGGGGAAAATATGAACTTTGAGTCAGACAAAAAGCCTGGTGTGCGTAATAATATGCCATCTCGATTTATAGATATCTAGTGAGACCACGCCGCTAAGCGGAACGAGATTACCTCTCATAAATATCCATTTTTAAAATATATCTTTTGCAAATCAAAGTCCCACAAGCAAACTGGTTATAATAAACAATATAAACAATAATGTACATGCATGCCACATAGGTAATCATGATTATCCGTCAATTCAATGGAATATCCGTCCCAATATTTAGTTTTCATAGGGTAACTACCAACCCACATGGCTAACATGGGCCTACCAGATATACCAAATTTTATAACCAACTCTTACAATAAAACTGGATGATTTGTCCAAATATACTTATCCTAGTGTTTACTTGGCTATCTTTCAATCTTATACTATTTCTAGGCTAATTATGAACCTAAAGGTTTTGCCGGCCAACTTATAACCTGTCATATCTTTGCATACACCTACTTTTAGTCTTACCCTTAACAAAGCCTGTAACTACCCTTTAACATCCCTAATTTTCGATAACATTATTTAGAAATTTAATTAGATAAACTAAATAGAAAAATGATGATAAGGAGGCTGAGATTTGAATAAATTACATAATAGGGCCGTGCTTATTAACAAAATAAATGAGCTTTAAATTGGTTTAAAGGTTAATTAAACTACACATGGGAATATTAGTAAATTAGCCAATTTATTACACACGGCTATAACTTCTTATTTTTGTCCATTCACATCTCATTTCTCGCGATCACAAACACAAAATCTAAAACCTAAAACTAAGCCGACCATTATCAAGAAGGAAAAGAGGAGTTTTAATCAAAAGCTAAGGATCAAAAGCTAGGGAGGATTAATCAACAAAAAATCTAAAATTCCTTGTCAAGTTCAAGGTGAATAATAATCTTCTACATCTCTGTTTTTATTCTTGATTATGTGGTTTCAAATTTATGATTTAAATTCGTTTTTGTGATAAATTGGATGATGGTATGCTAGAGTTATATTATGATGATTTGTTTTAATTCATAAGCACATGAATTTGCACGGTTTGGACATGAAACCGAGAACATATGATTTCAGACCGGCATGGAAAATTTTTATGTTAAAAAACATAATTTTTGGAGATGTGTTTTAATTTTCAAAATTTTCCAAGCTAGGGAAATTTTATTATGAATTTTTGATGAAAAATATGATATAATTGGTTTTAAAATTTATTTTGGAGAATTTCAAGAAGAAATTGGATCTAAAATTTTAATATGTTTGATTGCATGATGAAATTGAACTTCTGTGATTTTTGGGGTTTTTCCTAATTGATTTACTAGGGAAAATAAATTATCTTAAAAGAAGGTCTTTTCTAAAAACATTGGTTTTAGTATATAAAGGGGCATAAACCGTACGTTTTTACGGTTTTAAATTGATATAAGTTAAAAGGTGAAGTCTTTGAAAATTTTTATGGCAACAATCAATAGTTTACAAATAGGCAAGTTGTAAGAAAAAGTAGTTACCAAAAGTTGCTTATTTTAGCCTTTAAATCAAAAATAGGTGTTCCACTTCTATTAGTAACAACCTTTCGCCTC
Source organism: Allium cepa (assembly GCA_030765085.1). NCBI lineage: Eukaryota > Viridiplantae > Streptophyta > Magnoliopsida > Asparagales > Amaryllidaceae > Allium > Allium cepa. The sequence goes on from CM060937.1 coordinate 1,043,724,693, forward strand.
CTTTGATTTCGCATCCCAGTCGATACCACCGTAGTCGAAACTAATACACAAGATATTACTTAGATGACATGTAGTGGATTGGAAGGAAGGCGGAAGTCTTGGTGTTGAAAGGCTAGCTTCCGATGGAGACGTAACCTTGCTTTTTTCAAAAGTTAAAGTCTTGCCTTGTTTTACTTAAAGCTTTCGAGTCAAAATGTATTTTTTGAAAGGATTTTATAATTAGCTTTCGAAGAAGGTTGTCATATTATGTTAAAGTCTTAGCTTTCGAAAGCGCACCTTTTTCCTTAAATAAGATCTTTCTAAAGGACCGGTCTCGTTCCTGTCCAAACTATGCCGCTAATTCCCCTTTCAACTGCATTGAAGTCGTCTATGATGTCAAATGGGTTACTTCTGTTTTTACTTAAGCATTTTCCTTGTATGCTTTAGGTTTTTGAAGGTGATGGAGTCGGAAGTGGGTTTCGACTCTGTCCTTCAAAGTTTTTGTTTTAAAGGTTTTTCTTTCGACTAAGATGGTTCCAATACCATCAATTTTCCCCAAACTAATTTTTGTTGGTTTCAAAAGAGATACTTTCGTCTATAACCATTTTGGCCCAAATGATGTTTTAAAGAGTAAACTCAATACTTTCGAAAGGGGTACTTTAGGTCTCAAAAGAGTGCTTATTAAGGTCTTCAAAAGGTATGTATACAATGTTTTAAAAAGAGGTGTTTACTTTCGAAGGAAGCTATACAGAGGCTTCGAAAGCTAGGTTTTTATGTTTCAAAGAATAAATCCAATCTCATTTTAAAGTAATAACCATGGCATAAATAAAGATTTTTGAAATGTTATTCACATTGTTATTAACCCATAACTGTATTTTAGGGAAAGGGAAGAATAACCAGTTAGGTTGATCCAGTAATGAATATAACTTAATAGATGTTAAAATTTAAATTAATGATATTGGTAGGGGCCAATAGGTTCAGTAAGCCCATGAAAACCGTATGATGTTGGCATGGGCCAGTAGATTTCTAGTCAGCTCATGAAAACTAGGATAAGAGATAAGACACTGGAGTCAACAATAGGTTCTTTGTGATCCCTTGAAAACTAAGTAATTGGACAGATAGTCCATAAACATTTAACAGGTTAATAGTAATCCTAGAAACTTTAATTGAGACAAATAGTCAGAATGAAAATAGGATGGGTATTCCAGAATTGATTTAGTTATTTTGCACAACATTATAATATTTTGAAATACCATGTTTTAACAATTGTAGATGCAGCAGCATGGTATATGGTTTTATAAATGTTTTAGGATATTAGGGAGGGGAAAACCCATTCAACTAAGCGACGTGGTCTTATTAGATATCTAAATGGTTTGAGATGGTAAATTATTATTCATACAAGGCTTTATGTCTGACTCGAAGTTTTTGTTTTCCCATTAAACTCTTGGGTACTCAATTGATTTTGAGTAGGTTGAGAGTTAAGGTTTCTAGGTGTTTTTAGATGAATAAAGCTTCTGAGGACGTGTATGAGGAAAGCTTGTTATTAGAGCGTTTTTATCTCCGTTGTGTTTTTTTTTTGTAAAGGCAAATTGTTTTCTTGCCTACCTATATACTTTGATCTACTAAGGGGGAATCTTCATATGCCGCTCTTGGCGTATTTTGTAATAATTATACATTATCTAAATGTGGTCTGCGAATTGGAATTATGTAATCAATTTGGAATATTTTGAAATGGAATGTGGAATTTCTTTTGCTGTTTAATTTTTCTATGTTCTTGTGTTTTTATGTATCAATGTATCTAATATCGCCGTATTTAGTCGTCAAGGATTAATAACTATGGATGATTGCGACATCCATAGCCGTATTTTTGGGCATCCCAATAGGACGATGTTACAAGTTGGTATCAGAGCATAGGTTTATGAAACTTTTAAAGAAACTTAAACGTAAAAGATTTTTCCAAACATAATCCAATGAATCAGATAATAAAATTGGGTTTGGGTTGATACTATAGTAACGTACTCACATTAGCTATATATAGTTATATATATACACATGTATCCCCCGTTCTCTTATACGGTTCTATTGTATCTTACTAAGAATCCTATGCAGATTTACAAGAAGGCAGACATAGAAGTAGGAAAAGGAAGAGGAAATCTTGGTGGAGGAGGCACCGCAACTAATGGAAATGCTCGACCCACTACAAGGAGAAATCTGGATCGACTGGCTAATGCTAGTACCCAAAATGCTAAATCCAATGTGGGTGCTGGAAATCCACCAGTAGATATGGGGATGATGTATCGGTTCTTTACCAGTTTGATGCAAGCCGGAGCTGCTGCTGGATTTGCTAGAAATGCAGGAGGAGCAAATCATGCCGTTCCAGTTGGAAATATTGCTTTGCTGTAACGACCCGTAATTTCGCTACTTTGAAAATGAGAGATTTCGTTCGGTTTAAATTTAAAAGGAGTTTAAATATTAAATAAATATGTTATATATGTAAATAATTATTTATTCTTATAGTTAATGTATTAAAAAGTATAAATTTGGATTTTAGAACAAATCGACAAAAGTTAAGTTTTGTTAAAAATAAATAAAGGCTTGAATAAATGTATTTTAATATTTGTCTAAAAAGATAAATCTTATTTAAAACATCTAATAAAGATAATAAAAGTATGTTAAAAGATTTAAAAGTTTGTTAATAATCGTTTTATGAAAATAACAAAAATTTGTCGCATTTTGTCAGTTTTACATATACTGTAAAATTAGAGATTTTGATATTAATTAAATATGACTTAAAAATATAAAGAGACTTGTTTTAATTTATTTAAAGAAGTAAAAATTTCATTTTTAAATTTGGTTTACATAAATAAATAGTTTAACTAAAACGTCAAAATGTGACCGTAAAACATTTTGTAGAAAAACAACGTTTTGTCGATTAAAAGTTGTCGCAACGTCGTTGCACCTTTATTTTCTATATAGGAACATATATTCTAATAGTGTAAGTATTAATTAATTAACTAATCAAGTTTACTTTAACTAAACAAGGTTAGAAAACTTCTAGAAGTCATTAAGAAAAGTAAGTAAGAATTAACAAAAGTAAGTAAGAAAAGTCAAAAATAAACATCAAATCAATATCACATCGAAAGCCAACATAATTATTATATTACTTAGCTTAGTTCTTAAAGGATTAAGACATAAAGTGAGGATGTGAAAGGTGATGCTAAGTTTTGAAAAAGTGGAGATTGCTTTAGGTTGAAGTAAGGTTAGTTTGGTAATTTGGTAAGAGGTTATTTTAGTAAATTACCACTTTCTTTCTTTTTCTATAAATATTCACCTCCTACTTCACTTTCATTCACATTTCTTCTTCTTCTTTTCTCAAGCTTCTTCATCTTCTTCCTCTCCTCTCTAATGTCTTCCATGCCATAGAAAAATATTATAAAGAAATAATGTCAAAATATTTACAAAATTTTCAAAAGAAATCAATGTTTATTTTCTTCAAAACAAACTCCTTTTTTCTCTATATTTTACCTCTTCTTCTTTCGGCCATAAGTTCTTCAATACAGAACTAAAATGATTTTTTTTTTAAATCATGTATTTTTTCAGTGGCTACAACTTTCATGTTTAAAACTTTATCTCAATTCAAAGTTTACTATGTCAATAAATCAACTTCTTTACAATGCATTTTCTGGCCCAGTTTTTAAGCCAGAAAATAGACCATTTTGTTTTGATCATAACTTGATCATAACAGATCCTAATTTAGAAATTCTTTTTTTGAAACCATATAAAATTTCCGTAGCTACAACTTTTATGTTGATAACTTTTCCAGTTTTGAGATTTACTATACCTGAAACTCAATTCTTTGAAGTACATTTTCGGCCTTTATTTTTGTGAATCCGAGAATAGCTCTTTTATTTTGAACATATCTTCCTCACAACAACTTGGATTCAAATGATACTTTTTTCAAATTCAATAGAAAATAATTTGCAACAACTTTTTAGTTAATAAGTTTTTCAAATTTTGTGAGTAAGAGAGTCAAAAACAAGAGAGAAGATGACCTATTTTTCGGATCTAAATCGTGAGAATTCAAGTTCAAAGCTCTACCGCTTCTTCTCTATATTTTCGGTCAACCTCCATCTCAAGCCTCGGCCAAGCTATTGGATGGGAGAGGGTGTTGTTTGCTAGTGTTTAATGGAGTAGGAATTAATTAGTGAAGTGTTGGTTGATTAGAATGTTGGTAGGAAGTTAATCGCTTTGGTTTATGGTGAGAAATTCTCATTGCTTTTGAATTTATATTTTTATTATGTTATAAATCATATTTACACCCTTATGACATATGAATGTTTATACCAAATTGATTGTTAATATGGATGATTTGATAGTTAGTAAATTAAGTGAATTGTGATAATATATCCCGTTATGATATTAATAGTGAATGTTAGATTTGAAATCATATGCATGTGATTGGTTGAATGGATGTTATGTTAGTGATAAATATGAATATTGGATATGTTCATTTTGATCAAGTAATCCCTTTATCTAAAAAGACCATATTTTAGTAATATGAGATATTGTGGAAAAATAAGTCTCTTTTCATTTAGAAGTGAAATTAAAGTTAAAATGAAAGAGAATTTGAAATTTGAAGTGAAACGGATTTGAAAAGGATAGTTAATTAGAAATTGAAATTAAGATGAATAGTGAAATTGAAATTGAAATTGAAATCAATTTTGAGAAAGTGAAGTTTAGTTTGATATTGAATTGAAGTTTAAATTGAAATTAGATTTGAGATCTAAGTTTTAAATGTGTTTAATTTGAGATTAGAATTGAAATTGAATTGAAATTGGAATTTAAAATTTAATATTAAAATAATGTGAATATAATAATATTATAATATGATAATAGTGAAAATTCATTTTAAATACTTTTAAAAGTGAAAATATTGATTTAAAATGGTTTCTTATGATTTTATAAGTGCTAAAATCAAATTTGAATTGATTATTTCAAGCATTGAAAAATAAGTTAAAACTAGACGCGTCGCGCAACGGTAGTTCGCGATTTCGCGCCGAAAAGTTCAAATGAGTGTATAGAGTGGAATATGGCTCGGAATTCTTCGAGATAGGAAAATTCCGGACTATTATATCTATATCTTCTAAACGAAGAAAGAAAATCAAAGTTTCGATAAGTAGATTTTGAAATAAGTCCAAATCAATTTTCTAAAAAAATCGTGCTGGTGCAGGTAATTGACCATAACAGAAAATTTGTTCAAATGGATGTTTTTAATTATAGAAAAATATGGAATAAATTTGATAAATCTATTTAAATGATTTAAAAGAGATTTGGATTGGAAAACATGAATTATCGAATGTTTAAAAGTTTTTTAATTCAAATAAGCTTATTTAGCACTTTCCGCGGCACTTTTCTGCTGCGAATTGTAAAACTTTTGGAATATGAGTTTAAATGTAACAACGTTTCCCAGAATCAATTGTGAATGTTTTAAAAAGGATAATTAAGCATTTTGGAAAATAATGTGGAATATTTATAAGCAATTCCAAAATAAAGTTGAAAATCTGAGTATGCGGAAACGACTAGTACATTTGTCCCGCCTGTGAGATCTGGGAAGATAAAACAAGGTGTTTAACTAAGGTTAGGGATGGAGCAATCAGTGCCCTGAACTTACCTGGCCTATGTTTTCTTTTCTTAGGCGAGGGGTGGAACATATCGAAGGGAAAGCCCGGATGCTCTTAATTAAAAAGATTCTGTTAAGTTTTCCAAAATAAAAGAAGATTGGTATTATCCGAAAGTTAAGCAATCTCCAGAAAGAATGATTTCTAAGATCGAATTTACTTCAAAATGTTTGTTAAGGTTGATTTAGGGTTTATCATAAACGATGTATTAAATAACATTGTTTTTGACCCGCTTAAAAGTAAAGAAATTTGGATCAAGAATTAAGTAAGAAAATCCGGGATATTTTCCAAAGCAAAAGAATAAATTTCTTAGAATCATCCTAAGTTAAAAGAAAGAGATTTCGAAATCATCCGAAAAGAATTAAGTGAAAAGATACTTAATAAATCCTATATACTCATATTCACTTTTATCGATGATTGGATTTCGAAGGAACCAGAGTCCGATTTGGTTAATTCCTATCCGAAAACCACTTCGAACCAATGTATACGTTCGAACGTGAAGACTTGTTGAAGACGATGATTATTGAAGACCGTGGATCTTCATAGCACGAGGACTGCTTGTTGACTTTCTCTGGGTAGCTCTCGAGTTATATATAGCAGTGGCCTCCTCGTGATGGAGATTTTGCAGATTGCAAGGGCTTCTCGCCTTGTAATGGCCGAGGAAAGTGCCTTCGGTTTGTCATGTTCCTGGACAACTTGTATGGACGTTTGTCTGACATTGCATTTCTACAATTACGTACATTGGTTTTTACAAACGTACATCAGTGGTGGCGGAGAAGGCAACTTATCTTAGCTTAACACCCTCCTTGAGACTTACGAGCTCAAGGTTTGTATTTTAGTGGAGGGCAATTAGTAGTTAAATGGAAATGGCAATGTAGCATTCAAAGATGTGATATGTGCTTTGCAAAAAGGTAATCGTGACCTCAAGCCTCATCAAACTGGAAATGACCGAAACAGGATTAGATGCAGCAAGGCTAAGTGGGTCATTCCCAAGTAGGGTATGATCATCCCTTCTAGATATATTTCTTCCCTCTATGACGTTCGAGATGTATATTAATGCGGTGTATGGAAAACGAGCGCTCGGTTAAAGGTCGGTAACGACCGGGGGATGACATATTCGGTACTATCTAGTTAAAGAGGTAGGCCGGTCTTGTGTTGGTAGAGAAGCTTTGTGATGGTTTCTCGGGACATCCATCTAGAGGTGTACCCATTTCGGAAGGTATATCCTACGTCTGGTCATTTGTATGGAAATCCATTCTCCAATAAGAACCAACGGTTTTTGTTGTAGAGCCTAGTATGCTGGAATTTAATAATGGTAACAATTTCAGCTAAGATTAATAAGTTTATTTGCAAATGTTTTCAAAGAGATGTCATTAGAAATAATATAAAATCTTTTGATATAGAAGTGTTTTAGTTATCATAAGGTAAAAACCCGTCCGTGTTTATGTGTGGGCGTGGTCTTATGAGATACTCTTTATTTCCAAAGGATTTATAAAAAGGCTGGTATATGACACTGTCATTTATTATTGAGTTTTTCTCACGCTGGTTTATCAAGCCTGATCCGGGTATTTTCAATACTCGGGTCAGATCCGAGTAGTTTCAGGATAGTCGAAGACGGTTGGAGTTTCCCGAGGAGAGCTGGAGATATTCATCGACGTATGGACATATTCTGTTATCCTCTTTTCTTAGTGTATTTTGTTTGATGTTTGTCAGCAATTGTAAGGGCAGGTTTTATAACTGTCCAAGCTAAATTTAGGTTAGACTCTGATATATGTATTTAAAAGTTTTCCGCTGTAAAAATATTTGTTCAATATTATATGTTATTCCATTCATGTGAGATTCTGTTCTGTCTACTTTTCTTTATCACCCTTAATGATCCGTCTTTTCGAGAAATTTAAATTGGACATGTGTGTTTATTGTCGATTCAAAGGGTATGGGAAAACGGATTGTTACATTTGCTGAGTAGAGATTGCACTAGTTTTGGTGGGAACCCATTCTTGGGAACAGATAGTGCCATAGAAGTTTAGAATTGGCTGTTGCATTGTGAGCATATTGATTTAGCTTCGAATGATAGACAAAAGAGAAGGTTGGTCTCTAGACAGTTGCAGGTGTCAGCATTACACTGGTGGAACAGTATCACTGCCGGAGTGTTGGAAGAGCAGTTAACTTGTAATGATTTTAAAACGAGATTTGAGCAGAAGTTTATATCTAAGTTTTCTAAGTCTAATCGGATGAGGATGTTTATGGATTTAGTGCAAGGAAAGATGTCAGTAATCATGTAGGCTACTAAATTTGAAGATCTGTCTCGATAGAATATGCTCCTAAAGATACTGATATCAAAAGGAATGAGAAGTTCATACAACGAGATGAGTCACGAGCTTGCTAGAATAGCCATGACACATGTCTGTGATCCTTGTAATATAGTGGTGGAGATGGCCATTCTCCATGAGGAGTTACTTGTTGATTTAGCTAAGGAAAAGTTGGTGGAAACTTAGGGTTCTCAAGGGATGTAGGAAGCCCAAAGGGGAGACACAGCTAAGAAGTCAAAATTTGAGGTAGTTTGCAATAAGTGTGACAAGAAGGGTCACTTTGCTAATGAATGTCAGTCCGGGAATGGGAAGAAAGCTGGAGTTAAGAAGAATGTTAAATGCTTCAACCATGATCAAGTTGGACATTACAAGAATTAGTGTCTAGAGCCAGTTAGGGATGACAAAGGAAAAGGTTTTGCTATAGGACCAGCTAGGCCTACTGCAGCAGATAAGGGAAAGACTGTGATGGAAAGCACACTTTTGATTCAGAGTATTTCAGTTAGAGTACTTTTTGATACCGGTGCATTATGTTATCTCGCCTTTTTGGCAAGGCCATGACATCAATAACTTGAATAGAAACCAAGGACAATCCATCCTAAAGATCGGTCATACATAGTTTTACTTTGTATACTAGCTGATTTTTTCCGAGTCTGGGTCAAACTACAATCAACATGGTATGACAAGCAAAGCTATGAAAGCCAATATTCCAAATTTTAGGTCAATTGGAGTTCGTATACTCAAGATATGAATCAATCAAAATCAAGGAAGTCAACCTCATTCGAATGCATGGTGTTCGTATCCATCATAGGCCAACCTTCTTCATATCCATCAACCTAGAAGCATCTATTTCGTATCCATCCCTCGAGTTACTTCAGTTGGTATCCATCAAGTAGAAGCGGCCTGGTTCATATCGATCGCTCACTTGATCGATACATAGAAGTGAGTCAACGATCGATACGAAAGGAGTCATGGCAGATCGATATGAAAAGTATAATTAGGGATCTATACGAAGAAATAAGTGTGCATTGATACAAACTGGAATGAAGATCATCAATATGAAGCGACTATGGATGATCGATATGAAATCAACATCCTTCATCGATGCAAAATCAACATCCTTCAATCGTTACGAAGAGCATAAGTTCGTATCGATACGAACTGGAACAAAAGATATCGATACAAATGAAGTTACATGGGATCGATTCAAAGAAACATGGTCAAAAGGAGGAATTGGTAGCTCGACATGAAAAGTGTATTACTCCTAGAGTATCACTCCACGTCATTGTGATCAATGCGCATAGCATCGATACGAATAGCTGTCGATACAAGTTGATCGATACGAACTCAATAGCCTATTGCAAATTCAAACTCGAATCAACCATAACTCAAGATCTAAAAGTTCAAATGCCACCAAATTTACACAGGAGCTTGCTTACGACCTCAAGAATGTCTATGATCGATCTCAGCCCAAAAGGAGCTATTTTTGATCGATACGAATGGAGTAGGGATCGATCCCAAATGACCTCGGATCGATCAAGTAGGCCCACCTGCATGGGAGAAGAGGTATACCGAGATCTAAGTCAGATATTTTCATCCTACACCTACAAATAGCAACCCTATGCCTCCAGAAAATGGACTTTTGATTCTTCTACGCTGATACTCTTCCGTAAACCATTGTTACTCGAGTGCTTGAGTATTCTCTGTTGTAATTAATTAGCAGACATCAATAAAACAACAAATTTTCCAAAGTGGACATGGGCTACAATGCCGAACTACTACAAATTCATGTGTTCTTGCATTTCTATTTGTCCATTTTGACGTGTTTGTTAGATTAGCCTCCTTTTACATTTAAGTTGTTCATTTTAATATCTTCAAATACATCCGAAGAATGTTATGCCAAATTTTGGTACAAACACGTCACATTCATTTATATCTCAGTGTTTGGTTGACAGACTATGTCTAGAACCCACCTACCTTGTTACTTCCTTAAGGGTTATGAATTAAATAGGAGGGTATGCAAATCTAGGGTTAAGATGTGACCAGATAAAACTTGACATGTTAGGTCATAAGTTTACATGCAGTTTGTATATTATCAATTTCTTAGATTTCATGATCATTTTGGGTATGGATTGGTTGAATAGGTATAAGGCTATAATATTTTGCCAGGATAAGGAAATATCACTAAGACATCCTGATAGTCATAACCGAGTGATATTATCAGTAAAGAATACTGACCGGAGTGCTAGTGCTATGCTTAATTCTATGGAGGTAGGAAATGAGTTAAGTAAGGTTCAAGTAGCAAGAGAATTTGCAGATGTTTTTGAGCCAATCACTAGACTACACCCGAAAAGAGCAGTTATGTTTAGAATAGATCTTGTGCTTGGATTTGAACCTATAAGTAGACCACCTAGTAGGATGAAACCAATTGAGATGAAGGAATTGAAGGTGCAGCTAGTGGATCTAGAAGGAAGGAATTTTATCTGACCAAGCAGTTCGCATTGGTGAGCAGCCATGGCATTCGTAAAGAAACCAGATAGGATGTTGGGTATGTGTATCGACTATCGTAGGTTAAACAAAAGGACGATTAATAATAAGCATCCTTTGCCAAGAATAGATGATCTGTTCGATCAATTGAGTGGACCAGAGTGTTCTCCTAGTTGGATTGGCAACAAGTTTCCATCAGTTAAGAGTGGCGGAGGACAGTATTCCTTTGATAGCATTTTGGACTAGATATGGTTCATATGAGTGGTTGGTGATGCCAGTTGGATTAATGAATTCCCCTGCTTTCTTCGTTGATTTGATGAATCAAGTTTTCGAGAGTGCTTGGAAGGTTTGTATTAGTGTTTATAGATGACATTCTAGTATACTCTAAGGATGAGAAAGAGCATGAAGTTCATCTTGGAGTGGTGCTTGAGACACTGAGCCAGAATTAGCTAAAGGCGAAGTTTACCTAATGTCACACTGAAAGAAAGAGGTTAAGTTTCTTGGTCACATGGTTTCAGAGAAAGGATTGTCAGTCGATCCAGATAAGATCGAAGCTGTGAATAATTGGAAGAGATCATAGACGGTAACTGAGATCGGGAGTTTTCTTGGACTAGCTGGCTACTACCGGAGATTCATTAAGGATTTCTTGTGGATAGCGGCACCCTTAGCTAAGCTAAAAAGGAAGGAGGTGAGATTTGTTTGGTTTGACAAATGTGAGGAGGCATTCCTTAAGTTAAAGCATTTGTTGACTAGTGCATCCATATTAGTAGTTCCAGATGGAAACCAAGGATTGGTGGTGTATACTAATGTAGAGTGGTATAGTCATTGCCTACGCACCTACGCAACTTAGACCGCATGAAGTTAGATATCCTACTCATGATTTTGAGTTGGCAGCTGTGATCTTCGCATTGAAGATTTGGAGATATTATCTCTTAGGGGAGAGATTTGAGTTATTTACCGATCATAGGTCTCTGCGGTATTTATTTTCTTAGAAGGAGTTGAATATGAGGCAACAGAGGTGGCTGGAGTTTTTGGCTACATATGATTTTGGTATAGAATATACACCAGGAAAAGGTAATAAAGTGGTTGATGCTCTTAGCATGAAATTTTAGAATGTGGTGTTAGCTATGCTGGCAGAACGGAAAGATTTAGAAGCTTTAGTCAGTTGTGATGTGCGGTTAAGATCGACTGCTGATTCTTGCCAGAGTACTGCCTGGTTGTCCTGTTTAGAAGTTCGGCCAGCATTAATTGAGAAAATTGCTTCTAAGCAGAAGGAAGATCTAGTATTAGCTGAATGGATTAGAAAACTTAGGGTTGGAAAGGGGATCAATGATTTGAAGGGTTTTAACCTTGACCGGAGAGGGTGGCTAAGAAAGAAGGGATGGTTATGTTTTCCAAATGTGGAGGACTTGAGGAAAGAAGTTCTTGGAGAATGTCATCGATCCAAGTTTACGATTCATACAGAAGGAACCAAGATGTATCAAGATATGAAGAGAAGCTTCTATTGGGAAGGCATGAAGAGGAATGTTGGCTTATGGGTTAGGCAGTATGGAAACTGTCAACAAGTAAAAGCTGAACATCAGAAACCAAGTAGGCTACTTAAACTTTTAGAGACTGCAATTTGGATATGGGATTCGATATCTATGGATTTGTTAGACCGGTTTCCAAGGTCAAATAGTGGTAATGAAAGTATATGGGGTATAGTAGACAGATCGACCAAGAGTATCTATATCATTCTAGTAAAGTCAACCAGAATGGCTCCTGTCTTAGCTAAGTTCTATATGGAGTTCCTAGTAGTATAGTCAGTGACAGAGATGCATTGCTCACTAGTGAATTATGGAAGAGTCTACAAGAAGTGAAGGGTACCAAGCTTAATATGAGTATTGCATATTACCCTTAGACGGATGGGCAGACAGAGAGAGTCAATAAGGTACTCGAAGATTTATTGAGAGCATGTGTATTAGACTTTGGTGGATCTTGGGAAAGATCACCTACATTTGGTAGAGTTTTCGTATAATGATAGTTACCAGACTAGTATAGGAATGGCGCCAGTTAAAGCTTTGTATGGAAAACAATGCAAATCACCAGCATGTTGGTTGGAGAATGGAGACATATTAGTATTAGGTCCAGACTTAGTTAGAGTGACGTCAGAGAAGATTGAGTTAATCCGACGAAGGATGAAAGAAGCTCATTCCAGACAAAAGAGTTACGCAGACAAGATGCGTAAAGACCTAGAATTCTTAGTTGGAGATAAGGTTTTCATTAAGGTAACACCTGTGAAGGGTGTGATACGATTTGGAAACTCAGGGAAGTTAGCCCCAAGATATGTAGGTCCATTGAAGATTACAGAGAGAATTGGAAAGCTCGCATACAAAATAGAGTTACCGAGCAGTTTGGTAAGTGTCCATAATCTATTTCATGTGTCTCATCTTCGCAAGTATGTGCATGATCCAAAGACCATTATTCCTTTGATAGGGTTGGATGACTTAGTAGTAGAACCTAATTTGACTTTTGTTAGACAACCAATTCGGGCTGTAGCTAGAGATGAGAAAAGATTAAGGAACAAGACGGTCAGGTTGGTAAAAGTTCAGTGAAGCAACAACGAGAAGGACTGTACTTGGGAGACAGAGGACAGGATTAGAGATACTTGTCCTGATATGCTTCGAGGGTATGTCTATATTAGATTTATATAGATAGTTGCTAGTCCGTTAGGCTAGTATGGTTGTTAGAAGTTGTTACAAATGATTGCTATGTTTAGTATTTAGTCCTTACTGAATGTTGAGGATGAAATTCTTTAAGGGGGAACCTATGATATCCCTAATTTTTGATAATGTTATTTAGAAAATTTAATTAGATAAATAATATAGAATAATAGTGATAAGGATGTTGAGGTTTGAATAAATTACAAAATAGGTTCGTGTTTATTAACAAAGTAAATGGGTTTTAAGTTGGTTTAAAGGTCAATTAAACTACACATGGGATTATTAGTAAATTAGCCAATTTATTACAAATGGCTATAACTTCTCATTTTTGTCCATTCACGTCTCATTTCTCACGTTCAAAAACACAAATCTAAAACCTAAAACTAAGCCGGCCATTATCAAGGAGGAAAAGTTGAGTTTTAATCAAAAGCTAAGAATCAAAAATTTAGGGAGGATTAATCAACAACAAATCTCAAATTCCTTATCAAGTTTAAGATGAACAATAATCTTCTGCCATCTCTATTTCTATTCTATGATTATATAGTTTTGAATTTATGATTTAAATTCGTTTTTGTGATAAATTGGATGATGATATGCTTGAGTTATATTATGATGATTTGTTTTAATTCATAAGCGCATGAATTTGCATGATTTTGACATGAAACTGATAAAAATGATTTCAAATTGCTATGGAAAATTTTTATGTCAAGAAAAATGTGATTTTGAGGATAGGTTTTAATTTTTAGAAATTTTCAAGCTAGGGAAATTTTATTATGAATTTTCGATGAAAAATATGATATAATTGAGTTTAAAATTTATTTCAAGGATTTCAAAAAGAAATTGGGTCAAAAAGTTTAATATGTTTGACTATATGATGAAATTGAACTTCTATGATTTTTGAGGATTTTTCCTAATTGATTTACAAGGGAAAATAAATTACTTTACAAGAAGTACTTTTTTGAAAACATTGGTTTTAGTATATGGAAGGGTTTAAACCTTACGTTTTTATGGTTTTAAATTGATATAAATACGACAGTTAAAAAGGTAAAGTATTTGAAAACAATTTTAGACAACCAATCAATAGTTTACAAATAGGCAAGTTGTAAAAAAAGTAATTACCAAAAGTTTCTATATTTCAACCTTTAAATCAGAACTAGGTGTTCCGCCTCTATTATTAAGAACATTTCGCCTCCTTTGATTTTGCCTCATCCTAGTCAAAACCAACACAGTCGATACCGCCATAGTCGAAACCAATACACAAGATATCACTTAGATGGTATGTAGTGGATTGGAAGGATGGCGGAAGTCATGATGTCGAAAGTTTAGCTTCCAATGGAGTCGAAACCCTGCTTTGTTTTCAAAAGTTAAAGTCTTGTCGTGTTTTACTTAAAACTTTCGGCATTGTTGAAATGTATGTTTCTAAAGGGTTTTATAATTAGATTTCAAAGAATGTTGTCATATTATGATAAAGTCTTAGCTTTCGAAGGGGTACCTTTTTCCTTAAATAAGAGCTTTCGAAAGGACTAGTTTCGTTCCAGTCGAAACCAAGCTGCTAATTCCCCTTTCGACTACATTGAAGTCATCTATGTCGTCGAAGGCGTTATTTCTATTTCACTTAAGCCTTTTTCCTGTATGCTTTCGAAGGGGTTGAGGGTTTCGAAGGTGATGGAGTCAAAGGGGGTTTCGACTCTGTCCTTTAAAGTTTTTTCTTTAAAGGTTTTGCTTTCGACTAAGATGGTTCCGACACCATCAATTTTTCCCCAAACTAATTTTTATTGGTTTCGAAAGAGATATTTTCGTACATGACCATTTTGACCCAAATGATGTTTGTAAAGAGTAAATCCAACACTTTCGAAGGAGGTACTTTCGTTTGTTTCAAAGCTCTATGTTTTAAAAATATGATTTGGTACCATTGCAAGGTATAATAGGTCTCGAAAGAGAATGTTTATTATGGGCTTCGAAAGGTATGCATATAATGTTTTGAAAAGAGGTCATTACTTTCGAAGGAGCTATCCAGAGGTTTCGAAAGAGACGTTTTTATGGTTTCAAAGCATAAAACCAATCTCAATTTAAAGTAATAACCATGGCACAAATAAAGATTTTTAAAATGCTAATCACATTGTTATTAACCCATAACTGTATTTTAGGGAAAATGGAAAAATAACCAGTTAGGTTGTACCAATAGTGAATATAACTTAACAGATGTTAAAATTTAAATTAAAGATATTGGGAAGGGCCAATAGGTTTACAGTAAGCCCATTAAAACCGTATGATATTAGCAAGGGCCAATAGGTTCCTAGCCAGCCAATGAAAATTAGGATAGGTGATAAGATATTGGAGTCATGAATAGGTTCTTAGTGATCCCATGAAAACTAAGGAATTGGACAGATAGTCCAAAAACATTTAACATGTCAATAGTAATCCTAGAAATTATAATTGAGACAGATAGTCAGAATGAAAGGGGGGTGGGTAATCCAGAATTGTTTTTTTTTTTTGCATATCATCATAATGTTTTAAAATAATATGTATTGACCATTGTGGATGCAAGGGCACAGTGTATGGTTTTATAAATTTTTCATGATACTAGTGAGGGAAAAACTCGTTTCACTAAGCGGCGTGGTCTCTCTAGATATTTAGGCTTTATGCCTGACTTGAAGTTTTTGTTTTCCCATTAAACTCTCGGGTACTCAATTGATTTTGAGTAGGTAGAGAGTTAAGGTTTCCAGGTGTTTTTAGAGGAATAAAGCTTCCGAGGACGTGCAGGAAGCAAGCTTGTTATTAGAGTGCTTTATCTTCCTCGTGTGTTTTATTTGTAAGGCAAATTGTTTCTTGCCTATCTATATACTTTGATCTACCAAGGAGGCATCTTCACATGTCGCTCTTGGTGTATTTTGTAATAATTATATGTTATCTAAACGTGGACCGTGAATTAGGATTATGTAATCAATTTGGAATATTTTAAAATGGAATGTGGAATTTGTTTTTCTGTTCAATTTTTTTCCATATTCTTGTGTTTCTGTGTATCAATGTGTCTAATATCGCTGTATTTAGTTGCCGAGGATTAATAACTATGGATGGCTGCAGCATCCGTAGCCATTAGTTTTGAGCCTTCTAATTGGGGGATGTTACACACCGGTACCTTAATGAGCCTAAATTTCAAAAAAAAAATCGAAACCAAAGTTCGCTAAAGAACAAATCATAGAATTTGGTACCAAAAAATAAACTTAAGCATTATTAGATATTGGTAGAAATCTAAATTCATAGTGGAAACAATAATAGGATAAGAATGCTGATTATGACTACTACCTTGGATTTAATGGTATTCCTTGGATAGTAGATTGTTACATCAGCATCGAGCAAGAGAGAAAAGAAGATTTTCCCAACAACTAAACACATCCAGCTCTGGTGACCTGTTCCTCTAAATCTATCATGTAGGTTGTAATGAGAAAGGAGTTAGAACTGTGTTCTGCTGACTAGAAAATCTATAAACTATCCATAACATATTTTATACCTATGGGTTTCCATTCAATTTTCATGTTTATTAAGGTTAGCAAGCAGTTCTAATCTAACCTTGGATTGCACACACTCTATTACTTACCTACCCATTCCCAAGGTATAAAATGTTGATGAAGCCATATCAACCATCCGATACTTCCATACCATTTGCCACTTAATACTTCTAAATATGAAGCGAGCTTCTACTATTATCAAATAATACTTTTAAAAGAGAAATAGGCATACTTTGCCATTTAAGACCTCAATCGAGGTAGAATCCATTAGCTAAGACCTATTCCTTAGGTGTACTTCTAGCATCGTCCTTATTGGTCTACTAGTCCTAACTACAAGGAACTTTGACCATTATACATGGCCTTATAATTTATAATAGCCATACCACTAGCGCATCTGGTGTTATTGAAGTCTTAGCAATATAAGAGAATGTAATTAATCATTTTAATACCTCATTAATAAGGATTAGGAAAACCTTTAACCAGTAAACACCTATTTATAAGTGGGCCTTTGCCGTTTAATACATAATCCCAAGCCGGAATCCTTACTGATATTATCTGGCTAACATTGCTTGGAAATCTCATTAGGCTACATAATACTTCTTTTATAAGAGAGAGGCAAACGCTAGATCAGCCAATCAGTGCTTAAAAGCTGAACTGAACCCTTCTTGAGATATCTATCATCACTCTTAATTATAAATATGAAATCTCATTAGCTAACATCTTTTGGTAGGGAGGCAATCCCTAAGATAGCCACTTAATACCGAAGTGAACATTTTTAGAGATATCCCTCATCGCTTTCTAATTTCAAAATTAGGCCATTTAATAATTTTCAATTAAGAAAGTAGGTCCAATCTCTCACATAGCCATGGGTCCTAGGATTAGTGATATCTCACATCAATCGTAAGTGCACTCGACTGTTGGTAGCCTCAAAGTGAAGGGCAAACTTCGGTCGAGTGACTCAACTGACCATACATCACTAACCTACTAAGTCCAATTAACCGTCCTAAGTCTTATACTATCTTAGGTTGGCATTGGACTTAGCTTACTAATTCACATTTTATTTACGATTTTCTTTAAATACTTATCTACCTAAAAATTCCATTTTAATGCTCATAAACCTCAATTTGTCCATAAAATATGTAACAACCCATACATTAATGGTTCTAAATTTTGAGAAAAATCGAAACTCAAGTCCATCAAACATAGATTGTTGGATTTGGTACCTGCAAATAAGCATGAGCATTACCAAAGATCGAAAGAAATATAATCTCACAGTGGAAACAATAATAGGATAAAAATACCGACGATGACTACCATCTTGGGTTAATGGTATTCCTTGGATAGCTGATTGTCACATCGGCATCGAGCATAAGAGAAAAGAAGACTTCTCCAACAACAAATCATATCGAACTCCGGTGATCCATTCCTCTATATATATCATGTGGGTTGTAATGGAGAGGGAATTAGAACAATGTTCCAATGACTGGAAAATCTATAAACTGTCCATAACATAAACTTATGCCGATCGATTTCCATTTAATTGTTATATCTACTAAGGATAGCAATTTTATCCTAACCTTGCATTGCATACACGATTACTAAGCTTACCCTTGTCAAGGTGCAAAATATTGATGAAGCCTTATCAACCACCAAATACTTCTAAATCAATTTGCCACTTAGTACTTCTAAATGTAAAACAGGCTTTTATAATCATCACAAGATACTTATAAAAGAGAAATAGGCAGACACTCCCATTCAAGACCTTGATCAAGGTAGACCCCATCGTTTAAGACTTATTCCCAAAGTGGGTTTCTAACAATATTTTCAATGGTGTTGGGTCCTAGCGACAGGGACCTCTAACTACTGAAAATCTATAGGACCTTTATGTAATGCAACTATATATAAGTGTGAGAGTCTATATTACTAATTACACCAAGTAGAGAATAATAATTGAATATAAAGAAGGTAAATAATAAAAGCGAGCACACTAGATATTTTATACTGGTTCGGAACACCCGTCTTTCTGAAGCTCCCCATCGGTATTTTCTTTGAACAAATAACACTCACTTCATTTGGAGGAAAGGCTAATACAAAAATATTTCTCTAATAATCTTGTATTCCAAATGATATAAATTTTGACTAATAGTACAGTTCTCTCTGTGAACTCCTTTGGTTATGTGAATGCGAATACTTTAAGTTGTAGGAAGTTGTCTAATCAAAATGATACTTTGGTTATGATAGATTGAGAATATGTAAGCAAGAGATGCAAAAATATATAAATAGAGAGTAATTAGAAGTCAAGATAATAGTTAATTTGTAAATC
Organism: Allium cepa; assembly: GCA_030765085.1. NCBI lineage: Eukaryota > Viridiplantae > Streptophyta > Magnoliopsida > Asparagales > Amaryllidaceae > Allium > Allium cepa. The sequence continues at coordinate 1,043,743,677 of CM060937.1, forward strand.
TCAATCTATGAAGTATTTATAGGATTAAAGAGATGCAGATGAGGAGTTGTTACTATTAGATAAACTCTATTTGATTTAATGGCTGCAACCTTTGAAGAAAAGATGAGATTATTCAATCTGAAAAGAAGCAACCATTCAGAATATAGCAATTACCAGACGACAGATGTCCGTGGAAAAACCACAGACGTCTATGGCTTCAGGAATAAAATCCCAGAACCTTCTCACCACCATATGTGGATTTCCCACAAGTGTCTTTAGCTGGCATTTCTAGATTTTAAATGTTTTCCAGTGCCAATTTTATGTATATGAATCCGTGTGTGCATATATACTCAAGGTGACCTTACAATGTTTATCTAAGACCTTTAATACACTAGTATATCCTTACTAATCATAGTATGGTCCATAAATCTCTGTTTATCAAGTCTCAATATCTTTGAGCATGAAAATCTCTTGTAGTATATATTTATAATCTTAATTATATGTATAATATATGTGATTGTAAAGTTGTTGTCATTGAAACCATAGAATGAAGTTCTAACATTCTCCCCTTTCCTGATGATGATAAATATACAATCGTTACTCATGATTAAACGACTTCCTCTTAATTTAATCTTCCCCTATGTATATGCATATATTTCCCCCGATTTGTCATTATCAAAATTAAAATATGAGAAACATAAACATATAGATATAGAAAATGAGATAGATAGATACGAATAACACATTAAGTTCAACAATAAACAAATAGGAGTTCAAACGTAACAAGAAACACAAACAATACATCGATAAAGCAAAGCAAAATGGCAAAGTTTCAAAAGAAACTAAGAGCAAATGAATTAGACTTAGTGATACCGGTTTGATGAGTAAGATAGTCTGCCATAGTTTTTATAATATTCCCAATAGATGGATGGATCTTGTTGGTATTCGGCTGGCCATTATGTTTGGTCATGGTACTCTTCATTTTCTTGAATTTAAAGTCCTTGGAATGCCATATAATGTTGCTGGTGAAGTGGGTTAGTATTGAACAATGACATATCATCACCATCTTATTCTTCTTCTAGTTGTTCTTGTATAATATTCTTGTCGATATTGGTGACTTCTCCAATGCCGATGACAAATCCTTTCGAATTATCTTCGAATGCCACAATGCCACCATCAATATATGTTATATTTGATAACATATGAGCATTTCCAGTCATGTGCTTGGAGCAACCACTATCGAGTATCCACTTCTCTTTACTTCTTATTTTAATTTGGGTACCTACAAAATAAGAAAATTTTAATTGGTAGCCACATCCTTTGTTTAGGGTCCTACATGATAGCGGAAGAAGGTAGCCATATCCACGAGGATTTGGTTCCTTTATAAATGTAATTATTGTTATATACAACTATTTTTACATATTCATCAATAAACTTTTGTCTAATTAGTTTGTTATTTGTTTTAGGAATCCATATTTTGACCCTATTTGTGTATGACTTCTTAATCTTAATTTCTAACATTGGCCTTTTGAATTTGGTGTATAATGTGCTATAATTCCTTGATTTTTGTTTGCTTTTAAAACCTAATCCATTTCGATTTCCAGATGGTTTAGATATTTTAATCAAATTTTTTGAATTTTGTTTTCCTTTGTTGAATTTTGTTACATTATTTGTTATTTTATCAAACTTACTTTTAAGATCACAAATTTCAATATTGCTAGAACCTAAACATGCTTGTAACTCTAGTTTTTATTTTTCCAGATTAGCTTTTTCTAACTTATAATTTTCTAAATTATGTAACAAGATGTCATTTTGAGATAATAACGTTGCACATTTTTTTGAGTAATTTCTATTTCTTCTTCTAAGACTGTTTTTTCATTTTTTAAATTTCTAATTCTGCCATAGTTAACTTTCCTATATATTCCTTATTTAATTTTTTTGATTCTCTATACTTATCATCTGTTCAATGCTAATTTCCATTATTTCATCATAAGTAAGTTTCGGGCATACCTCATCTATGTTTGTTTGCCATAAAACACACATTTGCTTGCTTCGAGTCGCTTTCACTATCACTATCAGATGAAGAAGATGAATACGAATCGTTCATGTTACTTGAAAAGCTCTTTTTTTCCTGAATTGCTCAAACTTGCTTTTCTTTTTATCATTGTTGAGCTGTAGACAATCCTTCTTCATATGGCCAAAATTTTCACACTCGTAGCATCTAATCAATGTTCGATTTAAGGAGTTTGGTTTGTTATCATTTTGAAATCTGATCATCTTCTTGAACTTTTTTAATTTGTTGTAGTTCTTGGTAGTGAAAATAATCTCACCTTCGTCTAAGTCCGAATCTTCTTTGCTTGCTTGGAATGGTATGTCTTCTTTTTCTTGATTTTGATCCTCTCTACCTTGTAAGTTAGCTTCATACGATGTCAGATTTTCTATTTGCTCTTCAACTTTGAGTTGAGAAAGATCATTAGATTCTTCAATGGCTATAACTTTTCTTTTCCATTCATTAGTCAATGAGTTTAAAATTCATATGACTAAATCAAAATCTATGAATTTGAATCCATGTGCCATGAGATGGTATTGAATGGCTTGAAATCTAGCATACATATCAATAATTGATTCATTTTCTTTCATTTGAAAGATGAAAATTGGTTTTATAAAATTAGGATTTTAGTTTGCTTGACTTTAGTTGTGCCTTCATGTGTGACTTGTAAAGTGCACCATATATCATATGCACTAGTGTAAAGCATGAACGTGAAACTCATTTTTGCCAAATGAGAAAAATAATACATTCATAGCTTTGGCATTTCTAAATGCCACTGCTTTTAGTGCATCAGTCCAAGCGCTAATGTTGGTGTTCGGTGCATCATATTTGTTTTCAGTTGCTAGCCATATTTCTAACTCATTTGCTTCCATAAAAATTCTTATACGAGTTGACCAATAAGCATAATTAGAACCAGTAAATCGTGGAGGACGTGCAGTTGACTGACCTTCTTGAAAAGTGCTTGCCATTTTAATGATTATTTAATTATGTGTTTTTGTAGATTGAAAAGACCGTGCTATGATACCAAATGAAAATCTATAGGATCTTTATATAACACAACTTATATATAAGTGTGAGTGTATATTACTAATTATACTAAGCAAACAATAATAACCGAATATAAGAAGGTAAATAATAAAAGTAAGCACACCAGATATTTTATACTGGTTCAGACCTCTCATGCTCATCCAGTCCCGTAGGTCCCCTTCGGAATTTCCTTTAACCAATAACCCCACTTCGCCTGAAGGAATAGGCTAATACAAAAGTATTTCTTCGACAATTTTTTTCCAAATAACATGGTTTTGACTAATAATACAATTCTTCCTATGATCTCCTTAGTAGGTGAATACTTTGAGTTGTAGGGAGTGGTTTAACCAAAATCATATTTTGGTTATGATAGATTGAGAATATGTAAGCTAAAGATACACAAATATGTATTAGAGAGTAATAAGAAATCAAGAGAATAATTAATTTGTAAATCTCAATCTTTGAAGATTTACAGGATTAAAGAGATGCAGATGAGGAGTTGTTAATATTAGATAAACTCTATTCGATTTAATGGCTGCAATCTTTGAAGAAGAGATGAGATTATTTAATCTAAAAATAAGAAACCATTCAAAATATAGCAGTTGCCAGACAATTGACATCCGTGGAAAAACCATAGACATATGTGGCTTCAGGAATAAAATTTCTGAACCTTCTCACCGACCTCTGTGGTTTTTCCACAAACATCCATGGTTGGCATCTACAAATTTTAAATGTTTTTCAGTGCCAATTTGGTGTATATAACTTCATGTGTGCATATATACTCAAGGACACCTTACAATATTTATCTAAGACTCTTAATACACTAGAATAACCTTACTAATCATAGTATGGTCCATAAATCTCTATTTGTCATCGAGTCCCGATATCTTTGAGCATGACGATCTCTTGTTGTACATACCTGCAATCTTGATAAGATATATAGTATATGCGATTGTATAGTTGTTGTCATTGAAATTATATAATGAAGGTTATAACAACAACTATTTAAGGCTTTCGACATTTAATGTCCAACTAGCGGACTTCTAACCATTTAATACCTATATTCTAGGTAGGTCCTACATCACCTAATATCTATCCCCCAGGTAGACTACTCATTGGTGCTATCGTTATTACGGGCTTAGCAATGTGAGAGACTGTACCTAAGAAAATTAATACCTCATTAATAAGGGCTAGGCAGACCCTTGGTCATTTAACACCTATTTATTGGTATACCTTTTTTATTTAATACCTAACCTCAAGGCAGACTCCTCACCAGTACTATCTAGCTAGCATTGCTAGGAATCTCACTAGTTACTTGATACATCTTTTTAGGAGAGAGGCGAACCCTTAGATCAACCACTTAATACCTCAAACATGAAGTGAACATTTTCTGAAATATCCACTATCACTCTTAATTATAAATATGGAATCTCACTACGTTATTTAATACTTCCTTTTCGGAGAGAGGTGGAACCTATAGCCACTTAATACCTAAACACTAAAGTAAACACTTTTAGGGACATCTTTATTTATTAGGAGTCTTACTATGTTACCTAATACTTCCTTTTAGAGAGAGGCAGACCCTACAGCCACTTAATACCTCAAACCAGAAGCGAATCCCTATGGAGATACTCTTCATCACTCCTAATTCTAAATTTGGACCATTTAATAATTTTAAATTAAGAAAGCAAGCCCAATCTCTTATGCCCTTACAGGTCCTAGGATTAGTGATATCTCATATCAATAGTAAGTGAATCCGACCACTGAAAGCCTTAAAGTGAAGGGCAGTCATCCATCGAGTGACTTTACTAACCTCGCATCCTTAAGCTACTTAGTCCAATTAACTATCCTAAGTCTTTACTTATATTATCTTAGATAGATATTGTACTTAGCTTACAAATTTTCTTTTTATTTAAGGTTTATTGCGCCCGCAGTTACTCAACCTGTCGAACGCTACATGTCGACTGGTCATCATGAAGGTCAGCCTATGGGCCCGGAGGAACAATTAATCAATGTAAATTTATATAACCGAATGATTCCCATTCCAAATTTGTTTTTCATCCGTAGTTTCTTCGTTTGGACTCCGATAGCAAAACTCCAATTGTGAAAGTTGCTTGGAATTTCTCCATAAATGCAATATTGCAAGTTCTATTGTCAAATCACATCGTTTGCACCAATTCCATTTTTGGAGCTAAATTCATTAACTTATTAATTAAATAACTAACGCTAAATTATAGGGTGTTACATTCTTCCCCCCTTAAAAAGAATTTCGTCGCCAAAATTTCACCAATGGTTTTGCCCCTAATTATCCTAAACTACACCCTCAATAAGCGTACAACCAATTTGCAATCGAACGTGCATAAGCACATAGTGTATTATTGTATCACCACATAGAAAATGTGTGTAAAGAATGATTCTAAATGGGATCCTTTTATATGAATGCATTTTTTTGAAAGCATTTTTGAAAACATGATGTAAGAAACACACACACACACATAAAATGGGTTTTGGTTGAAACAATTTTTTAAAAACCTACATAAATATAGAACTGCCAGCCTACACACACACACATAGATATATGTGTGTGTGTGTGTAGGCTGGCAGTTCTATATTTATGCAGGTTTTTAAAAAATCGTTTCAATAAAACCCATTCAATAATCTAACATATCAAAAGATTACTTCCTAAACTTCAGTTCTATGCCGAAAAAAGAAATTTAGGTGGAGAATTTATCATTCTTACCACCCTAAAAATTTCCCATTCCCATAGTACAGTGGAATTTTCCCGCTATCTCGGATTTGCTCCAAATTTTCCCCATACAAAACGCATAAAGAGGCTTATTTCAAGCTCTAAAATTGAATTAAGTCTAAAAATAGACTTGTGCATGTCGTCGACAATATATGGAAATAGAAATTCCAAGACTAAAACAATTTTTCCCTTGTTATCGCTTGCATTTATCGCATCGTGGATCCTAATATACCGCTAAATTCGCAAATTCTAACTCTATTTTTCTGCCCTACACCTAACATGTGGCCTTCATAATCAAAGATTTCACTAAAATCTTTCTCACTTTTCATAATTGTCTGTCATTTAAAAAACAAAATTTCAAAATATGTAGATGCACATTTTCCCTTGAAATCAATTTTTTGGGCAAAAATTCTAAGAATAACTTAAGAGTCAAAAACAACTAAAACCCAAAACTTTTTTTCAAAAGAGAACTTTTAAAATCAAGGGGAAAATTTTCAAATTCCTTCTCAAAATTTTTGATAAACCAGGCCATAATTTCAGCGTAATCGAAAGTCGGTTATGAGCTAAATTAAATTCTAAAATCTGCAACTAACATTTACCAACAAAACTTGACATGTTACATAAAGAAAAATGTCAACAAGTCTATTATTCAAAATAATTGGCCTTTAAGCAACATGAGTAATGATCCGTGATACCAAAATAACTTTATCATGTCCTTCGCTAAAATTTTCCAACTATTCTAAACTTCCAATCTTATATTGCATTTACTGTTAGTCAATTGTCTCTATAAGTTTCCCATATTTATAATACTTCTTTACTATGCATATATATGAGCAGTTTGCATCTCCAGAAATAATAACACAGTAAACAAATAGAAACTCATAATATCATGTGTAACTTTAAAAGAGACAACTAACAATTATAACTCAAACAACCTAAAAGAAAAGAAAAAATGGTGGAAGGTAAAAGGTAACAACACCTTAGGTCCTAAAATAATTCTTACAGACTATGAGATGCTTTGCTTTATGGTTGGAGCTTGATCCATTGCAGCGACCCTTGAATGGTTATAGCATGACAATTATACACCCAATCTCATGCCGCTTGCGCTATTGTTATTGCTGACGGCTTCAGTATTGCTACCTTGCTAAGAAAGGATCTAATGATGGTAGAAGGAGCCTTTTACAAAACTATCTCTCTATGGATGTTCACCCATTATTAGGGGTGGGCACAGTCGGTTAACCGAACTGATCGGTTAATTTGAATGGCTAACCAGTGAAAATTAGCAGTTCAGTTAACTGATACATCTGTTAAAACTGGTTGGCCATACCGGCCGAACCGGTTAAATTTGACCGTGGTTAACCACTTAAATTTAACGACTGAGTTAACTGTTCAAGCCAAAAGGTTAACCGTTGAGAGGTTAACCATTTAATCCAAATGGTTAACCATTGAGTGGTTAACTATCGGTTAATTATATATTCTGCACATATAGGCTCACAAAGGGCACAACAAAGATCACACATTGCAACAATAATCCACAATCCAATAGTGCACAGTTAAACTAGTTTACAATCCCAACATAGTTCAGCTAGTTTACAGTCCAGTCTAGAATTCATATTTGGTACTAGTACAATACTACAATGATTATTAAATCATTGGTTACACTCATAGTTTAATAATACATTAATAACTAAGTTCAAATAGTTTAGAGATTGAAATTTCAAATTTTCCATTGTTGAGCCTGAGCTTTAAGTGACCAAGTCCATTGATTTTCCTCTGCAAAATGCAAACTAGGAGAAACATTTAAACCAATCCATTTTTCACTGCAAAATACAGCTTAAAATATAAGGTGTTGAATTATTTGATCAATGCATGTTACATGGAAACAGCATTATCATCCATACATGTAAATTTATTGATGATATTCATGAAAACCGAACTGGTATATAGCATTATATATGTAATATCAACTGATATATTAAAATGTACATGTTACATGAATATAGCATTATCCATGTTGAATTCAAATTGATATGTTGATACAATGCTACAACATTAATTCAAACTATAACCATAAACTATAAACTATAAGTATAAACATAGAAAACGAGACTGGAATAAAAGGAGGCATGCCAAAGTTCAATTGAAACTGTAAAGCTAAATGATAAACCGAAGAATCATTGGCATAAGAAATGTGCGCGGGCATAGAACTATGCACGAGCATAGGAAACAGTGAAGAAAAGTAACAGTTTTTACCCACTCTCTACTTCATTATTTTAGGGCGTGCTTCAGTATCGCTTTGAGAGGTGGCCAAACTAATTGGTTATGTAGTTTATCATCTAAACAAATGTTACTCTGCATACTATTCTTAGTGTTGTATGTAATAGGATTGACTGAAAGGTCTTTCATTATCAAGTTAATTGCAAATATTGGAGACATCAACCAATTCATACTCGGTATCAATCAAAGAATCAAATGGATTGTATGTAATTGTGTATGACTGTACATCCACCTATCATCTAAAATACCATTTGAACTGGAAATCTATCTATTTGGAAATCTAGTTATAGCATGTGCGACTGTGTATTTAGAAATCTAAGACATGAAAATAAGTTTATTCAAAACAAATTCCCAAAAAAAATCATTTGAAATAAAGTGTGTATGACTAAAAAATGAAAATACTTACAGTAAAATCATTTGAATGAGATTGTGTGTGAGTTTGTATGGCATGATTAAGTTTACTCAAAAATAATTCTAAAACAAAACCATTCAAATCTAGGATTGTAGAATACTTACTATAAAATAAAATAAAAATAGAAAACAGAAAATTGAAAGGTGACAAAGATGGAACTGAAGGTGTTCCAAAATGAGAGCTGATACCAATATGAAGATGTAGAAATCTATATGGATGAGATTGGTTAGTCTAGGACATTATGACAAATAAAGTTGCTATTGATTCATCATCAGTTCTATTTGTTATCAACCTATTGAAAAAGTATCAATGAAAAAGCGACTTTGTTCATATTTCAGTTGAACTAACCATTTGTCAGTTGCATGTGTGTGTATCAACTGCATGTGTGTGTGTACCAGCCTGAGTCTATACCATATATATTATATAACAATTTCCATTTAATAGTATATCAGTTGCATACATAATACACAGTTTAAAACATTAAAATGCAATACATCTGTTGCATACATACATACATACACACACACACACACACACACACATATATATATGTGTGTGTGTGTGTGTGTGTGTGTGTCAGTCGGAGTCTATAACAACTATGATTCAGGTTCTGTGTACACACTACAAACTACAAAATTCATATGAAAATATGCAATACATAGTTTAAAACTGTAAATTAAAATTGACAAATTAGAAGTTAGAATTATAAATATATAACAGTTCATATATATATATTAACAATCTAAACGCACTAAGACATATAACAATTCATATATATATATATGAATGTATGTATGTATATACAAATTAATATATATATATATATATATATATATGTGGCAGCCTGAAATCAATAAAATTTCTGTACTGAAATAAGTCAATCCATGAACTACACAAAATAAATTCAAATATTAAACCAAGTGTAATATTCCTGTGAGTATAATATTAGTTCTGTAAGTATATTATCTGCAGGTATACAATCACCAAGTGTTGAGATAACATTGACCTTGACCATTAGTATTTCCACAAGCTGTAGCAAAAAGACGAAAAATCCAAAAACAAAAACAAAAGGCAATTGCAGCATATATTTGATGTTGAAAACAGATATTATAAAATATATAGAACTAGGTACTTTATGACTGACATATTACTATGTACCAATTATTTATTTACTCCTAAATTTTGCTATAAACTTACTACAGAACAAAAGGAAGCGTATAATCACAAAATTTCAGGTGAGGCATATACTTGAGTACTATAAGGTCTTAATTCGACACTGATAGTGATAACAGCTTAGCTTCTTTTAACCTGAACTAATATACATCAACAAACTGCTATTTCAATCAATAATATTATACAATAATATTGTTATATCAAACCATGAAATGATGATATGTGTTATCCTGCCTTTTGGCAAAGCCAAAATATCAAGGCACAGGTTTAAAACCAAGGGTTGTTCGTCCTGTATATCAAGCACGCACAGGTTCGCTATGGATGTCGAAGAATTTTGTCCGAATCTGGATCAGGCTAAAATCGGAAAGACACGACAAGCGAAGCCATAAAAGCCAGGATTTCAAATTTCAGGTCAATCCGAGTTCATATACTCTAGTTATGATCGATTCAAACTGGTGGAAACAGCCTCGTTTTCGTATCCATTAGTAAGCTACGGTTCGACTCGATCGGGTTCGCATCCATTACCCACTTCGCATCGATCGGTTCCTATTGGTTCGTATCGATCAAGTTGTCAGTATTCGAATCCATTATCTTCGTATCGATTAGTTGGTGACTACTTCGCATCCATCAACAGCGACAAGATACTATTTCGTATCCATGAAGTGACTACCATGTTCATATCCATCCATCCATCTTTGTTAGCTCGTTTCCATTACAGAGCAGATATTCGTATCCATCAAACACTTAGAATTTGCCACCATTAAGTTCGAATCCATCAAAGAAATGGCTCTTCGTATCCATCAGATGCCTAATATTCGTGTCCATCAGACAGCCACTATTCGTATCCATCAGATGGTTACGTATTATGCTTAGAGACCTCTGTTCGAATCCATGGATAATTACTTGTTCGTATCTATCGAGCCAAACAGGCCAGAGATGACGCGTTAGTTATGGATGTGAGCATGGTGAAATACTCGGGATGACTCGATCAAACCGGAGTAAAAGACGGATCGATACGAAGGATGTGGCCACGTCAACTTGCTCACGCGTGTCATCATCGAGTCAAATTGATTGATTCGAATTTATCGATTCGAAAAAAGTGCTACAGTCAAAGATCCCAATTCGTATCGACCATAACTCGAGATCCACCGATCCAAATGCTATGAAATATTCACAAAATATTACGTACAAGCTAAAGAATGTTCTCACCAAGTTTCACCTCCATCGGATGCAATCTTGATCGATACGAAATGAGTTCTTATCGATCACCAAACGGGTCGAAATTCTCCAGGATCGATCGCGTGGGTCCCCTCACGTGCCAAAAGAAATCTGCTGACGTTTGAGCGAAATATCTGCCTCCTGCACCTATAAATAGAGCCCTAGAGCCTACAGAAAAATGATCTTTTGATTCTGAAGCGCCCGGACTCTGCCGGATCGAGATTTGCATCCTACTCTTGCTGTTGAATTCGAATTCCAAGCTGTACTTTACTGTTGTTCGTTGTAATTGCTTGTAGTCGTGCAAAGAGAATCAATAAAATCCCAAAAACTTCATAGTGGACGTAGACAACACGTCGAACCACTCTAAAATTGCTTGTCTATGCATTTGTGTTACTATTTATTGGAGTTTTTGTTAGATAATCTTCATTTTTACATTTATATTCTTCACTTTTATCTCTTCAAAAACTTCCGAAGAGTGTTGTGCCCATTTTTGGTACAAACGCTTTGGTGCTTTCACTAAGAAAACCCAGATTTTCTCCTGCTCCTTGGATCTATCGTCGATACCGGATTGCATAAATATAAGAGAGAGATCCAGATTACTAATTCGAATTCCTTCCATCCTATTCAGATTTGCAAAAAGTCTAGAAAAGGAGTTCAACCCTCAAGATGGTTAGCACAAGGACCACCTCCAACGTTGGTGATCAGGAAGGCCGGGATAGGCAAAATCCCACGCAGTTGCTTCCAACCAACCAAAACGCAGCCGGACCCTCAGACTCACAAGGGCCGGTTACCAGGAAAGAGTTCCAGTTGTTGCTACAGGAACTAACACAGAGTCGGCAACAGTTAACAGAACAGCTGCACGCAAATGCCGAGCTGACCAACCAGCTAAACCGCCAGAAGCGTAGAAGGCATAGAAGAGATCAGGTCTCTCACTCCACCATAGAAAGTTCTGCCTCATCTGGCTACAACCAAAGATCTGTTCGTCCTCGACCAGACGTAGGTCACGCACAGGCCTTCGGACATCAGCCCACATTGACTGTTTGACAACTGAGAGTTGGTCCGTCGGCCAGCTTTCATATTAGACCCTCTTCTCGGGGATGGACTGTTCCTCATTACACCGCAGATAACCGTGCCACCACCATTGCGGTTGAAATAGAGATTGATGTCCGGAATCAACATGGACGTACTCCTGAACCTTACGTCCCCGAAGACGTCGAGCCAAGGAGGCGAGAAGTGGATCGTCGACAGCGCCGGTCCATCCTCGCAATGTGGAACCCGACCACACCTCAGCTCTACATGCGCAAAATGTTCAAAAGCCAAACCTCCCAGCTATGATACGTCAAATTATCCGTGAAATTCAGGGTCTTACCAATGACGATTGGGGAATCTCCTATAGTCACACCCCCTTTACGGATGACATACTCTCTACCGAACCTCCTCGACGGTTCAGAATGCCCACTTTACCAGTTTATGAAGGAAATTCAGACCCAAACCAGCATATCCTGAAATATGAATGGTTGAGCGGATGACGCGGTAAAGTGCCGTAGTTTTCCTATCTCTTTGGGGGGCATTGCCACTATGTGGTTTACGTGACTGTCGCCCCGGTCCATTTCTTGTTTTGATCAAATGGCCGCAAAGTTTGTAGAACAGTTTTGTCTGCATGTTGCTAGGCCTAAAGATGTTAACACTTTGTCTAGTGTCACTAAGCTTCTGAGGAGACGCTTAAACGCTACTTGGAAAGATTCCATGCTGCATGCGTAGAGATCAATAACCCCAATGACAACTCAATCTTGATGGCACTAACTAAGGGAATTGACCCTGACTTCGAATTCGAAAATTGGTTAGCAGAGAAGTGTAACGACCCGGAATTTTTAAGCATTTAAATTTGGAATATTTAAATTAATTTTAAATATTTAAGGGTTAAATGTTAACTTGAATTCCAGTATCATAATTTATTTGATGGTTAAATTATTGAATTAAATAATTTGAAGTTGGGTAAAATGTTGAATCTGGAGTTTTAAGCTTATTAAAAATAATTCGAAGGCTTATAAAAGTTATATTGATATTACTAAAGAGAATAGAAGTGTTGAAATAAAATTTAAAAATGGTTTGTTAAGTTTTGAAATTTATATCGTTTAAATTGAATTTAAAAATAGCCTTCCGAGGCACAGTCTCGGATTTTGACGAAACTAGTGCCATTGGATCCGTAATATTGTATTATTATCGGATTCCAATTTTTGTGGCGTTTGGAGTTGTCGTGTGAGCGTACGACATATAAACTCACTGTAATTTATATCGAGGATCTAATATAAAAACCTGGATTCAAAAAGCATGTGTTCTCCTTTAATACGCTTCGTTGTTAATCAAGAAAATTTGTCGTTCAGATGAATATAAAAAATATATAATAATAATAAATTAAAATATTCATATAAAAGTAAAATCAAACCTGTAGTCAAATCTTCTTCTATACGCCTCCCTTCTCATTTTTTTTCAAGCCGAGTCCTAAATAAATCTCGCACCCTTTTTCTTTCCATTAATTCGAATAATTATTAGAAAAGAAAAAAAAACAACAACGAAAATATGGCCGCTTGCCATATATTTTGAATCGCTCATCCTAGTTCATCCCAATTTTTCCCCAAATCAACTTGTTCGAACGACTATCGCGAGTGTTTGGGCGATTTCGTGTGCTGCGACCTAGGGATTGGGGTTGAGATGCGTGACAGTCTCATGATCGACACCGCAATCGGCCGCGATTGGGGTTTGCGACTAACTTTGATGCTCGCGAATGATGATGGGACGCGGCGCGACGTGGTGGGGCTGGAAAATTTTTTGGGTTCGTGGTGGGAGGATGACATCGGGGTTTGCGTGCGAGAGGGCGATGGATGGAGACGGGTCGACTCTGATCGTCAGCGTGGGTTCGAGCTGTGTGAGTCTCAGTGTTTTTCGAGGGCGGGCAGAGGTAGTTGTTTCTTTTTTTCCAGTTAAATCTAATTTAAATTTATATATGCTGGATGATGTAAAAAGAAAAAAATATAATAATTTACAACTGCGGTTTTCAATTTTATATATTTATACATGAACACAGAATTACAGTAAGGTTTAGAAAAAATATATATATGCGGATAGGTTACAGTGAAATATTAAGCAATTGTGTTTTTATCTTATATAAATAATACAGGCCTTAACTTACTGGTTAATTTAAATATATATACATAGATAAACAATATATATATATATATATACAAGGATTTTAAAAATGTTTAGAGAGTTTATATAAAGTTTGATTTTGGTCTCTATGAATTATTTTATAAACATGTATGTAGTTCAAAATATAGAATAATATACATGAATAAATAATTTTTATTCTACTAGTTTGTTTATAAAAAAAAGGGATGGGTTTGATAACTAGGCTGTTTAATTTACTTATTTAATTTTTGGGTTGCTAAAAATAATTTGTCAAAGGAAACTATTAGTTTAAAGTTTTTAAATCAAAGAATAAGTTAAAATTAAATAAGTGAATGGTGATCAATTATTTGATTTATTCAAATAGTAATAAATCATGAATTGTTTTTACAAGGTCAATATCCAGAAGAAATAAAGCCGTTTGGATTGGATTGCAAATTAAACCAAAGGTGAGTTAATCTCACTCAGCCGAATTATAATCTAAAATTAAATTGATAAATTTAAATAATTGTTTGAATGATTGAATTGATTTATGTGCTATAGTATAATATATTTTGAAATTGGCATATTATATTGTGCTAACATCTGTGGATGCAGGGAAAACAGGTTGGAGGGATCCAACTAGATCCCTCAACATTTATTTACATTATTTAATTCCCTCTGTTGTGATTATTTGATATTCTATGATGAATTATATTGGAATATTGAATGCTATGGATTGATTGGATATAATTAGGTATAATGAATTACCAAAAATATATAAATTGGATTTTGAAAAGAAAATAAAAGAAGTAAATTCGTAAGTAAAATAATTATAGAATAAATTTAAGAATGAATTGGAAAAGAAATAAAGTGACTTTAAAATTCTGATAGATAAATCTTGAGTATGGAAAGGAAAATTTGAATAAACAGAAAGTTAATGAATTTTAAAATTCAGTGTTATTATTTAAAAAGAACAAAGCATTAATTTAAAATTTAAGATCTAAATTATTGAAAAGAATAAAGAAGAAATTGGGAATAACCTGAAATTTGTATATTTCAGTTAAAAAGGTTTGAAATTAAACGGAAATAATAATAATAAAGTCCATAACTAATGAATTTTGATATGAACTGATAAGTAAAGAGATTTATTTCAAATGGAATAAATTGGGAATCAATTTGGAAAATTGATTTAAGTGATTGAGATTGGAAATTCTCTCTGAATAACCAAGTACGTTTTCAAGTAATTTTTTTAAATATAAGTTAAAAGTTTTAAAGTTGTTTTAAAAGGCAAGTTTTGGAACATTTATTATTTCTAATATTTAAATTCTAAAGTAAGTATTTTCTCAAATCTATTATAGTAGTAATTACTTAAAAAGTGACTTAGTATTTTGTTTTTAAAGGTGAAAATCTAGTTTTATATTTTATTAAGTAACCTTACTTTCAAATATTTATATAGTATATATTTTTAACAAATTCTTGAAATAGCTTTAACTTAAATGTTTTAAAGTATATCTCGAAGTAAAGTGTTTTAAATTATTTTAAAAATCTAGTTTTGTGCTTGGTGATTTTAGTGGAGATAGAAAATATTTGGGAAAGCTTAGTCTGAAAATGGAAGATGGTTTGAAACTGTTTTCAAAGGGTTGAAAATAGAAATATATCTTGTGAAGATATTTTTGAGATAAATAAATAATTTGGGAAATTATTTATTGTTAGATGGTTGTTTGTGAATATTAATTGATAGTTAAATAACCGACTATTAATATTGGCCAACTGCGTTGATCGTTTCGAAGAGACCGGTATCGAGATTTATTTATCGAAAACCACTTCGATCTGGTTTGTACGTTTCATAGAAAACGAGTTTGGATTCAAAGATGGAGCAGTGAAGTGCAAGGGCTAGTCGCTACTAATCCTGAGGATATTTCCAAAATGGATGTAGTAGGAATAGTGCCTTCGGTTCCGTTCGAACCCGGGACGGACTTGTATGGATGAATGCTTTCGGAATATCGTCAGGTAGACGATGGGCATTCTAAGGAATATATTCTAAAAAGGCAACGTTTAGCCTCAAGCCTCATCAACCGGGAATGACTGAAAATCAGGGGTTATGCAGCAAGGCTAGGTGGGTAGCACCCAAGCAGGGTGAGGTCATCCCTACCTAGATGTCCCTTTTATTTCGGCTTAGTGGGCGGTTGCTGATCCCAACCGTAGGGTGATCTCACTCGGGATTACCCAGTAAGGGGTAGTCCTGGTCTTGTGTTGTATGGGAGCGGGCGTACTCCTAGGTACTGTGATCCAGGCCACGTACTGTGACAGGTGGTACCCCAGTGCCTAGTCATTAGTTGGAAATCCATTCTCCCTACGAGCCTTGTACGAGTTTTGTTTGTATTACCCACTCTGTGGCTAGTAGCTAGAATTTAATAGACGTAACAATTTCGGCTATTTTATAAGTATTTGTATATAGACCCTATTATAATATCAGAGGATTTCTATAAAAATTGTTTTAGCTATCGTAAGGTAAAAACCCGACATGTTTATTTGTGGCGTGGTCTTACGAGATGCTTTTGTTTTCAAAGGATTTTTGAAACTTTAATAATCAATTGGATGTGATTTCTCACGCTGGTATATCCAGACTGACTCGGGTGTTATTTAACTATAAGGCTCGGGTCAGACCGAGTATTATAGGATACATGATATGATGCTGTGAAGCTTAGGAGACGAGCTGGATGACGATACGTACTTTTCGTACTTGTTTTATATGTATATTCCGCTATGTTGATTAGCTGTATATCCAGATGTATGTTATTGATGTTGAGCTGTGATTGATGTACTCTGATGATGTAATATATAAATAGAGATATTTGATTTTTGAGTAAAGATTATTTATTATCTATTATATTTTATTCCGCTGCGAATGGTTAGATTCTGTTGTTGATTACTATTTTCTTCTTCTACCTCTTCTTCTTTAACCCAAATGGTTCGTATTTCTGTACAACTTGAGTTGATTTAGGTAGAATAGTGTTGACTCAAGGGGTACAGATTTGCGGGTCGTTTCACTAGAAGCCTCCCGCATCGTTGGACCGTTTCTACTCCAAAGCCGCCCAATTCTTAAGGCGAGAGGACGCGAAACAGTCTAGGAAACAGGACGATGTGGGACCCAGTAGTGAGGGGATTCAGAGCAATGTGGTAGTCAAACAGTCGGTTGAGAGTTTTGGGAAAGTACAGCTGAATATACAGAACAAGCAGTCTCAACCGAGAAACAATAATAATCAGAATAAGAAACGGGATCAAAACCGTGGCCTGTGGCGTAGGGTTCCAATGTTTGATAACTACACACCATTGAATACGTCGCTAGAGAACGTATATTTGCAGACTTGCAACGCTATGCAATATAAGAAGCCTACTCTGAAGCCATCTTCAGAGAGGCAGATTCAAGCGAGAAAGTTCTGTAGATTCCATGAGAGTTATGGCCACAATACCAATGAATGTAGACATTTTCAAGTGAGAAGTTGATCAGGGAGAGAAAGTTAGATCAGTTCGTGCGGGCGCCGCAATCTGGTGGTGCGGGCCCGTTAAACCAAAATCGTACTCAAAATCAAGAAAGACGAGAGGAACCCACTCGTACGGGCGGGAGATTGGTAATAAATACAGTCAGTGGTGGTCCCCATCCAGCAGAGCGAAGCTGGAGGGAAATGGAGTCGTATGCCAGTTCTATAAGGCATGCGAACTTCAAGTGTTGCAGTAGTTTTGATGAAGGGGCTCCGGCCAAACAACAGAAAACAATGACTGATGACATCGTGTTCAGAAGCCGGGATGCTGATAGGGTCGAAGCCCCCACTATTGACCCACTGGTCATATCTGCCTAGGTTGGTCCTGCTTGGATGAAGAGGATCCTGGTTGACAGTGGGAGTTCAGTAAATATTTTGTTTAAGAGAGCTTAGGATCTGATGAAAATGGAAGCCAAGAATTTAAAACATTGCCAATCTCGAATTCATGGCTTCGATGGAAGTGCCAATATACCCACTGGAGTAGTGGAGCTGCCGGTGGAGCTGGGATTTGGGGAGTGTCTGAGAGTCCGGATGTTGTAATTTGTTGTGTTAGACATTCAATCCCCCTATAATGCATTTTTGGGCCGACCGGCCCTCGCTGAATTTAGGGCAGCAATTGCCCCATGGTGTTTAACTTTGAAATTCCCCACTGATTGTGGGATTGGAATCATTCAAGGAGATCGGGCTGCTGGGAGAGCCTGTTATGTTGCTGAGCTGCATGAGGCGCAGCGAAGAGAGAAAGGAAAGGGCATAGAGGAATCTCTCTACGTCTGCTTTGCAGATAATTGACAGTTGGTGCCTGGGCCTCGGCCTGGGCACCATAACCAATTCCAGAGGGATCTTGACCCTAGAGACAATGAAAACAAGGATGAATCTATAAAAAGTCAAGCTTCTTAGACCAAACTGATGATCGATGTTCCGATCGGTAATGATGATGATGATGATGATTCAAGAATGTTAAAGATTGGGTCTCAGTTGAGCCAAGAGACGCAGCATAAATTGGTTGAATTTCTGCAGGCGAATCTCGACGTGTTCGCCTGGACACACTCTGACATGTGTGGGATCTCGCCGTACATCGCGAGCCACACCCTAAATATTGACCCACGGTGTATCCCTATCAAACAGAAAAGGCGTGGTATGGATCCAAAGAGATCCGTCACCCTTAAAAAAGAGGTCGATAAGCTAAAATCAAATGGATTTATTCGAGATTCTTTATACCCGGAGTGGGTATCCAATCCCATACTTGACCGAAAGCCGAATGGGAAATGGAGGACATGTGTTGATTATTCTGATCTAAATAAAGCTTGCCTAAAAGACAATTTTCCACTTCCCAGGATTGATCAACTTCCCCGAATCTGTGTCTATACATGACCTACAAAAGCAAAAGTAAACTCCTATCTACCCAAAAATGTGCCTAAGGAATCTATCTATTCCTTCTTCTTCCTCGGCTTTTTCTTCATTGTGGAGCCACCGGCACCGCTAACGATCTTTTGTTTTGAACTTTTCCTTTAGGCGGGGAATCTCCGGACGGAGGCATGATATCGATTTCTTCCTCCGAACTTGAGTCTATGGGGATGCTCACTTTAGGAGGAGTCGGAGGAACTGGATCTGCGACCGGGGGCAGAGTAGACACACTAGTATCAACCAGTGTCCCTCCGGGTGATATCATCCTAGGTGGAGTTGGACTCGGCGCGGTCACTCCACCCTCAGAATCACCGCCATGAGCCGCTGCCTCCATCTCAGCATTAATTTAAGCCAATATCTCTGCTTCTCAAATAGCACGGGCTTCATTGGGGGCAGCGGTGGATTGTGACGAAGCACTAGAAGGAGGCAGGAACCCACTAAGAACGAACGGTATGTCCGCAAAAGGGTAGCTATGTTGGTCCAAGAGCTCATTCATCATCTGCTCGTCAAAGGAAATTGAGCTCCCCTATGTCACCTCAATTGGCACGGCCGCAATCATGGTGATTGCCTCAGTAATAATGGCCTCCTGCTCTTGATGTGATTCTTGGATTGCAAGAGGCGATGTCAATGCAACTTCGATCACTGGACAAAGAAGAAAAAAAGCTGTTAGGACACACTTCAAAACAGGTCTTTCATTTCAAATACACATGAGATTCGTTCAGAGTACCTTCCTCAATTTGACCTGCGACTGGCTGAACAGCTTCGGATATATGCTCCTTAATAGGAGATAGGCGTGGCTGTTCTGGGTCAGGATGGAGTAGTAATTTCTGAGCTTGTTGCATGATGCAAACTCCGGAACCTTCCACGACTTCTTGGTGCTGGATTCCGAGTCTTTCTCTTGCGTGAGAAGTCATAAAATTAGGAAGAACCTTCTTCTCATCATCATTCAGTGTGCAGTTCTCTAGCTCAAACTCGTCAAAGGATCCGCCCAACTGCCCAGTTTTCTCCTCCTCAACCAGCAAGTTCCAGGCATTATACAGGTGTGTGGGGTAATCATCAAGCCAGGCTAAGTCCCTGTGCCTCAACACATTGGCATTGTAGGTGACGAGGAGCTCCTCTATTTCAGCCTCTAGCCTGGCTTCCACCAATCGGACCCTCTCACCGACCTCAGCCTCAACCTCGCGGACCTTTTCCATGGCCACATCTCTCTCCTTCTGAAGCACCACCGCAGGATCGCATGCTTCTTGTGCGGCAACGTTAGCAGCATCCTTTTCCTTTATGATTTTAGAAAATTTAGAATTGAGCTCATTAAGCTCTTTAAGGGCCGCGTCCCGCTCAGAGGTAACGATGGTGTTTCTGTGGCCCATGTCCTCCAATGTGGCATAGTGCTCCAGCTTCATTCTATCCATCGCCGCCTGGGCCTCATCGGCTTTCTTAAGAGCCTCAATCTCAGATTTGCGAGAAGGCTCGGCCTCACTATTGAGCGCTTGAATAATTCGATCTTTCTGGCCGAGTTCTTTCTCCAGCTTTTCAATCATGACTGCTCGGTCGAAGGCCACCTTCGATGCTTTTTTCGCTGTTTTCGACCACTCGTGATATTGGAAAAATATGTCTGCGACATAATCATGCAATGTATTTTCGACTGACGCCGGGATCCTTTTTCAAACACGGAGGAAAGATGATCCCATCAAAACATATGTCAGGAAAATCCTTTTTTAGCTGAGAGAGCCTCATCGCTCCTTCGCCAGTGGGTTCGACGAGGGCATGTGCAGTAGTGGAAGGGTCTGCAACCTCAGTTCTACGTTGGGATTCAGACCTAGAAGATTGGGAGGATGGTTTTTGCCATGGAGCTTTCGAAGGTCGCAAAACATGAACTGGCGGTGGTGCAGGAGCTCTGGGAGGAGGCGTGTGAGATCGAGACCGATGCCTGTAACCCTTATCTCTTTCAGACCGTTCCTGACTAGAGTATCCTTGATCTAGTCCCTATCTCCTTCCCTCCGATGTGATTCATAGTATGACAAAGACTTGCGTTTGCTGCACAGACTACCAAGCATTGACCCCGACCGGACATGGTATCTACAAGGTAAAATATAAGCGAAATTAGTAATCTGTCACTGTGGACGTATTACAGTCAGAAATCGAGTAGTGTCATGAAGTGTGAATGCATGTGCGACTCCTCGACCAACCGGATATGCCAACCATGCTATTAGGCAGAGATTCTCTTAAAGCTAAGGCGTGTTGGAGTTCGTCCAATCCGGCATCATGCTGCATGGGCACGTCGTCCGGAATTGGAAGATCGGCGAGCCCTTTGTAAAGATTTTCTGTTCTTGGGGGAGACATCTCTGAAATTCTAATTCCGGAGGCGGGCCGGGACATGAACACAGATTTCCATCTCCCCTTTTGGATTGCTTAAAAACGGCTGCCTTGCATTTTATCCTTTCTTCAGATTCCTGGGCTGCATCCGCAGGTTCGCCCAAAGGTTCCTCGTCAGTATAGGTTCTTTCGGAGTTAGCCTCTTCGACTATAACAACTCTAGGCTTTTTACGCTTAACTCGCTCCCTCGAGATAGTCCTTAGTACACCATCGAGCCTTATACTTTGTCTTCGCTCGATTAGCCCAAGAATCCTAAGATTTCTGTCTGTCAAGACCAAGTCGACGTTCCTCTCTTCGCTTGTAACCTTTTGAAGAACCTGAATTATCTCCTTGTAATATCAGCCTTCGGGTCACTGAATTATCGCTGTAAAGAAAAAGAGATACGAGTTGGGTTTCATCTACAACTGTCTTGCCGACTACTCGAGAGGATAGCAATACTCAAGTCTAAATAGCCATCGCCTGGAAAACCCTGGTCCAAGACCACTCCATCTTGAAGTAACTCAGCCTGGTCCAAGACCCCGTAATTATTTGACAATTTCTCACGGCCTCTAGGAATGTAAAATACGGACTGTCTGTTCGACTCTTGAAGTTGAACAAGTATCTTATCTCGGTCAGTCGGGGTGGTCGATAAATGCAATGAACAAGCGATTCAGTAAAGCATATCTATTTGGGTGTAGCTGAGATGGGGCGAGTGTAACGAACCGGAAATTTAGACGATTTAATTTAGTTATTTATTAGAATTTTGTAATAAAAATTTAGTAGTAATGATAAAGAGTGATAAATTTATATGGAAACGAACGCTAATTTACCAATGGTAATTTAAGCCTTTAATTTTAATATGAATAAATCTTTTGAATATAATAGTGTAGGTATTGTACCTGAAATCAAATTAGTAGACATTTGCAATAATAAGTGAATAAATAAATAACCATAAGGGTTAACATTAATATATAGTTGGTTAGAACAAATTTGAACGTGGAGGAATAAATGTGAAGTATTTAATATTAATAACGTTATTTAGGGGATTTGAGGAATAAGTTGAAATTTGGTAATTAAGATATTTATACGCAAAGTATATAAAGAAAGATATATTGATTCCATTAAAATAAATTGGAGATCTAGTATTAAATATATTCTTAATGTAAATTTAGGTAAGTTTTGATATTTAATGCTAACTCCATTCAGAATATGACCATGGGTGTAGTATTTTGAATGGTAAGCAATAGTTATAAGTTACATGTTTAATTGGTTGATGGAATTTAAATTGAAATAAATGTTAATACACTAAATAAAAGTTACATTTAATATGAGAAGTAATACCATGTTAGAAGTGTCAAATTTAGGGTATTAAGACTTATAAATGGAAATTAAGAGGCATTTAAAATTTAGTGGACTTTAATATGTATTTATGAGAAATTTACGCTATAACTAAAGAGGTGAATGAAATAAATACAAACCAATGTGGATTGTATACATGAGATGACAATTTTTGGGGATAACGGGATTTAAACCTAAATAAATAAATTCCTTGAAAACTTAAATTTTAATCTTTGCAAAAATTGGAATTGTACGTTAATATTGTAAATTTTTAATTATTCTATAATAAATTAATGTAGGAAGTTGTTTAAAAGATTCTAAAGTTATCAAGTAATCCAAACTGACATAAATTGCAATTAGTTAAAGTTGAATTGTAAAACTGATTCAATTAACCTATTATTAATTTATTTATTTGGAATATAAAATGTAATGATAGAGTTAATTGAAAATTTAAGGTAGTCTAATTTGTATGTTATTTGGGATTAAGTCAAGATGGGCAGATATTAGAAGGTATATACTTAGTTCATTCAATTAATGTAATTTAATGTACATTTACGTGGAATATAATACCATGTTTAATAGATTGCTAAATTGAATATATTAAAGGAAAAAAAAACCTTAATTAACATGGTGGATAAATTTATAGAATTGGAATCTTAATCAAATGCAACATTCATTATTATTTGTAGCTTATAGGTGGAGATTTTTATAAATAAGATTTGGAGTCTATGTTATGATTTCAAAATTTAGTTGATTTTGAAATAAGGTAAACATTTGAACTTATGAATCTATCAACTAAAAATTTATTTGTTAAACCATTGTAATTGGTTGAGAAAAAATAAAGAGGTATAATAAGTTTAAGTGTAAATGAAAGTATGTATAGGAAAATGAATTATTTGCAGGAGAAATATTTGGTAAAAAGGGTGGAACTAAGGAAAGAAGTAAATATTTATAATTTATAATGAAGCATATGTTGAAAAGGAAATGAAACCATAGGAATTTAGGCTAAGTATTATCGGTTGATATAAAATGACGAATAAATTTGAAGTAATGTAAATGGTTATACTAGGATAAGAAGAGAATATAGGGAAACAAGGGTAAGTTGTGAATTTATTTAAATGAATTAATATTATTAGATAGTAAATTGAATTAGATCAATGTCCTGTATGGTTTAGTAAAGAAAGCTTTTAAAGGAAAACCTTTAATTTATAAATGAAAATCAATGCATTAAATTAGGTGTAACTGAATGTATGCAAATAATTTTGCAAGAATAAGTTAATAAACAATTTATTTGCACATACCCGATTTAAATTGGAATAACAGAAAGGACAAGAACTTGATTTGCCTAGGCATTTATATTTATAAACTATAACTAAATAGAAAGTTTGGTAGTAAATAGGATATAAGAAGACAAAGGCAACTAGTAAATTAATAAATGAATTCATAATAATAAGTAGTAATTAATGCATATATATTTGGCATTAGTGATAATTACAAAACTTTACCCATTTATCTAATTTATTTAATTAAATCTAAATCTATGGCAACATTGGTGTAATGATGGCTGTAAGTGAATTTGAATGTAAAAGGGTAACAATTATTTAGGTTAACCATTTTGAGTATGTTAAGTTAAGAATGGCAATCGATGGAAATAAATCTAAATTAATTATTATTTTTTGGTTAATGTGTTCTAGTTAATAAAGGGGAGTTTATAAGAAATTAAGCATGCACTAATGACATGTGTTATAATTCAAATGTTATTTATACCCATAAAATGTCTATTTACTGAATAGAAAGATTTTAAATCAATAAGCGAATTTATTGAGGTTCCAATTTATAATTTATAACATTTAATGTAGACTCAATTACAATTAATTGACTTAAATCGTGCAGTTAGCGTAGATTTGTTTTGTAATTGGAGTAGCTAATCCTATAAGATGAAGTTAATGCTAATTCTATTTACAATTGGACCATTTGTTGATATAGATTATAGAAAGCAAGATGTATAAATTTAATTAAAGTATCAACATTCAACAATTGTAATTATTGAAAATTTAAAATGGAATTTGAGGATAATAAGGTGAAACCATGAACAAATGTTAATGCATCCTTATTACTAGTAAAAGATGAGTATATAAAAGTTTGAAAATCAAAAATAGGTTTTTGAAAACTTAATTTATAATTTCTAAATATAAGGAAGTGGAGAAATTAACACTGCAATGGATAGACTTATCAGCTTTTAATTTACATCTAAATTTGTTTAGATCAATTTGGAAATTAATAAAATTGTGGATATATTTTGAAACGTAAACGAAATGTCTAGATTTACATTTGTAAATACGTTTAAAATAAAATGTAAATAATAAGGAATTTATTTATTTCCTAAATCCGTAACGTGTGTAATTAATATTATTTATCTTTTGGGACCACTTCCGTTTGCACGTTAAAATTCGTGCACACCTATTCTTTTGCGATCTATCTATAAATAGACGATCAAAAACCCTAGCCTCCATCTTCTATCGTTTGTCTGTACGTTCTTTTCTTCAACTCCTTCTCCTCCTCAAATGGATGCAAACCTAGATCTATTTCTATTCAAATTTCAAATGAAAATTCAAACATCTCAGAAAAATTCCAAAAAAAAAATATGTTGTAGATTTCATCCATACGAATCTACGCGCAGTCTCTGTTTTCGAAATCGATACTCGAGTCGGCGGCAAATCGCGGTCAAAATCAGGAAATTCGGAACCTAAGTCAATTTGGGCGTTTTGATTTGGAGCGCCTATTTGCAAATTGGTTTCTGGGTATTGGAGAGCTCGGCTAGGGAAGTCGTAATGGTGGAGGCGCATCACCATCTGGTGGCCTGGGGCGGTCTAAAGGCACGGTCAAAGATGGGGAGGGCGTGCGTTGAAATGGGTTCATTCCCTGGACGAGCATACGTGAGTTGAGAAGAAGCTTTTTGACGTGGCAAGCTTTAATTAGGTTGTTGTTTAATTTTGTTTTATTTAATTTTGTTTCAACTCACAAAAAATTGAATAACTTTCTCATACGACCTCCAATTTACGCGAATTTTTTTGCTAGGATCGTAATAAGTTTCCAGATCTGTTGACGCTTGTTTGGAAAGATTTGGAGACCGTCGAATTTTTGAGTTTAAATTGTATTTAAATCCAATTTAAATTCAAAAGGTGAGTGTTCTAACCCACTCACAACTTCTAAAACTTCTTATGTCTGTTAAATTAATTTTAGATATGAGTAGAAAATTATTTATGACTGTTTGGCATGTTTTATTCATTATCTCTGTTAAATTGCATTTATTTAATTTAACTGTTAATTTATTTTATTTATTGCATAAATTTGACGGTTATAATTTATTTATTTTCATATTAACTACCAGTTAAATTTACGTTTATTTTTGCATATAAACTGCCAATTAACAGTTATTAAATTTATTTTGAGTATAAACTGATAATTGATACCATTATTTATCACCTGCTATGTATTGATGATTGTTTGAAATTGGATGATGGCTGTGATAAATGGATGTATGATTTGATGGATGAATGGATGATTAATTTTATTAATTGCAAGTTGCTATGCATTTTTATTTCACTCGGAATTGCGGTTTGAAATGATAAACAATCGCATTTATATTTTAAATTGCGGATTGAAATGATAAACATCCGTACCACTTGACCATAGGGTAGAAAATTTTATACAGGCACCGCGGTATATATAAAAAAAAAATTTGAAATGTTTTTATGGTTTTGTAAAACTATATATATATATATATATGGTTTATGGGATATTGAATTGGTTATTTATATATATATATATATAGAAATTTTCGGTTTTTAAGCTTTGTATAAATTTGATTTGAAGTATAAAATAAAGTTTGATTTTTAAGATCAAATACGATTAAGCATTTATTAAAATTTAATTTCTGGAGTTTTTATGACTTAAATGAGAATAAGATTTGGAAGATGAATATTAAGTTAAATTGAAATTTAATAAAAATTTAGAATTTTTAAAGGATATGATTTTTATAACTTGATTTTTTTGTAAAGTGATTTAAATGAATATCAGGTTGATTTAAATGAATATATAATAAATTGAAAGATGATTCAGTTGTATGAAGTTAAAGGTTTTTCTTAAATTATATTGAATTCATTAAGTAAATATTCCAAGTCTAAATAATAAGTAATTGAATTTAATATATATGTGATTGTCAAATGAGTTTGTTTTGAAATGGTGAAATATTTAAAGCTTTGAAACATAAGAATTGAAATGGTATTTGGAAGTTTAAATCGATATTTGAAATTGATTTGTGAAATCTAAAGAAGCTATTTTGTTTTATAAAAGTAGTTAAATATTTAACCATTTAAGAGATGGAAATTTGTTTCAAAGCTATGTTTTTTTCAAGGTAGTATAAGTTGGAAATATTATATTTAAGAGTTTTGATTTCTAAATATTTTACTTTGGAAACCCTATGTTTTTGGAAATAATATATATTGAAAAATAAAATGATATCGTATTGATTTGGGGTTTTAAGAATAAAAATGATATCGTTTTTATATGGGTTTTAAATGGATATTTTATTTTGGTTTTAAAAGTATAATTATTTTTAAATGACCGCGGTGTTATAATAACGATTGGTTGGCAAAGAGACTGGGATCAGATATGGACATACTCTCTGTCGATACCGAAAACCACTTTGACTAACCGTGTACGCGGTGGAGATTCCAGAATGAAGTAGGTTGGTGGAGGCGTTTCCTGCAAGGTAAATACGTGGACCCGACTCCCGTGAGTTGGCATAAGGTGGCTAAAACAGGAGCGATTCTCGGGCCAATGAGGTCATTCCTCTGATCGGACACTCCTCTTCGATATTGTACTTTGACTTTGGAATGATTCAGTGGCCACTTTTACTTTGATTTTTTTTTGGGAGTTTGTTCCGAGGTGGGCGGTAGCTGCGGCTACGCGTTTCCATCAGCCCGGATAGCAATTGGTATATCTACCCTGGCATTGCCTAGTTGTGCCGTGTCACCTACCCTAGAGCGCCTTATACGATTTTGGTTTTGTACCATACCTATGGAGTGCTCTCTGACGACGCCCAATACGGGGGAGATTACGGTACTGTATAGACTATGAGAATATATAAATGTGTTAAGGTGGAAAATGTAAAGCCTTAACGCTATTTAAAAGTAAGTTTATTTTACAATTAGACACTATTATAATAGCGCAATATACTACATAGTAAATAGTTTAACGGATCCTTAGGAGATGTAAATCTCGAGCATCTCTTGAGTTACCGCACTCATATTTATTTCTGTTAATGTAACTCACATAAGATATTTTAGTTCTGACTCGAGTGTTTTTGTCTTTCCAAATTCGCTCGGGTCAGTCCGAGCGTTTTAGGATTGAAGATTTTATTTCCGGAGGAAGAAGACGAAGATTTTATTGTTATTACTATAGATAATATGGTTTCACTACACTCATATTGATCCGCTGCATTGTTATATGGTATGTGTACTCTGATATGTATTGTATAAATAAATCAAAGGTTTTTGTAAACAGATTTATGAACTGTATATTTGATTATTATATTTTATCCTTCCGCTGTGAGATTCTGTTTCTTTCTCTGTTTTCTTATTTATCCCATAACAATCCGCCCTTACGTATGGTTTGAATTGGCACGTGTGTCTGTTTAAATCGTGCAAAAAGGCGGGATGTTACAGCTGGTATCAGAGCTTTGGTTTAGCGATAAACCTTAGCTTTGTGGGGTTTGACTCTTTGTTAATAGGGTAGTAATACCCTATGGGAGTCGCTGAGTGTATATATATGAGAGAGCGTATTTGTTAGTGTTATAAAAAGATTTTGATATTGTGTTAATCTGTTCCGTTTTGTATTTATAAATTCTATTTGGTGCATGGGACGCTATGACATCAATAGGGATTTCTAAATACTTAATAGGACAGACCGACATAATATTTGTTTTTAATATAGGTGAATGAAATAATTTTGCCTATTATATTTTCTATATATAAAAATATTTTATAAAGATATATATTTGGTTGCTATAGATTGGGTGTTAGGTAATGAAAATATTAATAATAGTTGAAACTAAGTTGAAAATAAAATAAAATAAATGAAAAGTGGAAACTTAGAACTTAAGTTCCGGGGTTTTGAAGGTTTCTTTCAATTGATTTTTGAATATAATAATAATATTGTTAGAAGTATTTTTTTTCGATATAAATGTTTCAATAGAATTTGAAAGAAATGTTTTGAAAGAAATGTTTTAAAAGAAAATAAGTTATGAACTTTCCTCTCTGTCGTTGGAAAATAATTTCTGTGATGGCGGCCGCATCAT
Source organism: Allium cepa (assembly GCA_030765085.1). Taxonomy (NCBI): domain Eukaryota; kingdom Viridiplantae; phylum Streptophyta; class Magnoliopsida; order Asparagales; family Amaryllidaceae; genus Allium; species Allium cepa. The sequence goes on from CM060937.1 coordinate 1,043,772,720, forward strand.
CGACTTCTATTTTCGAGTTTCGAAGGGGAAAGGCCACTGTAGTAATTCTACTGCAGCTTTATTTTGAAAATATCTAAATTTTTAATTGTTTTAAATAAAACTAGAGGTATATAAGTTATAAGAAAATATTTATCTATTATTTCAAAATAATTTGAAATTTAACCCGGAATTTAATTTTTAAATTTCCATTATTTAATTGTTTAAATTATTGTAGTGAAATAAAAGGTAAGTGATTAATAAATTGAAACCCCTAATTTAGGTAAGAGATTTAATGCAAAGTTATAAAGGGAAATTTGAATTTGTAACATATGAGACAAGGAGTAATATTGTGAACATTAAATTTAATTAAAAGATGAGATAAAACTTGTATAAGTTCATTTGCATTTTCTTTAACATAAATAACTTACCAAGTATGAAAAGTTGAAATGTTAAATAAGAAATTGGGATAGAATATTATACAAGTAGAAATTTGGAAATTTAAGTATAAAAGATTTAGTGGTTATAAATTGAGGTATCTTATATAAATTAATTTCTAAATTGTTATAAAGTTAATGTTTGCATAAGGTATGTTGATTTCTTACTCTTCCTTTTCCCTTCCTTTTCCTTTTCAGGGACGAAAAGCTTTGAGTGGGGGAGAGTGTAACGAACCGAAAATTTAGACGATTTAATTTAGTTATTTATTAGAATTTTGTAATAAAAATTTAGTAGTAATGATAAAGAGTGATAAATTTATATGGAAACGAACGCTAATTTACCAATGGTAATTTAAGCCTTTGATTTTAATATGAATAAATTTTTCGAATATAATAGTGTAGGTATTGTACCTGAAATCAAATTAGTAGACATTTGCAATAATAAGTGAATAAATAAATAACCATAAGGGATAACATTAATATATATTTGGTTAGAACAAATTTGAACGTGGAGGAATAAATGTGAAGTATTTAATATTAATAACGTTATTTGGGGGATTTGAGGAATAAGTTGAAATTTGGTAATTAAGATATTTATACGCAAAGTATATAAAGAAAGATATATTGATTCCATTAAAATAAATTGGAGATCTAGTATTAAATATTTTCTCAATGTAAATTTAGGTAAGTTTTGATATTTAATGCTAACTCCATTTAGAATATGACCATGGGTGTAGTATTTTGAATGGTAAGCAATAGTTATAAGTTACATGTTTAATTGGTTGATGGAATTTAAATTGAAATAAATGTTAATACACTAAATAAAAGTTACATTTAATATGAGAAGTAATACCATGTTAGAAGTGTCAAATTTAGGGTATTAAGACTTATAAATGGAAATTAAGAGGCAGTTAAAATTTAGTGGACTTTAATGTGTATTTATGAGAAATTTACGCTATAACTAAAGAGGTGAATGGAATAAATACAAACCAATGTGGATTGTATACATGAGATGACAATTTTTGGGGATAACGGGATTTAAACCTAAATAAATAAATTCCTTGAAAACTTAAGTTTTAATCCTTGCATAAATTGGAATTGTACGTTAATTGTAATGACCCATAAGATTTTAATAATTTTAATTGATTTTATAACGTATTTAATTGAATATTTATGGAATTTTATAATAATTGAATTTTTAAAATAAAATGTTCATATATTTAGGATACGTATATTTAAATATAGCAGATTGAAAATTTTAAATTAATTTTATCAAAGTTTATTTCATTGTGAAATTCTATTAAATTCAAGTCAGTAATAATTGCCGATAATAAATTATTTTACAAACCTAAATATTTTTCTATAGAAAAATTCTAAATCATCTCCTGACTTAGACGTCATTTTCGTTTTTCAAAATTCGGACTTCTTTAGCTCCGTCGATCTTATTACTGTGTTTTGCTGCACTTTCCCTTGTAGAAAATTCGATTTTTTTTAACTCAATCGTACCACTGGTATCTGTATACCGTTTTGATCGTCTCGTCGTGCTGATCTCAGCGGTATATTTATTTCTGTATTTTGGGACCCGGTGCACAAACGGAAGCAATAAATTGTTCGTTGTAACGACACCATAAATTGTGCCTTCTTAACTTTTCTTTGCTTTTCAAAATTTTGAAATGTGCGCCGGGACCACAATAATAACTGCTTTAAAAAAAAATCACTTGAGACCGTTGCCTGTTCCCTATTCACATTTGCTTATTATTACTATTATTATTATTTTTTGGTTCGTTTTCACTTCTGTTCATACGTTAATGAAATTTACTATATTTATTCCTTTCTCCTGTAACCTTTTTCTTTCTCTTCGTTAACTGTGTCCTTCCAACTTGAAAATATAAGTTACAATTGTATTTAAGTTTTTTTTTCCTTTCATTGCGTTCCTTCTTTTTATCTAGCCAGATTTCACTCCTTTTCCTCCTCATTCTTCTACCTCCTCACTTCTTTCTTTTTGTAAAGCAGGATCACACAGTAAGCTAGAAAAAACTTTATCCTCTTCCTTTGTTCCTTCCTCTCTCTCTCGTGTTTAAGGCCAAGAAAAACCCCACGCCATCTCTCTCATCTCCTCACCGATGTCATCAACTAGCACAACCACCGCCTCTAACCCACCGTAGTCGAGCGACCCGTCCATCTCCTTATTCCCCTGGCAAACCACACCTTTCTCCGACCTGCGGCAGCCACCACGTGTTTCCAGATCCACCTTAGCCTCGCAATGCCGACAGCCTCCAAATCCACAGCCACCCTCACCGAGCTCGACTGGCCTAGTCTCCTCTTTGATGGGTAAACATTTGTATATCAGATAATATTCATGGTGGCCAGTTAGTTGTTGGCAGTAGGTATAGTATGTGAGTTAAGTAAATTATAATTTCTTATACAAAGGGGTGTTACTATTGAATAAATACAGGGTCTGCACATTTTATACATTAACTTGGTTCACATATAATTATATGTTTGCAAACTTTCGAAAGGTATGTGTTCGAAAAAAAATGGGTTCTCATTATTTGGTCTGCATGAATTGTAATGAATATCGAGTCTATATAATCAATTTCGGTTGGCCTATATTTAAATCAAAGTTTATCATAGAATTTAGTAGCATCAAGTTTATGTAAAATATTAGTTACGTGCATGAGTACGTATATATTAAAGTGGTTATATTATATATAACTGCTACCATCTATAGGCTGACTTATTAAAAATGCAGATGTTAGTATTTTTATTCTATGGTGAAGTTTCAAAGGTTGTATGAAGTAGTAAGGTGCATATGCATTGGGTCATAGTAACTTTAAAGGCAGTTCTGCATTATTATTTTTAGGCAGAGATATATGTATGCGTTGAATTCATAGGTTAGTGCTTTAATTCTATATATATTTGTATAAATAAATATCTATATTCTGTTAAGTTTTGGAGTCTGCATGTATATTGGTAAATATGAAGTATGAGTTTATTTCTTAGTTACAAATTGTTGTTCGTATATATATGCTATAAATAAAACGTATGTTATAAAAGATTTCAGTAATATAAAGCTGTATGTATTACTAACGGTTGATATTCGGAAAATTTTATGTATAGATAAGTTTAGTCTGTATATAGGTTGGTTAGTTGGTTATATATTAATTGTTTTGTTTCATACATACAATCTTCTTCAGCTTACATATTGTTATTTTATATGGGCTATATTCATTTGAGTAGCATGTGTAGGTGTATCTACTCGTATATATGTTTAAGGGTTGTTTATTTATGTGGGTCTGCATATTTAACTTATGCATTTTCATGTAGGGATAAGTTGATTAGTTATATATGATGCGCATATTTTTAAATGTGTATAGTATTTCAACATATAGTTGACTTTAACATATGAGTTAAATTTAAACAATTTTTTTTTTTGAAATACGTGTATATTTGATTTAATATGTGTTGAAATTTAAGTTTATGTAAATAGTGATACATAGTTATACACATAAGTTTATTTAAACTATCCATCCTTATCAAAATCCGGTTCTGATTCGTTTTCATAAATCCCTATCTTTCAGCTTTGCCCGTCAAATCCACTTCCAGCTTACTTCGCTATGAAATTGTTGTTTGGGTTAGTTTGATGGTCTAGATCGTGATCCAATTCGTATCTTGTCGAGTCGTCAAAATCTCTAACCTTGAAAGGTGAGTAATCACTCATGATTAACGTTCTTTTATTTATTGAATTTGATTTCAATTGAAACGACAATTGACATATGAGTCTGTAGTTATTTAAATTGTCATATATGCTATTATCTGTAATTATTCACTTATGGAATATGACACAATGTCCTATTGTTTACATTTATTTTGATGATATATGCCTGTTGTTATTATTATTTTCATATCTGTTATCACTCTGCAAGTTCCCTATTAGCATAGAAATCACTATGGGTTGAAATGATACATACACGAACGGACTTTAGAGTAGGAGAAAATCGTTATGGGTTGAAATGATAAACCCAAGCGATTTTCATTTAAAATGAATTTGGGATTACGGGTTGAAATGATATCCACCCGTATATATATTTAGTGTACGGATTGAAATGATAAATATCCGTAGCACTAGACTATATGATAGGAAATATATACAGACACCGTTGGTCCATATAAATATTTTGAAAATGATTTCTATAAATTTTGGAAAGAAATACATGGTTTAATAAATTTGATTCTTAAGGTATTATATAAATGAAATTTGTATATATAGATTTAGTAGTAATATTTGATTTAAATTAGATTGACTTAATACATATAATACGGTTAAGTATTTATCTAAATCTATATTTCAAATAGATTCTCTTGTAATAAATTGAATAATTAAGATTGGGAGATAAATTTGGGTTTATTAAAATGGTATTTAAATAAGGATTTATTTAATTAAATCGATTTGAAATTTTTGAATGGGAAATTTAAAAGGTATGATTTTATAACTGGATTTCTGATTTAAGTGATTCAATGAATATTTCACGTTTAAATAAATTAAAGAAAGTGTTGAGTAAAATGTAATTTAAGGTTACTTAAATGATATTGAATCAATGAGCAGTATTTCAAGACTAATAATAATAAGGTTAAATCCAGATCTATATGAAACAGTTATATCGAACATTAAATATTAAAGCCTTGAACTATATTGGAATTTAAATGGTTTATGTTGAGATTCGGATCTGTGTTTGAAAACAACGTAGTTGAATTTGTTATTTAGCAACTAAATTGAATTAAAGTGAAATTTAGGTTGAACCAAATTTGAGTTTATCATTTAGAAAACTAAATTGAATAAAAATTTAGTTGAAACGTTGAATACTTAAAGTTTTGAAATATATTGGAATATATAGGGGTATTTTGTGATTACAAATCCGAATTTGAGATCGATAAAATTTAAGTGGTTATTTAGGAATTGAGTGAATTTAAATTGATAAATTGAGATTGAATTTAAATTTGAATGGGAAGGTCGGGTTGTTGTTGAAACGATTTGGTAAGTTAGGGAAATTGAAAATACTTTACTTTATAAATTATTTAATATATATAAATACCATTTTGGGAAATATAGAGATATTTGAAGAGAAAATAATATTTTGGTTTGAAGTATAAATAATTTGGAATGACCACGGTGTTATAGTGTATATTTCTATATTGTAGATAGTTCTATGGACCCTTAGAGGATGGTTATCCCAAACATCCTCTAAGTTAATCGTATTTCAGTTGATACTTCACTTGAGTTAGATTTATAAATATAAGAATGTTAATCCTGACTCGAGTGTTTTGTGTTTCACTTTACGCTCGGGTCAGACTGAGTGATACAGCATTTGAGACTCAACTTCGAAGTTGGAGTTTAGCTTGATGATCCAGCTATCTATTCTTTCAGTTTTTCCAGTTGATTGGTTCAGAGAAGTCATCTACTCGTACTGGAAACTTCACTGCATCTGAGAGTTCTGCTGTATTTTATTTCTAACTCTGATATGTATATTGTAGCTTCATGAACTACTATTCTTTATCTATTCCGCTGCATTATTTACTCTGTCTGTGATCTGTGATTGATGTATTTACTGTAAATGATATGTTTTGCCAAATTTAAATTAACAATGCGGTATTTTGAATTATTCAAGTCGGACATGTACGGTTTTATTATCGATTTGAATGGTCCAAAATAGCGGGTCGTTACATTAATATTGTAAATTTTGAATTATTCTATAATAAATTAATGTAGGAAGTTGTTTAAAGGATTCTAAAGTTACCAAGTAATCCAAACTGACATAAATTGCAATTAGTTAAAGTTGAATTGTAAAACTGATTCAATTAACCTATTATTAATTTATTTATTTGGAATATAAAATGTAATGATAGAGTTAATTGAAAATTTAAGGTAGTTTAATTTGTATGTTATTTAGGATTAAGTCAAGATGGGTAGATATTAGAAGGTATATACTTAGCTCATTCAATTAATGTAATTTAATGTACATTTACGTGAAATATAATACCATGTTTAATAGATTGCTAAATTGAATATATTAAAGGAAAAAAAAACCTTAATTAACATGGTGGATAAATTTATTGAATTGGAATCTTAATCAAATGCAACATTCATTGTTATTTGTAGCTTATAGGTGGAGTTTTTATAAATAAGATTTGGAGTCTATGTTATGATTTCAAAATTTAGTTGATTTTGAAATAAGGTAAACATTTGAACTTATGAATCTATCAACTAAAAATTTATTTGTTAAACCATTGTAATTGGTTGAGAAAAAATAAAGAGGTATAATTAGTTTAAGTGTAAATGAAAGTATGTATAGGAAAATGAATTATTTGCAGGAGAAATATTTGGTAAAAAGGGTGGAACTAAGGAAAGAAGTAAATATTTATAATTTATAATGAAGCATATGTTGAAAAGGAAATTAAACCATAGGAATTTAAGCTAAGTATTATCGGTTGATATAAAATGACGAATAAATTTGAAGTAATGTAAATGGTTATACTAGGATAAGAAGAGAATATAGGGAAACAAGGGTAAGTTGTGAATTTATTTAAATGAATTAATATTATTAGATAGTAAATTGAATTAGATCAATGTCCTGTATGGTTTAGTAAAGAAAGCTTTTAAAGGAAAACCTTTAATTTATAAATGAAAATCAATGCATTAAATTAGGTGTAACTGAATGTATGCAAATAATTTTGCAAGAATAAGTTAATAAACAATTTATTTGCACATACCCGATTTAAATTGGAATAACAGAAAGGACAAGAACTTGATTTGCCTAGGCATTTATATTTATAAACTATAACTAAATAGAAAGTTTGGTAGTAAATAGGATATAAGAAGACAAAGGCAACTAGTAAATTAATAAATGAATTCATAATAATAAGTAGTAATTAATGCATATATATTTGGCATTAGTGATAATTACAAAACTTTACCCATTTATCTAATTTATTTAATTAAATCTAAATCTATGACAACATTGGTGTAATGATGGTTGTAAGTGAATTTGAATGTAAAAGGGTAACAATTATTTAGGTTAACCATTTTGAGTATGTTAAGTTAAGAATGGCAATCGATGGAAATAAATCTAAATTAATTATTTTGTTTTGGTTAATGTGTTCTAGTTAATAAAGGGGAGTTTATAAGAAATGAAGCATGCACTAATGACATGTGTTATAATTCAAATGTTATTTATACCCATATAATGTCTATTTACTGAATAGAAAGATTTTAAATCAATAAGCGAATTTATTGAGGTTCCAATTTATAATTTATAACATTTAATGTAGACTCAATTACAATTAATTGACTTAAATCGTGCAGTTAGCGTAGATTTGTTTTGTAATTGGAGTAGTTAATCCTATAAGATGAAGTTAATGCTAATTCTATTTATAATTGGACCATTTGTTGATATAGATTATAGAAAGCAAGATGTATAAATTTATAATTGGACCATTTGTTGATATAGATTATAGAAAGCAAGATGTATAAATTTAATTAAAGTATCAACATTCAACAATTGTAATTATTGAAAATTTAAAATGGAATTTGAGGATAATAAGGTGAAACCATGAACAAATGTTAATGCATCCTTATTACTAGTAAAAGATGAGTATATAAAAGTTTGAAAATCAAAAATAGGTTTTTGAAAACTTAATTTATAATTTCTAAATATAAGGAAGTGGAGAAATTAACACTGCAATGGATAGACTTATCAGCTTTTAATTTACATCTAAATTTGTTTAGATCAATTTGGAAATTAATAAAATTGTGGATATATTTTGAAACGTAAACGAAACGTCTAGATTTACATTTGTAAATACGTTTAAAATAAAATGTAAATGATAAGGAATTTATTTATTTCCTAAATCCGTAACGTGTGTAATTAATATTATTTATCTTTTGGGACCACTTCCGTTTGCACGTTAAAATTCATGCACACCTATTCTTTTGCGATCTATCTATAAATAGACGATCAAAAACCCTAGCCTCCATCTTGTATCATTTGTCTGTACGTTCTTTTCTTCAACTCCTTCTCCTCCTCAAATGGATGCAAACCTAGATCTATTTCTATTCAAATTTCAAATGAAAATTCAAACATCTCAGAAAAATTCCAAAAAAAAAATATGTTGTAGATTTCATCCATACGAATCTACGCACAGTCTCTGTTTTCGAAATCGATACTCGAGTCAGCGGCAAATCGCGGTCAAAATCAGGAAATTCGAAACCTAAGTCAATTTGGGCGTTTTGATTTGGAGCAACTATTTGCAAATTGGTTTCTGGGTATTAGAGAGCTCGGCTAGGGAAGTCGTAATGGTGGAGGCGCGTCACCATCTGGTGGCCTGGGTCGGTCTAAAGGCATGGTCAAAGATGGGGAGGATGTGCGTTGAAATGGGTTCATTCCCTGGACGAGCATACGTGAGTTGAGAAGAAGCTTTATGACGTAGCAAGCTTTAATTAGGTTGTTGTTTAATTTTGTTTTATTTAATTTTGTTTCAACTCACAAAAAATTGAATAACTTTCTCATACGACCTCCGATTTACGCGAATTTTTTTTGCTAGGATCGTAATAAATTTAGAGATCTGTTGACGCTTGTTTGGAAAGATTTGGAGACCGTCGAATTTTTGAGTTTAAATTGGATTTAAATCCAATTTAAATTCAAAAGGTGAGTGTATTAACCCACTCACAACTTCTAAAACTTCTTATATCTGTTAAATTAATTTTAGATATGAGTAGAAAATTATTTATGACTGTTTGGCATGTTTTATTCATTATCTCTGTTAAATTGCATTTATTTAATTTAACTGTTAATTTATTTTATTTATTGCATAAATTTGACAGTTAGAATTTATTTATTTTCATATTAACTACCAGTTAAATTTATGTTTATTTTTGCATATAAACTGCCAATTAACAGTTATTAAATTTATTTTGAGTATAAACTGATAATTGATACCATTATTTATCACCTGCTATGTATTGATGATTGTTTGAAATTGGATGATGGCTGTGATAAATGGATGTATGATTTGATGGATGAATGGATGATTAATTTTATTAATTGCAAGTTGCTATGCATTTTTATTTCATTCGGGATTGCGGTTTGAAATGATAAACAACCGCATTTATATTTTAAATTGCGGATTGAAATGATAAACATCCGTACCACTTGACCATAGGGTAGAAAATTTTATACAGGCACCGCGGTATATATATATATATATAAAATTTTGAAATGTTTTTATGGTTTTGTAAAACTACATATATATATATATATGGTTTATGGGATATTGAGTTGGTTATTTATACATATATATATATATATATATAGAAATTTTCGGTTTTTAAGCTTTGTATAAATTTGATTTGAATTATAAAATAAAGTTTGATTTTTAAGATCAAATACGATTAAGCATTTATTAAAATTTAATTTCTGGAGTTTTTATGACTTAAATGAGAATAAGATTTGGAAGATGAATATTAAGTTAAATTGAAATTTAATAAAAATTTAGAATTTTTAAAGGATATGATTTTTATAACTTGATTTTTTTTGTAAAGTGATTTAAATGAATATCAGGTTGATTTAAATGAATATATAATAAATTGAAAGATGATCCAGTTGTATGAAGTTAAAGGTTTTTCTTAAATTATATTGAATTCATTAAGTAAATATTCCAAGTCTAAATAATAAGTAATTGAATTTAATATATATGTGATTGTCAAATGAGTTTGTTTTGAAATGGTGAAATATTTAAAGCTTTGAAACATAAGAATTGAAATGGTATTTGGAAGTTTAAATCGATATTTGAAATTGATTTGTGAAATCTAAAGAAGCTATTTTGTTTTATAAAAGTAGTTAAATATTTAACCATTTAAGAGATGGAAATTTGTTTCAAAGCTATGTTTTTTTCAAGGTAGTATAAGTTGGAAATATTATATTTAAAAGTTTTGATTTCTAAATATTTTACTTTGGAAACCCTATGTTTTTGGAAATAATATATATTGGAAAATAAAATGATATCGTATTGATTTGGGGTTTTAAGAATAAAAATGATATCGTTTTTATATGGGTTTTAAATGGATATTTTATTTTGGTTTTAAAAGTATAATTATTTTTAAATGACCGCGGTGTTATAATAACGATTGGTTGGCAAAGAGACTAGGATCGGATATGGACATACTCTCTGTCGATACCGAAAACCACTTTGACTAACCGTGTACGCGGTGGAGATTCCAGAGTGAAGTAGGTTGGTGGAGGCGTTTCCTGCAAGGTAAATACGTGGACCCGACTCCCGTGAGTTGGCATAAGGTGGCTAAAACAAGAGCGATTCTCGGGCCAATGAGGTCATTCCTCTGATCGGACACTCCTCTTCGATATTATACTTTGACTTTGGAATGATTCAGTGGCCACTTTTACTTTGATTTTTTTTTTGGGGAGTTTGTTTCGAGGTGGGCGGTAGCTGCGGCTACGCGTTTCCATCAGCCCGGATAGCAATTGGTATATCTACCCTGGCATTGCCTAGTTGTGCCGTGTCACCTACCCTAGAGCGCCTTATACGATTTTGGTTTTGTACCATACCTATGTAGTGCCCTCTGACGACGCCCAGTACGGGGGAGATTACGGTACTGTATAGACTATGGGAATATATAAATGTGTTAAGGTGGAAAATGTAAAGCCTTAACGCTATTTAAAAGTAAGTTTATTTTACAATTAGACACTATTATAATAGCGCAATATACTACATAGTAAATAGTTTAACGGATCCTTAGGAGATGTAAATCCCGAGCATCTCTTGAGTTACTGCACTCATATTTATTTCTGTTAATGTAACTCACATAAGATCTTTTAGTTCTGACTCGAGTGTTTTTGTCTTTCCAAATTCGCTCGGGTCAGTCCGAGCGTTTCAGGATTGAAGATTTTATTTCCGGAGGAAGAAGACGAAGATTTTATTATTATTACTATAGATAATATGGTTTCACTACACTCATATTGTTCCGCTGCATTGTTATATGGTATGTGTACTCTGATATGTATTGTATAAATAAATCAAAGGTTTTTGTAAACAGATTTATGAACTGTATATTTGATTATTATATTTTATCCTTCCGCTGTGAGATTATGTTTCTTTCTCTATTTTCTTATTTATCCCATAACAATCCGCCCTTACGTATGGTTTGAATTGGAACATGTGTCTGTTTAAATCATGCAAAAAGGCGGGATGTTACAGGGCGATCCCTATAAAGGACAACACTTCCCTTATGTACTGATTTAATAGGGGAAGCGTTCCAGCTGCGCATGCATGTCGATTAAATGCGGTAAACCCCTCCGGTGGATTATGTGGCCTGTCATTTGGTCTCGGCAATATTACATCATCCATTGAAAACCATGCCTTAAGCATATTCTCCCTAGCATATCTTCAGAAATATTGGACGGAACAGAGTCTGGCGGACTATTGATAAAGGATGCGTCAGGTGCCTCATCCAGGGCCGGATCGATAACTTCGGCCTCGACGTCCGGTATTTTAATTCTGGGAGAAATTATACTCTATGTTTCCAGTGGCTGCGAGCTTGGAGTTTCCATAACTAACTAACTCACGAAAAATCATTGTTAGATGACGAAGAGCCCGTGTGTTCCCCTCGTGTAGAGTGTGTGTTGTGCAGTGCAGTGCATTACTTGAATAAATTTTGCAGAGTTAAAGAAAAATTTGCAAACAGCGAAATAATCGGAATCCAGTTGGAATGACCGTCATCGCTGACCGTCACCACCGTACCATCCTGATGTTGGGGCAGTCAAATGTGCAGTTCTACGATCAAGTCCGATTATGCAAGGCTAAAGCTCGTTGGAGTCAAATGTCCGAATGTGCAAAAGTTCTATGAATCTATCAAACTCCTGCTTGGGATCGATCGCCATAGCTCAAATCAGTGACAAGTCAGAGATCTCCTTTTCATACCGATAAAATTCGAATCGATCGGTTTTCATATCGATCGAATTCGAACCGATGCGTTTCGTATCGATCGGATTTGTATCGATGCGTTTCACATTGCCCCTAGTTCGAATCGGTACATTTCGTGTCGTCCAATTGCGAATCGATACGCTTCGTATCGATCAAGTCAAGCCAACTTCGTATCGATCACAACTCAGAAACTTCGCATCGATAACATTCACAACTATCGAAAATAATAGAGTTCGTGTTGATTGCTTGCTCGTAACCACATATCGATCATTATTCTGACAGTTTTATATTAAATACTTTAAATCGATACGAAGTTCATCCATCCAGAATCGATAAGAACTATGCCAGTCCTCAATCAACGATACATCGATGTAAATCCCACATCCGGTCGTTGATACGAAATCAAGCAATGACCTTTCTTTCTACCAGTATGAAATGGAGGCCGAACAACAATCAACCGATGGCTCTATATCCTTAATCCCTTATTCTTCTACCAACACGAGCGCCGCCATGGCCGCTCTCAACCATACTTTGGCCCAGATTTGGCCTTAGCACTTGCCAAAATTGGCAATCGACAAATGTAAGATGGATCCGAAATTTAATCTCTGTTGCATGGATTTAGTCGTAGCTGATTCATTACCAAGATTAAGGTTGAAATTCGAAGGTTGGAAAGGATGAATCTGATCGATTTGAACGCAGTATGCAGTTTCTCTTTCTTCTCGAGTTCGTGGATCGATGCGAATGCAGGAAATAGGGAAAGCAACAGTAAATAGTAAAAAGTGAAAAATGGCCAAGTCCAAGGGTATTTATATGGGCCGAAGTGAAAGAAAGGGTCGATTCGCCTCCCAGTCCATGTGACCGGCCATAGCAGGTCAACTCGCGGACCGATTCGAACGTTTCATTCGAATCCGTCGGCCTAGGCCTTCATCGATATGAAGTAACCGGTAGGGTCAATCGATACAAAGTGTACGATAAGGACTATTCTGGAGAAATTGTATTTCATCGATTCGCAACCATTGTTCGCATCAATGATTTTGCAACTCCTTCCATGGCCCATCGCTACGAACAACGCTTTTCGAATCCATCGATTCACATCTTCCAAAAATCGGCATTCATCGGCGCATGTTGAGGGTTACCTGTTCGAATCCAGCGACATCAAAGACCATCAATACGAATGTTAACTTCGTATCCATTGAAGCTCATATCCATCGATTCGAAATGCTAAATTCGCATCCATCAATACGAAATCCAATGCAAGAGCGACATTTCAAACTTCTATATCGATTCAAGAGAGGATCGATATGAAGAAGCACCCAAAAACAACCATCAAGCGTTGTTACAACTTGATTTTCGCATCGATTCAGGAGAGGATGGATACGGAATTCAATACAAGAAAACCGACAACGACTCGTAAACGTGCAACATTAACGAGAATCAGATTAACATATAAGCATATATGTCGATCTAATATTCAATTTTCAGTGTTAGTAGCAATCGGATATTCATCTAACTATAATTACAACCTTCAACAAAGAAGCAATAACTGTTCCCAATGAAGACTGCAGCTTTTGAAAGCACGTCATGTTATCACAAGACGTGCTTTGAGCGGCAAATTTTATTCCGCCTTTTGGCAAGGCCGAGATATCAAGGCACTGGTTTAAAACCACGGGTTGTTCATCCTGTATATCAAGCACACACAAGTTCGCTATGGATGTCGATGAATTTTATCCGAATCCGGATCAATCTAAAATCAGAAACACACGACAAGCGAAGCCATAAATGCCAGCATTCCAAATTTCAGGTCAATCCAAGTTCATATGCTCTAGTTATGATCGATTCAAACTGGAGAAAACAGCCTCATTTTCGTATCCATCAGTAAGCCACGGTTCGACTCGATCCGGTTTGCATCCATCACCCACATCGCATCGATCTGTTCCTATTGGTTCGTATCGATCAAGTTGTCATAATTCAAATCAATTATCATCATATCGTGACTACTTCGCATCCATCAACAGCGGCAAGACACTATTTCATATCCATGAAGTGACTACCCTGTTCGTATCCATCCACCTTTGTTAGCTCGTTTCCATCGCAGAGCAGATATTCGTATCCATCAAATACTTAGAATTTGCCACCATTAAGTTCGAATCCATCAAAGCAACGGCTCTTCATATCCATCAGATGCCCGATATTCGTATCCATCAGATAGCCACTATTCGTATCCATCAGATAGTTACATTATGCTTAGAGACCTCTGTTCGAATCCATGGATAATTACTTGTCCGTATCTATCGAGTCAAACAGGCCAGAGATGACGCGTTAGTTATGGATGCGAACACGGCGAAATACTCGGGGTGACTCGATCAAATCGGAGTAAAAGGTGGATCGACACGAAGGACGCGACCATGTCAACTTGCTCACACGTGCCATCATCGAGTCGGATTGATCGATTCGAATTTATCGATTTGAAGGAAGCGCTACAGTCAAAGATCCCAATTCGTATCGACCATAACTCGAGATCCACCAATCCAAATGCTATGAAATTTTCACAGAAGATTACGTACAAGCTAAAAAATGTTCTCGCCAAGTTTCACCTCCATCGAAAGCAATCTTGATCGATATGAAATGAGTTCGTATTGATCACCAAATGGGTCGAAATTCTCCATGATCGATCGCGTGGGTCCCCTCACGTGCCAGAAGAAGTCTCCCGAAGTTTGAACGAAATATCAGCCTCCTACACCTATAAATAGAGCCCCAGAGCCTACAGAAAAAGGATCTTTTGATTCTGAAGCGCCCAGACTCTGCCGGATTGAGATTTGCATCCTACTCTTGCTGTTGAATTCGAATTCCAAGCTATACTTTACTTTTGTTCGCTGTAATTTCTTGTAAACGTGCAAAGAGATCAATAAAATCCCAAAAACTTCATAGTGGACATAGGCAACACGCCGAACCACTCTAAAATTGCGTGTCTGTGCATTTGTGTTATTGTTTATTGGAGTTTTGTTAGATAATCTTCATTTTTACATTTATATTCTTCACTTTTATCTCTTCAAAAACTTTCGAAGAGTGTTGTGCCCATTTTTGGTACAAATAATATAAACAATTAAATTACACAAAATAAATCGTACGTACGTTTTCCCTCTTTTCGATAGCATTCGCCATCGCTTAGAATCCAAATCAACAATTCGGATAGCAAAGAATAAAAACCAATGAGGCGGTGGACCCGCGGAGGATTGATTTGTATTTGGAATTGAAGGTTTAATAGCCAGGTGAAAATCTTTAGTTTTCTTTTTTAGGAATGAATTATGAAAGAGCGGCTAAAGCAAGCATGATACGATTAGGGTAAGGGAAAAATGGGTGGGCTGGGTTGCAAATCGGAGTGGATATGGGCTCTTTTTAATAATTTAAAAAACAGGTTTGGTTAATGGTTAACCGTTAACTAACCTGATTTGGTCGGTTAACATCGGTCGATTAATCGAAAGTTTGGTTAATTGATTTTTTTTTTGGTTAAAGCGGTTCAGTTAAGGTCGGTTAAGTCAATTAGGTCAGTTAATTCGGTTAACTGCCTACCCCTACCAAGATTATCTAAAGACGCGAGTGGGTATATGAAAATGCAGAAAGTGACTTTGTGGAGTGCTAACCCTAGATCAACAAATCGAATCAAAAGGGTGCGAGTGCAATTGATGGCGATGCCGCCAATACTAGCATATGTAGTCTTTTGCACCAAGGGATAAATCCAATCATAAATTAGTGTCCTAGAGATGACTTTGTGCTAAATGATGCACATAATCAGACAGGTGGTCGGATTTAGATTACCCATTTTTCAAACACCGATATCCTGGGAAAAGATCTGTTGAAAAATCCAAGTCAGTCACTTCAAAATCAACCAAGTCTACATCCTTCATTGAGGCGTTCAAAATCTCAACGAGATCGTCAATAATCGACTCAATCAAGACATCCATTATCTCCAAACAAGTCAAACTCAAAAGCCTCAAAGCTTGGTGCAAATCCTACCATGATGAATAACTCTTCCAGCCCACAAGTGGCGAAACCTTCTACTAATTCCATTTCAGCCAAATGGCCTCTTGAGGGTGAGACTATAATAGCGTGAGGAAAAACCTATAGTGCGGAAAGGCGAATCGGGCTAAAAAGTGGTCGGAGGGAGGAAATAGGGTTCAGATCTAGAGTGCTGGTTGGGTGATATCTAACATGCAAAACCAGCATGAGGGAGAGGCGAGGCTATTTCTCCTACAGAAAATGATATCTCCTATAGGAGGAATAGAAAAGTGAGGTAGTTATTTGGAATAGGAGGAGGATGTAGATTGAGTTCGGCTGACTGAGGAAGGAGGAACGAAAGAATGCAATTAGGTTACTTCAAATGTAGATTTTATAGCCCCGTTCCGGGTTCAAGTTGTCCCAAAAATCGTTAACTAGTAGACCACTATAGGTTTACCGCCAGGTGGTTAAATTCTGGACTGGATTTAGGCATTAATTAAAAATAGATCCAATTAGTGTCAGATAAATAATAATAATCATTTCGCGTCGTTTTCTTAAAGTCGACACGATCCGAAAAATTCCTGTCCACATCATGGCGATGTCAAAGCCTACCGTCTAGTCCCGAACCATGCTCCAATAATTAACAGTAATCCCAACAAAACTGTTGTGACCAACAACAATTCCAAAAACCAAAAAAATACTCAAGCTGCTATTTCCTACGTACCTTACATGGAAATATTCCTTCCAATGGCAGGTGGATAGAATAACAATTCAAACTATATACCCCAATTGAATATCATTTCGTTTTTGTCTATACCTTAAAGGGAGAATATAATAACCTTGATTTTATAAACTGAAAAATAAATGAACTAATTATATGATCCATTAAACTTGTTTCCAAATAATAGAAGCTATTTCATACCAAAACTTTCATTAAAAATCAATCATATATATATATATATATGTTTCAGGGTCTCCAAAAACCCTTGAAACACAAATATGCGAAAAGAAGACTTCTCCAACAACAAAGCACATCCAGCTTCAGTGACCTATTAATTTAAATCTATCATGTGTGTTGTAATGAGGAGGGGGTCAAAACAATGTTTTGGTGACGGAAAAATCTATAAATTGTCCATAACAAGAATTTATACCGATTGGTTTCAATTTAATTATTATGCCTATTAAGATTAGCAATTCTATCCCAATTTTGCATTGCACACACGATTAACCCTTTCCAAGGTACAAAATACTGATAATGTCTTATCAACCACCCAACACTTCTAAACCCATTTTCCACTTAACACTTCTAAATATGAAGCGGGATTTTATAATCATCACAAGATACTTTTAAAAGAGAAACAGACGGATTCTATCATTTAAGACCTCAATCAAGGTAAACCCAATCATTTAAGACCTAATCCTAAGGTGGTTTCCTGACAATGTTGTCAATTATCGATGGGTCCTAGCTACAGAGAACTCTAACCACCCTTTAAGGCTTCCAACATCTAATGTGAGAGATTGTGTCCAAACCACTTAATACCTCGTTAATAAGGGCTAGGCAAACCGCTGACCATTTAACACCTATTTATAGGTAAGCCTTTTTCATTTAATATCTAATCCTATGACTTCGTAACCGTATCACATTCCGGATCTGATGAAATAGGATGAATCGAGGCAATATTTTGTAAATACGTAATTATCTTGAATATATCAACCATTTCTTTATTTTCCGACCGCCTGGAAGGTACAAAAGAAACATCTTATTTTTTCTTCAAAAATTTCTGATCTCTAGCGGACCACTCAGTAGGATTCGAATCCAGATGAAATTCTGACCATCTGTCAAAGAACAAAGAACGAATTGATCTTGTAGGATTCCGAAGAAATTCTTTGATTTCTTTCGGAAGCAGATAAATAATCATCTTCTAATCCTCACTGGTACTACCTAGCTGACATCCCTTAGAATCTCACTAGATTACTTAATACTTCTTTTTAGGAGAGAGGTGAACCCTTAGATTAGTCACTTAATACCTCAAATCTGAAGTGAACACTTGACGCGATATCCACTATCACTCTTAATTATAAATATGGAATCCCATTAGGTTACTTCTTTCGGTAGGGAGGTGGGCCCATTAATCACTTAATACCTAAATAGTGAAGTAAACCCTTTTAAAAGACATCCTTATTTATTGAAATCTCACTAGGTTACTTAATACTACCTTTTATGAGAGAGGCGGACCCTACAACCACTTATTACCTCAAACCTAAAGCGAACCCCTATGGAGATAACTCTCATCGCTCCTAATTCCAAATTTGGACCATTTAATACTTTTCAATTAAGAAAGCAAGCCCAATCTCTCATGTCATCACGAGTGCTAGGATCAGTGATATCTCATAGCAATAGTAAGTGCACTCGACTACTGTTAGCCTCAAAGTGAATTGCAGTATTCCGTCGAGTGACTCTACTGAACTCACTTCTCTAACCTATTAAGTCAAATTAACCATCTTAAATCTTTGCTTATATTATCTTAGGTAGAAGTTGGACTTAACTTACTAATTCCCTTTCTATTTAGGGCAATATGATTTACAATAAATACTTATCTACTCATAAATTTCCTTATTATGCTCATAAATGTAAATTTGTCCATAAAATCCTAACATCATTTCCTAAGACATTTATGTATGAAAACTAATTTCAATTTAGTAATCTTTTATATCTATTGAATTTTTATTAGCCCCATTAATCCACTTGTCCCTACTAATTGTAACTTCTAACTCATTTTCAATAGTCGTTCATTAGTTTGAGTTATAGTTTTTAATTCCCGTATTAAGCAATTGTAACCCCTAACCTAATCCTATCATTATCTCCCATTAATTGGGTTACATTCTTTTATTTCCTATTAATTATGGGAAAATTTTAATTTATTTCCTATTAATAGGAATTACCACATTTCCAGATTCTATCTATTCACCTTCCTAAATATAATAACTAACAAACATTATGCATAAATAATGCATGAATAAACGCCGTTCTCCTCTATTAATGTAATAAGTACGTATAAACTACTTATTCTTATCCAAATATATTTTAGTCGTAAATATGTAAGTGGAATATATTTTCCATATTTAATTTGCTAGAATTAAATTCCTTAGTAATATTTTCTACTATGATTTCCATAAATTTGTTTTAACACATAAGGAAGGATTTACTGCATTTGAAATTAAAAAGAATGGATAATTTCTTTTTATTTGGAATAAAAAGTGTAAACTATGAAGAACAAATCTGCACTTTACACATCACTTTCCTTTTTCTTTTATTCCATGTTAAATTAAGCATCACCTTTTTGAATCAAAAGTGGAAAAAGTAAACAAATTTATAAAAATCAAACGGATGTTCTTCCCATAAATTAAACTATGGAAAATCTACGGCTTAAATCAAATTTAGGCAACAATCAGAAAATCCTACTTTACATACAAGTACATATCTGGAACAAAAATATACAACAAATTCTAAAATCTTTGAGATTGATTTTCAGATCTAGGTGTAAACGTATTTCAAATTAGGCCAAAAACAAGAATATGTAAGCAATATTTTTCTATACTAATTTAAGCCTACAATTAATAAATAAAATTATTTTAGGCATAAAAATGAAACGTATGCCAACGGAATAGATTTAAAAGCATAAACAATATATAAAATTCCCAATCACCTATCAAAGGCGATCCAAATCTCTAGATTTGAAGTAGAAATTTTGGTTCATCTCCAAATTCTTTTTAATACAAGAAATATGTATAAAAGGTATATACATATATTAGAATTACAGATCTAAGAAGAGATTTGGGTTTGGGACAGAAAATAAATAACAATATATATATATATATATTACCTCAAATATGCGGATAGTTGATTCTCTGCTCTTCTACTTTTATTAGATTTCCATTCTTCTCCAATTTGTATGAATTTAAATACAAATATCTTATTTTTATAATTTAGAAAGAAAGTGGAGAAGATGAAATGGTAGAGCTTCGCTACTGCCACAAGAAAAATATGAGAAGAGAAGGGAGAATTAGGCCCGAATTTATAGGCACTAGAATCAACTGCAGTCGTTAAATAAAAATATTATAAATATGGATCATTATGGCTTAGGTTTATTGTGTCCACGGTTACCCTACCGATCGACCGCCTTATTTGCACCAATCGACTGCTATATGTCGATCAGTCGCAGTGAACGGTCGGCTTGTGGGCTAGGGCGAATAATTAATAAACGTTAATTTATCTAATGAATTGTTTTCGTTCCGAATTCGTTTTTCATTCACAACTTCTTCGTTGCAAAGCTCTAAATAAGAAAGTTACTCAAAATTTTGCCATGAACGTAATAGTGCAAGTTTCGTGATCAAATTCCATTGTTTGCACAAATTCCATTTTTGGAGCTAAATTAATAAAATAACTAACTAATTAAACAACTAACGCTAAATTATGGAATGTTACAAAATCCTAATGGATATTTCGTATTACATCATGTATGATTACTAATTTCAAATTAGTAACCCTTTTGTAGCTACCTCATTTTTATCAGTCCCATTAATCCATTTATCTCTATTAACAGTGAACCTTAATTTAATACTATTCATTATTTCTCATCAATTTCCCATTAATTTAGGTTACAATATTTCATTTCCTATTAATAAATTATTAGGAAGTCCTAATTTATTTCCCATTAATATGAATTACTACCTTTTCTAATTCTAACTATTCGCTTTCCTAAATATAATAATAATAATAAAATATTATGCATGAATAAACGTTGTTCTTTTTACTAATGCAATAAACACATATAAATAGCCTAATAAATTACCTTTTCGTAACCAAATATATTATAGTCATAAATATGCAACTAGAGTATGCTTTCCATATTTAATTTGCTGGAATTAAATTACTTAGGAAGATTTTCCGCTGTGATTTCCACAAATTGGTTTAACAAAAAAGAAAACATTGACTCTGTTTGAAATTACAAGGAATGGATAAATTCTTATTCCTTGGTAAATCAAACGTCGCCCTTTTGATTAAAAATTCGAAAAAAAGTAAACAAAATTATAAAAATCAAAAGGATGTTCTCGTCATAAATTAAACTATGAAAAATCTACAACATAGCACAAAATGGGCAATAATAAATAATATTATTTTACACCCATAGATCTGGAATAAAAATATACGACATTCAAATTCTAAAATCTTTGTGATTGATTTTCAATCTAGCGATAAACATGTTTCAACTAGAACAAGAATATGTAGCAATAGTTTTCAACATTAATTTTAGCCTACAATTCACAAATAAAGTTGAATTTAGGCATAAAAAACAAACGTATGCCAACATGATAGATTTAAAATAAAAGACAACATGTATAATTACCCACTCACTTTTTAAAAGTGATCCAAATCTCCAGATCTGAAGTAGAACCTTTGATTCATCTTCAAATCCTTTTTAATCCAAGAAATATGTATAAAAAAGGTATATACGTATATTAGAATTACAGATTTGAGAAAAGATTTGGTATTGGGAGAGAAAATATGTACAAATACACACACACAACATATATATTACTTCAAATACACGTATGGTTGATTCTCTTCTCTTCTCCATTTTATTAGATTCTATTTTTCTCCAATTTGTATGAATTTAGATTTAAATATCTTATTTTAATAATTTTGAAAGAAAGTGAAGAAGAAGAAATGACAATGCTTCATTGCTTTATTCAGAAAAATATGAGAAGAAAATGAAGGGTTAGATCTGTATTTATAGGCGCTAGAATCAAGCAAAACCATTAGATCAAAGCATAATAGATTCAGGCCATTGGGCCAGGGAAAACCCTATCCCCTATCTTAAGAGTGGTCGACCGCCCCCCACATGGGGGTTGACCACCCTAGGTCGACCGCTACATTAAGCAGGTCGACTGCCCCATAATGAAGGTTGACCACCTTAGGTCCACTGCTACACAAAGCTGGTCGACTATGGACACCATTCAATTAATTAAAAACATTTATTTCTTAGATAAATTATTTTCATTTCGAATTCGTTTTCGTCTGTGACTTCTTCATTTGGACTCCGATCGCAAAACTTCAAATAAGTAAGTTGCTCAGAATTTCACCACAAATGCAATGGTGTAAGTTTCATAGTCAAACTCCATTATTTGCACAAACTCTATTTTTGGATCCTAATTAATGAACTAACTAATTGAATAACCAATGCCAAATTATAGGGTGTTACAAATCCCTACGCACTGGTATTTTGGACTTATATCAGCTAGAGGCTAATAGTTGAAGTATAGGGCACTGCCTACATCAATCCCATTTAGTTTTTCTAATCTTTGAGTCAATTCATCCTATCACAATCTATCCAAAAGTGATAAGAGAAATAACGCTTTAGTAAAATTCTGGGTTGATACCCTTTTGTATTTCCTTAAAACACCTTCTTAATAAATGATTTAACCCTTGAAATTATACTTGCAAAAGAAGGAAAATGTATCCCTTTACTATATCCAAAATAATTATGATATGCTATATGCTTTTATAAAGTAATATTGATGAATCTCGAGATCTCTTGGAAGTTATCTCACTACGGAACCGTAGGCCATAAAACCAAAACAATATGAAACCTCTATATCGAAAGACGGGGCAAAGATATAACCGATGAGGGTCTGCACCCCTTTAAATATATTAAAGTCTTGTATTTCCAAAACATAAGGCCATAGGGCCAATAACATAGACTTCGCTATCTACGTATTCAAATAGAAAACTTGGTTTGCATATTAATAAGTCTTAGAAGAATAGAGTCGGTATAGGTAAATCTTGGCATTACCGCCTTAAGGAAATAAGCAGCATCTTTAGGGTCGAAGTCAATATAAGCGGCACTATAGCCATCTTCGAAAACATAGGACATTAAATAAAGGTGGATCATTATCATTGATGTCGATTTAAATAAAAGCGGCATAGTTGCCTATATTGTTGAAGTCAATTTGTATAAATATGGTGCATCATTATTGCTGCTATAAGTCACTTCGAAACCAGTGGAGTTGGCTTCCTTAATGAAAATAAGCGTCATTGATTTCATCATCGTCGACAAGGATAAAAGCGGCATAGTTAAAGTGTTTGAGGGAAACAAGCGATGTCATTTTCTTTGAAGCTCATGTTATCGGTGGTATCTATGCCGACGACGACTCTAACCTTTTCGAATTCATTCCGTAAGAATGGTATCCTATGTATTCATCAAGGTTGGTAACGTATAATAGTGACATCATTGACTTCGGCAACCATAACTTCGAAGTGGCATTGTCATAAATAAATTAAAAACTGCAATTTTGCTATTCAAAATAATACCTTTTCACCAATTCCTTGTAATTATCAAAATACTATTTGATATTGAACTTCCTTACTAGAATCTTTTCCAAAAAATTGCTACAGAGCAAACTTTTCATTTCCAGAATATTTTGCAAACCATACATTCATATTAATATTTTAATATAATAATTAAGCTTTTCTAGCTCAACTAATTCCTATTAAATCATAAACACTTGGGAAAAATCCACAAAAATCATAATAAATCCATTTTATTATATTCTTTAACATATAAAAATTTCGGGACCAAAACATAATCAATTTAAATAATTAAACCCAAAATGTCTCATTTTCCAACTTTGAGAATTCACCAATTATTCTCATTAAACCAGAAAATTATGAAATTAAAAACCCACTTTCAAAATAATGTTGCTAACATCACATAAAAATTTCAAATCACTTGGGTACCATATGATAGGTTTTCTAACTCAGAGATATCACTTAATTTCTTAAATAAATTCCATAAACTTACCAATAAGCATATAATTATTCAAACTATCATAATATGGAATAATATAAGCAAAAAATTGGATTTATACCTAAAACCGAAAATAACATTTAAAACATGAAATTTGTATTTATTTGATTCCCCTAAGATTTGATCCTCATTCCCTAGCTTTACTTCCTTTGAAACCCTTGTTAATGGTCAGCCTATCTCTTACCTTTTGTTTGCGTAATTGAAAATGATGGAGAAATGAGAATAGGAAGGTTTAAGTTAAGGAAATATACTCTTTTCCTATTTTGCCTTCCTTTATACCCTCATTCATAGTAATGTTTTAATTAATTCCATTAGTTCACTAATTATGCTCGACCCATATTAATTATCAAATCTCAATCATTTTTCCATTTATATTATTTTATTTAGTTCATCTAATTAAATATACTAAATAATCTTAATTAAAAACAGGATTGTTGGCTCCTTAGAATTTCGTCCTCAAAACGATAAGGTACGCACATCAAACTCATAAGCAAACATGTAAAATATATCATCAAACATATCATGACAAGTGTCCCTAATCCTGGTGTCCTTTATCTCCCAAGTATAGTATCTCTCATCGCCATTCCACTAGACTTTTACTATTCTGACTGTTTTGTTTCTTAGCCTTTTCTCATCCTTAGCCACCATACAAACTAATTATAATGTTTGGTTCCATTACTATGTCTTTCAATGTCGCTGGAGTTATAGTTGGCTCTATATCTCAGACAAACTTCCTCAGATGAGAAATATGAAAAACATTGTGCACTCATACCATTCTACCTGGTAGCTCTATCCTGTAAATGAGTTTTTCGATCCTTTCGGTGATAGGAAATGGCCCAACAAATCTAGGTGCCAATTTTCCTGATTTGCCAAATCTTACTATACCCTTCATCAGTGATATTTTGATGAAAACATGATTTCCAACTAAAAACTCTAAGTCCTTCCATCTCTTATCAACATAAATTTTCTACTTGGATTGAGCTTCCTTCATTCTATCCCGAATCAATTCAATCTTTTCTGCGGCTTTTCTTACCATATCCGGATCAAAAACTAATCTATCACCGGTCTCTAACCAACATACAGTTAATCTACAGAAAATTCCATATAAAGCTTCAAAAGTCATCATTCCCATATAGTATGATAACTATTATTATAGGAAAACACAATCAAGTGCAAATGGTCTTCCCATGACCCAGCAAAGTCTAGTACACAAGCTCTTAACAAATCTTCGATTATCTTATTGACTCTCTCTGTATGCCCATCCGGCTGTGGATGATATGAGGTACTCATCTTAAGCTTGGTAATTAGTATTTAACATAGACTCTTCCAGAATTTTCTAGTAAAATAAAGAATTTCTTTCACCGACTATACTTCTAGAAATCTCTTGCAGGCTAACAATATTCATCATAAACAACTTAGCCAATATAGGTGCCGTCAAGGTTGACTTAACGGGAATGAAATATGCACTCTTTGTTAGTCCATCCTCTGTGACCCATATAGTTTCATTTTCCATGTTTGTTCTTGGAAACCCGTCAATAAAATCCATGGATTTCGAATCCCGTTTCCAAATTGGTATATCCAAAGGCCGAAGCAATCCATTCGGCTTTTGATGCTCGGCTTTTACCTGTTGACAATTTAAACATTATTTTACCCATAATCCTACATCCCATTTAATATCCTCCTAGTAGAAACTCCTTTTCATATCTCGATACATCCTAGTCTCCTTAGGATGAATAGTAAACTTTAATTGATGACATTCCCTAAGAACTTATTTCCCAATGTCACCAACATCCGGAACACACAATTATCCCTTCTTTCTCAACCATCCATTCTAATCAAGATAAAAATCCATTAAATCATCAATCTCGGTTCCATCATCCAATCTTTTAATTATTTCGGCTAGCAGTAGATCATCTCTTTACTTAGTAGTAATTCTTTCGATAAAAACCAGTCGAACTTCCAAACAAGATAACTATGCGGTACTCTGACTAGAACTGGTTGTCGATCTTAACCGCACACAAGTAGTTAGTGCTCCCAAATCTTTCCATTTAGCACTCATAGCTAATACCACATTCTGATTTTCCTGCTAAGTGCATCTGCAAGTTTGTTTCCTTTCCTCGGTGTGTACTCAATTCCAAAATCATAAGCAACTAAAAACTCCATCCATCTCTGTTGTCTCATATTCAACTCCTTCTAAGAGAATAAGTATCTTAATGACTTGTAAATCATATACAACTCAAATAGTTCTCCCAAAAGGTAATGTCTCCACACTTACAAAGAAAATATTACAGGAGCCAACTCTAAGTCATGAGTCAGATATCTAACTTCGTGCGGCCTGAGCTATCGTGAAGCATATGCAATCACCTTACTCCTCTGCATTAGCACAGCTTTTAATCTTATTCCACACGCATATATATACCCCGCCAGATCTTGATTTGCATCTGGAACAACTAATACGGTTGCACTAGTTAATAAATGTTTTAGCTTCTAGAATGCCTCCTCACATTTATCTATTCAAGCATACTTTAAGTCCTTCCTTGTTAGTTTAGTCATCGGCGTTGCTACATGAGAGAAATCCTTGATAACCTTCGGTAGTAGCCAGCTAAACCAAGAATTATATCAGTAACCATCTTGTGTCTTTTCCAGTTATTTCTTCCATCTTAGCTGGATCTACCAACAACCCTTTCTCTGAGACTATATGACTAAGAGACTTCACCTCCTTTTAAAAATGACACCACGAAAACTTCGCTTTTAGCTGATGCTGCGTCAGCTTCTCGAGCAGTATTCTAAGATGAATCTCATGATCTCTTTCATCCTTAGAATATATCAAAATATCATCTATGAATATCAATATAAACCTATCCAAGTGCTATCGAAAAGTATGGTTCACCAAGTCTACATAGAAAGAAGGCACCTTAGACAATCCGAATGGCATTACTAACCACTCGTACGAACCGTATCTTATTCTAGACGATGTTAATGGAATACTATTTTCCCCCACCCTTAGTTAATGGAACCCTGTCGCCTAATCCAATTGGGAGACACTTCAGCTCTACTCAAATGATCGAATAAATCACTAGTCCTCGGCAAAGGATATTGGTTCTTTATCGCCTTTTCATTCAACTTACTATAATCTGTACACAATCTTAACGACCCGTCTGATTTTTTCACAAACAACCTAGCCTCTCCATCAGGGGAACTTCTTGGTTTAATAAAAACCTTTTCCTTCTAAGTCCAACTGCTGCACCTTTAACTCTTTCATCTCGGTAGGTATCATTCGGCTAGGTGGTCTACATATGGGTTCATCTTCTGGTACATTTGAAACTCAATAGCTCGTTTTGACAATAGTCATATAACAGGCTCAAAAATATCTATAAATTCCTTAACTATGAAAACCCAATTCAACTCTCTTCCCCCTCTATCGCACCCAACAAAGCACAAACATCAAAACTTGGATTCTATACCGAGTATACAATTTGGTCACTGCTACTACGGTGTCTTGGTTATATTTTCCTATCATGGCAAAATATCCTAGCATTATACTTATTTAACCAGTCCATACCCAAAATAATCCCAAAGCCTACGAAATCAAACACATGCAAATTGCATGCAAATATATGACCCAATAATGCAAACTCTAATTAGTCAAATCTCATCCCTTGAGTTGTGTATCCTCTTATCAAATTTTCAATCCTTGAGGAAGTAACTAGATATTAAGGCCCTGGTTAATCTTATCTATCAAACAATGATATATAAAAGAATGCCATGCACCAATATCAAATAGTACTCTAATAGGTATTCCATGAATCAAAATCGTACCTCCCAACGCATCATTTCCTTTCTGCTCAGTTGTTGGTCTCGAGATAGCTGGTTCGAAAGCAAATACTTTTTTTTTTTACCTTGGCCACTTCAGGTCATTTTTTCTTGTAATGTCCCACTTGGTCATAGTTAAAGCACTTAATGTTCTTCTTTCCAACGACTTCCTTTCTTTTACCAGTTCGGCACTCATGAGCATATTGTCACACTTGCAACACATACCCTTAGACTTCCCTTTCTTGGAAACTCCACCCTTTTGAGCTCTCATCGTCTAGTAAAACTTTCTCTTCTGATTCTAATCATTTTGACTCTCTGCTGGCTTGTTATTACTGAACAAAGAAAGCATCTCTTCGTCTCTCAAAGCCAACTCCATGATTACATCACATGGATCCTTGAAGTATGGTAAAGTTTCCCTAGCAAGACCAGGTCTTAGTCGATAGATGAACTTCTCATTTCTCATTATTAGTGTGTCACTATAGCATATCCATATCGGGATAGCTCCCTAATTCTGGTTGCACACTCAAGCACCATCATATCAACTTGCACCAATTCTGCAAACATCCACAACAAAGTTGACTTAGTGATCTCAGACATAAATCTTTCTTCAAACCTTATTTTGAATTCATCCCAAGTCGAAGTTTCCTCTGCTACCCCATCGCACTATTCCATTAGTACAACACAGCTTTTTGCAGTTTTATAGATGCCAATCACCTCTTCTATTCATCATTCAAACCAAGATCAGTGAAAAACCTTTCAAAATGAAGCAACCAATTCTCCACTTTAATTGCATCCTCGGTTTCATTAAATGGCTTCCCTCCAAGCCTTACATAATCTCTACTCAGCACAACATAGTTAACAACCAAAACTTCTTGATTAGATCCTTTAGAATTTCCACCAACTAATCTAACAGCAACTTCTACTTACATCATGATGACAAAGAACTGATAGATTGCTCCTATATCAACTGTTGGTGTTCCAACACCTACACTAGCAGCTGTTTGTCAACCAGGCCCTCTAATGTTGGACTTGACATTTCCAGTAGTAGTGGTGCTTCCTCCATTAATATTCAGTCTTCTATTTCTTACTTCCATATCTTACTTCCTCAAATCTACATTCAAAACTTAGTAAGATACGGAAGAACAGTCGAAAAGAGAGATGGTGAATAGAGATAAAGCGGATACCTATACATAACAAATACAAGTATGTTACTATAGCGTTATCCCATACCCCAATCTTATTCTCCGATTCATTTGGATTTTGTTTTCAAAACTCTTTTTAAAGTTCAAATTTTCTTTAGTTTTACTCAAACCTATGCTTTGATACCAAGTTGTAACATCCCATATATTGAGGGCTGAAACTAAGCACTACTAATGTTGTAGTTATCTATAGTATTAATTTTCGATGAGAAAATGCAGCCATATTATTGGTATCCATAATATCAGAAGCACAAGAATATGAAATCATTTTGAACACAATTTCAAAGTAGACTTTCACATTTCATTTATAGATAATATACCATATTTGTTACATAATCCCAAACATTGCCCAGATTCAGATAAAATATAATTATTATAAAATACTCAAATAGCGACATAGGAAGATGCCTCCTTAGTTGATCAAAGTTACTAAATAGATAGATACGTCTACTGTTAATACATTCATACAACAACTAACATAACATAGCAAAAATAATAGTAATAAACAAACTCCTACATAGCTTTCTTTGCCTCCTACACATCTTCAAAAGCTTTATTTTCCAAAAACTACTTAACTTATAAATCCCTTATTCCTGACCTATTCAAATCAAATTTGGAGCACCTGAGAGTTTAAAGGGAACACATAAACTTTGAGTCAGATAGAAAGTCTGGTGTGAATAATAATATGCCATCTTTTACGGATATCTAGTGAGATCAAACTACTGAGAGAAACGGGTTTTCCCCTCATTAATATCCCTTTTTAATATATATCTTTTGCAAATCAAAGTCCTGCAATCAAACTAGTTCTGATAAATTATATAAACAATAATGAGCATGCATGCTACATAGGTAGTCATGATTATTCATCAAATCATTGGACTATCTGCCTTAATTTTCTGTTGTCACAAGGTAACTTCCATCCTAATGGATAATGGGCCTACCAGATATACCAAATTTTCTAACTGACTGTTGGAAGAAAATTGGACGGTCTATCCAAATATAATTATCCTAGTGTCTACCTGACTATTTATCAATCTTAGTTTTTCAAGGCTTAGTATAATTTAAAGATTTTACAAGCCGACCTATAACATATCTTATTTTTATGTATTCCTTTCAGTGTATATACCTTCTTTTAGTCTTACCCTTGACAAAGCCCTACGCACTGGAATTTTGGACATATATCAGCTAGGGGCTAACAGTTGAAGTATATGGCAATACCCTACACCAGTCTCATCTGGTTTTCTAAT
Organism: Allium cepa; assembly: GCA_030765085.1. Taxonomy (NCBI): domain Eukaryota; kingdom Viridiplantae; phylum Streptophyta; class Magnoliopsida; order Asparagales; family Amaryllidaceae; genus Allium; species Allium cepa. The sequence continues at coordinate 1,043,803,247 of CM060937.1, forward strand.
CTCTACATCAATCCATCCTATCACAATCTATCCAAAAGTGATAAGCTAATAATACTTTAGTAAAATTCAGGACTAATACCCTTTTATATTTCCTTGAAAACACTTTCTTAATAAATGATTTAACCCTTGAAATCATACTTTCAAACAAGGAAAATATAGCCCTTTATTATATCTAAAATAATTATGCCATGATATATGCTTTTAAAAAGTAATATTAATGAATCTCATAATCTCTTGGAAGTTATCTCATTTGAAACTATAGGCCATAAAGCCAAAATAATATAAAACCTCTTTATTAAAAAACATGGAAAAGATATAGCCGATGAGGGTCTTCGCCCCTCCAAGTATGTTAAAGTCTTATATGAGTAAAATATAAGACAATAAGGCCGATAATATGGACTTTGCACCGCATAGGGTGTCTACGTCTTCGAATTGAAAACTTGGTTTGCATGTTAATAAGTCTTAAAAGATTAAAGTCGATATAGGTAAATCTTGGCATCGTTGCCTTAAGGAAATAAGTAGCATCATTAGAGTCGAAGTCAATATAAGTGGCACTATAGCCGTCTTCAAAAAAGTAGGACATTGCATAAAGGTGGCATCGTTATCATCGATGTTGATATAAACAAAAGTGGCATAGTTGCCAATATTGTTGAACTCAATTTTTATAAAACATGCATCATTATTATTGCCACTATTAAGTCACTTCGAAACCAGTGGTGTCAGCGTCCTTAATAGAAATAAGCGATATTACTTTCATCGATGTCAACGAGGATAAAAGCGGCATAGTTAAAGTGTTTAAGGAAAACAACCAACATCATTCTCTTTGAAGCTCATGATGTCGATGGTATTTGTGCTGACGTCGACTCCAACCTTCCCGAATTCATTCCATATCATCTATAATGATATCCAATGTATTCATTAAGGTTGGCAACGTATAACATCGCATCATTGACTTCGACAACCATGACTTCAAAGTGGCATTGTCGTAAATAACGTAAAAACTACAATTTTGCTATTCAACGTAATTTCTTTTCACAAATTCCTTGTATTTTTCAAAATACTATTTGATATCAAACTTCTTTATCAAAGTCTTTTCTAGAAAACTGCTACCAAGCAGATTTTTTATTTCCAAAATATTTTGCAATCCATACATTCATATTAATGTATTAATATAATAATTAAGCTTTTCTAGCTCAATTAATTCCTATTAAATCATAAACACCTGGGAAAAACCCCTAAGAATCGTAATAAATCCATTTTATTATATTTTTTAATATATTCAAATTTAGGGATCAAAAACATAATTTAATTATTTTAAATAATTAAACCCGAAATATCTCATTTTCCAAGCTTAGAAAATTCACCAAGCATTCTCATTAAACCAAAAAATTATATAAGTAAAAACCCACTTCCACAATAATTTTTCTAACGTCATATTAAAATTTCAAGTCAGTTGGATACCACATGATAGGTTTTCTTACTCAAACATATTATTCAATTTCATAAACGAATTCCATAAACTCGCCAATAAGTATACAACTATTTGAACTACCATATCATGACATAATATGAGTAAAAAAATTGGATTTATACTTAAAACCAAAAATAAAAATTAAAACATAAGATGCATAGCTGTTATTCACCTTGAATGGCTAAAGAAGGTTTAGATTTGATTCCCCTAAGATTTCATCTTGTTTCCCTAGCTTTACTTCCTTTGAAACCCTTGTTAATGGCCGACCTAACTCTTATCTTTTATTTATGTAAATGAATGTGGGGGAAATGAGAATATGAAGATTTAAGTTAAGGAAATATGCACTTTTCCTATTTTGCCCTCTTCATATCTTTCTTCTTATTAATGTTTTAAATAATTCCATTAATTCATGAACTAGGCTCGAGCCAAACTGATTATTAAATCTCAATCTCTTTCGCATTTTACATTACTTTATTTTATTTATCTAATTAAATATCCTAAATAATGTTAATTAATTAGAATTGTTACAGACTCCCCTCCTTAAAGAATATTTTCCTCGAAATTATGATAAGGTTCACACATATTACTTGTAAGCATTGATGTAAAACATACCATCAAATAGATCAGGATAAGTGTCCGTAATCCTATCCTTTATCTTCTAAGTACAGTTTCTCTCGTCATCACTCCACTGGACTTTTACTAATCTGACTGTCTTGTTTCTTAGCTTTTCTCATCCATAGCTACAATACGAAATGGTTATCTGCTAATTGTCAAGTCCGGTTCCACTACTAAGTCTTCCAATGCAGTCAGAGTTGTAGTAGTCTCTAGATCTCGGACCCACTTCCTCAGATGAGAAATATGAAAAAAATTAGACTTCTGTTAACAGTCCAGTAACACTATCCTATAAGCGAGTTTCCCTATCCTTTTGATGATAGGAAATAGTCCAACGAATCTAGGTACCAATTTTTCTAATTTACCAAGTCTTACTGCACCCTTCATCGATGTTATTTTGATGAAAACATGACCACCGTCTGAGAACTCTAAGTAATTATATCTCTTATCTACAAAACTTTCCTACCAAGGTTGAGCTTCCTTTATTCTATCACAAATCAACTCACTCTTTTCTATGGTTTCTCTTACCATATCTGGACGAAGAACTAATCTTTCTTCGACATCTAACCAACATATAGGCGATTTACACGGCCTTTTATATAAAGCTTCAAAAGGCATCATTCCTATACTCATCTGACAACTATTATTATAGGGAAACTCAACCAAGTGCAAATTGTCTTCCCATGAACCACCAAAGTTAGTACATAAGCTCTCAATAAATCTTCGAGCATCTTATTGACTCTCTCCGTCTGCTTATATGTCTATGGCTGATAAGCAGTACTCATCTCAAGCTTGGTACCTAGTACTTCCTATAGACACTTCTAGAATTTTCTAGTAAATAAAGTATCTCTATCACTGACTATGCTACTAAGATAGATTCCCAGCAGTATAACAATATTCTTCATAAACAAAAAATAGGTGCCATCCTGGTTGACTTAATGGGAATGAAATGTGCACTCTTAGTCAGTCTATCCACTATGACTCATATACTTTCATTTCCCATGTTTGATCTTGGCAATCAGTATGTAAAATCCATGGATATTAAATCCCGTTCTAAACTGGTGTATCTAAAGGTTTAAGAAATCCACTGGGCTTTTCGTGCTCGGCTTCTACCAGCTAACAATTGAGACACTGTTTTACCCATAAGACTACATCCCTTTTCAGGTCCTCCAAGAAGAAACTCCTTTTCTAGCAACCGGTATTGGTAGATTATGGGATTGTTAGTTGTTATTTACTGGATCGATGATGGGCAAAAATATAGATACAAAGTTGACATGCAGTAATAACAGTAGTAGCAATATAAATATAATAGCAGTGCAAATAAATAGAAAAATAAAGCAAGAAGCAAGAAGCAATCACAGCAGAGTTTTTAGACTGGTTCAGACCTCCAGTCCTATGTCCAGTCCCAGACTCCTTCTGGAATTTCAATTACAATAACCCTCACCTAACCCGGAGGAACATGTTTATATAACCCTTGAGCAGCCGAACAAGGACCTGAGCAGCAGAACACGATTTCGCCTCAACATCCATAGAGGACTTCACACGCCTGAGCAGCAGAACAAGACTTCAACAAATACAAAAGATTGTTATGACCTTGTGCGTTCTAATAACATAGATTTGTCACTTGTAGTACACCCTTCCTATAATCTTTTCCTCAAGTATGATGTGTGTAGTTGTGTGTATATGAAGATTAGGAAGTTTCAAATTGCTTGAAGAATATGAAATGAGTACATAAGCAATGAATGTATGAATTCAAAAGAGTAGTTAATTTAGAAAATATGATTCAAGTATAAGCAAGTAAGTGAAGTGATTTGATCTTGAAATTCATGCATATATATAGTAGTTAAGAAGTTGCAACCGCTGGTGAAGAGATCTCTATGAATAGAAATGTTTGCAACTCTTGGGGAAGAAGAAGGCTATTCAAAAAAGAAGTGTCTTTTCACAAAAAATGACTATTGCAGAATTCATTCGACTGAATAATCTGAGTCAGTCGACTGATTATAGAGTGTAAAAACTCTCGGGTTCAGATTCAGTCGACTGACTCAGATCATCAGATTCAGTCGACTGAATGATCTGGTTCAGTCGACTGAATTCTGTTGACAAATAAAAAATTCCTATAGATCATTTGGCTAGTGCACTTGCCTTTTAAACTAGTGACCCGGGTTCGATCCCCGCTCCATGCATTTTTTGAAAACTTGATTTTGGTTAAAATATGCATGCAAGTTAATTTGAATGTGAATAATGATTCTTGAGGAAAGATTTTAACAAAGCACTAGTACAAAGCACTAAACTAGACTCTATATATATACTTGATGACTCTTGTTAAAAAAAAATATAACTATACGAACCATACTTGAGTCGTTGAGTCTGGATATTGGCATAGTCGTAGATTCGTGAATATCATTTACCTATTGTCAGCATTCAAAACCTTATGATCCAACATTCTCCCCCTTTTTGATGATGACAACTCCATTTGCTACGGACGAATCTTCGACAAGCTTTTTTGACTTATCTCTCCCCCTTAATATATTCGTGTAATTGTGCTATAGATTTCTCCCCCTGAATCTATGCTATATATTCCTAAAAATAATTAATCTTTTCACCCCCTTAATATGTGCTTGCATGGTTTATTCCTGCAAATAGTGTTAGAGCAATATCTTTCTCCCCCTTTGTCATGGACAAAAAGGAGAGTTTATATGATGATGTAAATTATATTTCATATAAGTGTTAACATAAAACAATATAAAACAAAATAACTACTATTTATAATGTAAGGTATCAGAAAATAACATTTAAAGCATGCGATACCCAAGGTTCCTATAATTTCCTAATTTTTAGGAAACCATACCCATTTGGGTGTTGTTGAACCTTTATAAATATAATTTTCATTATTAACTACCATATCAAAATAATCATCAATGTATTTTTCTCTATTTTTCCAATGAACAGGAGCCCAAATACTTAGATAATTTTTATTTATATTTCCCATCAATGATTTTGTACTTCTAAAGAAATTATAAACATTATTGGTCATAGCTATATTTGAATTTCTATTAAAATTGGATTTAGACTTTACTCGAAATTTAGTACTATCACTAACATTTTTACTATACATGAAAGCATATCTAGGCTATTTCTACGATCAGTTTTATATCCTAAACCACTTTTATCATTGTGAGCTTTTGAATTTGTAACCAAGGAAGATAAGATATCTTTACCTTTGTTAAAATTTATTATTTTTCTATTTAATATATCAAAATTTGCTTTATAATCACAATCTTCTTTTTGAAAAATATTATTATTTAACTTTTAAAACCTCACATTCTTTAGATAATTCTAAATTCTTTTTAATTAAAGCTTCATTCTCTTTTTTAAGAGACAAAATTAAAGAACTAGAATTGTTTAAAGAATTTTCCAAAAAAGTAAATTTTGCAAAACATTGATTTCCTCTAAAAGATCGTTGTTTTTATCTTCTAACCGCTCATTTTCTTTTTGTAGGAAATCTTTTTATGAAACCAGTTCTTCTAAGGTATTTTCAAAACATTTAGTTTGTTTTACCAAAAAATTATTTTCCTCTTTTAAATTGGAAATTTCTTGCTCACAATCTTTTAACTTTGCTAAAGCAACTGTATTAACTTTATTCAAAGTTTTACAATCTTTTAATAATTCATCATGTGCTAACAGAAGATCTTTATATAAAGAATCTAAACATACCGACCGTGATCTGAGTTTAGCCATAAAGCATTTGTTTGTTTGCTCCTTTGATTTTCTTTATTGCTCTTCCTCTTCTTATTGCCTTGACTAGATCTCTTTGTAGCCATTTATTCTAGGATGTTGTTACGATCTCTAGAATCCCAGGCTCCGATACCAATTGTTAGTTGCTATTTACTGAATCGATGATGGCCAAAAATATAGATACAAAATTGACGTGCAGTAATAACAGTAGTAGCAATATAAATATAATAGCAGCGCAAATAAATAGAAAAATCAAGCAAGAAGCAACCACAACAGAGTTTTTATACTGTTTCGGACCTCCGGTCCTACGTCCAGTCCCAGACTCCTTCTGGAATTTCAACTACAATAACCCTCACCTAATCCAGAGGAACAGGTTTATACAACCCTTGAGCAGCCGAACAAGGACCTGAGAAGTTGAACAGGATTTCGCCTCAACAGCCGAAGAGGACTTCACACGCCTAAGCAGTTGAACAGGACTTCAACAAATACAAAAGATTGTTTTGACCTTGTGCGTTCTAATAACACGGATTTGTCACTTGTAGTACACCCTTCCTATAATATTTTCCTCAAGTATGATGTGTGTAGTTGTGTGTATATGAAGATTACGAAGTTTCAAGTTGCTTGAAGAATATGAAATGAATACGTAAGCAATGAATGTATGAATTCAAGAGAGTAGTTAATTCAAAAAATATGATTCAAGTATAAGAAAGTAAGTGAAGTGATTTGATATTGAAATTCAAGCATATATATAGTAGTTAAGAAGTTGCAACTGCTGGTGAAGAGATCTTTATGAATAGAAATGGTTGCAACTCTTGGGGAAGAAGAAGGCTATTCAAAAAAGAAGTGTCTTTTCACAAAAAATGACTGCTGCAGAATTCGGTCGACTGAATAATCTGAGTCTATCGACTGATTATAGAGTGTAAAACTCTTGGGTTCAGATTCGGTCGACTCACTTAGGTCATTCAGTCGACTGAATTTAAAAAACATTCATATATATGTTAAAATGCACAGATTCAGTCGACTGAATGATCTGGTTCAGTCGACTGAATTCTGTTGATAAACAAAAATTCCTATAGCTCATTTGGTTAGTGCACTTGCCTTCTAAACTAGTGACTCGAGTTTGAGCCCCGCTCCATGCATTTTTTGAAAACTTGATTTGATTAAAATATGCATGCAAGTTTATTTGAATGTGAATGATGATTCTTGAGGAAAGATTTTAACAAAGCACTAAACTAGACTCTATATATATACTTGATGACTCTTGTTAAAAAAATATATAACTATATGAACCATACTTGAGTCGTTGAGCCTGGATGTTGGCATAGTCGTAGATTCGTGAATATCATTTACCTATTGTCGGCATTCAAAACCTTATGATCCAAAAGGGATTTCATTGGACGACCTAACATTTAGGAAATCGAATACCCAGACATTGTTTTGGGCGATGGTTCAATGACTTTGATTCGTTCCTTCGTTGCTACGTACAGATGACCAAATTTGATCGTTTCTTCATGATCAGGTATTGATAACCGGATCATATGTAAACAAAATATTCTCCAGCCCAAATCAATACCCTAAATTCATCCCTAACCACTTTAAATCAGAACCCAAGTTAATCTTAAAATCAATAGAAAAGTTTACAGTAATCAAACCCTACCAAAATATTTATTCTTTTCCACCCTTTAAAATTTCTTCAAATCAAATAAAATCAAAATAGATGAATTCAACAAATTGGACCTAAGAGAAGCAAGCAAACAAAGGGAAGTTCTCGGGTAAAGCAAATAAGAAGAGCTTAGGCTTAAGGTGCGAGGGGACAATTTTAATAAGATTATTAGTGCAATTAAATTTAATCTATTTTATTTGATCTAGGGTGTTAGTAATATAAATAGTAAATTATATACCTGATTTACATCTGTAAACTAAATTAAGGTTAAATTCTATAAATTGCTAAATCTAATTTAATTCTTTACACCCTTTTGTGATCATATTGTGTAATAGTCCCATTTTTTCGACTTTCGAAAGTCGACATCGAGATGTCCACTGTATCGAATGCCGAAAAATCGAATGCCGGAAAAACCGAACCATTAGGGTTTAAGATAATGAAGATAGAAGAAGAAGAAAAGGAAACAATATCAATAACATAATCTCACATTTCGCAGCGGAACAAATATAATAGATAAATGAATATCTTTAAAATAAAAGCACTATATCAGTTTATACATCACATTATCAGATCTTACAACGACTCAATACAAACACTGACAGTTATAGTAACTTGTGTACAATAAAATTTGACTTGCACTAACCCAGACGCAACGGACACTACATAGTATAAGTGGTACGTCTCGCCATCCAGCTTGCCTCCAGATCTCCATAGCAACTTCTTGACTTCACTCTCGAATAACTGATAACCTGACTCTAGGCTGACCGTGTGGAAAATTATGGGCACCCAGAGTTTAGAAAGGAAACAATAAAATCCAGGATAGTCATAGGACTGGTGTGAGATCTTAAAAACAGTTATTTTTCACAAAGAAAATAAAAGGAAATCCGCTGTGCTTTTTGAAAATGAAACTACCATAAGGTCTCTCGCCACACACACAATGCAAACGTAGAATTGGAGGAGATTTCTCCTTATGGTAGTCAAACATGCTTAATACGCAAAACCTTTTTAATATTATCATCAGTGCATAGTGTAGAAAACATTTCGAAAGTATAATATTAATCTTAGCCAGCATACAACCATTATTGTATGCAACTATAGCTACCATGTTCAATAGCATGTTACCGCCACATTCCATGGCAGGTTATACAACTAAAATCGTACAGGGCGTGTATTGTTTCTTTAGGTTTCCAACAAATGGTCAGGCTAAGGAACTTCCTACTGCCACATGGGTACGCCTCTGGAGGGACGTCCCGAGAACCTACCCGGATCTCTGCCAACACAAGGTCAGGTTACCTCTGTAACTAGGTAACTACTACTCGGGTATGCCATCCCCCAGTCCTTTGGGACCTTTATCCGAGGATCCCCAACCACAAAGCAACAACCACAAAAGTATAATAAATTTTGCGGCAACCACATAGGTTAAGTATCTGGGCTCCATACCATGATACCACCCTTTTCCAGAAGGAAATGACATACCCTAAAGGACGCAACCCTCATAACCTTGCCGCATCTTTCCTTTTTCGACCATTTCTGGGGTGTGAGGTCCGATGAGGTATCGTCCATAAAGCTACACTTTTCACAAAGCCATGCTTTGATCAACAAATGATCAGCAACACTTCGTATGTCACATTACCAAATTGGGAATATATCACTAATAACCATCAACTACATAACCTCTGAGAGCTCATACGTCTCAGAGAAGGGTGTTAAGCTAAGAGAATAAATTCTCCGCCACCAATAGAAATGTATTGATAGAGATCGGCTTTATGTCTCAAAGTGTAATGTCAAACACACATCCATACAAGTCCGTTCCAGGATCGAACGGAACCGAAGGCACTTCTAAAGAAGCCCTTGCAAATCCAAATATTCACTAATCACGTCCGGAATCCCCATCACAAAGTGAAATCTCTATACCGAAGCAACTCGGTGCAGAGACATTCGACAGGCAATCCTTTCGCTTTCGAAAATACCTGGTCTTCAACACCATCTTTAAATGCACCTTATTTCGTCGTACCATTATTCGAAATGGGTTTTATGACACAAGGTCCTCTCCCGGCTAATCCGAATAATGAGCGCTTATTTTTAACAATAAGTGTTCATTCAGTTTTCAAACAAATCACAACAATTTCACTTTGATCATTTCAATAAAAGATCCATCAAAATCACAAAGGTTCCATGTGGTTTTCGGATATCCACTTGGAATCCGACCCCCGGTCACATCGAAATTCAAATGCCATTAAAAAGGCCAATATTGATAGTCGGTTATTTAACTACCAATCAACACCCACAACAATTGCCGGATTCAAATAAATTTCCCAAATTATTTATTTTCAAAATATTTCCGCAAGATATATTTCACACTTCAACCATTTGAAAACAAATTTCAAATTACTTTCCACATTTCAATACTTTGAAAACAAATTTGAAATCACTTTGCCTTATGCGGAATACATTTCCAAATATTTATTCATTTCCACTGAAAATCTGCCAAGTTAATATAATTCAAATCACTTATCCAAAATATTCTTGGAACATTTAAAATAAAAACATCTTAAATACTTACTTAAAATATTGGTTATGAAAACATTATACTAATTATCACATATAAGATTTTAAGTACCAACTAATTTTTTTAAAATAAAATTAGTAGATAAGGTATGACTATTTAAATAATCGTTTCCTAAAACAAATATCAATTTTAATCTTTAAAATAATCCTTTCTATAAGTAATTAAATAATTCCATACTTTAAAGATTTGAAACCAGTTAAGAAAATAATTTATCCAAAGTATCCTTACTGAAACCATCCTTAAAAATTTTCAGTTTATATTTATAGGCTACTTCAAAATCATACTCAGCTTTCCATGGAAAATACAATTTTCATTTCAAAATGGTTCATTCAAATCAATTAATAAATCTTTCTTGATTTATTTTAAATTTACATTCCAAATCTATAAATTCCTTTCACACTTTTAAAAAATAAAACAATATTTATTTTTAAAACAAATTTCCTTATCTTTTATAAAATTCCCATTGTGAATTTAAATTCCCAAATATCTACTGATATACGATTTTCAAATCGATTCCCAAATAATAATTATTTTTACCAAATCAATATCAAATTGATTTTCTAATTTATTTTCAAAACACCAAATCAAATTATCCCCCGAAACAAATTCCTTCTTTTAAATTTATTCAATTTTCTAAAATTAATTTACTATAAATTTTCTACTAAATTTCAAAAATTTAATTTTGTTTATTTCCGATATCCTACGATATCAAAAATATATTCGACTAAAGTTTTAGCCTTCAACGATTTCAATCACAATATGATCACACATAGATTTAAATAAATCAACACCAATATTGAAACAAATCCAAATATTTGAGGAATCCAGCTGGATCCCTCCAACCTGTTTTCCCTACATCCACAGACGTTAGCACAACAATTAAATACCAATTTCACTTCGAGGTGGAATATCACGGTATATGAGATTCATAAAATATCATCCGCTATTATGCGGCGCATAGGGTCTCATCCGCTATATAATGCGGGAAATCAATCACCCAATATATACTATATACTACTATATATATAATATCATCCAGTGAATAATTATTATAAATCAATCATCCAAGCATACAGTCAATCAATTTTAAATCTAACTATTCAAAATTTCAATCAGAACAATATTGATTGAGTGAGAAGATCTCACCTTTAACAATGCATGCAATCCATTTCCATTCCCAACTTGTTTTCTTTGCAATTTTGACCTTGTATAAACAATTATAGCTTTTATTAATATTCGAAATAATCGAAAAATTAATTACCAATTAAATAAATTAATTTAACTAATGATTTAGTTTAAACAAGTAATTAACTTTTAAACTAATTTCCCTTTTGAAAATCTTGTAGTAACTAAAGTAATTAAACAAGCTTATTTAACAAACTAACTCCCTTACTCTATTATTTCATAACAACTTGGTAAACTAAAATATGTTTTTGTACATTTGTTTTAGGTTTAGTTTTGAAACCACATGTATATTTATAAAATAACTTATATAAATTTTATAAAAAGTAATTTATATAAACTTTCACATTTTTTTTTAAATTTCTACTCTTCCAAAATTTTATATAAACTTTCTATACATAAATACAAAATTAAACTCTGTAAATTTAAAACCGGGCAGCAAACACATTTTTAAAATCCACTGCTTTCAAATTTTAACTTCAGTAATTGTCAACCTATTTGCATATATAATTTTTTTCTATTTTATATATGTACATATATTTCCAAATTTGTTAAACTTAAAATTTATTAAAAAAAATACTTACTGCCTGATTTGCGACTTCCTCCACGATGCTACGAATCACGCGGCACTGCCAACATCAACTTCTAACTTGAGTTCAAACCCTAGCCCTACTGCTAGCATCGCGCCACCAAGCTCGACTGCCATCGTGACATTGCTCGAGTGTCCCACGTGGCCAGCGCCTCCTTGTCATCACATCGAAGATGCCACTCCCCCAAACCGTGCTCACAAGATTCCAGGATGCGAACGAACGCAAAATCGAACTTTCACGCGACCGATACCCTCAATCGCGAGCTCGCGAATCGCCGCCGATTGACATGACCTCCCATTCGCAGGCGCGAGCGCGCTGGTGCGCATGCGCTTCCCTCTTTTTTCCTCTCCGTCGTTATTTTTTTCCAAGAAGTAGAGGAAAAAGGGAATTAACTGGATTGATTTTCGTTCATTCTATTAAAACAAAAGTAAGCTCGGGTATAATAACGAAAGCATTAGCTTCTGAGGGAAGACAGAGTACTTGATGTCTTTGAAAGAAGGGTATACGATACTTTATCTCTTGATTGACAGATCTGAAATTTAAAGAGAAGGAATGCGTACTTAAGAAGGGAACGAGACATATTACGGCTTGACTTGATTTTAATTTAACTTTGATTTGATTAGATAAAGTTTTTATTTAATTTTCGAAATATCTCGTTCTAGCAACTTAGAATTTTGGTGTCCTATCGTGACGTGCCGCTAGGCGTTTTTATATCGTATGCTCATACAACAATTCCAAATGCTACGAAAATTGAAATTCGATAATAAAACAATATTATGGATCCAACGGAACTGGTTTCGTCAAATTCTGAGACTGTGCCTCGGAATGCTATTTTTAAATACCAATTTAAACAATAAATTTTCAAAACTGAATAAATTATTTCCAAAATCAATTCTGAGGCTTCCATTATCTTCGGTATTATCAATATGAATTTTCTAAGTCTTGAAAAATATTTTTAACAAGCTTAAAACTGAAGATTCAAATTTTTATCCAAACTTCAATAAATTAATTTCAATAATTAAATTACCAAATTCGTAATAAATTTTGAAATCCAAGTTAAACTGACTTCCAAATATTTAAATCAATTAAATATTTCATTTTCAAATGTTCAAAATTCTGGGTCGTCACATCCTTCCCCCTTAAAAGAATTTCGTCCCGAAATTACTAGTTAGGAAGAATGATCCTTAACCCGTTACGATTTTCCCATAACCAAACAATTTTATCTATTTGCCAAAGTAAATCTTTTTATTCGAGACTCATTCACTTCAAATAACTTTCGATAGTTTTCCATAGTTTCCAATCAACATTGTTTACTTCATAATTTAAATTTAAATTTAAATTTAAATTCAAATTTCAAAATTTTCTCACAATTTTCTAACTCCCTAAATTTTCGAAATTTATTGCCAGCGTCTCCTTTGCGTGGCTAGCTCGGTACGACTAGAAAATGGCACCACAGGCCCTCAGATTCAAAAAGAAAATAAAAAGCCAAGTGGCTAGATAAGAAAATCATCAAATTTCATACTAAAATTTAAATACGTACCTTTTTGTCGAGCAATGTAAATTATCTTCAGAATCCCGATTCCAATTTTTCTTTTTCCTGTAACATACCTGTATATTCTACTAACCATAATATTCAATTACAACATTCAAATATTATTTTTTTGCACATTTCTTTACAAAAGTTTGAATACTTACCTCTTATACCATTTTAATTTACTATTGAAGTTATATATTCATTTTCATTCAATCTTGCATTTCCAATTTCATTTGAATTCAATTTACACTTTCAATTTAATTTGGATTCAATTTACCTTCTGAATATTGAATTATATCAATTATCTTTCATTCACAACTGATTCATATCACTATTTTAAATTAGATTCATTTACTAATTCATCACAAATTCCAATTCAATTTATCTCAAAGCATTTTTTTTATTTCTTCCACTTTTATTATCTTTAGTTCACTTCGAACAATTTTACAACTTCATTTGATTTCACATAATTCATATTGGTTTTCAATATTCAGTTTCAATTCCAGTTTTATTCTTTTGTTCATTCCCAACAATTTATTTTGAATTCACTATTTTAGTTTATAACCACTTATATTTAAACTGGATTTCAAATTCCATATAAAATTGTCATTTCTTCAGTTAATTCACTTACTAATTTTATTTCAATATTTCACTTTGTTTAATACAAATCAAATTCAATTCCAGTTTTATTTACTTACAAATTCAAAATGAATTTCCACATTCAATTTCACTTTCATTTAATTGCAATTGTAAATTTATTTATTCATTCACAACATTATTTTCCACCTTAATAGATTTTATTCCAATCATTTAGTCTATAAGACTTCTCAAATTCACCTTTATTCAAATTAACTCATGTTAATTTCAGTTTAAATCTGAATTTTCCAAGTTTTCAAATTTATTATTCCATAACTATTTTTATAAGATTCCAGAGTCTTTTTAACCTTTCAAAAATCATTTTTGAAATCAATTCAAATTTTATTTTGAATTTCCAAATCCAAACCCAAATTTTCCAAACAAATTTAATTTAAAACAATTTGACAGCAATTCCTCTCTTGGAAACTTGAAAATGAATACCGATGATGTCGCGATCATCATCGGAATTATTTTCCAGTGACCGAAAAGAGTTTAGAGCTTTTATCCCTCCAAAAACATTTTTCCAAACCCTTGAAACAATCTTCAAAATCAAAAGGGATTTAAACTTTCCAAATCTCTAAAATTTTCAATTTCTTTTCAAAACATTTCCAAATACTTCTCTGGAATTCCATTTCAAATTAAAAATCATATTTTCAATTAATATTCTCAAATTCCATTTGTATGTGAATTTATTTCTTAATTTTAGAGTTACGATTTCAATTTCCTAATCAAATGATAATAATATTATCACTTCCTAACAACCAAGCAACCATATACTATATAATTTATGGAAAATTATTCTTTTTATATACAAAATAGTTTTGGGTAAAATTATTTCATTTACCCTACTTTAAAACAATATCGTGTTGAATTATTCTGTACGAGCGTTTAGAGTTCCCTATCGATAGAGTTGTACATACTATATCGACCAGAATCCATATACCACTCAACAACCCAATCATCACAATATAAAACAATTTTTTATATTCACTAATAAATACGCGCTCATATTTATTATTACACTCAAACTCATTCTACAGTGCAGTTGACTCTATCTCTAATGAGTAACACCCAACAGAGCCAAGGTTGTTGCTTAACCAAATGCTTTGATACCACTTGTAATAGTCCCATTTTTTCGACTTTTGAAAGTCGACATCGATACGTCCACTATATCGAATGCCGAACAATCGAATGCGGGAAAAACCGAACCATTAGAGTTTAAGTAAAAGAAGATAGAAGAAGAAGAAAAGGAAACAATATCAATAACAGAATCTCACATTTTGCAGTGGAACAAATATAATAGATAAATGAATATCTTTAAAATAAAAGCACTATATCAGTTTATACATCACATTATCAGAGCTTACAATGACTCAATACGAACACCGGTAGTTACAGTAGCTTGTGTACAATAAAATTTGACTTGCGCTAACCCAGACGCAACAGACACTACATAGTATAAGTGATACGTCTCGCCATCCAGCTTGCCTCCAGATCTCCATTGCAACTTCTTTACTTCGCTCCCGAATAACTGATAACCTGACTCTAGGCTGCCCGTGTGGAAAATTATGGGCACCTACAGTTTAGAAAGGGAACAATAAACTCCAGGTCAGTCATGGGACTGGTGTGAGACCTTAAAAACGGTTATTTTTCACAAAGAAAATAAAAAGAAATCCGCTATGCTTTTTGAAAATGAAACTACCATAAGGCCTCCCGCCACACACAATGCAAACGTAGAATTGGAGGAGATTTCTCCTTATGATAGTCAAACATGCTTAATACGTAAAATATTTTTAATATTATCATTAATGCATAGTGTAGAAAACATTTCGAAAGTAAAATATTGATCTTAGCCAGCTATTACAACCATTATTGTATGCCTACTATAGCTACCATGTTCAATAGCAGGTTACCGCCACATTCCATTGCAGATTATACAATTAAAATCGTACAGGGCGCGTATTATTTCTTTGGCTTTCCAACAAATGGTCAGACTAAGGAACTTCCTACTGCCACATGGGTATGCCTCTGGAGGGACGTCCCGAGAACCTACCCGGATCTCTGCCAACACAAGGCCGGGTTACCTCTGTAACTAGATAAATACTACTCGCGTATGCCATCCCGTGGTCCTTTGGGACCTATATCCGAGGATTCTCAACCACAAAGTATAATAAATTTTGCGGCAACAATATAGGTTAAGTATCTGGGTTCCATACCATGATACCACCCTTTTCCAGAAGGAAATGACATACCCTAAAGGACGCAACCCTCATAACCTTGCCGCATCTTTCCTGTTTCGACCATTTTTAGGGTGTGAGGTCCGATGAGGTCTCGTCCATAAAGCTACACTTTTCACAAAGTCATGCTTTGATCAACAAATGATCAGCAACACTTCGTATGTCACATTACCAAATTGGGAATATATCACTAATAATATCAACTACATAACCTCTGAGCTCGTACGTCTCAGAGAAGGGTGTTAAGCTAAGAGAATAAATTATCCGCCACCAACCGAAATGTATTTGATAGAGATCAGCTTTATATCTCAAAGTGTAATGTCAAACACACATCCGTACAAGTCCGCTCCGGGATCGAACGGAACCAAAGGAACTTCTAAAGAAGCCCTTGCAAATCGGAATATTCACTAATCACGTTTGGAATCCCCATCACAAAGTGTGATAAAATCTCTATACCGAAGCAACTCGGTGCAGAGACATTCGACAGGTAATCCTTTCGCTTTCGAAAATACCCGTTCTTCAACACCATTTTCAAATGCATCCCATTTCGTCGTATCATTATTCGGAATGGGCTTTATGACACAAGGTCCTCTCCCGGCTAATCCGAATAGTGAGCGCTTATTTTTAAAAATAAGTGTTCATTCAGTTTTCAAACAAATCACAACAATTTCACTTTGATCTTTTAAATAAAAGATCCATCACAATCACAAAGGTTCGTTGTGGTTTTCGGATATCCACTTGGAATCCGACCCCCGGTCGCATCGAAATTCATATGCCATTAAAAAGGCCAATATTGATAGTCGGTTATTTAACTACCAATCAACACCGACAACAATTGCCGGATTTAAATAAATTTCCTAAATTATTTATTTTCAAAATATTTCCGTAAGATATATTTCACACTTCAACCATTTGAAAACATATTTCAAATTACTTTCCACATTTCAATACTCTGAAAAAAAAATTCAAATCACTTTTCCATATGTGGAATACATTTCCAAATATTTATTCATTTCCATTGGAAATCTGCCGAGTTAAAATAATTCAAATCACTTATCCAAAATATTCCTGGAACATTTAAAATAAAACCATCTTAAATACTTACTTAAAATATTGGTTATGAAAGCATTATACAAATTATCACATATAAGATTTTAAGTCCCAACTAATTTTTTAAAATAAAATTAGTATATAAGGTATGACTATTTAAATAATCGTTTCCTAAAACAAATACCATTTTAATCTTTAAAATAATCCCTTCTATAAGTAATTAAATAATTCCATACTTTAAAGATGTGAAACCAGTTAAAAAAATAATTTATCCAAAGTATCTTTTCTAAAACCATCCTTAAAAATTTTCGGTTTATATTTATAGGCTACTTCGAAATCATACTCAGCTTTCCAGGGAAAATACATTTTTCATTTCAAAATGGTTCATTCAAATCAATTAATAAATCTTTCTTGATTTATTTTAAATTTACGTTCCGAATCTGTAAATTCCTTTCACACTTTTAAAAATAAAAAAATATTTATTTTTAAAATATTTTTTTCTATCTTTTATAAAATTCCCATTGTGAATTTAAATTCCCAAATATCCACTGATATACGATTTTCAAATCGACTCCCAAATAATTATTATTTTTACCAAATCAGTATTAAATTGATTTTCTAATTTATTTTCAAAACACCAAATCAAATTATCTTCTGAAACAAATTCGTTCTTTTAAATTTATTCAATTTTATAAAATTAATTTACTATAAATTATCTACTAAATTTCAAAAATCTAATTTTGTCTAAATCTGATATCCTACGATATCAAAAATATATTCGGCTAAATTTTTAGCCTTCAACGATTTCAATCACAATATGATCACACATAGATTTAAATAAATCAACACCAATATTGAAACAAATCCAAATATTTGAGGAATCTAGTTGGATCCCTCCATCCTGTTTTCCCTGCATCCACAGACGTTAGCACAACAATTAAATACCAATTCCACTTCGAGGTGGAATATCGCAGTATATGGGATTTATAAAATATCATCCGCTGTTATGCGGTGCATAGGGTCTCATCCGCTATATTATGTGGCAAATCAATCACCCAATATATACTATATACTACTATATATATGATATCATCTAGTGAATAATTATTATAAATCAATCATCAAAGCACACAATCAATCAATTTTAAATCTAACTATTCAAACATTCAATCAGAACAATATCGATTGAGTGAGAAGATCTCACCTTTAACAATGCATGCAATCCATTTCCATTTCCAACTTGTTTTCTTTGCAATTTTTGAGCTTGTATAAACAATTATAGTTTTTATTAATATTTGAAATAATCGAACAATTTATTAACAATTAAATAAATTTAATTTAACTAATGATTTAGTTTAAACAAGTAATTAAATTTTAAACTAATTTCTCTTTTGAAAATGTTTTAGTAACTAAAGTAATTAAACAAGCTTATTTAACAAACTAATTCCCTTACTCTATTATTTCATAATAACTTAGTAAACTAAAATATGTATTTGTATATTTGTTTTAGGTTTAGTTTTGAAACCACATGTATATTTATAAAATAACTTATATAGATTTCATAAAAAGTAATTTATATAAACTTTCACAGTTTTTTTTAAATTTCTACTCTTCCAAAATTTTATATAAACTTTTTATACATAAATATAAAATTAAACTCTATAAATTTAAAATTGGGCAGAAAACACATTTTTAAAATCCACTGCTTTCAAATTTTAACTTCAGTAATTATCAATCTATTTGCATAAATAAATTTTTTCTGTTTTATATGCACATATATTTCCAAATTTGTTAAACTTAAAATTTATTAAAAAAAATACTTACTACCTGATTCGCGACTGCCTCCACGATGCTATGAATCACGCGGCACTCCCAACATCGCCTTCGAGCTCGAGTTCAAACCCTAGCCCTACTGCTAGCATCGCGCCACCGAGCTCGACTGCCATCGTGACATTGCTCGAGTGTCCCACGTGGCCAGCGCCTCCTTGTCATCACATCGAAGTTGCGAATCCCCCAAACCGTGCTCATGAGATTCCAGGATGCGAACGAACGTAAAACCTAACTTTCACGCGACCGATATCCTCAATCGCGAGCTCGTGAATCACCGCCGATTGACACGACCTCCCATTCGCACGCGCGAGTGCGCGTGTGCGCTTCCCCTTTTTTTTTTTTCTCCGTCGCCTTTTTTTCCGAGAAGTAGAGGAAAAAGGAAATTAACTGGATTGATTTTCGTTCATTCTATTAAAACAAAAGTAAGCTCGGGTTTAATAATGAAAGCATTAGCTTAAGAGGGAAGATAGAGTACGTGATGTCTTTGAAAGGAGGTATACGATACTTTATCTCGTGATTGACAGATCTGAAATTTGAAGAGAAGGAATACGTGCTTGAGAAGGGAACGATACATATTACGGCTTCAACTGATTTTAATTTAACTTTGATTTGATTAGATAAAGTTTTTATTTAATTTTCAAAATATCTTGATCTAGCAGCTTAGAATTTTGGTCTCCTATAGTGATGTGCCGCTAGGCGTTTATATATCGTATGCTCACACAACAATTTCAAATGCTACGAAAATTGAAATCCGATAATAAAACAATATTACAGATCCAACGGAACTGGTTTCGTCGAATTCCGAGACTGTGCCTCAGAATGCTATTTTTAAATATCGATTTAAACAATAAAATTTCAAAACTGAATAAATTATTTCCACATTCAATTCTGAGGCTTCCATTATCTTCAGTATTATCAATATGAATTTTCTAAGTCTTGAAAAATATTTTTAACAAGCTTAAAACTGAAGATTCAAATTTTTATCCAACTTCAATAAATTAATTTCAATTACTAAATTACCGAATTAATAGTAAATTTTGAAATCCAAGTTAAACTAACTTCCAAATATTTAAAATCAATTAAATATTTCGTTTTCAAATGTTCAAAATTCTGGGTCGTCGCATATTGTATAACTCTGGTTTGAATTGTAGAAGCTTCATGATTAACTTGTTAGATAAAAATTGAATTTGCCTAAACCTTAAAACCTAGTATTTAATTTGTAATTAAATTATGAAATTTGTTAATTTTACATCATTTATTGTTAAACTTAGGAACCCTAAATTAAAACACCAATGGAGCTGCCAACTGGAGACTAAGACGACGTTAGAAAAATTAGGGTTGATTAAATTGAAATTAAGGTTAACTGAAATAAGTAATTAACTAGAATTATTAACTGCTGTGATTAACAAAATTAATCGATGTTTAAAAATCGAACAACCCTAAAATTTTATATGCAACCTATGACCTAGATACCTTAGCAGTCGACCTGTAGCGGTCAACCTGGGGCAAGTTTGGATTGACCGTTCGACTGTAAAATTCATAGATTGAACCGTAGCCTGAGGTCCGAGTTTATAATTATATATAATTTAGTGAAAACTATAAAAATAGAAAATTGATTATTTGAGCCTATTTCTGAGCTAAGTAGACAACAAGAGACGGTAGGGCCTTAAATCCCCTATCAAGAGATTTATGGGGCCATAAATTCCCCACTGAAGGACTGTATGTCATCACGGTTTAGGTAATAGTTGAATATCCAAATGAGAGATAAAATTTCACTAGGGCAATGTATTTCGCAGACGCTCGATGGATATTCTGTCATGCTGGCGCATAGCACTTATTGAGATACTAGATGAGTGAGCCTGATCCTAATGGGATTCTTGCGTGCATAGTTCTGACACAATGTGGTATAAGTGGATGCTGGTGTAGGATGATAAATGGCTACTAAAGAGACATTTAGCACTATGATTGAGAGATGAACAATGTGTGTATATGATGAGTCCCTTTCCAAGTTTTCGTTTCTAGGTTCTCCTTTGGCAAATAGTAATGACAGGTATTTTTGAATAATTCAAAGGATGTTAGCCGATCGTTGATGCAAGGTTTGACCCGTAGTTCTATCCTTGTAATAGTCTATACAAGTAGTTATGTGATATGCATTAAACAAGAACTCCTAGGTAATGGACCTTAGGAATTCACAGACACTTGTAGTACACCTTATGTCATTTAGAATAGTTTTGAAGTTCACTGCACATGATTATCACATATTAAACTTGTACTCATTCACCAGCCTTTATATTTGACCCACTCCTCTTCGTTTCATTTTTTCCCTACCAGATAGTTTATAAGTTAAATTGGGCATAGTATGTGGAGGAAAGAGCTTCACGTTAGAGTTTCCCATAAGATCTATTATTCTTCGTGTAGTTTTTTTGTTGTATATAATGTTTTAAAACTTGTATTGTAACTTGGAAACAATGTATATGTAAATCAAATATTTTTGAAAGTTCTTTTGCTAAAATGTTTTTTTTTGTATTCATGTTTTAATTCCTTTCGCTGTAAGATATGAAAGTGTAGGATGTCTTAGAACTATATCCATATAATTATGCTATGCAGTGTTTCAAAAACTTAACAGCTTGTATTTTTCGGCATGATTCATGTTGGGAAATGTGGGTTGTTACATGTACTGATAGTTATTAATTTTCAATGGAATTACCCACTCAAGTGTTCTCTGTTGGTTAATATAACTAAGGTCAAAAGATAATTTCGATGTGATGATATTACATAGTTCTTTCAACTAAAGAATACCGTTGAACTTCAATGTGGACACTCCAATTTGATTACAGTTAGTCATGGCATAAAGTCTATCAAACGACTAAAGTTAGTCTAAATTGAAACATTGGAAGTGAAACTGTAATGAATCGAGATTTTTGACCAATGAAAATCAACACTAATACATCCATTGTGTTGCATGCTGAGCAATCGAATGTTGGAAATCCTGATTGTCAGGACAAAGAAGAAGGAAGGAAGAAGAGAAGAAACTTGAAAATAAACAACAAAAAATCTCACAGCGGAATGAGTAATCTATAATGTACAACAAATCTTTATCCTAAGAAAAATGTGATATACATCCACTAATATGAGTATACTAACTTATTTCAGCTTGAACAGTTATAACAACGTGTCCTTACAATTGTTAATAAATACGAATTTGAATGCAATGGAAAAATAACCTTGCACGTTAATATGTTTCTGGACCTCTAACTCATCTCCAGAAGCTCCAAGGTATCCAAACTAGATCTGTAATATGCTTGGTCTGTCTCGAGCATTATATTAGAATAACACTTAAGTCGTCTAGAAAACTAGCATGAGAAAACACACCTCATTGAATTTTAATGTTTATTAAAATCTTTTGAAAATAAGGTATCTCATAAGAAAAAGCCAGAAATAAACATAGATGGGTTATTACCTTACGATAACCAAAACATTTTCTATAAAAAATCCATTCATATTATAATAATGAATAAGGGTCAAAGGAAAATATGAATATAGCTGAAATGCTAGCATCTTACGTTTCAGCATAATTGGGCACAACTAAGTCCGTAAGGCGCTTATTGAAGAATGGATTTCATACACTGATTAGGCTACTGGGGTACCGCCCGTCACGGTGCATCTTTAGATAAAATAACACCAAGGACTTCGCCAGGATCTCCTAATAACGCAGATCTAGCCTACCACTTGACTAGCAGTACCAAATATGATCACCTCTCCGTTAAAGGGCCCTAAGCATACAAATCAGAGATAATATCGACTCTAGATAGGGATGACCATATCCTACTTAGGAGCGACCCATTTAGCCCTGCTATATCTTCCATATTTTTGTCATATCTGATTGATGAGGCTTGAGGCTATGTTTTACCTTTAATGTAGCACTTCTCACTTGGAATGCTAACACTGTCCTCCATGCAACAATGCAATGCCAACATTCGTCCATACGAGTATGTTCTGGGACTGAACAAACCACTTGAGAGCACCATTTTAAATTCCATCATCTTCAAGACATCTTAACTTTGAAACACTTGAGTTGGATCGAAGTGGTTTTTGGATAACATATCTGATCCCGATCTCTTCGAAAAAACATTCGATAATTTCCAGTAAACTCAACTCCAGTTCTTTAGGAAATAAACAGTCAAAGATAAGAGTGGAGATCACCTTCCAACTATTAGCGTACGGTTTTCCTTCTCATTTATCCGAAGATAATGAAATGAGATTCGTACGCACAGTACAGCATCGTCGGAGATGACTGAGCTATATAACTCACGTGTTTCTCTTTGATATTTCCAAAGTTACGTTTGGGTCCATATTTGATAGTTAGTTATTTAACTATCAACAAACATACATTCAAATCGGTGATTTAATTTCCATAGGGAAAACCAACAGAAGTTAAGCACATAGTAATAACCAGCCTCTTAAATAACCGTTTCATTAATAGAAATCATATTTGTAAATTATGTATAAAAATACCTTTACAAAGATATATCCGTAAATTCGTATATTTTTGATATTTGGAAAATATCCTTATAATTATCTCAATAGTATAAATATATTCACAAAACGGAGGAAAATTTCCTTTTTTCACAATTCTAGAACCATTTATTAATTCCTTTATAAATTATAAACCTATTTATAACTATTTTATAACTCTCAAACACCATTTGTAGACATCTCTAAATCATTTCTCAAATCGTTAATAGACTCTTTATAAATCTATAAAACTAATTATAGAACTTCTCTCAAAGGTCAATAAACCCCTTTCTAAAATTATTTTATAAATATATGAAACCATTTATAAAACTCTTTTCACTCTTAACTATCCTTCTTTTTAAGTCTCCAAACCAAGTTATAAAATTCCTCTTATAAAACTCAAGTCTATTTATAAAACTCTATTTATAAATCTCAGAAAACTTTATGAATAAATTCTAACCATTTGCTTCAAAACACTATTATATAATAATAATTTATTAACAGTAAACATTATAAATAAATAATTATTATTAACTTGAAAACATCATAAACTAATAATTAATAATTTCAAAACATTATTAAATAAACTATAATAATTAATCTTTACTATTATTATAAATGAAAATAATTTATTTCCATAACACTATTAATAAATCATTATTATTAATTTCAAACCACATTAATTTTTAAAATAACTAACTTTGCAAAAAATATTAAAATATAGATAAATAACTTTAATACAACAATAAATATAAATAAGTAATCTATAAAAATAGTATTAAGTATAAATAAGAAATTTTTAAAACACTATTAAATATAAATAGATCTTAAAACAATATTAAATATAGATAATCTTAAAAAAGACAGATACAAATGTTGGAGCAAAATAGCAGTTAAATCCTTTAAAACAACCAAAACAAATTTTAGATTTAATATCATTTCCTGTCTCCAAAACCAATTCCAACTCAAATAGTGATTTATAGTATTTTTAAAATACTAATTCGAGGCCAATAGCTACCAACGTTTAACCAATATCGATTATATTTCCTATCACTATAAAGTTTAACTTTTGATATATGACAATGTCATAATCAATAGAGCCGACAATCAGGTCTAATATCCAATAGTTCATATGACAGGAATATAATTGAAATTAAAATCAATAATGGTGAGAAATCCTGTTCGATCCCTCCAACCTATCCCCCTTGCATTATAAACAAATATAACGATATAACATTGGTCATCCGTCGCTAGGCGGGTATATATAAATGATCATCTACTCCAGGACCAGGAATAAACCCAAACCAATTGATAAAAATAGAAAATCATCCAAAACATCCATTCAATTTTTTTTATCGAATATAAAACATTACCGGTAACCAAAAAGGTGAGTTTAACTCACAATTATTCTAGTTGTCGCCGCAGCGTTCGGATTCCGTCCGAATTCGAACGACGTTCGAATTTAGCATAAAATTCAATAAGCTTGGTTCATTACAAAATCAAACCCATTGCAAAGACATCGTCCATATGAGTGCAGTGCAACAAATGTCGGCCGAATCAGACGTCGTACATAGAAGTTATTGCATTTATAAGAAATCAATAATTTAAATTAACTAATTACTTATCATTAACTTAATTACTTATATTACCCACTAATCCTTCTCCTCATAACTCCTTCTCCCTATCCATGAAATATATCACCACACCATGGTCGTGCACATCAAAGCACTAGCATAGAGCCATGCTCCATGATTCATCGATCCATCTTCGTCAACGCATTTCTCTCGACTAACTCGACTAGCCTACGCCCCATCACATCCGACCATCTCCTCTCAATCGCAACCTGTGCCTTCCTCCTTCTGATCACCATCGGGTCTCGCGACCTTTATCGCCTCCAAACTCCCTGAAACTTTGGCGCTAAGGGTTATTCACTCTCCCAAAATCGAATCTGACCACAAAAATGAAAATCGCTAATCAAAACTTCCCAAACCCAGAACCCATGTCTCGGTTGGAAAATTCGATCTTCTCAATCCGCCATCGCGACTAATAAACTAGTATAGGATCGAAGATCTAGCTTAGACGTACTCAACGAATGAAAGCTTGGAATTTTTCATTGAATATTTTTGGCGAAATCGATTTTTGAAATCTTTGAGCCTATTATTTTTTTCCTTCAGTTACTAGCAACGGTTTTAAAAAAAGAGAGAAGGGGTATGGGATGGTGTGCAAGCATGGGTATGGGTATGGAAAAGATATGGTGAATAAAGAAATTATGTATTAATATATTATGAAATATCCCGCTCCATCCACTCAAAAATCTTGAACTTCAAATGAGGTGCGCCGCTAGGTGTTTTATATGTAACACCCATATTCCAAATTTAAAGGAATTAGTTTCGAAACCTAATTCAATCATATGTGGAAGTTAGCCTTCTGAATCTAATTTTGTTATATCAATTCTAGTAATTAGTTTATATGTGTTTCAAACTCGCACGACCACCCCATACGTTCGATCGCTATGAAATTCGATGGCATATAATAATCCATTATTATAGATCCAATGGAACGGGTTTCATCAAAATCCAGGACAATGTTCTAGAAGGCTATTTTCACAAGTTGATCAAAACAAGTCATTACCAAATTAGTTTTTAATTGAAAGTTAAAAGTTGCTATTGTTATTCACATTTAAACAGAATCTGAATAAGTTCTCGAAATCATTTTTATTTGAATTAAATCCAAGATTCAATTATTAAATAATTCCAATATTTGAAATTTAAGCTATTTAACTTATAAAAATAATAATTCAATATTTAAATCAATAAAATATTTCAAATCAATTGACAAAAATTCCGGGTCGTTTCTTTCCCCATTAAAATAATTTCGTCCTCGAAATTAGCAAGTAAGAAAATTCCCAAAACCCATTAACTTTTCATAGACAATTAGTTGAAATAGTTGCCAAATTCTTTTAATCCTTTAATTTCCTTAATCAATTTGTTGAAACTTTGTTATCACATTATTCTAAGACTTTAGATTCATCCATAATTACCAATTAATTCATTCCAAATTTTAACATAAAAATCAATTTTTATTTACCAAAATTTCTAAAATTCTCAAAAAATTTCTAATGCCTAAAATTTACGGAAAATTCCACAAACGTCTCCTTTGCGCGGTTCGATCGGAAATTTTTTACAATATATATAATCAAAAATATACATCTCATCTTCAAGGATAAGGCATCCTGTAGGGAAAAATATAAAATACGATACGTAATCTGAGATGTTTACCTTTTATTAGAATTAGCAAGGATATATAATCAATACAATGCGAAAGCAAGCTCCAAATGCAAAGCATGTGCCATTTGCACCTACTAATCACTAAAAAACTAATGAGAACAAGTATAAGGAAAGTAGTATCAATATGTAATATGTACTAATACAACAGCTACATGCAAATGTAAAAAATATAACTTGAGAAACCATTCAACAAATAATACCCTTTCAATTAATTAATAACCACATCAATTTGCATTTTCCATTATCAACATTTAATTTTTTAAAGCCCGTACTATATACATATATCATCCTTATGCAAAACCATATTGATCGCTCGCTCGATTACACAATTTCACTTCCGAACTAGTATCGTTCACACAATCACTCTAGTGTGGACTCAAATCTGGTTCCTTGATTAGAAACCGCCATTCACATTGCCTAGCCACATACTATGATAGAGAAATCCAGAATCAATCAAAAATTCATATCAAATGTTAGCCATTGAGAATCGAGTGAAAATTCTAACTTAGATCGATGGGAATCATCTCAAAATCATATATTCGAATCTAGATCAAACATTTACGAAAATAAAATAATATACGTACAAATTACATATTTATTTCAATTGGTTTCCCGTTATTCAAATTCTTTTATTTACATTCATTTATTCATAATCATTATGCTTTATTCACATTCAGTTATTACCCAGTTTATTTCATTCAATATTAATGTCACTTAAGAGCCATTCCATTAAATTTTACTTAAGTTATCGTAAACATTTTATACAACACTTCGCATGTTCATTATTACTTCATAACTCAAGTTCATATTCAATTCTATCAAACAACATTCCAAAACATATTCAATTCATTTTACAATTTAAGGTGAATTCCATTTTATAACTCAAGTTCATATTCATTTCATTAATTCACTTCATTCACCTTTACTTGAGTCAAATTCCCTTTTCAAAATTCATTATATTTAACTTAAGTTAAATTTCATTTCATAGTTCAATTTCAAATTTACTTTTCTTAACACTCATAATCAATAATTTAAACTTTGTTTTAACTTATTATTCCTTAATTTATAAGTTGCAAAAATTGATATCTTATTAATTCAACAAAATACTTAAATAAAATAATTTCAAATTTAAACATTCTGTTTTATTTCAACTCTATTTTGAAATAATACGTAGTATAATATGTATCCCTTTGTGTATAACAACCGATATTTGGGATTTAAATCAAAACTTGTCTTACCAAAAAAATCTCGTATGATAGCAATTCCTTTATTAGAAACCCAAAAATGAACGTCGATGAAGCTGCAGTCATCATCGAAATTATATTCCAACGACCGAAGTAAGTTCAATGCTTTCAATTTCCTTTAAATCCATTTAAAATATTTCTATTCAAAATACTTTCCAATAATACTATTGTTCTTCTTCCAAGACCTTTGAAAAACTATTTCCGAAATCAAAGAGATTAAAATTCTCAATTTCTTAGTTTTTAATCCTTTTAATTTAAAATCATATTTATAATTTCTCTTATATATATATAATTTCACTTTGTTTGTATAAACCCATTTCTTAATTGTTTATCTTTTTTTATATTATAATAACAACAACTTTTATTAGAACACAAAAAACAAACAATAAATGATAATAACCAAACATTGTCATTCACTAACTATCAAACACACCATATATGCTTTAATAATTTCCAAAAAATTATTCCTTTATATATAAAATATAATCAAGGGAAAATTATTTAATTTACCCAATTTCTAAACAATGCTATATCGAACTATTATATTCAAGTGTTTAGAGATCTCTATCAATAACATTAATTACTTGTATTGATTAGAATCCATAAACCACTCTATAGATCAATCAGCACAGTATAAAACATTTTTATACCACCAATAAATACGCACTCATATATATACACACTCAAATCATTCTAGGGTGTTACTGACCCTATCTATAATGAGTAATCACAACTATATCCAAAGTTCTCGCTTAACCTTCAGCTCTGATGCCAAGTGTAATGATTTAAGATTTTCAACCCATGAAAATTGACAATAAAATGTCCACATTATTGCATGTCGAGTAATCGAATGCTGTAAAACTTGATTGTTAGGAAAAATAAGAAGGAAGGAAGAAGAGAAGATGCTAGAAAAATAAACAACACAATCACAATGGAATGAATAATCAACAATATATAGCAAATCTTTACCCAAATAAAAATGTAACATGCATACCCTAGTCAGAGTATACTAATCTATTTCAACTAGGGGAGTTATAACAACATGTCCTTACAATTGCTGATAAATACAACAATGAATGCGGTGGAAAAATAATCATGTACGTGAATACATTTCTCGACCTCCAACTCATCTCCTGAAGCTCCAAGTTATCCAAAAAAAAATCTGTAATATGCTCGGTCTGACCCGAGCATTATAATAAAATAACACCCGAATCAGTTTGGAAGACCAACGTGAGAAAACATACCTCAGTTGAACTTTGATGTTTATTAAAATCTTTTGAAAATAAGGTATCTCGTAAGACCAACATGGAGGGGTTTTTACCTTACAATAACCAAAACATTTTCTGTAGAAAATCCATTGATATTATAATAATGTCCAGGGGTCAAAGTGAATGTCAATATAGTTGAAATGTTTGCATCTCATGTATAAGCATAGTTGGGCATAACTAAGTCCATATGGCATTTATTGGAGAATAGGTTCCATATAATGACTTGGCTACTGGGGTAACGACCATCAAGGTGCATATCTAGATAAAATAATACAGAGGACCTCGCCAGGATCTCCTGCCAACACAAAACCGGCCTACCACTTGACTAGTAGTACCGAATATGACCGCCCCTCCGTTAATGGGCCTCGAAGCATACAAATAAGAGATAATATTGACTCAAACAGGGATGATCATACCCAACTTGGGAGGGAACCACATAGCCCTGTTGCATCTCCATGTTTTAGTCATTCCCCGTTGATGAGGTTTGAGGCTATGTTTTACCATTAATATAGCACTTCCCACTTGGAATGCTAACGCTGCTCTCCGGGCAACAATGCAATGCCAGCATTCATCCATACATGTCCGTTCTAGGACCGAACAAAATGCTTGAAGGCTCCATCTTCAATTCCATCATCTTCAAGATGTCTTTACTTCGAAATGCTTGAGTTGGATCGAAGTAGTTTTCAGATAACATATCTGATCCCCATCTCTTCGGAACAACATTCGATAGTTTTCGGTAAACTCAACCCCGGTTCCTTAGGAAGTAAACAATCAAAAATAAGAGTAGAGATTACCTCGTAACCATTAGTGGACGGATTTCATTATCATTTGTCCTAAGAGAACAAAACAAGATTTATACGCACAGTAAAACATCATCGGAGATGATTGCGCCATATAATTCACGCGATTCTCTTAGATATTTCCAAAGTTATGTTTGGGTCTATATTTGATAGTCGGTTATTTAACTATCAACAAATACATATTCAAATCAGGGATTTTATTTTCATCTGGAAAATTAACATTAGTTAAGCACATAGCAATCACTAGCCTCTTAAATAACCCTTTCATTAATTGAAATCACTTTGTAAATTACATATATAAAAATACCTTTATAAATATATACTTGCAAATTCCTATATTTTCGATACTTGGAAAATATCTCTATACTTATTTGATGGTATAAGTATATTCATAAAACGAAGGAAGATTTCCCTTCTTTCACAATTCTAGAACCATTTATAATTCCTTTATAAATTTCTAAACCCATTGATAACTAATATCTTACTCTCTAACACCATTTGTAAACATCTCTAAATCATTTCTCAAATCATTTATAAACTCTTTATAAATCCATAAAACTAATTGTAAAATTTATTTTAAAGGTCTATAAACCCTTTTCTAAAATTCTTTTATAAATATCTAAAACCATTTGTAAAATTCTTTTCACCCTTAACTAACATTCCTTTAAGTCTATAAACCATGTTATGAAATTCCTCTTATAAAACTCAAGTCTGCTTATAAAACTCTATTTATAAATCTCGGAAACACTTATAAGTAAATGTTAATCATTTAC
The DNA here is from genome assembly GCA_030765085.1 of Allium cepa. NCBI lineage: Eukaryota > Viridiplantae > Streptophyta > Magnoliopsida > Asparagales > Amaryllidaceae > Allium > Allium cepa. Next base: position 1,043,834,243 of record CM060937.1, read on the forward strand.
TTCAAAACACTATTATATAGCAATAATTTATTAACAATGAAAAATATAAATAGATAATTATTATTAGCTTCAAAACATCTTAAACTAATAATTAATATTTTGAAAACATTATTAAATAAACGATAATAATTAATCGTTGCTTTGATTATAAATTGTAGTAGTTGATTTCCAAAATATTAGTAAAAAATCATTATAATTACTTTCAAATCACATTAACTTTTAAAATAATTAACTTTTCAAAATATTAAAATATAGATAAATAACTTTAAAACAACATTAAATATAAATAAAAATTCTTTAAAAATAATATTAAATATAAGTAAATCTTAAAAAACTATTAAATACAAATAATCTTAAAAAAGACTGATGTAAAGATTGAAGTGAAATAGAAGTTAAATTCTTTAAAACAAAATATTTCCTAAAACAAATTTCAAATTTAAAACCATTTCCTATCTCAAAAACCAATTCCAACTCAAATGACAAGTTATAGTATTTTTAAAATACTAACTTGAGGCCAATAGCTATCAACGTTTAACCAATATCGATTATTGATTTCCTATCACTATAGGTTTAAGTTTCGAACATTTAACAAAGTCATAATCAATAGAGCCAACAACCAGGTTCAATATCCAATAGTTTATATAAAAGGCATATTATTGAAATTAAAATCAACAATGGCGAGGAATCCTATTGGATCCCTCCAGCCTCTCCCCTACATCACAAACAGTATATAATTATGTAATATGGGTCATCCGCTGCTAGGTGGGTACATATAAAAGGTGATCCGCTCCAGGGGTTGGAATAAATCCAAACGAATTGATAAAAACAGCAAATCATCCAAAACATCCAATCAATTATTTTATCGACTATAAAACATTACGGGTTAACCAAAAAGTTGAGTTTAACTCAAAATTATTCTAGTAATCGCCGAGGCTTTCTAATTCCATCTAAATTCGAACGATGTTTAAATTCAGCATAAAATTCAAAAAGCTCCATTCGTCGCCAAACCAACTTCATTGCGAAGATAACGTCCATACGAGTGCAACGCAATAAACGACGCCCATATCCAACCTCGTAAGAAAAAGTTATTGCATTTATTAGAAATTAATAAATTAAATTAACTAATTACTTATCATTAACTTAATTAATTATATTATCCATTAATCCTTCTCCTCATCACTCCTCCCTATGCATGAAACAAATCACTGCACTATGGCCGTCCACATCCAAGCACTGACATAGAGCTATGCTCTATGATTTGTCGATCTGTCTTCACCAATGCATTTCTCTCGACGAACTCGACTAGCCTACACCTAAAACATCACCTCCGACCATCTCCTCTCATTCCTGACCCATGCATTCCCTCTTCAATCGCCATAGGTCGCGCAACCTTTATCACTGCCAAACTTCATGAAACTTCAGCACCGGTGGTTATTCGCCTCCTAAAATCGAATCTAACCACCAATATGCAAATCATCGGTCGAACTTCCTAAACCCTAGTCTTGGCTGGAAAAGTCGATCATCTCAGTCCATCATAATGCAATAACACCGGTATAGGATTGAAGACCTAGTTTAGATTAACTCAACGAATCAAAGCATGGAAATTTTCATTGAATAGTTTTAGGGAAATTGATTTTTGAAATCTTTGAGCCTATTATTTTTTTCTTCAATTACAGGCAATGATTTTTTTAAGAAAAGAGAAGGGGTATGGGTTGACTTGTAAACATGGCTTTGGGTATGGCAAAGTTATGGTGAATAAAGAAATTATATATATTAATTTATTATAAATATCTAGCTTCATGCTCTCAAAAATTTCGAACTCCTAATAAGATGTGCCGCCTGGCGTTCTTTATGTAATACCTCCATTTCAAACTTAATAGAACTAGATTTGAAACCTAATTCAATCATATGTGGAAGTTAGCCTTCCAAATCCAATTGTATTATATTAATTCCTTTAATTAGTTTATATGCATTTCAAATTCACACGACCACCCGATATGTCCGATCGCCATGAAATTTGATGGTGTATAATAATTCATTATTACAGATCAAATGGAACTGGTTTCGCCAAAATCCAAGACAATGTTCCAAAAGGCTACTTTCACATGTTAATTAAAATGAGTCGTTACCAAACCAGTTTAAATTATTTTTAACAGAAATTTAAAAGTTACTATTGTTATTCTCATTTATACCGAATTTGAATAAGCTCTCGAAATCATTTTTATTTGAATTAAATCCAAGGTTCGATTATTAAATAACTACAATATTTGAAATTTAAGCAATTTAACTTCTAACATTAATAATTAAATATTTAAAGCAACTAAGCATTTCAAAAACAATTGACAAAAATTCTGGGTCATTACAAAAACACTATTTAGTAGAGAATTTGTCTCCTTCATTATATAAGACCAATATCACGATCAATATTATTAAACTTAAAGTCAAAGTTTCTGATCAAAGTAGTATGGTTAATAATAATTATTATTATTGAATTAAGTACTTTTTGTTTGGATTAAACAATTTGAATGTGGACGATATTGGAATTTTGATAAAAACCAAATTTCATAAGCCCTAAAGTGATATAATTTCGAAGAAAAGAATTGATTAAATAATAGTTATTGCCGAGTACCGCCTAAATTAGCAAAATTGGATTTTAACAAAAATTGTATAAGTAATAAATTCAACCAAACTATCACGTCATCAATTAAGGTGGCGTGTGAATATTAATGTTCGAACTGTTCGATATTAATCGTTGATTGAATTTACATCTTTGAGTCAAACAAACATAACGATGAATACTCTAAAATGCCACTAACTAAGTTAAATTATAATTGTTATAAATTAGTTAAATTAGTCTATATTCATGAAGTATTAATCATTAAATTTCATTTGATTTATTTGAGTGCCACTAGTGTTCAATGAAGTACCCATATAAAAGTTATATATACCTATCGATATAAGATATTCGTAAACATATAAATTTAATTTAAATTAATTAATTACTAATTAAGTTTGAATTACATAGATGCCTATTTAAACTCCTCACTTTGATTCATTTGTACTTCCTTCTCCTACCCTATTATAAGAAAGAATGCCAAGGGGTATTAGCCTGTCATTTCCAAAAAAAATTAAAATAAAATCAGCTATATTATAATGTAGTATTCATCTCTACTCTGCTGCAATTTCTAAAGGTGGTACAATCGGATCAGCGAGTTGGTTCTTTATTCAAGATGCTAGTCATGGTTATTGATTTGGTAAATTTTATACTTCAATAATTATTATTATTGTATATGTTGATCATCATGTTTATACTATTTAGATTACTATTATTACAACAAATTTTATATAGCTTGTGTTGTCTATTTTTATGCATATATTCAAAAGTGATTAAAAAAACACATGAAAACATCATTAAAACGTTTTTTTTATTTTTGGTCATATTATATATTTTATTTTTATTTTTCAAATTTTAATATTAATTTTGAAACTGTTGTAATAATTTTATAATGTAATATATATAATTATATATAATAAGTATGTGGCATATATTAAGTTATTTAAAACTAATTTAAAAAGATATTTATTTTAGGTTTTTATGAAAAAATCATAGAATAATTATTAATATATATTTATTTTTTTCTTTTAAATAAACTAATGTATAAAAAATTATTTCAAACCATTTTAGTAAAAAGAAAAGAAATTAAATTTTAATATACATACACACACATATTTTTAGGTATATATATTTTAGACTAAATATAACATATGTATGCATCAATTTTTTAAAAAAAAATTAAAAGAATATTATTTTAGGATCATATTTATATATTTAATTTGCAATTTGAATTTAAAATTTAAAGTAGATATTTATTTAGATTTAGATCTAACTTTAATATCTAAATTAGAGAAATATATTTTTAAGATATAATTTCAAAACATTTTGACTTGTGAAAGCTATTTAGATAAATATCTTTAACTATTATATATATATATCCAAGTTAAATTGTGGGCAATAGAGGTATACACAAAGAGACATATGTTTTTGTTGTGGTGTAATCCCAACACTTATATACGGTTACGTTAGTCATATACACTTCTTATGCGTTGCATGTGCACTATATACATATATACGTGTATTTGATACACTTATAAATTAAAACTTATATAAATTAAATAATTTTTTTATAAACAAACTAAATAAAATAAAGATTTTACTTTTAGATTGGATCAAAAGTCCATGAGACTTCATAGGTCCCTTAAAGATCTAAAACGGATTTTTTTTAAGTCTACCCATTTAACTCACCACAACCCAGCCCAGTTCCTTCAACGGTATCAGAGCCCAGTCGCCTATTCGGTCTAAATAAGCAGGGTTACGGCTATATGATTGAAGCCCACCTATTTAGTAGGGGTTCTGGAATGGTTGGGCTCGGCAATCAAATACTTGGCCCTACTTAGCTACTGGCCCGTTGAATGAAGTTATCCCAATGGTTATCCTTAATATTAAGACCCAAATTTAATTTGGGCGTTGGGCTAATTCTAAAATTTAAATAATATTTTAAATTCAAATGTTAAGTTTAAAATGTGAAAGATATTTTATAAAGGTTACAAAATATTTTACAAATTTATTCAAAAATTGATTAATTAATTACAAAATTTTATATTAATTAACTAGATTAATTAATTAATTAAAAGTCTATTAATTAAATCAAAAAATATATGTATATTTATCCTAAAAATGTTTAAGGTAAATAATAATGAATTTGAAAATTAATTATATTTTAATTAATATTATTTAAATTAATTTAATAAAGTAAGTATTAGTTAATAAATAATATGCATGTATAATGATATATATGTATATAATTACTGTAAATGTTATAGTCAACATTTAATCATAAAATATTTAAAATAAATAAAACAAAATTAATTAAAGTGTCAATTAAATAATTATTTAGATTAATTAAATATGATTTAGTTAATGAAATTTAATTAGATATGATTTAATTAAATAGAGTGGCACTATAAGAAACCAATTAGATATAAGGAATAAATACACATGTACAGTATGTATACTATGATTATGTTGTATTTGACACTTGAATCATGATGGTATTTCACAAAGTATACAATATACCATAAGTCTATGTCACTCAACTTAATATATTAAAGATCGTGCATCTTTAATATAAATGTTATCCTTTATCATTTGTACGTAAATAGATTACTTGCATACGTTTGAGTTGTTAAGCTTCCTCAAGCTAGAGATGTTATGTGTAGAACTATTAATTTATTGACTAGAAAAAGTAAAATATATGCCAGTATTTGTTAACTTTCCTCAAGGTACGTGCACTATACTTTGGACATCATGAAATTATAGGTACAAATGAATAATCTCTCTTGATTTATTGAGTTTTCCTCAAGGTCAAGTGAGATTAGGACAATGGCCATGGGTTAGGAGTTGTGTATGATACAACTGATGGTGTTATTCATCACATGTAGGCTTGTACTGGTGACCTTCCTCAAGGTCAAAATCCTAATGCATGTGAGTCCCAACATTCATTATAAAAGTCTAAAGACATCTGTATTTCTCTTTAGGTTTAGAGAAATTTAAAAATATAAAGGGATCATATTAGTCAAATGAAATAATATATTTAATATTACTAATGAAATAAAAAATTTACCATGTACAATTGTCCTAATCTATTTAATTAAATATGAAAAAAATGTTTGCACCAAAGTTATTTTCAGAAAATATCAAGCTCGCTAGATCTAACTACATGAACTGGCTACGAAAAATCAAAATAATACTAACCTATGAACGCTTATGATCATCAATTCATGAATCTCTAAAAGAAAAACCAATTGAAGATGCAGATCCTAAATTAATAGTTGCTCATAACAAATGTATAACGAATCTTGAAATCTCTCAAGTTCGTCTGCTATGTACATTGGACAAACCATTACAAAGAAAACATGAAAAAATGACTATAAATTAATTCTTTGATAGCCTCAAAGCTTTGTTTGGGGAGCAATTTTATTCCACCAGGTATGAGATTACTAAGAAATTTTTCAATATGAAGGTGATGAAAGATACTCATGTTGAAGAGTATGTCTTAATGATGAAAGGCTATATTTGTAGGCTTTTGCAGCTAGATGTCAAAATAAGCACCCACCTACAAGTGGACTTGATCTTAGGTCCCTTATTCCATAGTTTGAGTCATTCATATTGAAACAACATGAACTAGTTGAATGTGAGCCTCATGGAGCTACTCAATATATTGAGATCAATCGCGTCTTCAGCTAGAGATTAAGGGCAACTATTGCTATAAAGAGAAAGGCGTCATATTTGAATGGTTCAAAGAAGAGAAAGAAGGTTAATAAAAAGAGTAAGAATAGTGCTCACAACGACAAGGGTGAATGTTATCATTGTCCAAAGAAGGGGCATTGGAAATGAAATTGTTCAGAATACTTAATACTTTTCAATGGGAAGAAAGAGAACGGTTCTACCATTTCTAGATCTATTTATGATTCAAAATTGCTTTGCAATCAATAAATTAACTTGGATTTTATATACTTGATTTGGAACTGATATCCATAATTCATTACAGGGACTTAAGAACAAAAAACAGGTGGAAAAGGGTGAAATGATACTTAAGTTGCTGATGGATCTCTAGTGGATGCAAATACTTCTGGAGACTATCACTTGGCTTTGCCGAATGGGTTAAATTTAATTTTAAATAATTGTTGTTATGTGAAAAACATTAATTGAGGAATAATTTCTATGTCTGTATTGTTTAAGACCGATTTTCATTGTGTTGATAATGTTATGAACATTATGTTTGATGGAAATAAAATATGCAATGGTGTTTTAGATAATGGCATTTATTTGCTCAATTATAATTATATCCGTGTCATTGATGATTCACTTAATGTTGACATTTTGTTGTTAAAGTGCTTAGCGGCTCTAAAGTGGTTGAGGTGCAAAAAGTTATATCAGGGATGTAGTGGAAAATAGCGAAGGGGCAAAAATCTCAGTTAGGTAAAATCAAATATTTAAAGTTAATTTATTCTCATCCTCACATCATTTGTGCATGAAAAGAAATATTGTATAATGTTATATAATAAAACTGAAGAATGTCATGATTTATGTAGTTTAGATTTGATGATTGCAATAGATTTCAAATTTAAATCGAGTACTTATGCCTTGAAGTTAGGTCTTTACCCTAACTTTTTTGGTTTATCTTAAAAGATAACTAGTCAAATCAACCTCTTTATATGAATGTTGCTAAAGCAGGTGCTCCAAATCCCTGATTTGGTAGGTGCTATAGAAAATATCAAGGATTAAAGTGGACCTATTATTTAATATTGTTATTGTTTGTACCGAAATTGGGCACAACACTCTTCGGATGTGTTTGAGGACATAAAATAAATAATATAAATGTAAAATGAGGCAGATCTAACAAACACATCAATTAACAGATAAGAAAAAAGTGCCGAAACACAAAAGTTTAGAGTGGTTCGATGTATGGCCTACATCCACTATGGAATAATTGATGTTTATTGATTATAACGCGTTGGTTACAAAAGATTTAAAATAGTAAAATTAAAGTACAATAACAATTTTGGTAGAATATCAGGGTAAAGAGGCCAAAAAGTCCCTTTTATAAAGGCCTGGGGCCACTATTTATAGGCGTAGACAGCAGATATCTTGCCCCAAACTCGGAAGACTTCTTCTCTCATATAGGTGGGCCCATGGGATCGATCCCGGGTGATTTCGACTCGATCCAAGAGTGACACATACCGAGTTCGTATCGATCAAGAAATGGTCTTTTTAGGCTGGGATCGATCAGGTACATTCTTGAGGTTGTACGCAAGCTCCTGTGAAAATTTGGTGACATTTGGACATGTAGATTTTGAGTGATGATCGATGCAAGTTTGAATTTTGTTGACGTTGCTAACTTCGTGCCGATACCTTCATATCGATCCTGTTCATATCACTTCTGGGTATGTGCTTGCTAGGTCACGTGATGCTATCTTCTATGATCGATCCACTTTTCATGCCGAGCGACCGAGTCCTCCTTCCATGTAGGTCTTGTTCGTATCCATTACCTTGATCGTATCGACATGGAATATTTACTTTCGTATCGTTTCCTTGCTCTCCACTTCGTACCGGTCCTTTATAAATCGATATGAACTTGTGTTCTTCGTATCGATAACCCAAAACCAACTTTGCGTCGTTTATTGATTGGATTCGCATCGATGGGTGGAGTTATTTATTTCGTATCTATCACTGCCCTGATCGATACTTATTAGGCAAGTGGCGATCGATAAGAGCTAGGAGGATCACGAAGCGGTACGAAGCATTTCCAAGTGATAGATACGAGGTGATGAGTCTTCTATGGATACGAACGAAGTGGATATGAAGGAGATGATTGCCAACTTGATGGATACGAAACTCAATGGATACGAATAAACATCCTTCTCATGAAACTTGAACTATCCATAACTCGAGCATACAAACCCCGATTGACCTGAAATTCGGAACGTAGGCTTACGTAGATTAGCTTGCTATGCCATATCAATTCTAGCACAATCCGGACTCGGACCAAATTTGCCAGTATCCATAGTAGCCCTGTGCAGAATCGATCTTTGGGATGGACTGTCCTTGCTTTCTAGTCAAATTCTTGGTGTCACGGCCTTGTCAAAAGGTAGGATAACATTTGGCCCCCAAGGTACACTTTGTATGAACATGAAATGCTTTGAAAAGTTGCAACCTTCTGTCCGAAAAAATCTATTATATTTGTCGAATGGTTATCATCATTTCATCAAAAGATGTAACCTTTGATTATTTCTCTGCAATATAAATACTGAATTGTTGATTGCCAATGATTGTACCGTGTATTATTGTAACGGAGTATTGAATGCTAGAGATCTATTGTTCATCGTTGTTATTGTTTCTAGGTGAGCATTCAATTCCTGTAAAAAATTTAAAAATTGAATGTTAATTCATCTCACATAAATGCATGTTAACCTGACTCTCGTTAATGTTCATACATTCATGAGTTGTTGTCAGTTTTCTTGTATCGAATCCCATATCGATCCTCTCCTGAATCGATGTAAAATTCGAGTTGTAACAATGCTCGATGGTTGTTTTGAAGTGTCTCTTCATATTGATCCTCTCCTCTATCGATGTGAAATTCGAGTTGTAACAACGCTCGATGGTTGTTTTTAAGTGTCTCTTCATATTGATCCTCTCCTGGATCGATGTGAATAGTTGAACAATTGCTTTTGTATCGATAGCGATCGACATGAATTTGGTTGGAGTCTTAATGAAGTTTGTATGAATGGATACGAATCTTAGGGTCTTCAAATAGAGGTAAACGAAACTGGCATTTCGTATCGTTGGAGTTGAGTAGGCAAAACTGGACTTGGTAGTAGCGTTCTTATCGATAGGATCCAATGGATAAGAACGGGTACTGCATTAGATGGATATGAATAGAGCATTTCGCATCGATGTGTACTTATTGGATACAAACAACATAGATAAGTTTCTGCATTTCGTATCGATAAACCAAGGGATATGAAAGATTTGATTTGTATTTGCTTCTTCTCATTCGTATGATTGATATGAATGGGTAGTAACTTGGGCAAATCACGGTTGCGAAGAGGCATGTTCGTCTCTAGTGAGCATTGGACACGAAGTAACCAACTCATATCAATCTCCTTAGTGACTGCTTTGACCGGTAGGGATAGCTGGGAGACGAATGGTCGTTTCTTTAGTATAAATAGGCTCGGTACTTAGCTACCTTTTCACTTTCTTGCTATCTTTTATGACTTTGTATCGCTTCCAACTAAAGGAACTCACGTTTCCTTTCCCTTCGAATTGATTCCAGCCCTTAATCCCTCAAACTAATTGCTGAATTTAGGTAATTAATTGATAAAATTCAGCTTATAACAAGGGGACTCGAATTCTAGTGCCAAATTGTTCATAGCCATGGCTGATTCTGGTGATGGCGATGCTTGAATAGGTCGGAGCAAGGTCGAGAGAGGAAGGAAATGATGTTCATGCCATTTGGGGAAGAAGGAAGGTGGAGGGATACAAAGCATCGAAAGAAGGACACATGAGGCCTCAATTTCGTACCGATGATGGAACGATGAATAACTAATCTCGTGTCGAACATAGGTGAGGTACTCGTATCGATCAGGGAACGGTGAGGTTCATATCGGTCTAGTGCAGCGGCAATTCGTATTGACTCGAAGTAATCGATATGAACTCAAGGAACGAATGATCGATATGAACTTCATGATCGTTGATCGATACAAAGTCCCTAGTTCGGATTAATACGAAGTTTCTAATTCTTGGTTGACATGAACTTCAATATTACCTGGTCAATATGAAGTTTGATGAACCTTGATCAATACGAAGCCTTGATCGATACGAATTGATGCCTCATGATCGTTATGAAATAATCTTTTATAACCAATACGAATTGAGTTCCGGTGATCATTCCAAGTTCAAATTTCGATCGACATGAGGTTAACTGCATATTTGTACATTTGATTCTGACGGGCTTTTGCCTTGCATAACTTGACTTAATCAACTGCATATTTGACTGCCCTTTGAAGCTCGTCGATGGAACTGCAACAGTTTTACGAATCTTAACATGGATCAGTTTCCAAAGTTTGGAAGGCATGGTTGTGGTGGTTAGTGATGACGGTCTCTCCGGTGGAATTCTAAAGTCTTGTCATTGGAACACCTTTTAAATCTTGCAGCATTGCATTGTACAAAAAATTCATGCATTTCACACTGGGGAACTCGTAGGATTATTGTCACTTAACGATGGCTTTTACTAAGTTGATTAGCTATGGAACTTGGAAGTTCGTAGCAACAAGAGGTTTAGAGTCCACCTCCTCCTATAGTTGAGGTGCCAGCTATCGCAGCTGAAGTCATACATAAGCTTCGGACGAGCTACTAGGGGCAGCTTTCATTGGGAATCCTCAAGACTCTATTCCATCCAATATCTCCGAAGACATGTTGGGAAGCATTTGTACAAGGCATGGATTGTCGAGGGATGATGTCTTATTGCCTGGAGCAGATCATAAGCTCCACAGTCCTCCTTAAGGGTACACCGCTCTTAACAGATTCTCGTGCACAGCTGGGACGCTTCCACCATTCAATGAATACATCCGAGAAGTGTTATCGTACTTAGGTATTTCCCTATCAAAGTTGCATCCAAACGGGTATACTTTGTTGAACAACGTATTCTTCGTCTTCATGGAGCATTTTTTACGTCCCCCGACTCCAGAGGAAGTCAGATTCTTGTTCAATATAAAGAGTCAAGGGGATAATCCATCTTTCACCTTCTTAATGGTAGTTAGGAACTGCCAGGTCATGATCGGAGCATGAACCATGCTAAGTTATTTCAAGGCTGAATGGTTCTACATTCGATGCCCAATGGGTATCACCAGACGGTGGCTAGTCAGGCGTAAATACTTCAAATTTTATGCTAATCGACTAGATAGTCTTATTTGATGTCGAATCTAATACTTTCTTTCTTTTACAGCTTCGATTCCGCGAGCCGGAGGCGACCAGTTTAAATAGATTGTAAGGGTTCTTCAAAGAGAGCCCATAGTGGATAAAGGAATTGATGAAGTCCTAACGGATGAGAATTTGAGGGCCATCGGGCTAATTGGTGAAAACCAAAGCAACGAGATTGAAGGGTCTCTTAGGGCGGTTCCGGCATGACAAGTTACGAGGAGAGTTCCCAGGATAGTGATCACCAAGGAAGGTGATGATGAGGATATGCCCGCCAGGAATGAACCCGCTCCCGGTCCTTCACAAAGCCATAGCATTCTGAGAGAATAAGGAGAGGCAAGGTCGCTGCCCACAAAGCTCTGAGACACAAGTCCATTGTCATGTCTCTACCAGCGGCGGGTGTGGTAATCTCAGAGGCTCCTCCCTCGCACATGGAGAGCTCTTTCGAAGGACTTGCAACTCTCCCAATTTCGAATGATGTATCTTTTCAACAAGACACCGAGTTGGAAGGGCTTCAAAGTGCCTTAGATCTAGGAGAGCCAACATCTCCAAACATGGCTACAACAACCGATTGGTTGGGGAGTTAACACATGCATGCATACGCTTCATTGCATACCACAACTTGAGTCTATGAGCTTCTCAATTTCCGACGATAACAAACTTTGTTTCTCTTTCACTCTACAGATTCAATGTCGAAGCAACCATCTATGCTTTGTAGCCTCCGCGCTGCACGCCAATCGTCTAGTTTACACAGGGCATCTTGTAGGCATGATTCTGACCATGACTGTCGTCACTCCAGCCAGGACAAGTATGATGGAGGAAGAGCTAGGGAAAGGGAGAGAGAAAGAGAAAGAGAAAGAGAGGGAAAGAGATGGGTGATATAGGCGCTTCTCTCGATCACGCTTTCCTCCACCCTGGGTTTCATTGCCACCCCCAACTCTGGAACACAAACCGTCGGATCCTCATGCCAACGAGTACCTCCACAAGTTCCAAGGCCTGTTGAACATCGCCATACAACCGGGGCGGACACTTCTATAGCTACCACTTCAATGGTTCCAGAGATCACAGGAGTGGGATTGCTTGAATTTCTCAATTGCGGAGAGAGTTTCCTAACATCTATTTCGACAGCTTCTGCTTCCTTCCAAATTTGAGGGTGCTTCCCGATACGGTAGAGAAAGCTGTACATGACCATGTTTATCATGCCTTTGGTCAATATTGCGAGTGGAAGAAAACTGCAGAGAAGGCCTCGACTATGGCATTTAAGTGAGCAAAGACAACTGAGGAGTTACAAGGAACGATTGCCATGAAAGATTGAATAGTCACAGTGCTTACTACTGAAAATGACACTTGAGGAATTCTGAAACAGAGGCTCTGAAGAAAGTTGGCGAGGCCAACAAGGAAATAGAGCGGATGAGGCAGGAGCACTTAAAGCTGGTAGAAGGTATGGGCCATAGGAACGCCACCGTTATAGCCGAAAGGGAAACTGCGCTCTAATAACTTATGGAGTTTAAGGAGAAATGCGACGAAGTCATTAAAGAAACGGATGAGGCAAACAAGGCCGCTCAGGAGGCATGTGACCAAATTATTGAGTGAAACGGCCCGCAAATCCGTACCCCTTGAGTTAACACTGTTCTACAACAATCAACTCAAGTTGTACAGAAATACGAACCATTTGGGTTAAAGAAGAAGAGGTAGAAGAAGAAAATAGAAAACAACATCAGAATCTAACCATCGCAGCGGAATAAAATATAATAGATAATAAATGATCTTTACTCAAAAGTCAAATATCTCTGTTTGCATATATTACATCATCAGAGTACATCAATCACAGCTCAACATCAATATTATACAAATGGATACACACTCAACACAGCAGAATATATATATAAAAACAAGTACGAGAGTACTTGTCGTCATCCAGCTCGTCTCCTGAGCTCCATAGCATCATATCCTGTATCCTATAATACTCGGTCAGACCCGAGCATTACAGTTAAATAACACCCGAGTCAGTCTGGAATACCAGCGTGAGAAAATCACACCCAATTGATTATTAAAGTTTCAATAATCCTTTGAAAACAAAAGCATCTCGTAAGACCACGCCACAAATAAACATGTCGGGTTTTTACCTTACGATAGCTAAAACATTTTTATTAAAATCCTCTGATATTATAATAGTGTCTATAGAAAGTAAAATAGAATCTAGCTGAAATGCTTGCATCTCACGTTTCAGCAATAGTTGGGCACAATCAAAACCGTACGGGCGCGTAGGGAAAATGGATTCCAACTAATGGCTAGGCACTGGGGTACCACCTGTCACAGTACCTGGTCTAGATCAGCTTACCGAGGAGCCACCCTAACTCCCCTGCAACACAAGACCGGAACCATCCCTTACTGGACAGTCCCGAGCAAGATCACCCCACGGTTGGGATCAACAACCGCCCACTAAGCCGAAATAAAAGGGACATCTAGACAGGGATGACCTCACCCTTCAGTTGGGGCTACCCACGAAGCCTTGCAGCATAACCCCTGATTTTCAGCCATTCCCATTTGATGAGGCTTGAGGCTAAGCGTTACCTTTTTAGAATATATCCCTTAGAATGCCCATCGTCCACCTGACGATGTTTCGCAAGCATTCATCCATACAAGTCCGTCGCGGGTTCGAACGGAACCAAAGGCACTATTCCTACTACATCCATTTTGGAAATATCCTCAGGATTAGTAGCGACTAGCCCTTGCACTTCACTGCTCCATTTTCGAATCCAAAATCGTTTTTCACGAAAACGTACAAACCTGATCGAAGTGGTTTTCGAGAAATAAATCTCGATCCCGATCTCTTCGAAACGATCAACGTATTTGGCTAATATTGATAGTCGGTTATTTAACTATCAATAAATGTTCACAACATCCATCACACAATAAATAATTTCCTAAATTATTTATTTATCTCAAAATATCTTTATAAGATATAATTTCACTTTAAAATCCTTTTGAAAACAGTTTTCAAACTATCTTCCTTTTCTCAGAATAAATTCCGAGTATTTTCATTTCCACTGGAATCACCAAGCACAAAACTAGATTTTTCTAAATTAATTTAAAACACTTTACTTTTAAAAATATACTTTAAAACATTCAAGTTAAAATTTCTTTAATAATTTTTAAAAAATACATACTATATGAATATTTGAAAATAAGGTTACATAATAAAATATAAAACTAGATTTCTACTTTTAAAAACAAAATACCAAGTTACTTCTTAATAATTACTGCTAAAATAGATTAAAAGAAAATACTTACTTTAGACTTAAATATGAGAAATAATAAATTTTACAAAACTTGCTTTCTTTAAAAACAACTTTAAACATTTAATTTATATTTAAAAATTTACTTCTAAAAACATGTACTTGGCTATCCAGAGAATATTCCATCTTCAATCACTTAAATCAATTTTCCAAATTGATTTCCCATTTATTTTATTTGAAATAAATTCTTTTACTTATCTGTTCATCTCCAAATTCAGTAGTTATGGACTTTATTATTATTATTTTTCCAATTTCTTCTTTACTCTTTCAATAATTCAAATCTTAAATTCTAAATGAATGTTTGTTCTTTTTAATAAATAATACTGCATTTTAAAATTCATTAACTTTCCGTTTATTCAAATTTTCCTTCCCATTCTCAGGATTCATTTATTAGAATTTCAAAGTCACTTTATTTCTTTTCCAAGTCATTCTTAAATTTATTCTATAATTATTTTACTTACAATTTCACTTCTTTTATTTTCATTTCAAAAATCAAATTTATATTTTTGGTAATTCATTATACCCAATTATATCAACCAAGCCATAGCATTCAATACTCCACATAATTCATCATAGAATATCAAATAATCAGAACAGAGAATATTAAATAATTTAAATAAAGGTTGAGGGGTCCAGTTGGATCCCTCCAACTTGTTTTCCCTGCATCCACAGACGTTAGTACAATATAATACACCAATTCCAAAATATCATACTATATCACATCAAACAATTCAACCATCTAAATAATTATTTAAATTTAATCATTTAAATTTAAATTTAAACTGAGTGAGATTAACTCACCTTTGCTTTTTGTTTCACAAACCATCCCATCTCAACTTGTTTTCCTCGATTTTCAGAGCTTGTAAAATCATTAGATGTTTTATTGATATTTGTTCAATGGAACTAATTAATTCCCATTTGATAATTTAAACCTAATTAACAATAATTTTATTTAAATCAATTTTTTGTTTAAGAAATTAGTTTCAGAAACTAAAATAAATTAAATATGTCAATAAAACAAATTAATCATCTTAATACATATTTTTCTTTTTCATTTCAGTAAATAGCAAAATAAATTTCTACTTTACTGTTTATAATTTCCCTAACTTATATATATTCATACATTCAAAATTAAACTGAAATAAATATACTGTATATACCTATTTATTAAATTCAAATGAGAATAAAATTTCCCTCTGTATATAATGAATTAATTTAAATTGAAAAAGAATCGAAAATTCCTGCCTTACCGAACGAGATTGACATCTCGACAAAGAACTCCACCTTCAGCTAGCACGTAGCCATTCAACACTATCGCCAACCTCTCCACATCAACACACCATCGACATCTGCTGCTCATGCCCAACTCCTCCACCTTCAACATCACGCTCGATCGACCATTCACCGAATTGTCAGCAGCCACTAGGTCTCATTGCCCTAGGTTCAACTCTACGCTTTCGTTTGCCTGCAATAAGGTCAACTTCCCATTTGCATACTTCCCGGTCGACTGCAACCTTCTTCCATATGCCGCCCATACTTGAATAACCCATCGCGACTCACGTCTCCACCTACCTGCTCGCGTTGCACCCTTCGTCAAGTCAAAGCTCATCGCCTATTCAACCAGAACAACAACCTGAAGATAGATCGGCGATGGCCCCAGCTCCACCTCGCAACGCGCGACCTCACGCTGAATTCGAGTGCACTCCCAACGAGCGCGCGCCTCTCACGAAGTAGTACGTGCTTCGCGAATTTTTCCCCTTTTCGAACGAGAAGAGGATTTACTCGGCCAATTTTTTTCGTGAATTTTGATTTTGATTTGAAAGAAGGGGGGCTCGGTTCTGTCTTTTAAAGAAAAGGGTTTGCGTGATTATTAAAAAAAAACATTACGGCTTGGCTTTCAGAAGAAGCCGCGAGTAATACATTTTTTATTTTATTTTATTTTAGGCTTGCAAAGGAAGGGACGAAGTTATAAGTCTTATTCGATTCGATTAGGAAATCCCGGAATAAAAAGAAATTTCGATATAAAATCTCAGCGCGTTTGTAAATCGTATACTCACACACTAGCTCCGGTCAATACGAAATTTCAAATCCGATAATAATCCAATATTACGGACTCAATGGAACTGGTTTCGTCGGATTCCGAGACTGTGCCTTGGAAGGCTATTCTTAACTCAATTTAAACGATAAAATTTCAAAATTGAATGAACAACTGCTAATTTTAATTTTACAACTTCTATTATCCTTTGTACTATCAATATAAATTTTACAAGCCTTCAAATTATATTTTAACAGACTTAAAATTCTAGATTCAACAATTTACCCAACTTTACTTATTTAATTTAATAATTCAATTATCAAATAAATTTGTGATATTCGTAATTCAAGTTAAAATTACTCTATTGAATATTTAAAATCAATTAAATATTTCGATTTAAAAGGCTTAAAAATCCCGGGTCGTCACATTCCTCCCCCCTTAAAAGAATTTCGTCCTCGAAATTACTAGTTAGGAAGAATGGTCCAATACTCGTTTACTTATCCTCAAAACCAAACAATTCGACGTCCAACCAACTATCTTTTACAAAAGACCATCATCATTCTTATTAACTTTCCAAACCTTTCTCTAGTTTGCAAACAATTCTATTTGCCCAACCATTCAAGTTTTAATCTAAAACCAAATTTGAATTACCAAAATTTTCTCAAAAATTTTCTAACTCCCTAAATTTCTGAAAATTTTTGCCAGCGTCTCCTTTGCGCGGCTAGCTCGGTACAACTACAAAATGGCTCTACGGCCTCCCAAATCCAAAAAGAAAACAAAACGCCAAGTGGCTCAATCCAAATCCCAATCAAATTTCATATAGAAATTTAAACACATACCTTTTTGTCGAGCAATTCAAATTTATCTTTTGAAATCAAAACCAATTCTCCTTTCCCTTTATAATACCTGCATATCTTACTTGGCAATAATATCCAATCACTACTTTCAACACATATTATTGACTTCCTTACCAATGTCAATATCTATTCATCCAAATATTATTTAGAATATATTTATAATATCAATTTCCAATTGAGAATGCACCATTCCTTACTTAGGTTTAGTATAAGCATTCAATATGTTTCTTTATTTATTTTTAATTCACCACTTTAGTTTATATCTATTTCTATCCAGATTGATTCTTTCATTTCTATCTGAATTCAATTTTATCTTTAACCTTGAATATATAAATTTTATTTGTCATTTATTACTAATTCATGTCATTACTTTAATTAGTTTCATTTACTAACTTATTTCAAAAAAATTTCAGTTTTAAACCGTTTTGTCGTTAAAAATTTTCCAAAATTTTCAAAAAATTTCTAACTTCCAAAATTTCTGAAATTTTTTGGCAGTCTCCTTTGTACGGAGGAGCCTTTGCAATTTGACAATAGATATAAATATATATACATCGACCCACACGGTCGGAAAAACCAAAAACAGTTCATACTTCCTAGTTTGTATTGCGTTGGCGTACCTTATTTAGCATTTTAAGCAAGCGGCTTATTATTTTTAGCAAATAGCACAACCAAATCCAGCCACACGACTTCCACGTACCTGTACTTACTCAATTTAAACATGTAAGTGCCATATAAATGAAGTTTAACAACATTTCACTTATTTTCAATAGTTAAAACATATGAATTCTAAAAGATACTCATACCAAACATTTTTCCGTAAGCAATTTATATAGTTTCCGTGCTAATTCAACTGTTTCAATTAATTCATAAACCATTTTCATTCAATTTTTATGGTTTTCAATCTATTCGTATACAACTTCATCAATTTGAATGATTTAAAACTCAATTGCTTACAATTAACTTATTTTTAGGCAAACCGAACTCATATTTAATTCAATTGCTCTCAAAATCACTTCATTTTACTCCTATCAATTCATAGCATCTTAATTACTTCCATTTACATCAAATGACAATTTATTCTATGCAATTTGACGAGATCTATGTGAATAAATAAGTATTTATGTTTTATAACCATTTTAAATGGATTTCAACTCAATTTATACTCAATTCTATTCCATTTTTAAATTTATTCACAATCCATATATTCTCATTTTCATTACATTACAGATTTGAATCCATTCACTTGCATTTCATTCTATTAACCAAAATAGTTTCATTGTTCAAACAGGTTCCATTCAAAATCATTTGATCTAGCTCGACACATTCTGTTTAAATTTCATTCACAATCCATTCATTTACATTTCATTCCATGTTAGTTTATTCCAAACTATTTATTTAGCTCGAAAACAATCCAGGCTATTTCATTCAACAACCATTTCAATTTTTTTTTTTAAATTCACGATCCATTCATTGCGTTTCATTTAAATCCATTCTGAATTTTCATTTCCTTAAATATTATTCATAACTTCCCGAATTTCATTTCATTTCAAATTTATTTCACTTGATTTAAATCCAATCCAATATCATTAAACTAAATTTTAAGTTAACTTCAATTCAACTCTCCTCCATCTATTAGCTTAAGTCAATTTACTTTAATTTTATACTTAAGCTCATTTCAATTGATTACAAGGCCATTTCTAATTTATTTCCACTTATTGGATTTTACTTGCAATTCATACCATCACCCTTTTAATCCAATTTATTTTATTTGATACATTTCTGATTATATTTAATTTATTAACATTTCAAGCTAAATTTTATTTATAGCTCAAGTTCTAAGCCCACTATCCATTTTCAGTTTACCATCCAATTTCATTACTCACAATTCAACTTCATTCTCAATCACATTTACTCATTCAATAGTTTAAGTCGAATTTACTTTGTAACTTGAGTTTATTTCCAAACTTCATCATAAACTGACAATTCAATTTCATTAACTAATTAGTTATCTAATTAGTTCTTCCTCTGGTTGAAATTCAACACTTAATTTTTAATTCCAAATATCACTTCATTTAATTTTCTTAAGTTCTATTTATTTTATAATTCAAGTTTGGATTTTCTTTTCATTTCCCAATTCATCAAAATATTAATTTTGGGCTTTGTATTCCAATTTCAATTTTATAAGTCACAACTTATTATTTTATACTATCTCATTCATTCTAGGCTTGAATATATTCATCTTTATTTTTAGTTCGAGTTTTACACTTATTTATAATCCAAGCACATTTTATTTCTATGGATTTTTTTAATTCTGATTCTTTTATAAGTTATTCTGATTTATTTACTTCAATCCAATTCTTAACCAATTTATTTTCCATTTATTCAGGTAAGAATCTAATTCTATTCAATAACTCAATTGAATTCTTATTCCAATTCAATTTTATTTTAAACTCAGATTTATTAAATCTCAATTCGATTTCAACTTAATTCGAAAAACAACTGGATATTTTTTTCTTCAGCCTATTTAATTAATTTTAATCCAGTTAAATTTTTATTTTCCCTAATCCAAGTTAATTTCATTTTTAACCTTCACTTTAAATTTAAATTCCGACATTTAAAGCTTATATTTCCTTCCTGATTTATAAATCACCTCAATTTATAAGCTTACAACCTATCTCCTCAGGAACTTAAAAACATCGGTTTTTTTTGTTTCAAAACATTTTGAAATCTCCAACATCTCAAATCACATTTCTCAATAGTTAAACCAATCCTGGTTTTATTTCCCAACAAATTTCCTTTGAAATTTTCAAAAACAAACAGGTTTTCCTGAACAAATCAGTTTGGCAGCAATTTATCACTTAGAAACTCGAAAATGAACATCGATGATGCTGCAGTCATCACCGAAGTCATTTTCCAGCGACTGAAGTGAATTCAATGCTATATCTCTTCCCAAAATTTATTTGAAACAATTTCCTTTCAAAAATACCCCAAAAACAACAATGCTACTATTTATCTTCAAAATACTTCGAAAATCTCCGGGGTTTTAAAGTTTCAAATTCTATTTTAATTCTAATTTTAACTATAATGCATTTGTATAGTTTATGCTTATACAAATTCCCATTTGATTATATTTCAATTTATAATTTACATTTATAATTCATATTTATAAATTTCATCTTATAATGAATTTATTCCCCTAAATTTTAGTTATATTTCAATTTCTAGTTAAATTTTCACTTAACAATGATAATACTTTAATGTTATCATTTCTAACATCCATATATTAGCTAAAATAGTTTACAAAAACTTTCCTTATATCAAAATATATTTTGAGTAAAATTATTTCATTTACCCACATTTAAAACAATATCGTGTCGATTGTTCTATTCAAGTGTTTAGAAACCATTTCAATACAGTTGCACAGACTGTGTCGACGAAGGTTCATATGCCACTCAATAAACCAATCAACACAATATTAAAACAATTTATATTCACTAACAAATACGCACTCATATTTATTAATACGCTCAAACTCATTTTAGAGTACTACGGACTCTAATTGAAATGAGTAGTTTCCACCAGAGCCAAGGTTATCACCAACCTCGCTCTGATACCAAGTGAAACGGCCCGCAAATCCGTACCCCTTGAGTTAACACTATTCTACAACAATTAACTCAAGTTGTATAGAAATACGAACCATTTGGGTTAAAGAAGAAGAGGTAGAAGAAGAAAATAGAAAACAACATCAGAATCTAACCATCGCAGTGGAATAAAATATAATAGATAATAAATGATCTTTACTCAAAAGTCAAATATCTCCGTTTACATATATTACATCATCAGAGTACATTAATCACAGCTCAACATCAATATTATACAAATGGATACACACTCAACACAGCGGAATATATATATAAAAACAAGTACGAGAGTACTTGTCGTCATCCAGCTCGTCTCCTGAGCTCCATAGCATCATATCCGGTATCCTATAATACTCGGTCTGACCCGAGCATTACAGTTAAATAACACCCGAGTCAGTCTGGAATACCAGCGTGAGAAAATCACACCCAATTGATTATTAAAGTTTCAAAAATCCTTTGAAAACAAAAGCATCTCGTAAGACCACGCCAAAAATAAACATGTCGGGTTTTTACCTTACGATAGCTAAAACATTTTTATTAAAATCCTCTGATATTATAATAGTGTCTATAGAAAGTAAAATAGAATCTAGCTGAAATGCATTCATCGCACGTTTCAGCAATAGTTGGGCACAACCAAAACCGTACGGGCGCGTAGGGAAAATGGATTCCAACTAATGGCTAGGCACTGGGGTACCACCTGTCACAGTACCTGGTCTAGATCAGCGTACCGAGGAGCCACCCTAACTCCTCTGCAACACAAGACCGGAACCATCCCTTACTGGACAGTCCCGAGCAAGATCACCCCGCGGTTGGGATCAGCAACCGCCCACTAAGCTGAAATAAAAGGGACATCTAGACAGGGATGACCTCACCCTCCAGTGGGGGCTACCCACGAAGCCTTGCTGCATAACCCCTGATTTTCAGCAATTCCCATTTGATGAGGCTTGAGGCTAAGCGTTACCTTTTTAGAATATATCCCTTAGAATGCCCATCGTCCACCTGACGATGTTTCGCAAGCATTCATCCATAAAAGTCCTCCTAGGTTCGAACGGAATCGAAGGCACTATTCCTACTACATCCATTTTGGAAATATCCTCAGGATTAGTAGCGACTAGCCCTTGCACTTCACTGCTCCATTTTCGAATCCAAAATTGTTTTTCACGAAAACGTACAAACCGGATCGAAGTGGTTTTCGAGAAATAAATCTCGTTCCCGGTCTCTTCGAAACGATCAACGTATTTGGCCAATATTGATAGTCGGTTATTTAACTATCAATAAATGTTCTCAACATCCATCACACAATAAATAATTTCTCAAATTATTTATTTATCTCAAAATATCTTTATAAGATATAATTTCACTTTCAAATCCTTTTGAAAACAGTTTTCAAACTATCTTGTTTTTCTCAGAATAAATTCAGAGTATTTTCATTTCCACTGGAATCACCAAGCACAAAACTAGATTTTTCTAAATTAATTTAAAACACTTTACTTTTAAAAATATACTTTAAAACATTCAAGTTAAAATTTCTTTAATAATTTGTTAAATGTAACAACCCTAGATTTTTGTATATTATTTAAATTGGACTTTCTTTTATTTTTAAATTATTTTAAATTTTTTTATTTCAAACATTTCATTTTTAAATATAAATGATGATTATTAAGTGATTTATAGTTCAAACTAGTATAATTTGAATATTTTACTGTAAAGTGAATTTCTGGCCAAGCTGTTCAAACTGTGACTTTTAAACTTCAAATTTAAATTATTTGAAATCTTAAATTTTATCTTTTATTATGAAAATAGATGTAATAACTTGAACACTGCTTTTCATTTCGTTGAAAACAAAGTTAAACTGTGAAAGTTATGTATATTTCAATATTGAGTGCAATTTGTTTATTCTGCAATTTTGTTATTTTTAAATTGTATAAATAATATTTTATTGTCATATTTCATTTTAACCTGGGTCGATATGCTATTGTATGTATATTTTTGTATTATAACAATTTTAAAATGAAGTAAACAATTTTTCCAAAGTTTACTGTGATGATTTCTTTTTTTTAAGGCTGTTTTCTTATTTTCTGCTATTTTGTTCATTAAAATTATATTTAAATTTTATTTTATTTATTTATTTTGTTAATGTACTTTTATTTTATATTATTATTTATGTTTAAAAATATATTACAAGCACATATGAATTTTCTAAAATTTATTTCATTTAATTTCAAATTTTCTAGTCTAGTTTACTATTTTTAGCTATTTTCCTTAATTTAACTTTATAGAATTAATAAATATTATATATATTTTGATAAATTTTCGAAATTTTATCTGGGATTATTATAATTTCTAGAAATATCAAGTTATATAAATAAAATTATGGAAATTTGAAAGGTTTTAAAAGCTTTTGAAACGTAAGTCGTTTCTTTTACCGTTTCCTCATTTACTCCTTGACCCTTTTTTTTCTCTTTTAGCCGTGACTTCCTCCTTCATTTTTCACGTGGATCTCAGATCCATTTCTCATCTAAAAAAAAATAAAAATACGGCCATGGCTTGAAGGAGTTGAGGTAAAAATTATCTTCTTCTTCCTTTGTTTTTCTACTTTTCTATTTTGAATTTTGTACTTGTTCTCACCTTCATAGCTTGGCTCCTCCTCAACCAGATCTGACCTGACCTCTACCACCCCTTTTCCTCTGACCAACACCCATCCTACTACCTCTCCATTTCAGGTCGAGACCATCCATGGCAAGGACCAGCACAAAATCCACCAAAACCATCACCTATTGCACTAGCCTAGCCTAATTTATCATCTCCTCCTTCTACCACCATTAGCCGCCACTACCTCCACCACCACCACCTCTGACCTGACCTCCACCCTCTGCCACATCACCCACCACCACCTGCACCACTGGTAGGGCCCACCTAGCCTCTGGACGAACCAAACAAGAGAAACAAATGATGTATTTTGCATAGTTTTAGCCCTGTACACCTACGTTTATGCACCTAGACTAAACCCACCTTCAAATCCATGTGTAGGCCAACCCTTACACACCCAAACCTGACCCAATTCCCTGAGTTAGCTGAGCCTAATCACTGCCTAACTGAAGTACATGAGGTTGAGAAAAAGTGCAATTCATTCGATGTTGTTTTGGGCTTTGAATTCTAATGTTATTTGATGTTTAAATCGTGTTGAAACTTACATATATTTGTATTGTTTTGTGTAAATGTTTGAACAAGTCAAATTGCTTTGGCTCTCCACTCTCAAGTCATATCCATGTCATCGGGCCTTCATTGTGTTGCGTTGTGTGCTTTGGTAGATATCTCCATCTTTGAACATGTGAGTTATTCTCACCAGACAATATGCACATAGCCCTTTTGAATATGTAAAATGCATTATCATGTTACACCTGCTATATTATGATTTTATGATGTTCACCAATGCTTAAACACCTGTTATAACATCTGTTACTGTTATATTATGTTGTTCTGCTATTTTTATCAGTTTATCACACTACAAGTTCCCGTTGGATTAGAATCACTATGGGTTGAAATGATACATACCCGAACGGACTTTAGAATAGGGGAAAATCGTTATCGGATGAAATGATAGGCCTAAACAATTTTCGACTTATTTTATTTACTTGGGACTACGGGTTGGAAATGATAAAACCCGGATTTTTCTTTGTAAATTATGGGTTGAAATGATATATTACCCGTATCACTTAACCTAGCGTAGAAAATTATATACAGGCCCGTAGTTAAAATATGTTTTCTAAAAATTTAAAATATTTTAGCAATTTAATTATTATAATATTTTGATTTAAAATTAAATAAAAATATAATTTTTGTAAAGTATTATTGATTTTATGGAAATCTATAAGTTAAATAAATTATGGAAAAGTTAGAAAATCTGAATGTAAGTTATTTTGGAAATTTTGATTTAATCTTTAATGGAATTTAAATTAACTTTGAAAATACGATAAATTTATGATATTTTGAATTTTAAATTAATTTATAATGATTTGTATAACATATTAATGATTTTTGAATAAAGTTAAAATGTTAATGAGTGAATGTTGAGTTGAATTTGGAAATATAACTTAAATTGGCATTTATGAATTTGGTTTAAAAGTGAAATTTTAAGTTAAGTTAAATAAAATGGAATTAAGTTATATTTGAAAATTTAAACTTAAGCGTTAAGTTGAAATTTAATGTAATGAATTTAAATTTGAATGTTGAAATTTAATAATTGAATTATTAATAAATATTGATTTTTGGAAGGAAACTTAACTTTATAAAATCATGAATTTAAGAAAAATTTAATGATGCTTATAAATGTGAAAATGTATGATTTTATAAGTTAAAAATGATTTAAATAAAAATATAAGTGTTTGTGAAATTCTATTGAATATTTGAAGTTAATTAACAGCATTTTTAATACTGCCTTTTGTTAAATTTAATTGTTTTTTTGAATGTAACTTTCTGTAGCATTTTCTAAATGCTGCGAAACTTGAATTTTCATTGTTTCAATAAATTTAAGTGCATAAATGAACATTGAGAAGTTTAAACTTTTGGCATTTAATAATTTAATTATTAAATGTAATAGCTTCATTTTTATGATTTAATAATGAAGTAATTTATTTTGAAATATATTATTTAATATATTAAAATGATTGAAATGTGGTTTCGAAAGACATGATATTTTGATATATTAAAATGATTGAAATGTGGTTTTGAAAGATATGATATTTTGATATATTAAAATGATTGAAATTTGGTTTCGAAAAGATATGATATTTTGATATATTAAAATGATTTGAAACGAAGTTTTGAAAGATATGATATTTTGATATTAAATGATTTGAAAAATGGAGTTTTGAAAGATATGATATTTTGATATTAAAATGATTTGAAAAGAAGTTTTGAAAGATATGATATTTTGGAAATGAAGCTTTGAAAGGTTATGATATTTTGATATATTAAAATGATTTGAAAGGAAATTTTGAAAGGATATGATAATTTAATATATTGAAATGGTTAGAAATGACTGGATATTTATTTTGATACATATTTGAATTGAAAGATGTGGTATGATGATATATTGAAATGGTTTGGAAATGATTTAATCTTTATTTTGA